>OY747137.1:25661915-26861915 GCA_963556465.1 Berberis vulgaris | reverse complement strand
ATAACATGTTGTACATTAGAGAAAATAAACAACATATACAAGATACTGATGACATAAAGAATCCAAATGTAAATCTCACTCACTCTCAGTATCTCTTATTATTTAGGCAAGCCCTATTTGACACCACCAAATATGATGTCCCACACTACCATCCATGTTTATTTCTTTCCCACACCACCCCCTTTTTCTTCCACACCACCACCTATTTCTCACACCACCAATATAACCATACAATTAAGGAATTGAAAAACCATTTTTAACACAAAAAAAAGGAATTGAAAAATCCTACACGAACTCCATCGAACTCCACTCCAGCATCCTAATTGAACTCCACTCTCAGTCTCCAGCAAACTATCGAACTCCACTTTCAGTCTTCAATATCCCAATCAAACTCCACTCTCCTTTTCCAGCATTCCACGACCTCCACTTTCGAAACTTCTCCAACCAAATCGGAACTCCTCCAATAGAAGCTCTCCAATTTCCACTCTCAATCGAAGGATTTATTCAACAGGTAATTTCTAAACCTAATTTCAATTTTAATGCTAGATCGAAGTCGAAATTTTTTGGTTTAAAATTTGCAAATTTGAATGCTAGATCGAAATTTAGTTGAAACCTAATCATCTTGTGTTTGAAATTTGGAAAAAAAATTTGTATCGTTAACCAAATTTGGTCAATTTAATGGATAAATTGTGAGTTTTATTTTGGCAAACCCTATTTGAAATTACATATGTTGAAATTTTAGTTGAAATTTGTGGGTTTAATTTTAGTTGAAAATTTAGTTTTAATTTACTGGCCAATTTGTGACAAAATTTGACAGTTTTGTTTCCCTTTTTTGTTTGAAGGTTTACTATGTCTTCCTTTGTTGGTGGTGGTGGGGATGATGGAGGTGATAGACGACAAAGATGGCCCATGATGGTGTCTCACCGAAAGCAAAAAAAGGCAAAGAAAAAGATGGAACAACTAAAAAACAAAAAAAAGGAAAAAAAAAATAGGGAGAAAAAATTGAAGAAACAGAGAGAGGACGAAATGAGGGAAATTAAATGTATGCACAAGAAACAGCCAGACTTCTGATTTTATCTCAAAGTCAAGCCCAATCACAAATTGAAAGAGGTCGGCCTGATGAGTATGACGAGTTATAGATGGGTGGTGAGGTACATGAGGGTGAGAATGTGGCTCCGGATGATGATAAAGATATGAATGTTAAACATGCTGCCGACAAAGATGAGACAGATGTTAGAGTTTCGTATCCCAGTGGTCCCGAGGATGGTTTCATATTGGAGGATTTGTGTGGTTGTATTGATGGTCATGAGGTAAGTAAATAATTATGATTGCTTAAATTATATGAATGTATGGTAAATAATATTTGTGGACATTGAATTACTTTATCTTTATGTATTTAGGAACGGGGCGCATTGAGGTATCGACATCAGTATAGAAACTTAAAAGTTTGAATTTTGAAACATGAGCCAAAAGAGGTAAAGCAAATGGTCGAAAATAGCGGTTTATATCCCTTGATTTATTATTGTAAAAATCGTGTTGATAAGTTGACCATTTGTACTTTCGTGGAGTGTTGGCAACCTGAGACCAACACATTTCACTTACCTCTTGGAAAGATGACCATCGCCCTGCATAACGTCTATCGTATCACTCATTGACCGATAGTTGGTAAGCCAATCATTGTGAAGAAAACACAAATGAAGGTAGAAGAATGTGTTACACTTTTGATGAAAGGTTTGGGCATTGAAATGACTGAAGCAGAGCAACATGTAAAGAAAAATCTTAGTTTTGTGGAGATGAACTTTATCAAGGACAGTTGTTGTAGAAAAGCTTGTGAAAATGATTCACTTCAAAAGAAACAACAAGTCTGTAGGGGTTACTTGCTATTTCTCTTGGGCATGACTATATTTGCCGATAAATCTGGAACAAAGGTTCGCATAGAATATTTGAAGTTGCTTATGAAGGTCGTTGATATTCATAACTTTGCTTGGGGCGTAAGAGCATTGGCGTTCTTGTATCATCAATTGGGTTGTGCTAGCAGAGAGGGTACGAAGCAAATATCAGGGTATTTTCCTCTTTCAGAGGTATGTTTAGAATTTTATATTTAGTGTGTTACTTTTATATAACAATTATTTAAAATAACATTTAAGTTGTTTCTGTTTAAAGGTCCATGCACTGACAAAGTACTCCTTCTGCGGATACCAAACCGTCTTTACATATTCCAAACACTTTGGTTGTGATGTTCATGTTCTATCAAACTCAACAATGGCCTTGTTCCATTTCTCCTATGTACTTGATCTATACAAATCTAAGAAAGATTCTATAAACTCGTACCACCCCTCATTATCCTCAAAGTGCATTTTGTAATTCTTCCCAACATTTTGTGTTTATGTGCCACGTGCACAACTATCTCCTTGCTTTGGGAAAAAACTCGCTCAATCGCCTTGATCAAACTCAATTGTCTATCTGTGACAAACACGTTTGGCAAGTCATCTAGCTAAATAATTCCTAACAGTTTTTCCATTGCCCAAACATACGACTCTTCTTTCTCAAAACACATAAAACAACATGTAACATTGAAGGTCTTTCCGCTCGACGTCACACCAACTATCTCAAACAACGACATCCTATAACGATTCGTTTTTATGTGCAATCCATAAACATCACTTGTGGAAAACACTTGGCTAATTTAATTGATTCAGGATGCACCCAAAAAATGTTGGTGATTCTATTCCCTCATCAACATTATTCCACTCAATTTAATTATTCTGACTCAACAAGTACATGATATGTTGCAAAGTCGTTCTGCCTTTTTGTTGGACTGTCTTTATCCGAGAAATTACATTGTAAATATTTCTCAAATTCGAGTTATTATTGAGATCCATCTCTTTCAACCCGGACAATATGTGGCAACGGTTTACACCTGACTTCGACATGTTTTGCACGCATAACATCTCATCTTCATTCAATCTCCCAGCAAATGAATGACCAACAAGTGATTTTGATCGAAGATGATTGTGGGTTCCACATGTCACTTGCAATTTCCAATGGTCATTACCTTGTGGGATCTCTCTCAACTGAAATGTGTAGCCACACTTCTTTGTACTGCTTGATCGAACTTGATACTTCAACCTTTTGTCGCGCTTCCCTCCCCTTTCACACCCAAAATATAACATTCCCTTACGTCTATGATTAACAAGTTCCGATTTTGTAATAACAACAATGATGTTATTATCCCTACCAATGCCTTGACACCAAGCTATCAACGCCAACCTTGATGAGAATACCTTCAAAATACATAAACTTGTTAAGAACCCCAATATTTTTAAAACGATAAAGCATGAAAACTTGTCAAAACGATAATACAAAAATCAACCTTACCTCTTCCATAAGGAATCGGTCGCTATCATCAAATACCACTTCCATTGATCTTTTTTCACTGTTGAACTCGCCATTACTATCAACTTTGCCATCAGCATTATCATCATCATTCTACATTAGGTAAATGAAAGAATTTAAATTATATCTCATATAATACATTATAAATTGAATATATATATTTATTACTAAATGGTTACCTTTACAAGGTTCGAAGAAGCTTGAAGTAAGTCTGGGTTCTCGAAATCATTTACATGCATCTCCATATTTATTACATCCATGAGAAGAGCCTACACACCAAATCATCAAACACTTAATTTTTTTTTATCAAACAAACCCTATAAGAATTTTCAAAAACAATCAAAACAAAACACATGCAAATTGACAATGTTGCCTCAAGCGAGATGGATTCTTCTTGATCTTGAAATTGTTCATCTTCAACACCATCCTGTCCACCACTTCTAACATCATCACCTTTACTAATCCCCTTCATTTCCACCAACTCAAATCAATCTAATCACTTGAAATCAAACTAACTTGAGCAACACGAAGATCATGCTGCGAAGAGATGACGCAAAGAGATGCCACAAATAGATGACGCTGTGAAGAGATGATGCTGCGAAGAGAAGACGCTGCGAAGAGAAAACATTTTCTCGCCCAAGACATTGCTTCGTTTAAGCTGCGAAGATGAAGCGTTTTCTCGCTGGGAAGAGGAAGGTGTCTTTTCGATGGGAAGAGTAGGGATTTCCTTTTCAATTAATTTTATTTGGGTGGTGTGGGTTTGTAGAAAAAAAAAATTTAGTGAATGGTAGTGTGGGACATCATATTTGGTGGTGTCAAATAAAGTTTGCCTATTATTTATTTTCTATTATTTTCATTCATTCATCTTGTATTATTTTATAAAATAGCTTATTTATAGACAAACAAAATTAATAAGAACTTGACACCTCACAATACCCAATGAGTCCTTCTAGGGAGCAAGGAAATGGAGCGAGGGATAGGTGGTTTTTAGTTACACCCACCCTCGCTTCCTAGAATTTTCGCTCCCAACAATTATTTTCGAGTTTTATTTCCCTTGAAAGACCCGCCAATCATAAAATTTCAAACCGCCAATGAAATTGGGTTGGTTATTCTCTGCAAAACCTAACCTACCACTGTCGATGTACCCAAACAATACGAAAACAAAATGGATTAACATTTCAGTTCAACGATCGGCGATCATCATCAAAGCCGGTGTCTCTTCTTCTACTACTTCAGTCCCACCTCGAGCATCATCAAAGGTGATTCTCTTCCCCCTTTCACGGTTTCACTAAAATTGAATCACAACTGTTTATTAGGGTTTTGGGCTTTAACTTCAAGCCCTCATTAGCTTTCTTTCTATTTCACAGTTTCTTTCATCTACTCCAACTTTGCAATTTCAAAGATTCTGTTTACTTTCTAGGTTTCTTCATTATCTCATCTTTTTGGGGGCTTTGTAAAGAAATTTTAAAATTTTCAACATGTAATAATTTAACAATACTGAAGAATTTAAGCTGTCATATTCTGAAAAGTTTGGGTACTTAGGTGAACACAATTCTTAAATTGTTCAAAGATCTCATCTCTCCATTTTCGCACTGATTCCATATTTTCGTTTTGAACTTTGATTTGTCAAAATGTTTGGCTGCAAAAGTTCATGTATTGAGAAATCACATTCCACTTGATACCATTACTCACATGTGAATCATTTTGGTTACAGATTTTAGCCAAATCCTTACTCCTTATGGATATTTCTGTACCTATTGCAAAGAGCTACTTATTTAATGTTGCATGTTATTCGGTTTTATACTTCGTATTCATAAAAACAACCTGGAAGAAAATGCTTTTGAATTATTTTTACCCTGTTTTTTTTAGGCTCGGACGTTAGGTTATTGTCAAGGAAAACTTTACTTCAATGATCTAAAGGGGTATGATCATTGCAATTTTGTCAAGATGCATAAAATGTTCTACATTGGGTGAAGGGCCTTAATATAAATGATAAGTATTGGTAACGTATGTTCTTTTGTTTTATGATTTTGAGTCTGTGCACTTAATTATCCAACTGTTATATTTTATGAAAACCATGCTGCCGGAATTTGAATGGTTGTTCAAACAGGAAATGATTTCATGTGTTCCTTTTCGACTTCAAAAGGACATGGTTACTTTTGAGATCTGAGTTAAAAAAACACATCGTGTATGACTATGGTACTGTATACATTTTCAACAAACACATTCGATGTTTATTCTTTCCATGACGATCCAAAATTTTGCGTAAATTAGTGTCTCAGATGTATATGCCTAGCGACAATTTGACCATCTAGCAAATCTGCATTATCAATTAGCAAACTTAAGGTGATAAGGGTTTGGATAGAAATTTGAAGTCAGTGGGTTTTGGCAAAGGTATGAATAGATTTGATATTGAGTCATATGAAAACTAAACAAAAAAGAAAAAGAAAAAAGAACTTGATCTTATTGTCATTTCTGGGACAATCATTTAAACTTAACCATACATGTCATGATGTAATTGGATGGTTACTGGTAGGAGAATTTTATTTATCTATTTATTTGCTTGAGTATTATTTGAGGAGTTGGTTTTGTTGAAGTAATGATATTACTACTGTTTTGAGTATCAAAAGGAGAATGAAATGTTTAGGTAAATCAAGTTGGCTCTTGTTTGAGTGCCCTTAAGGCCTTAATGGATTAGAACACTCAATTTCAATATGGAATCAGATTTTTGGTGGTATTCAATGATTTATGTTTTTTGTTTTTAATAGAAGTTGTCTTGATTGAGCGTAAGAGCTCTAGAACCAAATTTTTCATGTCCAGTTCAATGGTGTTTTGTTCAATGAGCTTTACAACACGCCAAATTTGGACATTTTTGTGTTTAGCTGGGAAAACATTATAATTGTATAGAATTGTCTTAGGTTGTACAGTGTAGCGTATAGCAAAACCCTCCATCACTATACTTTGTATTATTCCAAAATCTTCTATTTTTAATAATGCCCCGATTGAAAAAAAGAAAAGAAAAGCCTAAACCTTCAAAATCATTGAATTTCATGTTCGTAGTGCAAGTCTATTTCATGTTTGTACTAAATTGAAGGGCTGTGCAACAATTTGGTGGAAAAAGGAGTGTTATAGGCTAGAGACATTGAGGCAACCTATGGTTAACACATGGAATTTGCTGAATGAGCTAATGGTTGCTAATTTTCTTCCTAAGGACAATGTGCTAGAACTTTACCAGGGACTTTTGGAAGTTGTGTACGGTTCGAGGTCAGTTGTGGAATATTTGAGTTCAGGGTTCTTGAATATGAGGGCGAAACTACTGAAGACGGATAACAAAATGCTTACAAGTATTACCATAGTTTGGATTGGAAGATTAAAGCTACAATTGCAATGGAGGAATTCTAAAATTTGACTAACGTAGAAATATGGCAAATAGACTCGAGATTAAGCTCATGATGACAGCTGCTGCTGAGAAATGGATCCCGAAGCCACCTATTCGTACGAGAACTTTTGGGCAACCAACGTGTTAGAGTTGCAAGAGACAATTGATGAGATTCGAGGTCCGCTTTCTTTTGATCCTCAAACAAAGTGTTATGATGCGGATCGACGGGTCATATTCCATGAAATTGTCCTAAAGCTAAGTTTGCTTTGTTTGCACAAGATATGCAAAAGTTAGAGTTGCAAGAGAGAATTGATGAGATCGGGGTGGGAGAACTTGTTTCTCTTGTTGCAGATGGGGTCACATGTACCATTTCAACTTGTGGGCAAGCTTCTACTAGCAGGGTAGGATGATGAGTCGGGCTTATAACATGTAGCCTATAATAAGTAGGGTTCATTAGGGCCAGGGTTTTGCTTTTCAGTTTGGGAAAGTGGTGGCTTGTGTACCATGCTTTGATTGTTATAAATTAAGGCTTGTAATCATCAGTGAGGGGCGAACTTGACTTGATGAATGAATCCTCCATAGAGAGCTTATTTATTTATTTTATTATTATCAGAAATTTATTTTTATTATTATTTTATTGTCTTTTCTTTTCGTTCCCACTGCAATGGTCGACATTTTTTAAGCATGTAAAAAATATGATTTATAAAGAAATAACGAGTATATCATATTGCATATCATGGCCATAGGATTTATGTGTAACTTCTATTTCTGGAGGAACATGCAATGCAGTTGAGGGAAGTGAATAGTTGCATTTTTTTATCTAGAAACGCTTTTTCTTAAGTGCACCGGTAAAGTGCCTGATAGCACTTATCTCGATGCAATCCTACGGTGCCTGGTAGCACCAGACAAGATACCAGTGCACTGTAGTATTACTCATCTAGAAATAGATACATTCAGTTAGAATGCCAAAGACACGCTGAATATACTTCAGTCTATAAGCTCATGCAGTGGAATGCCAAAGACATGCAATGATGAAGCCACTTAGCCACGTAAATAAGAAAGAGAAATTGTGAGTGATTTTGGATGGCTATGCATATTCAAACCAATCATAGTGATCATGGCACGTGAAATAGGGTGATTTGGAGTGTATAAAACAATAAAGGTATTTGCAGTGTCAAAGGATGCGAAATCTTTATGAAACAAACCATCAAGAGGCCTTGCTGGATTTTGAGTGCGAGAGGAAACGGAGATTAATAAACAGGCAATAACAGAAAAATGAATTTACTAAAAACTAAATTTACAAAAAATTAACTTATGTTGGAGATGCAAGGACTATGGCCGTACAGAGCTCCAAGGAAATTTTCAAATAAGAAGGCGTGCTCTGACATAATTTTTACAAGAAATTTCAGTTTTCTCCTGGCATGTTATATAAAACAAAGCTTTCACTCATCAATTTCCAACTCCGACATATAAACTCTTACACACCTCTGCTTACATTGATCTAGTTTTTCTCTGCCTGGGTTGGTCTTTGCTTGGCCGCCTCTTGGTTAGTTTTGTGTTGCTCTCATCCTTTAGCTAAAATTGGTGGCATCCTTTAAAACCCCAACATTCCTCAAGTTTCTAAAATTTGACGAGATTAAATAGTCTCACAGTTTGCGAAAACCAAATTATTCTTCAATTTGAAATAGAAAACACCATTACAAGCCATGCAGTATTAAATTTACCATTCCAGTTCACCATCTCCTACTAATGGCTAACTAGTTATTTCTCCACATCTGAAGCAAGACCATTTCCCTTATGAAGTACTTCCTTGATTAGTTTCTCAAAGTTCATATAGGAAGAGCCTCCAGGCTTTATTGCTGCACCTGCAGTCTCCTTCCATTCCATTGCCTTAATTTTTCATCTCTTTCCCCTTCTTCCACCATCTCCCTTGCAAGCTCTTCAACCTTATTCCTCTTCACATCACTATCAATATCTATCCCAATTGCCCAATCAGTGCAAAAATATTTACAATTTGTTTGTTGCTTTGCAAAAAATGACCAACATGTCATGGGTGCCCCCTCAGTTATACTTACATTGTTGAATTCTATCCTTTATGAATTAAGAAAGCGGTGATCGATGGGTGGGACAGAACTTGCTCTTGTGAACACCAATTTACTAGCAAACCTCTGCCTTTAGTCTCTTCCATGAATTCTTTGGGAAGAACAGTTGATTCGCCGTACAGTCCACTAGAAGGCATGGTTGCTATTAGCAAGTCCCCATGCGAATTCACTCAATTGATTTGAGTTCATCACAGTTATACTACCAAAGTTTAGTATACCATGAAATTTGGTTCTCTTTGATTCAGCCACTCCATACATGTAAGATCTTTCCACAAATTTGGTTCTATTGAATTCAATTGTCCTGGGGAATCTGATAACTTAGTGAATGTAGATGGCCTATGGTGTACACGGATTTGAAGTTGAAGTTGAATTGCTTCTAATACTTCATGTTCTAAATAATCCAATGTGTTAAGTACTTTGATCTCTAGCCTTGGAAGCGTTTCTTGTCTCCTCGACGAGTAAGCATGGTAGCTTTTGGATCATTTGTTCGAATGAAGCTAGGGAGGTCCCTGGGTCGAATTTCTTTCATCCCAGGAATCCTATTGACTACTGTATCGAGATATCCATTGGTGAAATAGCTTTCATCTGGTGAAATATAGACAGAGATAAAAGACGGAACATTAAGCTCTTCAGCTGCCTCTAGGGAATATTAAGCTCTTCGAGATATCCATTGGTGAAATAGCTTTCATCTGGTGAAATATAGACATGGAATATTAAGCTCTTCAGCAGCCTCTAGGGTGAATGTTGGAACATATGTGGGTTTTTAAAAAATTCTTTGATTAAAAACGAATTTAAAAATGTGAGTGGGCGGCTTAGTGGTTCCAGGAATCCCGTGTTTTCATAATGGCTCAGCCATTACTGCTCCTAGTGGTGCTCCCTGTTTTCAGCCATTATTGCTCCTCGTTATATACCCTCTTGTATCAAAGCAACAAATAGGAGGAAAACAGTTTAGAGGATGAAACGAAATCACAGAGTTTTGTTATCTTCTTCTTCTTCCAGTTTTTTGAACCTGCAAAACAGAAAAAACAGAGTGATAAAAAGAGTCTTGCTTCTTCCTGTTTTTTCAAAATCAGTATATACCTTCAAAGTGAAATGAAGAAAACAGTTCATCTGCTAGAGAGCAATGAATTCCAGTTCTTGCTTCTTCCCATATCAACAGAGCAATTTTGTTTCTTCATAACGTAAAACAGAGATCAGGTCTTCCACGTTTTCGTTGCTAAAACAGAGCAACAGAGTTTTGCTTCTTCCAGTTTTTCCTGCAAAACAGAAACAGTTATATGAAGAAAAACACAAAAACAGAGTTTGCAAATCAGTTCTTCTTCTTCTGAAACAGTTTTGCAAACAGAATTCGGAATGGAGTTTTTGCTTCAACGAAATACAGAGTGAGCTTATTCCAGTTTTGCAATCAGAAACAGTGCTTTGATTTTGCAATGAAAAACAGAGTTTTGAACAACAACGTGAAACAGAGTGTTTTTGCAAAACAGAAACTGTTCTTGCATTTTTTGCAAAACAGTAGTGCATCCAGAACATGTTTTGAAAACAGTGTTTCTGTTTTGCCGATTTTTGATTCCGAGCAAATGATGAGAGGGTGAATAGTATACCGTTCATATATTGTGCGTATTTGAACGAGACAGAGAAGATTCTGGGCTGTTTTATCCTGGGGACGGCGGGGCTACGTAACTGCTAGCACAATCTTGGGCAGAGCCGCGAAACGTCTTAAAGAGAGCGACCTAGTCCGCGACTCAACCCAAGAAATACTGGTACATTTGTTCCTAACTATTTCTTTGGATTTATTTACAGCAGTTGAATCTTATACAGCAGTTACGACAAACAGGTATGTTACGTATGAATTTAATTCATAGATTACATTTGTTTGTCAAAGTATGTATGCTTACCTTATGCTTAATGCTTGGATGAAAATTATGCTTATAATTGCATATTAGAAATTACTTGAGTAGAACATCCTATACATTATGCTAGCAAAATACTTAGAAATGTCTTACTGTGACATAATATGTGCTGATCCATGTAATGTGCTCCAACAATTTTTAAGACGAGTTTTCTTTCTGCCATGATTACAAATACTGAATTTGCTAAACAAAGTTTGCATGTATTTGTAATACAAGAATGCACACATGTGATCACACATAAGATTTGAGTTAAGTGTAAAAGAAGTGAATCATATATAGTTGGATATATATAGATTAGCAATGAACAGTTCATCTTCTGAACTCAATGCTTTTCGTTAGCATAAAATTTCTGAGTTAGGAACTTAGGCTTCCTTTAGAAATTTTTATGGTGACTTTACAACCATATTGAAATCATATTAATTTACAATATGATTAACGTAGTTAGAGATTGACCTACATATACACATGGTGACATGTAAAATGTAGTCTATACTCTAAACCTTGAATGATTCAGTCTATTTTGGTGAGAACAATAATTGATCTATTGTGAAAATTAGAATGCCTCTATTTATCAATAAAATTGATGGAAAGAAAAACCTCGAGTTTAATGTTACAGTTGATGTTTGACATAAGGAGGCTATAAGGAATCATTTATATACAGATTGACTTGTAGATTTTGTCCTTGATGTCAATAAATAAATGATTTTGCTCAGACCATAAGTTGGTCGGACTTCCACATGAGGACATGTATTCTTATGGAAAGAATATGTTCTCATGATGATGATGTTGATGACAATATAGATCAATTGAAGCTATTGCTTGATTTTGTTGCGAAACTTTGTTTTCAAAGTCTGCAACTAAATTCTCAGAGGCTGAACACAGAAAGCTTGATGTTTATATCAAAGTTTGAAAAATTCAGAAGCTGAATTTAAGGTACGTGTTCTAATGAAAGTTGATCCTTGAACTTAAAAGAAAAAATGAGAATAGCGAGATGAATAGAATGAATGTTTTATTCGATATTCTCATTTTATGGGTCCTTAAGAATTGAATGCATGGTCCGCTTCAGATAGCAAGAAGACCGTCATTGAATATGCATTCAAAAATGTAGCTAAACCTGTTTTTGACAATAGTTAGAAGGACCGAAGTTCAAAAGTCCCTTAATGGGAAGCTTACGTATATTTTTATACATGCTAAGAATAATTTTGTGGATTCTGATTCCTTGTGAAAAGATTTTTTTTTGTGTTTCTCAAAGAATTTTTCATGAAAAGATAAATTGCATTTATAGTGGGGGTTATTTCGAGGAATAGTGGGGGTATATCCTCAAATAACGTGCCTATGATAAGAATGCATGAAACTGATAAAGTCATAGAATCTGAGCCTAGGAGAAGTAAACGAAAATGAACTTCTTGGCCCCGATTACTATGTATTTTCAGTAAAGAAGGTTTTCCTTAGATTTCAAGGAGCCTAATAGATGCAATTGAAAAGGTCATGAGGTACCTTAAGAGGACTACGAACCTCGAATTACAGAAGTTTTCCGCTGTCCTTGAAGGATATAGCGATGCTGATTGGAACACCCTTTCAGATGAGACTCCAAAGCCACCAGTGGCTATATTTTCAATATAGCTGGTGAAGCTGTTTCTTGGAAGTCAAAGAAACAGACCATTTTGGCACAGTCCACGATGGAGTCAGAGATTAGAACATTAGCTACGGCTAGTGAAGAAGCAGTTTGGTTGAGAACCCTGCTAGCAGAGATCCCTGTATGGGAAAGACTGATTCCAGTTGTCTTGATCCAATGCGATAGTTCCGCGGCTATTGCAAGAATAATACAGAACCGTTATAATAACGGCAAGAAACGACAAATACGTCGTAAGCACAGTACGGATAGAGAATTCTATGTACTGGTGTTGAGAGATCGGATCAAGTACGAACTGATGTGAACTCGGCTAATTCTTTGACGAAAGTATTAGCTAGAGAGAAGGTTTTTGAAACCTCGAAAGGAATGGGACTAAAGCCCTTAGATTGATGAGTCATTCATGACGGTAACCCAACCTATAGACTGGAGATCCCAAGAAATAGGTTCAAAGGGTAATAACAAGTTGTGAATGATATGATGTGAATCATGCTGATAAAATAATAATCTCATTCCTAGAATACAGCATGAATTCCTGAAGCGATAGTAGGATGAGTTAAAAAACTCTTAATGATGTCTATACTCTATGTGGAGTGGAGTACCTAGCTCCAGGAGTACTCTTGATAGACTCACCTAAGTGATTGTGGAAGTTTGGCCGCTTCCTATGGAATTTGTGGGCAAAATTCCTAGAGCCTTCACTTACTGGGATATACGTGCATGGCTGTAAAGCACGGGCTTTTTAGACTTCACCCAGGAAAAGGTTGTGCGTGTAATGTCTGTTAGAGATAGAGTTCAAAACTACGAGTTACTCTAGTATAATCTAAAGCATGAACACTACGCAAGAGTTCAAGTCGAAAGACACTTTTGTTTATGCACAATCTTATGTTTGAACGATTGCTCGATGAAAAATTGTTTTTTCAATCCAAGTGGAGGATTGTAAAATTGTTTTAAAAATCCAAGTGGGGGATTGTTGGAACATATGTGGGTTTTTAAAAAATTCTTTGATTAAAAACGAATTTAAAAATGTGAGTGGGCGGCTTAGTGGTTCCAGGAATCCCGTGTTTTCATAATGGCTCAGCCATTACTGCTCCTAGTGGTGCTCCCTGTTTTCAGCCATTATTGCTCCTCGTTATATACCCTCTTGTATCAAAGCAACAAATAGGAGGAAAACAGTTTAGAGGATGAAACGAAATCACAGAGTTTTGTTATCTTCTTCTTCTTCCAGTTTTTTGAACCTGCAAAACAGAAAAAACAGAGTGATAAAAAGAGTCTTGCTTCTTCCTGTTTTTTCAAAATCAGTATATACCTTCAAAGTGAAATGAAGAAAACAGTTCATCTGCTAGAGAGCAATGAATTCCAGTTCTTGCTTCTTCCCATATCAACAGAGCAATTTTGTTTCTTCATAACGTAAAACAGAGATCAGGTCTTCCACGTTTTCGTTGCTAAAACAGAGCAACAGAGTTTTGCTTCTTCCAGTTTTTCCTGCAAAACAGAAACAGTTATATGAAGAAAAACACAAAAACAGAGTTTGCAAATCAGTTCTTCTTCTTCTGAAACAGTTTTGCAAACAGAATTCGGAATGGAGTTTTTGCTTCAACGAAATACAGAGTGAGCTTATTCCAGTTTTGCAATCAGAAACAGTGCTTTGATTTTGCAATGAAAAACAGAGTTTTGAACAACAACGTGAAACAGAGTGTTTTTGCAAAACAGAAACTGTTCTTGCATTTTTTGCAAAACAGTAGTGCATCCAGAACATGTTTTGAAAACAGTGTTTCTGTTTTGCCGATTTTTGATTCCGAGCAAATGATGAGAGGGTGAATAGTATACCGTT
The DNA here is from genome assembly GCA_963556465.1 of Berberis vulgaris. NCBI lineage: Eukaryota > Viridiplantae > Streptophyta > Magnoliopsida > Ranunculales > Berberidaceae > Berberis > Berberis vulgaris. The sequence continues at coordinate 26,847,667 of OY747137.1, read as the reverse complement.
CATATATTGTGCGTATTTGAACGAGACAGAGAAGATTCTGGGCTGTTTTATCCTGGGGACGGCGGGGCTACGTAACTGCTAGCACAATCTTGGGCAGAGCCGCGAAACGTCTTAAAGAGAGCGACCTAGTCCGCGACTCAACCCAAGAAATACTGGTACATTTGTTCCTAACTATTTCTTTGGATTTATTTACAGCAGTTGAATCTTATACAGCAGTTACGACAAACAGGTATGTTACGTATGAATTTAATTCATAGATTACATTTGTTTGTCAAAGTATGTATGCTTACCTTATGCTTAATGCTTGGATGAAAATTATGCTTATAATTGCATATTAGAAATTACTTGAGTAGAACATCCTATACATTATGCTAGCAAAATACTTAGAAATGTCTTACTGTGACATAATATGTGCTGATCCATGTAATGTGCTCCAACAGTGAAAGACATGACCCCATCAGAAAATATGCAAGTAACATTTGTTATAGTTGATGAATCATTGAGTCGGGCAATAAGAATTGGGAAAGGAGCTAAACAATTAGTTTGGACCGACTTTCAAAGAGATGGGATGTCTTGTGTTGCATTGCAGTCTGATGGTGGAAGACCCTCGGGGATGGTTTCAAATTGAAAATCGAGCAAGCCCCTGAGGGACTCCGGACCTTAAGAGTTCATAAGAAATTGGTGATTGAACTCTGTATTTACAAAAGTAATATGGAAACCTTTGAAATGGAGAAGGTTTGCTGCTTGTTTGAGCATCGAGTTTATGTGCCCTTGTGCAGGATATGGGATGTAAACCGCATGAGGTTTCTTAGCTGTTTGGGAGTCCACGTTTATGTTTGGTGCTAGAGCCCAATAGCATACAAACGTGCAACAACTAGTAGTTTTCCTTATTTATAGACAACATGTATACTATCTTAAAAATGTGGAGAGCCCTACTCAGAACTCGATCAAGTCAATTGGACTTAGACATCTGTTTCGACAGTCTTTTCCTAAATGTGGAGCCACTTTTGCACAACACTACCCATGGGTTTTTTAAACTATTTTTGCACACCACCACCCTCTCTTATCTCTCAAGAACACCACCACCACACCGCCCGGCTCGCTGGCTGCACCACTTTGCCTCGCCTGCCCACCACACCGCCTTCCCCTACCCCCTGCCGCCTTCTTTCTCCGCTCCTTTGTTTCCTATTTTCCTCTTATTCTTCTTTTCCTTTCATCCGTTTCTCCTCATTTCTTTCTCTTATCCCTCTTATCAGGAACAACAACAGGAACGAAGCAGCAACAACCACCATGCCTATCGTCGGCCGCACCGCCCTCCCTTTCTATATATTTTTTTCTCCTTTGACCTCACACAGTTCTCCACGAGGATGGGTTTCATCCTCCTATAAGCCTGTGCGAGGGAAAAAGTTTGGCCTTAGCATTGGGATCTCGATTGGGGAATCCATCTTTGCGGATGACTCTGTAGGGATGGGTTCCCCACTTGTGAATGCCAATGCAAGGGGCAAAATTTTTGTCTTCGCACAGGCCTCGGCGAGGATGGGTTCCATCATTGCGGAGACATGTGCGAGAGTGAAAAAGAAAAAAATTACTGAGGAGAGTGAGGCATGGTGCGGCCAACCGGCGGTTGCCTTTTCTCTGCCTTGTCCGGTCAATCGCCTCTACCTCACCCCTTAGCTGCAAGATCAGGGTGAGAGATGAGAGGATGATAGAAAAAAGAGGGGAGGAGAGGAAAGAAGTTACGGAGGGGAAGAAGAAGGCGCCGAGGGGGGTGCAATGGGTGAGGCAGGCGGTGTGGTGCGGTGCGGTCAGCTACGAGTGGTGACACCTCCGCTGCTGTTCTATTGAGAAGAAGAGGTTGAGAGGGAGAGAAAATTTTGGATTATTGGGTTTCTATTGGTGGTGTTAGACAAAAAGGTGGAGGGTGGTTGTGTAAAAAAGTCAACCTTTCCTAAATCTTGGTTTGGTAATATTCAAATTGACACTAGAGATTCTTGTTTGGTTTGTTGTCCAGCTTTAGCCCTCATAAAGTCATTACTCATGATAGCCAAACATTTTTCTGTCCAAACTGAATTTCGACAAAGAAATGTGATATTTTCCGTGATGACAATGCATATTATTGATCATTTTTATTACATTTAGAGTGGTGTTTTACTATTAATGCTGACTGAAATAAACAAAAAGATTAAGACAAAAGAGGGCTAGAATTGAGAGTTGGGAAGATGTTGAGGGTTGAGATTCATTCTCTATAATGACATGTTTGAAATTATACAACATGTGGAATGACAAAAAAAATGGTGAAATTTTTTGTGGAATGTACACGTGGCGGAGAGAGAAAATTGTGTGTGTGTGTTTTTTTTTCTCAAAATGAAAATTGACATAACTATCTTTCTTAGTTGTCGGATTTTGGTAAATTTAATATCCTGAAAATGCATTTTTAAATATCTTTCCAACAGAACCTATGATCAAAACTAGGGGTGGGCACGGTTCGGTTCGGTTCCAAATTTTGAGGAACCTAACTCGAACCGTTTAAAATTTTAACGGTTCCGATTCGGATCGGTTCTTCTATTTTGAACGTTGGAACCGAACCTAACTCGAATCGTTTACAACGGTTCGGTTCCTACGGTTCCAAACGGTTCCTTGAAACAAAGAATCTCATTTCATTAACCACCTTTGGTAGTTTATTTCAACCACAAAACCACCCTTGGTGATTCAACCCTGCCAACCTGCAATTTCTGTAATGCTTCAATCTACAATAGCTACTAAACACCTAAGTGGTACAATGTGAAACCAACGAACTCAAAATCAGTCTCTCACAGAAATATTAAGAGGTTCTCTCAAAAAAGAATATTACAGAAAATGCTCCAAATCAAAGGAGCTCTTAAAATGAAAAACTAGGATCAACAAGCAAAACATAACTCAAACTAAACATTTGTTGATACTTAATATATGATAAATTTTGGCCCATCATATGCACACCCAAATCCAAGAGAAAAAGACATCAATCTGCTTCATATGCGAGAAAAATCTTGATCAATTGTTCCAACAAAAAATGAAACAAACAATTTATCTGGTCAAAAATTAGATTGTACTCACAGCAAGCATAAGCAACCCGTTCAATTTTCATGGTTTGGATTGTAAACAAGTCAAACTAACACTAATTTTCTCACTCCAAATCAGTATCATACCAAGGTAAGCAAACAATCACTCAATCAGTGTTCTAAAAAGTAGTAGGTAGAGAGACGCCTAGACTAGTTGCTGGGCGGAGGGAAAAATCGGTGATCCAAATTTTGAGGGAGTCTAATTTTAAAGTTTATAGTATATATTTGTAACTTAGAATAAGCTTTCGCTTCAAAATTGACAGTGAGGATGGTGGTGAGGGTGTTCAGGACATGTTATTTAGCAAAAAAATTATGTATTTTGTAGGAGTGCCAACGATACGGGTATTATACTATCTATATTACAATTTATAGTGGTGTTTTACTATTCATTGTTGACTGAGACAAAGTCAAATCAAAAGGATTAGAGATAAAAGATGGTTATGATTGAAAGTTGGGAAATGTATTAAATTTGAGAATTGAGATTCATTTTCTATGATGGCATATTTGTAAATATAAAACATGTAGAAGGGAAAAAAATAATGAAAGATTTTTGGAAAATGTTGGTGAAATGTACATGTGGCAGAGAGAGAAAATATTGTGTTTTTCCTTTTAGCAAAATGAAAATTATCATAACTATCTACATCGTGGTTGGATTTTTGTAAACTTAGTATAATTGAAATGCACTTTTGAAGATCTTTCAAACAAAATCAGTGATCAATACAAGCACTAAAACTTAAAAAAAATATTTTATAATTAAAATAATGTATAATGTATTTCACTTCTTTAATATTTTTCAAAGCAATGAGATGGGCCGATCATATTAGAAAAAATTAGTTGAAAATTTTAATGCACATTTAAACAAAAACTCTAAACTTCATGTTTTGGCGAATTCAAAGATTGGGGAAGAACTCATTATCGACGTTTAAATTTTTTCCCCAACTGATTCAAATTTGATCGAGTTTAACCTTAAATTTATAATATATATTTTTACCTTAGAAAATGCTTACATTTCAATACTGATTGAGAGCGAAAATGGGGATAGTGACAACAGTGTTCAGTACAAAATATTTTAAAAAATATAAAATTATGTGGAGTGCCAATGGCACGGGGCATACTCTAGTTTTGTACAAAATACAGTTGAGTGGATAACTCATAATATCAAACAGACTAGTGCTTTAGAAAGACATTTAGGCTAGGGTTAAACAAAAAAATCGACCAAACCGTTCAAAATCGAACCGATTAATTCGGTTCGATTCGATTTTCGGTTTCTATGTGATTTTAACCGACCGAATATATATAATAAATAATATATATATTATATATAAAAATAATATAATATGTTTGAAACAATCGGTCGGTTTGGTTTTATTTCGGTTTTGGTTCTATTTTAGTCAGTTTAGTTTGGTTACAGTTTTCATAAATTAGAATCAGTTTGATTTTGTTAATGGTCAGTTCGGTTTCAATTTGAAATTTTTAAAACCGATCAAAGTCGGTTTGATTCACGGTTTAGGTGAAAAATCGAACCGTCGATTCGATTTTCAACCCTAATTTAGGCGAGTAGCATATAATTTATTTATATATTTAATAGATTTTAGAAAGGATCAAGACTAGTGGATGCGAAGGTCCAAACAGTTAGATCTAATTGAGGTTTTGACTTTTTTTTTTTTTTTTCAATTAACACATACATAAATTGTAACTGCAAAAAACATCATTAGCTTTTATAAAACTAATAAGTCGCATGCATGCGCACTCATTGCAAAGAGGACGATAGAGAAACGTGTAAACAGAAACAATTTTAATTCCTCAATTTTAGCTGGCCTGGGAAAGAGGCGAGGTTGCTGCCTGAGGGGGGGGGGGCAAAAGTCCACTCTTTAACCACTTTTTAGAAAAAGGTCTTTAAAAAGGGGGGAGGGGCAAAAGTGTATTTTCGCTCCCTCCCCCCTTCCCCCCCCCCCCCCCCCCCCAACCAGGCAATTGGGCCAGGCCAGCAAGAATTACACATTTTATTTTGATATGCTTGTAGCTAGAAATAACTTGAAGGAGCAACTTTTGGTTTTTAATTAAATAATTGTTGGTCTTTTTGCACTTTGATCCACTAATTTTGGCTAAAACAACTTTTTCCTCAAAATATTCATAACTGGTTTAAGTCCCCTAAAGAGAGGTTTTCCATCCATTTTCCGTTAACAGGCACGTGACATTTATAAAAATGCTCATCCTAACCTTTTTCAACTTTGTTATCAACCATCTCAAAAACCCCGAGATTAAACTAATCTCATGGCCGAAAACACAAACTTCAAACCCCAAATCTAAAGTCGTCTCTCATCTGAGTTTCTGAGTCCACTACAAGCGAACTCAACTCACCCTTTTCCTTGTCCACTATTCCTCTCCCCTGGTCGTCCATCTCTTTCTTACCTTTCTTCCTTACTTGACAACTTCTCGAGTCCCTTTTCTTTTGGTTCTTGGTTTTTACATGTTTGTTTCTTGTATGAGTCTTTGGCGTAGAGTGGTTCGTTTTGGTTTCACAAGATTTGGTTTGGATTCACAAGATCTATACCTTTCTTCTCCACACTAGCTTCAAAAGTCTTTACCTTCTTAAATACCATTTTTGCAGACATCAAATCACCTTCAGATCCATCACGAGGCCTCTACGCCATTTTTCTAACCATATTAGATACTCTATTAAAAGAGTAATCATCAATTTACTGACTCTAACCACATTGAGCTAAACACCATGCCTTCATGCCTTTTGGAGAGATTGTTCATACCCAGAACTCTCATTTCTTTCATTCCTTCCTCATGGACCAATCCAATACACCAATCCCAGACATCAGCTCACACACCTCCCCGCCGCTTATTGAAATGCAGCCCTCTACCTCCCAGCAATCCTTGGCTAATTCTCAACTATCCTTTGGATTGATACCACCCACTGCTCCCCCTACAACGCATTCAACCCCACCTACTTCTTCTCCCTCTTGCCCCTGTCCCGTCAGGCCTTTTCCCTCTGATACTCTACTCTCTGCGGGTTCATCTATTCAGGAACTTGATTCACAACTTTGCTTCTAAATTGAATCTGAAGCTTGCCCCCTGTCTTTTCTGCTAGAATTGAGGAACCAGAACCGATCCAATTTCGGGCAGTTGCCAAACATTATTATCACCATAAACAAAGCTCTGAAGTGTTTGCTAAGCGCTTAACGCTTCTTTGGCCTCTTTTCGACAATTTTCAAGTGGATTACATACTTTGTTTCACAAAACCAATATATACTAGGGGTGGGCACGGGACGGGATGGGATGAGATAGACCAATTTCTATTCCATCCCGTTCTTACGGAATCGGGGTGGGACGGGATGAGATAAACTTTATCCCGACCTCGTCCCATCCCAAACGGGTTCGGAACGGGACGAGATCAGCGTGTTTTAAATTGACCATGCAATTTCAATAACTAAAATAAATCTTCAGCAAATTGCATGTTCACACATAATCATGCTGAAAATGAAATAATAAACCAAAATGCAATCAATTAAACATAATGTAACCTATGCCATAATAAGCACATGAAGCTGTCATTAGAATCTCTCACATAGTTTAATTTTCATGCATATCTATCATTGCAAATGAGATGATACTAGAAACCCATTAAATTGTATTATAGGTTGAGTATCTAAAGTTTTCAATGAAATCGAATGTACCCTAGTTAAATACAATTAAACAAATTGGTCTTCAAATATGAGTTGATAGCCTAACGACATTGAAAATTTTAGATACTAAAATGTTATATGCATCAGGAAATTTGTATGGGCATCCAAATATTGCAATCCTAAAATAAAAAATAAAAAATAAATATTAATAATAAATATTGAGAAATTAGTTCGGGATGGGACGTGATTGGCGGGATTGAAAATCTTCATCTCATCCCATCCCATTCTAGATCGGGACGGGACGGGATCGGGATGGAATTATTCAATCCCATTAAGACCCCGAAAAGTTGGGACGGGAACGAGATTGCGGGATGTGATGCCCACCCCTAATATATACAATGTTGCAGAGGGCGGATACCAATGAACCTTGTCTTCACTTGGTGTATGAAATGTGGATACTATGATTGAAAAAGTGAAGCAAATTATTTATCGCCATGAAGGGAAGACAAATGATGAGGAGTCAGACTTTTATACAGTTGTGAGACCCTAAGTGGGCAGACCTGAGGTGAGGGTGAGGGTGAGGGTAGAGGGCCCAACAGGCTCAATAGGCCAAGAAGGGTTGGACGAGCTACAAGGGAGATCATAGTCCCATATCGCCTGGGTGCGGGAGGGGGATGTGCTTTAAGTGTGCGAGGTCGCTCTACATGACAACACGCGTTTTAAAGCCGTGCGAGCCGGTTGGTAGCCCAAAGCGGACAATATGGTGTCATGTGGGAGCGGGTCGTTACAACAGTGGTGTATCATATATTGGTTGATAGATGGGAGAAGAGCAACACACCACTACATTGTTTAGCACATTCCTTAAATTCAAGGTAACTTAAGTTTTGCAGTATTCTTATTATACTTAATTTAGAAAATTTGGGTTAGGTTTATAATATTAATTTGTGATTGCTTAGGTATTATAGCAGAGAATGGATTGAAGGGGCTCCTAATCGTGTTTTCCTAGATTGTGATTCTGACATTTCAATGGAGAAGGATAAATGCTTTCAGAGATACTTTCCTAATGATGAGGAAAGACGAGTGGTAACAGCAGAGTTTGCAAAGTTTTCAGGGGGTGTGGGACAATTTGCAGAAATGGATTTTTTAGAAAATAGAGCTCCAATTTTAGAAAATAGAGCACACCTAGAAGCAAACATTTGGTGGCTTGCTCATGGTTCTTTTGCACCATTACTCGGAGCTTTGGCTTTGAAATTGCTCGGGCAACCTTGTTCTTCCTCTTGTTGTGAGAGGAATTGGAGTACGTATAACATCCACTCGTTGAAAATGAATCAGTTGACTCCACAACGAGCTGAAGATTTTGTATATGTGCATTCTAATCTTCATCTTTTGTCAAGAAGAAATTCAGAGTACAAAGAATGTGAGACAAGGATGTGAGATATCGGAGGAGATGCACTTGATTCATTGGATTTGGATGTTGTTGGCATACTTGAGGTTGCCAATCTTTCTCTTGATGAACCTGAGTTAGAATCTGTGCTATTTAACGATGGGAGTGTGTTGAGGACGATTGATGATCAAGACATAGAATGGTGAAAATCTATGTACTTTTTTTTTGTTGACGTTCATTTTTTTGGGAGTTAAAGTTGATACTTTTGAGTTATGTATCAAACTATCAATCTATTATGCATCTAGATGTTTTATATGTTTGGATTATTAATTATTGTTTATGAGTTATGACATTATGTTAATAGTTTTTTAACAAATTATAAAAATAAAAATAAGGTTTTATTGACGTGTCGCCGAGTCCCCGAATCTTAATTTTTTTAAAATTGTCAAATCATCGTGTTGTATCCGTATCCAATACGATACGCGTATCCGAGTCCGTGCATCCCAGATGACAACACCCAGTTAGATGCAAAAAATGTGGAGGGATCAAATAATTCAAATGCTCAGATGTTCACTTTCAGAAATCGGTTTTTTGTACAAGACCGGGAACAACAACAGGCCCCACGTCCAAAACTCACCCAGCATACCGACTTGCCTTTAGGAGATCACTAGATTCAACAGACACGACCCGATTGGGCTTCTTTCTCTTCCCAACCGGGTATGTTTTCTAATGTAGACCACGGTTGTGTGGTTGTTCTTGTTCAAGGAGGTATCCCCAGTAGTACTGCTACTCTTCAACGTGACTCTTCTGTCTCGCCATGGCAACTAAGCACACTCTCGGCTATACAATCCCCTCCTATGGAGACTTCCTCTCCCAGAGTACCAAGGAAAGTCACTAGAGCTTTACACAAAGCAGCTTGTAGACGTGAACCAGCACCGAGAGCAAGTAAGCACAAAGTGATTTCATTGGGCACAAAAGTTATGAGTCAATAGATAAATGATGCTAATGAACTCCTGAGAACCCACCAGAAACGCTCCCTTACAGTGGAGTCATCTAAGAGCCACATGTTTAATAGCAACAATTCATATCAGTCAGTGTATCTACAAGCATAAGATCTTGCTCTCCACACAGTTGTGGCTCCTTCTGAGAAAAAATCTTATTTTGAAGCAGCGACAACCTCCGTTGAGGGGTTGCCACCATGTCCATGATCCTCTCTTGGAATGCTCTTAGGTTGGGAAAGTCTTCCGGAATATAAAGATCTGCTCCATATAGTCCAATTGTGATATTATCTTTCTCTTCGAAAGCAAAGCTTCTTGTGCCAAAATGGACCTTTTGCGTCAGAGACTAAGATTCAGACATGGATTCTCCATCCCAATTGTTGGACTCGCTTTGTTTTGGAAGGAAGGTATTTCTCTTACCATTTTATCTTCTTCTAAATATTATTTTAATTGTGTGATTGATAAATTTTTTTTTTTGGAAAGCAAGCTGGGTTTTTATAGGATCTCATAACATATCAACAAGGTGCAACCTACAGGTCAACACCATGAGAAAGTAACTATGCTACCGGCGGGTCTTGAACCTAGGAGGTGGAGGATAAACCCACACGGCCCTAACCACTCGACCATAACGCCATTGGCTGTGTGATTGATAATTATCTTACTCCTTCCTGGTCTATAGTTTTTGTATATAGTGAACCTAACCCTGCCCACAGGAACACCTTTTGGACTCATATGACTCAACTGTATTCGCTTCAGAATTTTCCAGGTGTCATTATGGGAGATCTTAATGTCTTATTCAAATAGGAGGAAAAAATGGGTGAAATTGCTCCTAACCACTCTAACATCAGATTCCTTCGGAACTTTGTTGATTATTTCCATTTAATTGATTTTCCCATCAACAGATCTCAATTTACTTGGTCAAATAAAAGAAAGGATCAACATGCTATTAAAGCTAAATTGGACAGGATCTTGGTCTTCACTGACTAGCTAGATCTTTTTCCTACGGCCTTGGGTTCTAGTGTGCACATGTCATCCTCAGATCACAGGGCCATTAAACTCAACCTGGTCTCCCTCAATTCCCTGAAACCTAAACCGTTCAAGTGTTTTCATATATGGTCGAGGGACCCAAGTTGTCGCAGGATAATTCAATCTTCTTGGGTTCCTCGCCGCGATCTACCGTCGGCTCGCCACTTCTACTTGAATACTAAGAATCTTAGCTTCAATCTTTTAAAGTGGAATAATATTGTTTTTAGAAATATTAAAGTCTCTATTTCAGATATGTTGAAGGCACTTGATGAATTTCAGAACAAATCTGTTTCCTCAAGAAATGCCACTACCCGACAGATTTTGGAAGATTACCTAGCAGAACTTCACATAAGAGAAGAAATGTTTTGGAAAAACAAGTCGGGTATCTCTTGGCTTGAGGCTGGGGATAAGAATACCAAATTTTTCCACCTTTCTTCAACCTTAAGACGGAAACGCAATATGATTCACATGTTGAAGGATGATCAGAACCACTGGCACTTAGATTTTGTCGAGATGGAAGCTATACTCAACTACTTCATAATATCTTCACTTCATCCTACCCCTCCACGGATCATAATCTCCTTTCCTTATTTTCGCTCACCATCTCACTCGAGATGAATGAGGAACTTGTTGCCATCTCGAGTGAATCAGAGATTAGAACCACCCTCTTCAGCATTAGGAAACACATGGCACTTGGCTCGGATGGGTTCCATGCTTTCTTCTTCCAACACTATTGAGAGATTGTAAAGTTTGATTACATTGAGGTTGTCCAACACTTTTTTTTCTACCAGAGAATTGAACCCGGGACTCAATGAAATATTCATTGTTCACATCCCGAAGGTTGAAAACCCAGCTTCTCCAGATAAATTCAGACCCATCATTTTATGCAATGTTATCTATAAGGTCATCTTGAAGATTTTGGCTACTAGAATCAAGCATCTGTTGGATTCCATCATTTCCCCTAACCAGAGAGCCTTTCTTAAAAGGCGCGGTATCACGAATATTATCAGCATGGCTCACAAAGTTTTTTTTTTCCAATTTAACCACTTTAAGAAAAAGAAACAAGGTTTGATGGCTATAAAGATAAATATGGCCAAAGCTTATAACCGGGTTGAGTGGTCATTTCTTCTACCTCTTTGAAGGTCGTGCTCAATGGCTCCCCTCTATCTGCGATTAAGCCGCCTAGAGGACTTCGATGAGGAGATCCCCTCTCCTTACCTTTTTATCCTTGTAGCCGAGGCGCTTTCTCACTTAATAGCACATGCATAATCTACAAATCTTATTAAAGGGTCAAGCTTAGACGAGTTTCTCCATCTATTACTCACCTACCATATGCTGACGATCTCTTGCTGTTCTGTCTAACTTCACTGGCCGAGGCTTGATTACGCCCAAACAGTACACGCGATCAATTGCAGTAAAGATTGAGGTGTCGATCCCACGAGGAAAAATGATCTACAAAACAACTTATAGGAAGAAAAACTACGCGAAACTAAATGTAAGAAATTCTAGCAATTTTAAAATATGAAATTGAATTTAGTTTAATAAAAATTAAGTTTAGAAAAATCACAAGGTTCCAAGAATCCCTGCTAGATTTCACGAGCCAACTAGTATTAATTCGCTATGATAACTCAATTACGTGTTTCACATCCCAAACAACATAATCGGAAAAATAGTCTTTAATGCACCAATATATTCTAATGTAGATGGATTTTAGATTTCACTTTTTCTAGAAAGCACAAAGGTTAGTGATATGTGATATCCTAAATTTACGATATATCCGGAGATAATAATGTAATAAAAGACGATCGCATATAACTAACCTACCGAAATCAATTGATCCTTAAAAATTTCACACATAAGAAAAGCGTGACTAAGCTTATATGGAGAAGAAAAAGACAACCACCCGAATAATAATCTATGAAGAAATTGATGAAATTTGTCACTAAAATAACATAAATTCCTATATTAAATAAAAGTAAGAATCATAAACACCATTATTCATCGTGAAAGCATAAAACGAACCAAATACTAATTAAGTGTGTTACATCTAGGAGTTCACCTCTTCGCCTTACGTGGAGTTTAGTCACACATGGTGAAGGTGATGACAGCAACAACGGTGTGGAGCTTCATCAACATGGCAGCGCGTGGTGGATTAGCGACACACTCCCTGCTCCTGCGTTTCTGCTGCTGCTAGACGGCGTCGCTGCTGTTTCGTTCCCTGCTCCTGCGTTTCTGCTGTGCTGCTGCGTTCTGGACAACGTCTTGCGTTCCGGCTCCTTTGCTGTCCTGCGTTTTTTTTTTCTCTGCTGTTCTGAGCCAAAAACTCTCCCTGTTGCTGCAGTATTTTTTTTGTATTAAAAAGGAACAAAACTCCTCCTATTGGCCACCCCCAATTGGAAATCAAATCTAAATTGTAAACCCCAAATGCAAATCAAATTTGCTATATCTTTTTGTGGTTCAAAGAAACCAAAACTCCTCTCTTATCTTGTTGTTGCTTTTGTGGTTAAAAGAAACCCCACTTCTTATTGGAAACCCAATTGCCCCAAATACAAATTAGAAACAAAGGGGTGGGACCCTTTGAAAGTGGGTTTAGCTATGTTCATCCATATTACTTCTTTGTTCCACAAAAATTCAAAGCTAAATTCCTTTATTTTTCTTTGGCTTGAGTGTTTCCCGCTCCACTTCGTCAATTTGTCTATGAATTTCCAAATTCGCCATGCTAATGCACTTTTGTCATTTAAACTTCAAATCTTACAAAAATAAAATAATTAGACTAAAATACACTATTCGAAACACTAACAAATATAAATTAGGAGGTATATTATATAATAATTATGTGAATATCAAATACCCCCAAACCTATATTTTGCTAGTCCTCGAGCAAAACAAAATTAAGAATAAATCAGTCTGTTGAAATCAAATCCACTATGGTGAGTCCCAATGAATTACGTGTTTGATTTTAGGAAAACAAAGTTTTCAATGGAAAAAAAAACTATAGCAAGTTTTTCCACAGTATTTTTTTTCCACTGTTTGATTTTTTGAAGAAAATATAACTGAGGTAAATTTTTCTAGGAATTTTTTTCAACTATTTGACTGCAAAAAAAATTTCAATGATAAATTTGTTTTAGGCCTATATCAAATAAATTGAACATGCACCATATAACCATAAAAACATTGAAGATGTACTACACATTAACATTGAAGTCTTGTGAGTAATGCAAGTCAACTAAAAACATACAAAAATCGTTTACTTTTTAATTAATTGTACTGAATTATCTTAATAACCAAGTTTCCTCACTAACCATTCTTTTTTTTTTCTTTAGGATTTAGGTATAAAAAAGTGCGGATAAAAGTTGGCTTCTCCCCAAACAAGTCTAGAGCATCTAAGATCTTCGCCATTGAGATGTTTGGAACAACTCTTAAACTCGAAGTCAATCGATCATAATCGTCTCCCTTCAACGAGTTAGCGACCTCTTTGACTGCATCCACCAACATATCGAGTTTCGAACTAGTATTTCTTATATGAAAACATTCATTGGAGAAAACAAAACATGTTATATGAAAGGAAAGACTACTCCACACCACCAAAACAATTTTTTCTCTCCCACACCACCTACTTTATTTCCCGCACCACCACTTATCTCTCACACCACCAATAAAAACTTACAATTTAAAATTTTTTCTCTCCTCCCCTCTCTTCATCTTCTTTTCTTCTTCTTCTCCTCCCTCTCTTCTCTACAAGACACCGCCATCACCCAACCATCATCACTACCACCTTGTCACCGCCACTTCTCTCCCTCTCACCACCGCCATCTTTCTCCCTCTTTTCTCTATCAAGCACCACTACCACCCCATAACAAGGTACTATCCCTTATTTTGGTTCAACATATGTGCTCGATCGAGACTCAAGCTTATCAAAACATGAAAATTGTAGTATTCTGAAATATCAAATAAACACAATTTGAATCACTTGAAAATGTTTTGAAATGAGCAAGCTATGGTCATTTTACTAAAGACACAAATATGTCTCGCAATTAAAATGGGGTAGTTTTCCTGACTTTCGGCCAACTTATATGCTCGATCGAGAAATATTCTCAAGCTCATCAACACACGACAATTATAGTACTATAAGTTATCTAGTAAACACAATTTGAATCACTTAAAAATGTTTTGAAATGAGCAAGTTATGGTCATTTTACTAAATGCGCAAATCTGTCAAGCAATTAAAACGAGGTAGTTTCCCTGACTTTCGGCCAATTTATATGCAATCGAGACCGATTCTCAAGCTCATCAAAACACGAAAATTGTAGTACTATGAGTTATCTAACAAACACAATTTGAATCACTTGAAAATGTTTTGAAATGAGAAAGTTATGACCATTTTTCTAATGTCGGTTTGCTATGCGAGCTTTTGCAAAAACCTCGCCTAGGACACTACGAGATTTTGCAAAAATTGCAAAATCTCACATTGGTTGAGGCGAACAGACTAAAATAACCATAACTTTTTCATATCAAAACATTTTCAAGTGATTCAAATTGTTAGATAACTCACAGTACCACAATTTTCGTGTTTTGATAAGCTTAAGAATCAGTATCGATCAAGCACATAAGTTGGTTGAAAAACATGAACACTACCCCGTTTTCAGTTCTCCGGACAGATTTGCGCGGCTTCAGTAAAATGACCATAACTTGCTCATTTCAAAACATTTTCAAGTGATTTAAGTTGTGTTTATTTGATAACTCAGAGTACTACAATTTGTGTGTTTGGATGAAGAGAATCGATCTCGATCGAGCATATAAGTTAGCCGAAAGTCAGAGACTCTATCCCATTTTCATTGCGCGACTTTAGTAAAATGACCATAACTTGCTTATTTCAAAACATTTTTAAGTAATTCAAATTGTGCTTATTAGATAACTCAGACTACTACAATTTTCATGTTTTGATGAGCTTGATAATCTATCTCCATTGAGGGTTTAAATTGGTCGAAAGTTACTACGTTTTTAAGTTACTATTTTTTTCAAAAACAATTTTTTTTGATGGTGTGAGTAAGAAAAAAAAAACTCAATTGTGATGTCAGAAAACGCTTTTGGTGGTGTGGAGTAGTATTTCTTGTGATAAAATCTCTGAGATTTCTATCACAACCTATTACATTGTAAGAAAAAAGATAATCCCTCAGAAAAATGATTTGATGTCACTTCAAAATGATTTGCTAAAGTTTAAGATTAAAATGTAAACAAAATATTATGTGATTGATTAAATCACATTCAAAGTTTAAATAGATCTTGAGCTACATGATTTTCACAACCAATCAGAATATCGAGAATAAAAAGAGCGTATCTCGAGCCATGATTTTCTCCTTTCTGACAACCCAATTGTTTAAGAACTTGTAAGCATATGAAACTCTGTTTCTCTCTCCTAACCTTACTTTCTGTACGATAGAATCAATTTTTTCTGATGGATACCAAAGCTTTTCTATCCCTTTTATAGGCAGAGAGAGGACTAGTTTCTTAAGATTAGTGGGTAGTTTCCATTACAGTTTCTAAATCACCAAAACAAGTTCCATCAACATGTTTAAAAAAAAAAGAAACCACTTTTCCGACTTGACCAATACAAATTTAAACCATAAATAAATTATTTTATCAAATAATTTAAAATATTATTTATTTAACCATATATATGTTATTATTCTGGCACATGGCCACAATAATATCTTACATTCTCCCACTTGGCCATGTGGTAGAATTGTTGTTATTGATTAAATAAAACATGATGCGAATCTTATAAAGCTAAAACTTATGTATATTGGTCACATCATAATATCATTATAAGTATAGGCTAATAAGGGTCATGGCGGTTTTATGTCATTGAATCGAGCCATGATTTTCTCCTTTCTGACAACCCAATTGTTTAAGAACTTGTAAGCATATGAAACTCTGTTCCTCTCTCCTAACCTTACTTTCTGTACGATAGAATCAATTTTTTCTGATGGATACCAAAGCTTTTCTATCCCTTTTATAGGCAGAGAGAAGACCAGTTTCTTAAGATTAGTGGGTAGTTTCCATTACAGTTTCTAAACCACCAAAACACGTTCCATCAACGTGTTTAAAAAAAAAGAAACCACTTTTCCGACTTAACCAATACAAATTTAAACCATAAATAAATTATTTTATCAAATAATTTAAAACATTATTTATTTAACCATATATATGTTATTATTCTGGCACATGGCCACAATAATATCTTACATAAAACTCATCCCATTGAAGTTTACTAACACTACCTAAAAAACAACCCACTATTGTCAAGGGTTTAAAAACAAGTTTAGATGAAAAGCCTTTGAACTAACAAACTATCAAACCATGATTAAACAAATTTAGAAGACTTCAAAATGGGATTAAATCAGAATCCTAATCATCTTTACGACCTAAAAAATGAATATTAGACTTACCCATTGGACTTCAAAACAAGATTAAAGCATGTGATCAATATTTGAGAGGGAAAAAAAATCCACCATAAGAAAATACATTACATTAAACTATTCAAGCATCAGAAAAACAATAATAACTCAAAAAACTCATAAGAAAGAATACCCAGACTTCAAAATGTGATCTAGAACAAACTCTTTGACCAATAAACAAAAAAATCAACAAGAGGAAGATTAATGGTACCTTTTGATGAGTTTGGTTTTTCCTCTATGAAGGTTTAGTACTTAGCCTTATGTTCCTGTCCCAGCTGCCAGAACAAATTTTAAATGCGTTATCAAAGCAAATTAATAAGAAAATAAACCACTAATAAATTAACGCACCCAAATTGCAAACAAAATAAACCCAACAAAATAAGTGTCCTTTAGGAAAGTAATGTTTCACTAAATAATAAGCATCTTTTTGGGTACCTTACTTAAAACTAACCCAACTTGCCAAACTAAAATAACCAAAAATCCCAAAACTTGCAAGGACCCTGCCTTGCAAAAACAATTTAAAATCACCAAAAATGTCTCGGGTTACCCTTTCCTCAACATCGACTTCAGCACATCACAAACACCCGAGTGATCATTCCACTTGCAAAGATTACATAAAGTTATGTTAAATGTCAAAATTTTGGGATCTTGGGACTCTCAAAAAATCTTAAGAGCAGTATCTACATGCCCACCCTTAACTACACATCGATAATAACATTCCTAGCAAACGTATTCGAGGTGTAACCATAATTACTCATTTCCTCAAAAGTATCTAACACAAACTGATACATACCGCCGCGCCAATAAATTCTCAATAAAATCAAGAAAGTTTGTGGCTTAGTCTTAAACCCAAAACTCTCCAATCCCCTAACAACACCCTTAATTAGGGGTAGACAAAAATCGATTTAAATTCGGTTAACCGACCGAACCGATTTTCAAATTCGGTTCGGTAATCGAACCGAAATATGAGTAAAAGAAAATAATTTAAACCGAGCCGAACCGATTATAAACGGTTTGAAATCGGTTTACGGTTTTGAACCGACCGATTTATAACCGAACCGACCGATTAATTAGATATATATAAATAACTAAATAACATGTAGGTGTCAATATCTGATTAGTGCAACAAATGCACTGCAGTACACCTTGTTGCACTGAATCGCCCACTTTCTCATAAAGTTTTCAATTTTGGGCTAAAAATTGGGTCTGTAAAAAAATTGGGCATGTAAAAAAATTGGGCATGTTTTAATGAAAGTCTTTCAAGTGCTTGAGCCCGAAATTTCGGCCCAACCGAACCGATCCGAAATTCGGTTCAACCAAATTCATCTGTTTACAAATACAAAATTCGATTTTGGTTTGGGTTTTGGACAAACCGAATGAAATCGGTTTAAAATCGATTTGGGGCTCAAAACCGAACCGAACCGACATTGCCCACCCTACCCTTAACTATTTCAAACTCGACCAACTATAGGAACCATTTTATCAAACAATTGGACTTCATGGAAATAATGGGGTTGTCGTGCACACCAAAAGAAGAACTTCAGTGAGATTATATCAGAAGAGCAATGTGACAACATTGAATCAACCATTCGAGGAGTGAGCACAAGTGACCGACGACTTGAATGAAAGTCTTCAAAGGATGTGGGATTGATTCAATTTAAAAGCTTATGGAGCAATCTCTGTCTCAATAGCATTCTAGGTCGTCTAGCCAGCTAGAACAAGTAGAGACTGAAAAAAGAGAGTTTTTTTATGACATAAAAGCGACAAAGGAGGGATTTTTATGGCGACGTAAGGAGAAATCATGAATGGGGATTCGATTTTACCTCGTGAATGCGATTCTCTTGCTCGCTTTGCTCGATTTGGGTGACTTTTCTCCTCTCTGTGCTTCACGAAGTTTGAATCAGTGATGAATGTTTGCAGTCTTTATGTGATGATCCATCAAAGTTTTCTTCAATAACCAACTCTAAATCTCTACATCCTTCTAGTTTTATCAGTCTACCTTAAACCATTATGTTCAGATCCAGAGGGATTCTGCGTGGAGAGATCAGATCCAGAGTGGAGAGTTCAGCGTGGAGAGTTCAACGTGGAGAGATCAGAGGTCGAATGTAGGGATGGCATCGGCGCGGATTGGAGCAAACCCATCCCCGTCCCGCTGAGGATTTCGGGTCCCCGAAACCGCCCCGCATATTCGTTTATCATTTTTTTTAAAACCATCCTCGCCCCGAACGGATAGGTGGATATCCACCCCGCCCCATTTAACCAAAAAAATAAAAACAGATCTCAGATCTATAGAGATCTGAGATTGAAACCCAAAAAAAAAAAAATCGAGATGAAGATCTGAAAAAAAAAAGATCTGAAGATGAACAAGATCGAGATGAAGATCTGAAACCCAAAAAAAAAAAAAAATAGATCTGAAGATGAAGATCTGAGATGAAGAAGAATAACTAAGATGAAGAAGATCTGAGATGAAGAAGATGAACTTCCTCGTTCTGTTTTTTTTTCATCTCTAAACTTTCAACGAACTCTTCTTCCTTTTTCTTCAAAAAGGTCTTCTTGAACTCCACCGGATCTTCTCCTTGTTTCAAAATCGTTCCATTTCTTCAGATTTACCAAAAAAAATTAAGAGCTTGAGTCTTCTTCGAGTTTTTTTTTTCTCTGCTTCGAAAGTGAGTGTGAGAGTGAGATGTAACTGATCGAATGGGTAGGGTTGTTTTTTCTTTTTTTCTTTTTATAGGGCCAATGGTATTTATGTAAATTTCATACTTAAACGGATATCCGTGGGGCGAATATGGCTAAATCCGTATCCGCTCCGAATATTTCACGGATGTTGTTTGGATATCCGTATCCGCCCCAAAACCCGTTTAGCCATATCCAAATCCACCCCATACGGATTGGGTGGGGCGAATATCCGTGAAAATCCGCCCCACTGCCATCCCTAGTCGAATGGAGGGGAGATGTGAGGTCGGGTGGAGAAGATGAAAACTTTTCCTTGTTCAACCCAAGGTAAAGGTTACTTACCCAGGTGAAAGTTGGTAAAGTTTTCACAGCAGGCCTTTTTTTATTGGCTCAAAAAAAATCAAACATCGAAAAATAAAATTTTAAAGGTATTGTTTTCATTTTCCCTGAAATACCCAAAAGGTAAAGTTGCAAGCCGTCTAATTTGCTATTAGGGGGAAGGGGGGGGGGGGGGGGGGAGGGCATTTAATGGTCAGATCTTCCTAACATCTGCTATTGGAAACACCTAAAGTATAATGTAAGGCTACAAAATTTGGCTCGCCCCGGGGATCCACCTCTAACTATATATGATGAGGTGTGGGTAAACAAAGAAAAATCAATCGTGAGTAGGGTTTGATTGGTTAGTTAATGGAATGAGTTTGACCATTGTTTTAAGTTATTCCTTTGTTTGGCTGAGTATAAAAATGCATGGAAATGACCATTACAAATTTTATTGTAATGGGCATTTCTTCTCAATACCCTATGAATGCCCATTGTAATGGTCAACACTCCATTTGTCTTTTTTTGCTCTCTTTACCTAACATAGATGCATCCTTATCCACTATCGATTTGCAATTGATAGTTGATAATTCAGGGCATAATGGTAAAGACAAAAATATTCTCATTCTCATTCCCATTCGTATTCATATTTCGTCGAGTAACCAAACATAGTAACATTCCCATTGCCATTTACATTCCATTGAGTTAACAAAGATGACCTTAAAAGATAAAAAATTTGGGGGCACTTTTTGGGTACAAGAGGCTAGAGAAGATGAGAGGTGGAGGCCCTTGCATGAATAGAGTGCAAAGGGGGATTTGAAGAATTGAAGAAAGGAGGGGGGCGAGACAAGTCTCATTGCTTCCGAAAAATATACATTGTAAGTCAAAAGGAGCAAGGAATGAGACTTCGGAAAAATGTAAAAGTTTGGTACCTTGATTTCAAAAAACGAATTAATTTGGAAAAAAATTTGAAATTGTTTGGATTACTCATTCTTGATGTGGAATATTAATAAATGGTTTGAAAAATCTAGAACTATAGATGTAGAGTATTAATAAATGGTTTGATGTGGAGCATTAATAAATGGTTCAAAAAATCTAGACCTATAGAAATATAAACTATAAAAAAAATTAATAACTAAATAAACTCAATGGAAGAGCATGTGACCCGCCTTTTAGCACCCAGGTTTGCAGGGGCGGATCCAGGATTGCAGACAAAGAGAGGCAAAAAAATATGTAACATTTCCAAGAAATTTCCTTGGTATACAGCATAAAAAATGTCCTTTGTATAAGAAGTTTCCAAGAAATTAGTAAAGGCATCAAAGTTTGTCTTCTTTTTCTGGGTTATGTTTAACGATGGAGATATTCAATTTTTATGTACATTGCAAACAGACTATGTATGTCACTGTGTGTAGTGTGAAATGTCTACATGTGGTGTGTAGATATTGCATGGCTATTACACACCTTTTGTATGCAAATGATACTTTGATATTTCTTAATGGGAGGAAATCTTTGATTTTAGGGTTTATGAAATTTTTGGAGAGATATTCAAGAGCTTCAAGCCAAAAAATTAATGTAGAGAAAAGTTCTTTCATGGTGAAGGAAAAAGCATTAGTAGAACAAGTAGTTGCTATGAAAACTTATATAGGTTTTTAGTACAGAGGTTCTCTTATGAAGTACTTGGGTGTCCCTATTTTTCAGGGAAGATGCAAATTATTTTCTTTGATGAGCTAGTGAGCAAAATTCAAAAAAGGTTAGGTGGGTGGAAGGCGAAATTGTTATCACCGGACGGAAGGTTGATCTTGATCAGCCACGTGCTTAGCTCCATTTCAGTATACACTCTTATTGTTATGTGTGTCCCTAAACAGGTTATTTTAAGAATTCAGAATATGCTTGCGGATTTTTTTTTGGGTGAATGTGAAGGTAAATTGAAGAAAAAATGGGTTAGTTGGGAGAATATTTGTTTTCCTTGGGAGGAAGGAGGTTTGGGTGTTAGGAATCTTATGATGGTCGCAAAGGCTTTTCATCTTAAAGCATTATGGAACCTTCTTAGCACTAATTCTCTGTGGGCGAAGTTTATGAGAGGCATGTATTGGAAGGTGGGGGTCCCATTGATTGGTCAGGTAGAACAAAATGGGGCATCGCCTCTCATGAAAGATATTATGGAACAAAAATCAGTTTTCATGGCAAACAATATTTGGCCATTTGAAGAAAATTGGAATCCATTGACGGTTTGTCTAAGGCCAGAGAAATTGGCTGAGATATGTAAATGGCCAACGATTTAAGAGGTTCAAAACAGAGATTTTGAGTTGGTTGGCTCTTCGGTTAGGGATTTGGCAAGAGGGTTGCATAGGGACAGAATCAGGGGTAGTGAGGATCAAATTGATGGTTGTGTTTGGAAGCCTAAGGTGGATGGAGCTTTCAGTACCCGCTCAGCCTACGCTTTGCTTCGTAAAAAAAGAGCACTCTCTCTGTTGTTTAAGGATATTTGGAGGTCCTCTTTGCCTTCAAGAATTTCGGTGTTTGTGTGGAAATTGTTGTTGAGGGGCGTTCCTTTAGATGGAGAATTATATAGGTGCGGTTTCAGCCTAGCCTCAAATGTCTATGTTGTGTGGCACCAAGCAAGGAAACTTTGAGGTATCTTTTTCTAGATGGCGGAATGGCCTCAAAAGTTTGGCGACATTTTGAAACTGTTTTTTACGTGCATGTAAGAAGGCCAGCGGAGATTTCTACAGTGTTGAAAGTGTGGTTTCGGCGAGGTAAAAAGAGTACACAAGTTGGGATGCTCTACTTTCTAATTCTAATGTTTATAATTTGAGAGATTTGGAAACAACAGTGCAATGGTGTATTTGATAAAGGCAAGCCAAGCGCGAAGACAATGATTTTATTGGTCAGTAGGGGACTAAGATTGGCAAATACATTCATGATTCCCAATCGGACTAGTGAGAATAAGGAGCCGCTTGTAGCTTTGGGATTTCCAATTTCGCCGGTCAGAAATAGGGGGCACAAAATTTGTCTATTGGAATTTTCCTCCGATGGATTTTGTTGCTCTTAATGTGGATGGCTCGTCTAGGAACGATAAGGGGTCTGGTGGCATTGTTGTCAGAAATAATATGGGGCTCAGCAGATTACGTTTGGTGTAGGTTCGAATAACAAAGCTGATATTTTGGCAGTTTAGGAGGGTTTGCGGTTATGTAATAGATTGGGTTACAAGAAGGTGATTCTCCAAACGGATTTGAAGCTTGTTCGCAGCTGGTTTTATGAGGAATATAAAATTCCATGGTTCTTTGAGAATGTTTGGCGAGAAATTATTAATTTGGTTAAACAAATGGTAGTTAGCTGTGTGCATATTTTTAGGAAAGCAAACACGGCAGCGGATGAGTTAGCGGATAGAGCTCAAAAGAAAAAATTGAGTTGCGAGTTCGGGAACTCAAATCTTCCTTCTAGAGTGGCCGGACTGGTTCTTTTGGATAGAAAAAGGACCCCTTACTTACGGGTTAGTAAATGAGGCGTACTTTGGTTTTATGGATCACTCTTGGGCGAGGCTTGTTTTCGACATCAAGAGGATCGCATGAGATGCTACTATGGCTACCAAAGTTAGTGAGGTCTATACTCTGGTTGGAGGAATCATTGGTAGGGCAGCGCAGAGAGGGAGTTGCAGGAACGGTGATTGGTGCTATGATGCGGGACGTGCGATTTCTATTGATGTTGGACGCTTGGTATATTGCTGGCACAACAAGGAGTGGCAGTGAGCATTATGTTCTTGGGACGAGGTGCTGGTTGGCGTGTTGGCACATTGGCGAGGATCCAGGAACGGTCGGATTTGTTGCTGTGGCTGGGAACGAGGCAGGAGCTGCGGTGCTGCTGCTATTGCGTTGTTGTGCTGCGTAAGTTGCTGGATGTTGGGTGGTGCTTGCTGAGGGGTTGTTTCGGTGAAGTGG
Organism: Berberis vulgaris; assembly: GCA_963556465.1. Classification (NCBI taxonomy): domain Eukaryota; kingdom Viridiplantae; phylum Streptophyta; class Magnoliopsida; order Ranunculales; family Berberidaceae; genus Berberis; species Berberis vulgaris. The sequence goes on along the minus strand of OY747137.1, from coordinate 26,824,136 downwards.
ATGTTGCTGGGCAAAATTTTGGGGTGGGCGGTCTTGGCAGCAAGGAACTGATTATTATGGTACTGGACGGTGCTTGCAAGTGGTTTGCTATTGGTCTATTTTGTTTTGCTTGGAAGCTTCTGTGTTGATTATTTGGTTAGTTAGTTTTTGTGGCTATAGGCTCTTTCCTTTTCTTGAGTAAGGCCTTATCTCTTGAGTAAAGCTCTTACTCCAAGTCTTATACTCTTGAGTAAGGCCTTATTTCTTGAGTTCTCACTAAGAATTGGTTTTAGAGCCTTTGGCTTGGTTTTTTCATCTCCCTAGGATTGCTTCTGTTGTTATTAATTCGGTAAAGTCGTAACGTACCCCGACTTGGTGTAAATTTTTTTTTAACTACGGTAATAAAGGTCTGGCATCCCATAGTTGCTCCTCCCTTCCGGAGGTTTTTTTTATAAAAAAAAAAAAAAAAAAAATCGAGAAGGATTTGACCAAACAAATGGACTTATTTTGACTTCTAATCTCTTTTATGTATTTATTATGAGAAATGGAGTAAATTAAATCTAACAACAAACTCTAGCATCATTTAAATGAAAAATGAAGTCAAACTTCACTTTGCTATCTAAATTCAACGTTTTTCAGACATAATCTAAACGGAAAAGGATTTCATCCAATAATGAGCTTATTTTGATCTCTAAAAAATGGGGTAAATTAGATCCAACAACAACCTCTAGTTTCATTTAATTTAAAATTGTAGCAGCCAAACTTCACTTTGCCATCTAAATCCATCCATTTTTAGGGCACAATATGAACGGTGAAGGATTCGACCGAACAAATATACTCCTTTTGACCTCTAACCACTTTTATGTACTTATAATGACAAATGGAGTAAATTAGATTAAACAACAACTTCTAGTTTCGTTTAAATTATAAATTATACCAAACTCCACTTGGTTATCAAAAACCAACATTATTACGTGTACTATCTGAACGGAGAAGGATTTGACCCAACAAATGGACTTATTTTGACTTCTAACCTATTTATATATTTATTATGGGAAAGGGAGTAAATTAAGCCAAATCTCAATTTGGTATCTAGAAATCAACGTTATTACCTGTGCTATCTGAATAGAGCAGGATTTGACAATACAAATGGACTTATTTTGACTTCTCATCTCTTTTATGTATTTATTATGACAAATGGAGTAAACTAGATATGAAAAAACTTGTTTCATTTAAATAAAAAATTAATCCAAACATAACTTCGCTATCTAAATTCAATGTTTTTAGAGCACAATCTGAATGGAGAAGGATTTGACCGAACAAATGGAATTATTTGACCTCTAACTTTTTTTTTTTTTTTTTTTATGTATTTATCATGACAAATGGAGTAAATTCGATCTAACGAACACCTCAATTATCATTTAAATAAAAAAGTAACCTAAACTTCACTTTGGTATCTATATTCAACGTTTTTCGGGCACAATCTAAATAGAGAACGATATGACCGAACAAATGGACTAATTTTGACGTCTAACATATTTTATGTATTTATTATGAAAATGGAGAAAATTTGATCAAACAAAAACCTTTTGTTTCATATAATTGAAAAATTAAGCCAAACTTCACTTTGCTATCTAACTTCAACGATATTTAGGGCACAATCTGAAGGATTAGTTCTAACAAATGGACTTATTTTGACTTCTAACCTCTTTTATTTATTTATTATGGGAAAGGGAGTAAATTAGATCAAACAACAACTACTATTCTCATTTAATTGAAAAATTATGCCAAACTTCACCTTGTTATCTAAATTCAATGATTTTTAGGGCACAATCCGCATATTGAAGGATTTGACCGAACATATGAACTTATTTTAAGCTTTAACATATTTTATGTGTTTATTATGAAAAATGGTAGAAAATAAGATCAAACAACAACATTTAGTTTTAAATAAATGAAAATTTAAGCCAAGCTTCACTTTGCAATCGAAATTAAACGTTTTTTAAGGCACAATCCGAGCTGAGAAGGATTTGACTTAACAAATGGACTTATTTTCACCTCTAACATACTTTACGTATTTGTTATAAAAAAATGGAGAAAATTAGATCAAACAACAACCTATAGTTTCATATAAATGAAAACTTAAGCCAAACTTCACTTTGCAATCTAAAACCAACATTATAACATGTACTATTTGAACGGAGATGGAGTTGGCCAAACAAATGGAATTATTTTGACTTCTAATCTCTTTTATGTATTTATTATGAAAAATGGAATAAATTAAATCTAAGAACAATCTCTAGTATCATTTAAATGAAAAATGAAGTGAAACTTCAGTTTGCTTTTTAAATTCAACGTTTTTTAGGGCACATTGTGAAGGGAAAGATTTTCACCCAACAAATGGACTTATTTTGACCTCTAACCTCTTTTATTAATTTATTATGAAAATTAGAGTAAATGATCTAACAACAACCTCTAGTTTAATTTAATCAAAAAATTAAGCCAAACATCACTTTGTTATCTAAATTTAACGTTTTCTTGGCACAATCTGAATGGATGAGTATTTGACCCAACAAGTGGACTTATATTGACCTCCAACCTCTTTTATGTATTAATTATGACAAATGGAGTATATTCAATTGAACAACAACATCTCGTATAAATTCAATGTTGTTTAAAGCACAATCTAAACAAAGAAGGATTTGTTCCAACAAATGGACTTATTTTGACTTCTAACTTCGTTTATATATTTATTATGGGAAAGGGAGTTTATTATACCAAACAACTACTGCTAGTCTCATTTAATTGAAAAATTAAGACAAACTTCACTTTGTTATCTAAATTCTATGTTTTTTAGGGCACAATTTGAACGAAGAAGGATTTCACTGAACGTATGGACTTATTTTGACCACTAACTCTTTTATGCATTTATTATGACAAATAGAGTAAATTAGATCTAACAACAACATCTAGTATCATTTAAATGTAAAATTGTGCCAAACTTCACTTTACTTTCTGAAATCAACGGTATTACCTGTACTAGCTGAACATACAAATGTACTTATTTTGACTTCTAATCTCTTTTATGAATTTATTATGAAAAATGGAGTAAATTAAATCTAACAAAAACCTCTAGTTTCATTTAAATAAAAAGTTAGCCAAAACTTTACTTTGCTATCTAAATTTAACGTTTTTATGTTACAATATGAACATATATGGATTTGACAGAGCAAATTGACTTATTTTTACCTCTTACCTCTTTTTTATATTTATTATATCTAACTACAACCTCTACTTTCATTTAAATGAAAATTTAAGATAATCATTACTTTACGATCGAAAATCAATGTTTTTGAGGGGCACAATCTGAACGGAAAAGGATTTGACCAAACAAATGGACTTATTTGAACTCTTACCCCTTTTAGGTGCTTATTATGACAAAAGGAATAATTTTGACCTCTAACATATTTTCTGTATTTGTTTATGAAAATGGAGTAAATTAGATCAAACAACAACCTTTAGTTTCATTTAATTGAAAAATTAAGCCAAACTTCACTTTGCTATCTAACTTTAACGATTTTTAACACCCAATATGAAGGATTTGACCTAACAAATGGACTTATTTTGACTTCTAACCTATTTTATTTATTTATTTTGGGCAAGAGATTTAATTAGACCAAATAACGACTGCTAGTCTCATTTAATTGAAAAATTATGCCAAACTTCACCTTGATATCTAAATTCAATGTTTTTTAGGGCACAATCTGAACAGAGAATGATTTGACCGAACAAATGGAATTATTTTAACCTTTAACATATTTTATGTGTTTATTATGAAAAATGTTAGAAAATCAGATGAAACAACAACCTTTAGTTTCAAATAAATGAAAAATAAAGCCAAACTTTACTTTGCAATCTAAATTAAACGTTTTTAGGGCACAATTCGAGTTGAAAAGGATTTGACTGAACAAATGGACTTATTTTCACCTTTAACATACTTTATGTACTTATTATGAAAAATGGAATAAATTAAATCTAAGAACAATCTCTAGTATCGTTTAAATGAAAAATGAAGTGAAACTTCAGTTTGCTTTTTAAATTCAACGTTTTTTAGGGCACATTGTGAAGGGAAAAGATTTTCACCCAACAAATGGACTTATTTTGACCTCTTACCTCTTTTATTAATTTATTATGAAAATTAGAGTAAATGATCTAACAACAACCTCTAGTTTAATTTAATCAAAAAATTAAGCCAAACATCACTTTGTTATCTAAATTTAACGTTTTCTTGGCACAATCTGAACGGATGAGTATTTGACCCAACAAGTGGACTTATATTGACCTCCAACCTCTTTTATGTATTAATTATGACAAATGGAGTATATTCAATTGAACAACAACATCTCGTATAAATTCAATGTTGTTTAAAGCACAATCTAAACAAAGAAGGATTTGTTCCAACAAATGGACTTATTTTGACTTCTAACTTCGTTTATATATTTATTATGGGAAAGGGAGTTTATTATACCAAACAACTACTGCTAGTCTCATTTAATTGAAAAATTAAGACAAACTTCACTTTGTTATCTAAATTCTATGTTTTTTAGGGCACAATTTGAACGAAGAAGGATTTCACTGAACGTATGGACTTATTTTGACCACTAACTCTTTTATGCATTTATTATGACAAATAGAGTAAATTAGATCTAACAACAACATCTAGTATCATTTAAATGTAAAATTGTGCCAAACTTCACTTTACTTTCTGAAATCAACGGTATTACCTGTACTAGCTGAACATACAAATGTACTTATTTTGACTTCTAATCTCTTTTATGAATTTATTATGAAAAATGGAGTAAATTAAATCTAACAAAAACCTCTAGTTTCATTTAAATAAAAAGTTAGCCAAAACTTTACTTTGCTATCTAAATTTAACGTTTTTATGTTACAATATGAACATATATGGATTTGACAGAGCAAATTGACTTATTTTTACCTCTTACCTCTTTTTTATATTTATTATATCTAACTACCACCTCTACTTTCATTTAAATGAAAATTTAAGATAATCATTACTTTACGATCGAAAATCAATGTTTTTGAGGGGCACAATCTGAACGGAAAAGGATTTGACCAAACAAATGGACTTATTTGAACTCTTACCCCTTTTAGGTGCTTATTATGACAAAAGGAATAATTTTGACCTCTAACATATTTTCTGTATTTGTTTATGAAAATGGAGTAAATTAGATCAAACAACAACCTTTAGTTTCATTTAATTGAAAAATTAAGCCAAACTTCACTTTGCTATCTAACTTCAACGATTTTTAGCACCCAATATGAAGGATTTGACCTAACAAATGGACTTATTTTGACTTCTAACCTATTTTATTTATTTATTTTGGGCAAGAGATTTAATTAGACCAAATAACGACTGCTAGTCTCATTTAATTGAAAAATTATGCCAAACTTCACCTTGATATCTAAATTCAATGTTTTTTAGGGCACAATCTGAACAGAGAATGATTTGACCGAACAAATGGAATTATTTTAACCTTTAACATATTTTATGTGTTTATTATGAAAAATGTTAGAAAATCAGATGAAACAACAACCTTTAGTTTCAAATAAATGAAAAATAAAGCCAAACTTTACTTTGCAATCTAAATTAAACGTTTTTAGGGCACAATTCGAGTTGAAAAGGATTTGACTGAACAAATGGACTTATTTTCACCTTTAACATACTTTATGTACTTATTATGAAAAACGGAATAAATTAAATCTAAGAACAATCTCTAGTATCATTTAAATGAAAAATGAAGTGAAACTTCAGTTTGCTTTTTAAATTCAACGTTTTTTAGGGCACATTGTGAAGGGAAAAGATTTTCACCCAACAAATGGACTTATTTTGACCTCTTACCTCTTTTATTAATTTATTATGAAAATTAGAGTAAATGATCTAACAACAACCTCTAGTTTAATTTAATCAAAAAATTAAGCCAAACATCACTTTGTTATCTAAATTTAACGTTTTCTTGGCACAATCTGAACGGATGAGTATTTGACCCAAAAAGTGGACTTATATTGACCTCCAACCTCTTTTATGTATTAATTATGACAAATGGAGTATATTCAATTGAACAACAACATCTCGTATAAATTCAATGTTGTTTAAAGCACAATCTAAACAAAGAAGGATTTGTTCCAACAAATGGACTTATTTTGACTTCTAACTTCGTTTATATATTTATTATGGGAAAGGGAGTTTATTATACCAAACAACTACTGCTAGTCTCATTTAATTGAAAAATTAAGACAAACTTCACTTTGTTATCTAAATTCTATGTTTTTTAGGGCACAATTTGAACGAAGAAGGATTTCACTGAACGTATGGACTTATTTTGACCACTAACTCTTTTATGCATTTATTATGACAAATAGAGTAAATTAGATCTAACAACAACATCTAGTATCATTTAAATGTAAAATTGTGCCAAACTTCACTTTACTTTCTGAAATCAACGGTATTACCTGTACTAGCTGAACATACAAATGTACTTATTTTGACTTCTAATCTCTTTTATGAATTTATTATGAAAAATGGAGTAAATTAAATCTAACAAAAACCTCTAGTTTCATTTAAATAAAAAGTTAGCCAAAACTTTACTTTGCTATCTAAATTTAACGTTTTTATGTTACAATATGGACATATATGGATTTGACAGAGCAAATTGACTTATTTTTACCTCTTACCTCTTTTTTATATTTATTATATCTAACTACAACCTCTACTTTCATTTAAATGAAAATTTAAGATAATCATTACTTTACGATCGAAAATCAATGTTTTTGAGGGGCACAATCTGAACGGAAAAGGATTTGACCAAACAAATGGACTTATTTGAACTCTTACCCCTTTTAGGTGCTTATTATGACAAAAGGAATAATTTTGACCTCTAACATATTTTCTGTATTTGTTTATGAAAATGGAGTAAATTAGATCAAACAACAACCTTTAGTTTCATTTAATTGAAAAATTAAGCCAAACTTCACTTTGCTATCTAACTTCAACGATTTTTAGCACCCAATATGAAGGATTTGACCTAACAAATGGACTTATTTTGACTTCTAACCTATTTTATTTATTTATTTTGGGCAAGAGATTTAATTAGACCAAATAACGACTGCTAGTCTCATTTAATTGAAAAATTATGCCAAACTTCACCTTGATATCTAAATTCAATGTTTTTTAGGGCACAATCTGAACAGAGAATGATTTGACCGAACAAATGGAATTATTTTAACCTTTAACATATTTTATGTGTTTATTATGAAAAATGTTAGAAAATCAGATGAAACAACAACCTTTAGTTTCAAATAAATGAAAAATAAAGCCAAACTTTACTTTGCAATCTAAATTAAACGTTTTTAGGGCACAATTCGAGTTGAAAAGGATTTGACTGAACAAATGGACTTATTTTCACCTTTAACATACTTTATGTACTTATTATGAAAAACGGAATAAATTAAATCTAAGAACAATCTCTAGTATCATTTAAATGAAAAATGAAGTGAAACTTCAGTTTGCTTTTTAAATTCAACGTTTTTTAGGGCACATTGTGAAGGGAAAAGATTTTCACCCAACAAATGGACTTATTTTGACCTCTTACCTCTTTTATTAATTTATTATGAAAATTAGAGTAAATGATCTAACAACAACCTCTAGTTTAATTTAATCAAAAAATTAAGCCAAACATCACTTTGTTATCTAAATTTAACGTTTTCTTGGCACAATCTGAACGGATGAGTATTTGACCCAAAAAGTGGACTTATATTGACCTCCAACCTCTTTTATGTATTAATTATGACAAATGGAGTATATTCAATTGAACAACAACATCTCGTATAAATTCAATGTTGTTTAAAGCACAATCTAAACAAAGAAGGATTTGTTCCAACAAATGGACTTATTTTGACTTCTAACTTCGTTTATATATTTATTATGGGAAAGGGAGTTTATTATACCAAACAACTACTGCTAGTCTCATTTAATTGAAAAATTAAGACAAACTTCACTTTGTTATCTAAATTCTATGTTTTTTAGGGCACAATTTGAACGAAGAAGGATTTCACTGAACGTATGGACTTATTTTGACCACTAACTCTTTTATGCATTTATTATGACAAATAGAGTAAATTAGATCTAACAACAACATCTAGTATCATTTAAATGTAAAATTGTGCCAAACTTCACTTTACTTTCTGAAATCAACGGTATTACCTGTACTAGCTGAACATACAAATGTACTTATTTTGACTTCTAATCTCTTTTATGAATTTATTATGAAAAATGGAGTAAATTAAATCTAACAAAAACCTCTAGTTTCATTTAAATAAAAAGTTAGCCAAAACTTTACTTTGCTATCTAAATTTAACGTTTTTATGTTACAATATGGACATATATGGATTTGACAGAGCAAATTGACTTATTTTTACCTCTTACCTCTTTTTTATATTTATTATATCTAACTACAACCTCTACTTTCATTTAAATGAAAATTTAAGATAATCATTACTTTACGATCGAAAATCAATGTTTTTGAGGGGCACAATCTGAACGGAAAAGGATTTGACCAAACAAATGGACTTATTTGAACTCTTACCCCTTTTAGGTGCTTATTATGACAAAAGGAATAATTTTGACCTCTAACATATTTTCTGTATTTGTTTATGAAAATGGAGTAAATTAGATCAAACAACAACCTTTAGTTTCATTTAATTGAAAAATTAAGCCAAACTTCACTTTGCTATCTAACTTCAACGATTTTTAGCACCCAATATGAAGGATTTGACCTAACAAATGGACTTATTTTGACTTCTAACCTATTTTATTTATTTATTTTGGGCAAGAGATTTAATTAGACCAAATAACGACTGCTAGTCTCATTTAATTGAAAAATTATGCCAAACTTCACCTTGATATCTAAATTCAATGTTTTTTAGGGCACAATCTGAACAGAGAATGATTTGACCGAACAAATGGAATTATTTTAACCTTTAACATATTTTATGTGTTTATTATGAAAAATGTTAGAAAATCAGATGAAACAACAACCTTTAGTTTCAAATAAATGAAAAATAAAGCCAAACTTTACTTTGCAATCTAAATTAAACGTTTTTAGGGCACAATTCGAGTTGAAAAGGATTTGACTGAACAAATGGACTTATTTTCACCTTTAACATACTTTATGTACTTATTATGAAAAACGGAATAAATTAAATCTAAGAACAATCTCTAGTATCATTTAAATGAAAAATGAAGTGAAACTTCAGTTTGCTTTTTAAATTCAACGTTTTTTAGGGCACATTGTGAAGGGAAAAGATTTTCACCCAACAAATGGACTTATTTTGACCTCTTACCTCTTTTATTAATTTATTATGAAAATTAGAGTAAATGATCTAACAACAACCTCTAGTTTAATTTAATCAAAAAATTAAGCCAAACATCACTTTGTTATCTAAATTTAACGTTTTCTTGGCACAATCTGAACGGATGAGTATTTGACCCAAAAAGTGGACTTATATTGACCTCCAACCTCTTTTATGTATTAATTATGACAAATGGAGTATATTCAATTGAACAACAACATCTCGTATAAATTCAATGTTGTTTAAAGCACAATCTAAACAAAGAAGGATTTGTTCCAACAAATGGACTTATTTTGACTTCTAACTTCGTTTATATATTTATTATGGGAAAGGGAGTTTATTATACCAAACAACTACTGCTAGTCTCATTTAATTGAAAAATTAAGACAAACTTCACTTTGTTATCTAAATTCTATGTTTTTTAGGGCACAATTTGAACGAAGAAGGATTTCACTGAACGTATGGACTTATTTTGACCACTAACTCTTTTATGCATTTATTATGACAAATAGAGTAAATTAGATCTAACAACAACATCTAGTATCATTTAAATGTAAAATTGTGCCAAACTTCACTTTACTTTCTGAAATCAACGGTATTACCTGTACTAGCTGAACATACAAATGTACTTATTTTGACTTCTAATCTCTTTTATGAATTTATTATGAAAAATGGAGTAAATTAAATCTAACAAAAACCTCTAGTTTCATTTAAATAAAAAGTTAGCCAAAACTTTACTTTGCTATCTAAATTTAACGTTTTTATGTTACAATATGGACATATATGGATTTGACAGAGCAAATTGACTTATTTTTACCTCTTACCTCTTTTTTATATTTATTATATCTAACTACAACCTCTACTTTCATTTAAATGAAAATTTAAGATAATCATTACTTTACGATCGAAAATCAATGTTTTTGAGGGGCACAATCTGAACGGAAAAGGATTTGACCAAACAAATGGACTTATTTGAACTCTTACCCCTTTTAGGTGCTTATTATGACAAAAGGAATAATTTTGACCTCTAACATATTTTCTGTATTTGTTTATGAAAATGGAGTAAATTAGATCAAACAACAACCTTTAGTTTCATTTAATTGAAAAATTAAGCCAAACTTCACTTTGCTATCTAACTTCAACGATTTTTAGCACCCAATATGAAGGATTTGACCTAACAAATGGACTTATTTTGACTTCTAACCTATTTTATTTATTTATTTTGGGCAAGAGATTTAATTAGACCAAATAACGACTGCTAGTCTCATTTAATTGAAAAATTATGCCAAACTTCACCTTGATATCTAAATTCAATGTTTTTTAGGGCACAATCTGAACAGAGAATGATTTGACCGAACAAATGGAATTATTTTAACCTTTAACATATTTTATGTGTTTATTATGAAAAATGTTAGAAAATCAGATGAAACAACAACCTTTAGTTTCAAATAAATGAAAAATAAAGCCAAACTTTACTTTGCAATCTAAATTAAACGTTTTTAGGGCACAATTCGAGTTGAAAAGGATTTGACTGAACAAATGGACTTATTTTCACCTTTAACATACTTTATGTACTTATTATGAAAAATGGAGAAAATTAGATCAAGCAACAACCTGTAGTTTCATATAAATGAAAAACTAAGCCAAACTTACTTTGGAATCTAAAACCAACATTATTACATGTACTATCTGAACGGAGATGGATTTGGCCAAACAAATGGACTTATTTAGACTTCTAATCTCTTTTATGTATTTGTTACGACAAATGGAGTAAATTAAATCTAAGAACAACCTCTAGTATCATTTAATGAAAAATGAAGCAAAACTTTAGTTTGTTATTTGAATTCAACGTTTTTTAGGGCACAGTATGAATGGAGAAGATTTTGACCCGACAATTGGACTTATTTTGACCTCTAACCTCATTTATACATTTATTATGAAAAGTAGAGTAAATTCAATCTAACAACAACCTCTAGTTTCATTTAATCGAAAAATTAAGCCAAACATCACTTTGTTATCTAAATTCAACGTTTTCTAGGGCACAATCTGAATGGAGAAGGATTTGACCGAACAAATAGACTTGTATTGACCTCTAACCTATTTTATGTATTTATTATGACAAATGGAGTAAGTTAGATCTAACAAAAACTTCTATTATCATTTAAATAAAAAAAGAAGCAAAACTACACTTTGCTCTATAAATTAAACGTTTTTTAGGGCACAATCTAAATGGAGAAGGAGATGAACCAATAATGGACTTATTTTGATTTTTAACCTATTTTATATATTTATTATAAAAATTTGGGTAAGTTAGATCCAATAACAACCTCTAGTTTCATTTAATTGAAAAATGAAGACAAACTACACTTTGCTATCTAAATTCAACTTTTTTTAGGGCACAATCTGAACGGAGAAGGATTCGATAGAACAAATTGACTTCTTTTGACCTCTAACCACTTTTATGTACTTATTATGACAAATGGATTAAATTAGATGAAATAACAACCTTTTGTTTCATTTAAATAACAAATTATACAAAACTTCACTTTGCTATCTAAAATCAAAATTATTATGTGTACTATCAGCACAGAGAAGGATTTGACCCAACAAATGGACTTATTTTGACTTCTAACCTGTTTTATATATTTATTATGGGAAAGGGAATAAATTCGACCAAACAACACCTACTTTTATGGGAAAGGGGGTAATTTAAGCCATATTTCACTTTGGTATCTAAAAATAAGCGTTGTTACCTGTACTATCAGAACAGGGTGGGATTTGACCATACAAATTGACTTATTTTTACTTCTAATCTCTTTTATGAATTTATTATGAAAAATGGAGTAAACTAGATATGACAAAAATAGCTTCATTTAAATAAAAAATTAACCCAAACTTCACTTCGCTGTCTAAATTCAATGTTTTTTAGGGCACAATCTGAATGGAGAAGATTTGACCAAACAAAGGGAATTATTTTACCTCTAAATTTTTTTATGTATTTTTCATGACAAATGTTGTAAATTTGATCTAACGACAACCTCAAGTTTCATTTAAATATAAAGTTAACCTAAACTACACTTTGGTATCTATATTCAATGTTTTTAGGTCACAATCTGAATAGAAAAGGATTTGACCAAACAAATGGACTAATTTTGACCTCTAACATCTTTTATGTATTTGTTATAAAAATGGAGAAAATTAAATCAAACAACAACCTTTAGCTTCATATAATTGAAAATTTTAGCATAACTTCACTTTGCTATCTAACTTCAACGATTTTTAGCGCACAATCTGAAGGATTTGACCTAACAAATTAACATATTGAGTTCCAACCTCTTTTATTTATTTATTATGGGAAATGGAGTAAATTAGACCAAACAGCGACAGCTAGTCTCATTTAATTGAAAAATTATGCCAAACTTCACCGTGATATCCAAATTCAATGTTTTTAGGGCACAATCTGAATAGAGGAGGATTTGATTGAACAAATGGAATTATTTTAACCTTTAACATATTTTATGTGTTTATTATGAAAAATGTTGGAAAATAAGATGAAACAACAACCTTTAGTTTCAAATAAATGAAAAATTAAGCCAAACTTTACTTTGCATTCTAACTTAAACGTTTTTTAGCGCACAATCCGAGCTAAGATGGATTTGACTGAACAAATGGACTTATTTTCACCTTTAACATACTTTAGGTACTTATTATGAGAAATGGAGAAAATTAGATCAAACAACAACCTATAGTTTTTGCAATCTAAAACCAACATTATTACATGTACTATCTGAACGGAGATGGATTTGGCCAAACAAATGGATTTATTTAGACTTCTAATATCTTTTATGTATTTATTATAACAAATGGAGTAAATTAAATCTAAGAACAACTTCTAGTATCATTTAAATGAAAAATGAATCCAAACTTCAGTTTGCTATTTAAATTCATTGTTTTTAGGGCACAGTCTGAATGGAGAAGATTTTGACCCAACAAATGGACTTATTTTGGCCTATAACCTCTGTTATTTATTTATTATGAAAGTAGAGTAAATTCGATCTAACAACAACCTCTAGTTTCATTTAATCAAAAAATAAAGCCAAACGTAACTTTGTTATCTAAATTCAACGTTTTATAGGGCACAATCTGAACAGAAAAGGATTTGACCGAACAAATAAACTTATATTGACCTCTAACCTATTTTATGTATTTATTATGACAAAAGGATTAAGTTAAATCTAACAACAACTTTTATTACCATTTAAAGAAAAAATGAAGCGAAACTTCACTTTGCTATCTAAATTCAATGTTTTTTAGGACACAATCTGAACGAAAAAGGACTTTACCCAACAAATGGACTTATATTGACCTCTAACCATTTTTATATATTTATTAAGGGAAAGGGAGTAAATTAGACAAAACAACAACTGTTAGTGTCATTTAATTGAAAAATTAAGCCAAACTTCACTTTGTTATCTAAATTTTATGTTTTTTAGGGCACAATCTAAACGGAAAAGGATTTGACTGAACATATGGACTTATTTTGACCACTAACCTCTTTTATGCATTTATTATGACAAATGGAGTAAATTAGATCTAACAACAACGTCTAGTATTATTTAAATGTAAAATTAAGCCAAACTTCACATTGCTATCTAAAATCAACGTTATTACCTATATTATTTGAACAGATAAGGATTTTACCATACAAATGTACTTATTTTATGTATTTATTATGACAGATGGAGTAAATTAAGTCTAACAAAAACCTCTTGTTTCATTTAAATAAAAAATTAACCAAAACTTCACTTTGCTATCTAAATTCAACTTTTTAAGGCACAATCTGAACGAATATGGATTTGACAGAGCAAATGGACTTGTTTTGACCTCTAATTAACCTCTTTTATATATTTATTATGAAAAATGGAGTAAAATAGATCTAACTACAACCTCTACTTTCAATTAATAGAAAATTTAACATAATCATCACTTTGCTATCAAAATTTTACATTTTTTGGGGCACAATCTGAACGGATAAGGATTTGACCAAACAAATGGACTTATTTTGACCTCTAATTAACCTCTTTTATGTGCTTATTATGAACAAATGAAGTAAAAGAGATCTAACAACAACCACTAGTTTCATTTAAATGAAAAAATAAGCCAAACATCACTTTGCTATCTAAATTCAATGTTTTTAGGGCACAATCGAAACATAGAAGGATTTGACCAAACAAATGGACTTATTTTGACATCTAACATCTTTTATGTATTTATTATGAAAAATGGAGAACATTAGATCAACCAAAAGCCTTTAGATTAAAAATTAAGCTAAAATTCACTTTGCTATCTAAAACCAACATTCTTACATGTACTATCTTAACGGATACGGATTTGGCCAAACAAATGGACTTATTTTGATTTCTTATCTCTTTTATGTATTTATTATGATAAATGGATAAAATTAAATATAAGAACAACCTCTAGTATCATTTAAATGAAAAATGAAGCCAAACTTCACGTTGTTATCTAAATTCAATGTTTTTAGAGCACAATCTAAATGGAGAGGGATTTGACCCAAAAATAGATTTATTTTGACCTCAAATATGTTTTATACATATATTATAAAAAAAAATGGAGTAAATTCGATTTATCAACAATCTTTAGTTTCATTTAATCAAAAAATTAAGATAAACATCACTTTGGTATCAAATTCAACGTTTTCTAGGGCACAATCTGAACGAAAAAGAATTTGACTAAACAAATAGATTTATATTGACCTCTAACCTCCTTTATGTATTTATGATGATGAATGGAGTATGTTAGATCTAACAACGACTTCTAGTATCATTTAAATGAAAAATAAAGTAAAATATTACTTTGTTATCTAAATTCAACGTTTTTACGGCACAATCTGGACGAAGAAGGATTTGACGCAACAAATGGACTTTTTTTTACTTCTAACCTATTTTATATATTTATTATGGAAATTTGAGTAAATTAGACCAAACCACAACTGCTAGTCTCATTTAATTGAAAAATTAAGGCAAACTTCACTTTGTTATCTAAATTTTATGTTTTTTAAGGCACAATCTGAACGGAGAAAGATTTGACTTAACATATGGACTTATTTTGACCCCTAACCTCTTTTATGTATTTATTATGACAAATGAAATAAATTAGATCTAACAACAACGTCTAGTATCATTTAAATGTAAAATTAAGCCAAAGTTTACTTTGCTATCTAAACTCGACGATATTACCGGTACTATCTGAACAGAAAAGGATTTGACCATACAAATGTACTTATTTTGACTTCTAAAATCTTTTATGTATTTATTATGAAAAATGGAGTGAATTAAATCTAACAAAAACCACTACTTTCATTTAATTTAAAAATAAACCCAAACTTCACTTTCCTATCTAAATTCAACGTTTTTAGGGAACAATCTGAACGGAGATGGATTTGACAGAGTAAATGGACGTATTTTAACCTCTAACCTCTTTTATATATTTATTATGACAAATGGAGTAAATTAGATCTTAATACAACCAATACTTTCATTTAAAAGAAAATTTAAGATAATCATCACTTTGTGATCTAAATTCATCTTTTTAGGGCACAATCTGAACGAAGATGGATTTGACCAAACATATGGACTTATTTTTATCTCTAACCTCTTTTATGTGCTTATTATGACTGATGCAATCAACTTTTGCTTGCTGCTTTGACCATGTTCTTGCTGACCGCTGACCTGCACATGAACCACAGACCACCGTAGGGTGGCCAATGGCACTCTGATGCTAAAGTCAAACAGGGATCTGAGGAAGGTGTAATGCTATAACAAGGATTTTATAGTGTACCTTAGCTAACCAACCTCATGTCTTATTTATAGTGCAAGGATTCCTGGTTTGACCAGGCCATCATAGGTGTAGTTTAGGGAAGTTCCCTGTTAGCTTTGCACTCCTAGATACGCGAGAAATAGTTCCAAATCCAAGAGCAATTTGTAGAAGGGAGTTTCCCTGTGTGGATGATACTCTAGTGTTTGCTCCCTAGTTGGAAGTAAATAGCAGTTGTAGTTGCCTGTCAGAAGCTGATCCTCGAGATACTTGCCTGAAGATGACTTATGGATATCATGGATAGTTGTGAGACGTGTGGGCTTAGCATGTTGTGAGAGTCTGGGTCCGCTTGGCTGACTAAAGTTGAGCGGGCTTAGATCCGCTTGGGCTGGATCTGTGTTGGGCCGATGCTTGAGCCCATAGTTCCTCGAGATCATCATAACACGTTTTCGACTTAAGAGTGTGACAATTTTTATGTATCACTAGCTACTCCCCCTGAGTTAGTGGGTTGTCGCACCAGTTCGATGTCATCTCTTGAAGGGATGCGACACACGCTGCATTAATTGGGCATGCGTTGATTCAACGGAAAAGAGGCGAGAACCTATCCTCTAAATAAGTCATCCGCAGTGTTAAGGCTGGCATTTCTACTTTATTTGTTTTTGAAGATATTGTTCTGAAAGGATCATTCGTCTTCTTTATGGCTCGAGAAAACCTTTTTGATGACGCTATTCTAGCCAAGGGCCTAGAATTCTTTCAAGACATGCTATTGTCTGAACCTGGACTCACTGAAATCCATGCAAGGTTCGGAGTTCTTGAAGGCTTTTTGTTGTACCTTCTGATGGGCGATCAGAAGCCAATGTCGCCTCTAGCCGGTTTCATCTGTTTGCATCGAGGGATGCTTCAAGCTGGAGTGCATTTCCCGGTCCTGGACGTGATTTGGGAGTTCTTGAATTTCTTGGGGATTCCTCCGGCTCAATTGGAACCCAATGGATACAGGATAATTCTCATGATTCTGCTCAGTGCTAAGGAGGCTGGTGTTGCGGGTTTAACTGGCCTAAACAAATAGGCTAATTTGACCCACTTGTAATGACCGCAAGTGCACGGTGTCTAACTGGTAGACAACGGCAAGTACGGGTCGATCTCACGAGGAAGGTGGATTAAATTGAATTTAATAATTTAATTAAACTAATTTGGAGAAAATGGGGGTTACAGTGTTTAAAAATCCGAGTTAAACAAAAGTAATAAAAATAACAATAAATAAAAGAAAAGAGTTGGAGGGAAACCACAATTTGCAAAATATTGTTCAAGCTCCTAAAATTATATTCAATTTTTCTTATTATTCCAATTTCAAATAAATGACTCTAGCAATGTATAAACTCCTAGCATTAATTGTATTTTTAGGGCACAATTAATCTCAAGTTTAATTATTCAATTAAAACATGCTTGATTTATAACATAATATTTTTCTAACAACCTAAGATGCATGACATATTAGGTGAAAGTAAAATATGATAAATCGTCAATTAATATTAATCATGGAATAATAAAGTAAAATGAAATCAATTCTAGAGTTTGAGACTTAATTCACTGTGGTATTACAGAGCATTCAGTAGGGTGCAAACAGGAACAGGTCCAGTGTGGCTCAGCAGATCCCAGTGGGTGCAAATAGTTCTAATCTTTCTCCGCCGAGGTGCTCTTAGCAAGGTCCACTGGGTGCCAGTAGTGTCAACTTAATTTAAGTCTCTGTGATGGCACTGTTGTGATGCGTGGTGGTGGTGTAGCCGGTGACGGTGGTTCAAGATGAAGTGAAATAGGGTTGTCATGCCCCTGTTTCGGTGGAGTGAAGGAGAGAAAACAGAGATGGATAGGCTGTGGGTGGTGATTTTGCTTGGTTGGGATGGTGATGAGAATCATAAATTGTGAAAAAGAGGTTTTGGTATTCTTTATTTTTTTTCTCTCCCTTCTCTTCTTCCCCTTTCTTATTCATTTCTATTGTATTTATAGAGAATTAATAAAATGAACTTGGACAAGTTAAGGGGAGGGTTCAATGAGTGATTTAAGGCTTAAATCAAACTAAAATCTTGGATAATTAAGAGAATATGCTTTGGGTTTGAGAAAATGAACTTGGACAAGTTAAGGGGAGGGTTCAATGAGTGATTTAAGGCTTAAATCAAACTAGAATCTTGGATAATTAAGATAATATGCTTTGGGTTTGATTGGGTTTGGCATTGGGTTTGGGTTTATGGATTTGGTTTTGGGTTTGGTTTTGAGTTTAGGTTATGGGCTTAGGCTATTCTCACCTACACTTCCTCTGAAGTCACCGTCTGTGATTTATTCATTGCATTTTTCTTTGATTTCTTCGTTATTGCTCCGAATTCTACAAAAACACAAAAATTTAATAATTAATATAAAATAAAATAAAACAAGGATTAACAAAAATATAATAAGAGGTAAAAAAATGTTATAATTATGTGATTATCAAATACCCCCAAACCTATATTTTGCTAGTCCTCGAGCAAAACAAAGAAGAAAACCGAAAAGAAAATCCTAACTCACTTTCGCAGGCATCGTCGATTGCACTTACCTTTGAAAATGTGCAACAAGGCTTTGAACCCTTAGATTACCTCTAGGGGACAAGTTATAGTCTTGTGAGGGTTTCCAGAAAATGTTACCCACAAACATTACTGACTCAACAAAACTTGGTCAAAGAGTGTTTATTTTAAAACTTCAAGATATGCAAGAAACCAACAGTGGCATTTTCGTGTATCAACAAATCTCCAAATAATTTAATATTCTCCAAAAATTAGAAAAAATTCATAATCATCCTCAACTCAATGTGTGTGTGAAAAGCATTATCAACATAACTTTTCATTTCAAAGTAAAATAATGACTAAATCTCTTGTAGAAAGTTTGTTTTGACTTCAAACCTCTCATGTCACTCACAATAAAGCACTCAGAGATTTGGTATTTCACTCAGTTTATATGTGAGGCAAGAGTAAATAATGGAAAAAAATCATCTCACATATAGTATTATGAAGAACGGACTTTTCAAGAATGGAATGAATATGATCTCATGGACAGGAATATCAATTACTTTTGGGAATGTTGAATCAAACACCATAGGTCTTGGTTATTAAATCTCCACATCTACGGAACCAACCTTTACCTAAGATCAACTAGGACTTTGTTGGGTTGTAATGGGGCTTGGGTAATGGTTAATAAGGAATGTCAAAGGATTTTAACAAAAATTTCTAGGAATGTACACACCCATTCAACGAACAATTAGGGCTGTCAAGAATAAACCAATGTTGCGCACCATCAATTTTTTCTTCATTCTCACATCTTTATCCTCATTGAGGAATCATTTTTTTTTCATATAGAGGATTTATGAAATATCTCATATTTTGCTCTTTAATGCCCTTTTTACACCAAGTATATCCATCCATACACATTCCCAGAAAAGTTGGGTAAAGGTTAATGGGTTAACAAATAAAAGTTATTCTAAGGCTCAAAAGGATACAAAAAGGTTAATGTTATGGGTAAGTTAAAAGGCTAGTTAATGGTCTAAAGAAAAAAATGCCTAGATCATTTCCTAAATTCGGGTCAGTATTATGACATCTCAATTGAATAAGCCAAGAAGTTCTAGTGTAATAATTCAATTTTGATGTCATTCCCAAAGCAATTGATTAGAAAAATGAGATCATCAACGAGATAATACGGACTAAAAAAAAATCAGAGTTTATGTATAACCCTCGAAAAAATAGAAAGGTTCAAAACTTTCAGGGTTAAGTCTCCACTATTATTCTAAGGTTTTCTAGTATATACTTCACTCATCAACTTCAAGTTATGCTAACATGGCTCATGGTGCAAAGATAATCGAGTTGAAAAATCTTATGAACTAGATCTCACTTAAGGATCATACTAAACTTTCAGTCTTTATCAATATACCAATATGTCAAGTTGGCTTGCATTTTCTTGAGCATAAAACATTTAAAATCCATTTTCATAATCGCAAAAGACCAAGTTTTCTTGACAGAAAAGCACATTTTATTTTTTAAGAATAAGAAAAGAAAACACTACGAAAAATTCACCGACTCATGAACCCTACCCCCAAGCCTAATCCAAACATTGTCCTTTATGTATAACAAAATAATTCTGACAAATGAATGAAATAAGTACATGAGAAGAGGTTAGAACAGTATTACCGCGGTGAAGATTTTACCAATTTCCACAAGTAATCCACCGATGAGAGATCAGAGACAAAAGAATTGTGGATTAGTTAATAGAAATAGATAAAATACACACTCAACATGCACTCTTACAACAAAAGGTGGACTGCCTCCCCGTAGCGCTTGGTTTAACGTCATCAGCTCGACAAAACCCAGAAGATCCTCAATTCTTATACACAGGGTCCTCTAATAGAATCACATCAACCTCGACTTCTAATCGAGGTAACTCTAAGAATGGCTTAAGTTGTTGACCATTTACCTTAAATACATGGACATCCTTAGGGTTAACAATCTCCACAGCTCCATGTGGGAACACTGCTTTCACAATATAAGGTCCAGACCACCGAGATCTCAACTTTTCAGGAAAAAGTCGTAACCGAGAGTTGAACAACAAAACTTTTTGAGACGGTTCAAAGAACTTACGAAGAATGGATTTATCATGAAATATCTTCGTTCGTTCTTTGTAGATTTTCGCATTGTGGTACGCATCATTTCGGATCTCTTCCAACTCATTATGTTGAAGCTTACGATGCGATCCAGCCTTGACCATATCAAAATTGAACGTCTTGATGGCCCAATATGCACGATGTTCCAATTCCACAGGCAAATGACATGCTTTTCCAAAAACAAGCCTATATGGAGACATTCCAATCGGGGTATTAAATGTTGTTCTACAAGCCCAAAGAGCATCACTCAGACATTGAGACCAGTCTTTACGATCTGGTCTGACTGTCTTCTCTAGAATGTTTTTAATCTCCCGATTGGAAATCTCAACTTGCCCACTTGTTTGTGGATGATAGGGGGTGCCAACTTCATGAGTGATGGAGTATTTTTTTTACTAATAGCTCGAACGGTCTATTGCAAAAATGAGAACCACCGTCACTTATAATGGCACGTGGAATACCAAAACGAGAAAAGATATTATCTTTTAAGAATCTTACCACAACCCTGTGGTCATTCGTTTTACATGGTATCGCTTCGACACATTTGGACACATAATCCACAGCAACAAGGATGAAAAGATTGTCAAATGAAGGCGAGAATGGTCCCATGAAATCAATACCCCAGACATCAAAAATTTAAACCACAAGAATATTAGTAAGGGGCATCATGTTGCGACGAGAAATGGAACCCATTCGTTGGCATCGATCACAAGTGGTGCAAAAGGCATGTGTATCTCGAAAAAGGGTAGGCCAATAAAAACCACTCTGCAAAACTTTTGCAGTTATCTTTCTAGAGCTAAAATGACCACCACAAGCTTGCTCATGACAAAATGAGATGATGCTGTGAAATTCACTCTCAGGAACACATCTCCTGATAACCTAATCAGGACAATACTTGAACAAGTATGCATCATCCCAGAAGAAATGTCTAACCTCAGCAAGAAATTTGGATCTATCTTGTTTAGACCACTTAAAAGGAAGTTGACCTGTAACAAGATAGTTCACGATATCTGCATACCAAGGTAATTGGGAGAGAGCAAATAATTTCTCATCAGGAAATGACTCATTCAATGGTAAATATTCGCTAGATGACTCTACCAGAAGTCTAGATAAATGGTCAGCTACAATGTTTTCCGAACCTTTCTTGTCCCGAATTTCAATATCAAACTCTTGTAGCAATAGGACCCATCGAATTAAGCGAGGTTTAGCATCTTTTTTAGAGAAAAGATACTTTAACACCGCATGATCAGTAAAAATAATTACTTTGGTTCCTATAAGGTAAGACCGGAATTTGTCTAAAGCAAAGACTACAGCTAATAACTCTTTCTCAGTGGTGGAGTAATTAAGTTGTGCGTCTTGTAGAGTTCTACTAGAGTAATAAATGACATGTGGCTTTTTGTCCAATCGTTGTCCTAGGACAGCGGCAAGGGCAAAGTCGGAAGCATCACACAAAAGCTCAAAGGGAAAGTTCCAATTAGGAGATTGGATGATTGGAGCTGAAGTCAGTAATTGTTTAAGCTTCTCAAAAGCTTTCAAACAATCTTCATCAAAAACAAAAACCGCGTCTTTAGCAAGTAAATTGCATAAAGGACGAGCGATTTTGCTAAAGTCTTTGATGAATCTCCGATAAAATTCAGCATGGCCTAGAAAATATCTAATTTCCTTAACCGTCTTTGGAGGCAGAAGACTCGAAATTAAATCAATTTTGGCTTTGTCGACTTCAATTCCCTTGTGTGAAATTACATGTCCAAGAACAATGCCCTGTCGTACCATAAAATGACCCCCAATTCTAGCTGGCCTGGGAAAGGGGCGAGGCTGCTACCTGGGTGGGGCAAAAAGACAATTCCCCCCCCCCCCTTTTAACATTCTTTTTGGAGAAGGTGTTTAAAGAGGGGGGGGCAAAATTGTATTTTCGCCCCCTAGGCAGCAAACCAGGCTGGGGGACCCAGGCCCTGTAGAATTACTCTAAAATGACATTTGTCTCAATTTAAGACAAGATTTTTCTCCACACATCTATTTAACACTAAAGTTAACTGATGTAGACATTCATCAAATGAATTACCAAATACTGAGAAATCATCCATAAACATTTCGAGGAACCTCTCAACCATATCGAAAAAAACACTAAGCATCCACCGCTGAAAAGTAGCGGGTGCGTTACACAATCCAAAGGGCATTCTCCGATATGCGAAAGTACCAAAGGGACAAGTGAATGTGGTCTTCTCGTGATCCTCAGGTGCAATGGGGATTTGGTTATAACCAGAATACCCATCAAGAAAACAATAGTAATCATGTCCGGCTAACCTTTCAAGCATCTGATCAATGAAAGGAAGAGGAAAGTGATCCTTCCTTGTGACCAAGTTCAACTTACGGTAATCAATACATACTCACCACCCCGTGGTCATGCGGGTTGGTACTAATTCATTCTTGTCATTCTTGATTACCGTTACCCCTGACTTCTTTGGGACAACTTGAACAGGACTGACCCAAGGACTATCCGAAAATGGGTAGATTATACCCACATCCAACAATTTGAGCACTTCGGCTCGGACAACTTCCTTTAGATTAGGATTAAGTCTACGTTGCATTTCACGCGATACTTTGGCATTATCTTCGATATGAATGCGATGCATGCAAACGATTGGACTTATTCCTTTAATATCCGCGATAGTCCACCCAAGTGCTGTTTTATGTTCTTTTAAAACATCTAACAATTTTCCATCCTGTTCTTCAGTCAATGCAGATGAAATAATAACAGGTAAGGTATTGTCAACACCTCAAAATGCATACTTGAGGTTGTCAGGTAATACTTTTAGGTCGAGCTTGGGTGGTTTTTCAACGGAAGGGACTTGTTCTGACTCACTGAGTGGAAGAGGTTCCACCCTAGGCTTCCATTTATAACTGGTTTCCATTATAGGGGTAGAGTCAAGCAAAGCATTGACTTCCCTGATGGAATCATTAATATCGAAGTCT
This sequence comes from Berberis vulgaris, assembly GCA_963556465.1. Taxonomy (NCBI): domain Eukaryota; kingdom Viridiplantae; phylum Streptophyta; class Magnoliopsida; order Ranunculales; family Berberidaceae; genus Berberis; species Berberis vulgaris. Next base: position 26,800,243 of record OY747137.1, on the reverse strand, counting down.
AAATTAAAATTAGTCAAACAAGCCTCTAAAGGATCATTAAACTAAGGAAATGAATGTTCCGCCAAAGTCTCAATCATGTTAACCTCAAAGGAATCCTCAGACTTGGGAGGTTGTTGACTTACATTGAATACGTTGAGTTCGACCGTCATGTTACCAAATGATAATTTCATGATTCCATTTCGGCAATTAATGATAGCATTGGATGTGGCCAAAAATGGACGACCAAAAATAGTTGGAATGTGACTAGAGGGATTGTGAATAGCTTGTGTGTCAAAGACTATGAAGTCCACAGGGAAATAAAATTTGTCAACCTTAATGATCACATCCTCTATCACACCGCGGGGGACTCGGACAGATCTGTCTGCCAATTGCAGTGTCACTTGAGTTGGTTTCAACTCACCAATACCCAATTGCACATATACTGAATATGGAAATAGATTAACACTTGCCCCTAAATTTAACAGTGCCTTCCAATCATATGATCACCAATCACACATGAAATAGTCAGGCAACCAGGATCTCTGTACTTAGGTGGGGTTTTGTGTTGAAGGATGGAGCTGACTTGCTCAGCTAGGAAGGCTATTTTGTGCACATTCAGTTTTCGCTTTTGTGTACACAAATCCTTCAAAAACTTGGCATGAGAAGGAACGTGCTTAATGGCCTCGAGTAATGGAATATTGATTTGAACTTGTTTAAAATTTTCCATTATATCGTTGGCATTTGTTCCTTTCTTCGCCGGAACTAACCGCGATGGAAATGGTGCTCTAGGCATATAGGATGCCTTGGTGGGATCAGAATCAAGATGATGATCCTCTTGAGAAGATGAGGTTTTATCAGCCTCCTTCTCAGATGGAGGTGTGACTTGCTTTGGCGTGGATTGGGATTCAGGATCAATCAAATTAGGCATTCTAATTTGGTTGTCAACTTGTTTTCCACTCCTAAGGGTGATGATAGATTTGACATCTTCATTGCGTGGCTGAGATGCACTGCCTATTTCGAATTGGCCCTTAGGATTTTGAATGGGTTGACCAGGGAATCTTCATGCTTCTCTTTCAGGAAAGGATTTTGCTATTTGACTCACAGTCATCTCAAGCTTTTGGATGGCTTGAGATTTTTGTTGAGAAGTAGCTCTTAGTTCGGTGATAGCCTGAGAGTTCTGTTCGAGCATGGTTCATGTTCTCTGCATAAATTGGTTCAATGTATCCTGAAAACTCTGAGTGTTAGAGGGAGGTACATCTTGATTGAATTGAGGCCTATTAGCAGGAATTGGAGCTCGAGGAGCTTGAGAGATAACAACTGGGCCTCCTTGATGTTGACCATGGGCCCATGAGAGATTAGGGTGTTTGGCTAAACCTGGATTGTAAAAATTTGAGTGTGGATTATAACCAGATTGCCTAAAGGTATTGAATGCATTGACTTTTCCAAGGTATTGAATGCATTTGAGTGTGCATTTGAATGCATTTGAGTGTGCATTTGAATGCATTTGAATGCATTTGAGTGTGCATTTGAATGCATTTGAGTGTGCATTTTTCCAAGGTATTGAATGCATTTGAGTGTGCATTTGAATGCATTGACTTTTCCAAGGTATTGACTTTTCCAGATTGCCTAAAGGTATTGAATGCATTTGAGTGTGGATTATAACCTGGATTGTAAAAATTTGAGTGTGGATTATAACCAGAATGCATTGTAAAAATAAGCAGGGTACTCATTTTTCAAGTGACAGTCTGATGTGGAATGACTAGAACTTGAACATGCAGCACAAACCTCAGATGGAACATTGGTTTGGACTGATGGCTAAGACTTTTCCAAATATGCATCAATCTTCTGTGCCATTGTCATTACAACTGCTTCCAACCTTGAAGAAGGAGGAAGATGAGGAGTAGATGATGTATCTCTTACTTCATACAAACCACCCTTTCACCTATCCGAATCTTTTCTTGATCCCATTGTTGAGAATTTTCAGAAATAGCTTCAAAGAATTCCCAAATCTCATTAGCACTCATCTTCATAAGTGACCCACCACTAGTGGCGTCAATCATTCGACGGTTTTGAGGGGTTAACGCGTCTTGAAAGTATTGAACCAAGTGCCACTTTTCAAAGTCGTGATGGGGACACCTAGCAATGAGTTCATTGAATCTTTCCCAACATTCATAGAAATGCTCACCCTGTTTCTGTTGAAAATTAGATATATCTCTTCGGATGGCATTTGTTTTATGAATAGAAAAATATTTTGTCAAAATTTTTCCTGATAGGGCATCCCAAGTGTCGATGGTTCCAGTTTCTAAGGAGTTTAACCATGACTTCGCTCTATCTTTTAAAGAAAAGGGGAACAGCCTAAGACGAACTGAATCATCAGAAAATTGGGATATTTCATAGTAGCACAAATGTCAAGAAACTCTTTGACATGAAGATAGGGATCCTCTTTTTCTAGACCATAAAAGGAAGGCAAAAGGTGGATAATTGATGGTTTTAGCTCAAAGCTACTTGCAGTGGTCTCAGGTAAGACAATGCAAGATGGGGTGTTATTGGAATGTGGAGAGAAATAATCCTTAAATGCTCTCTGCCTAGCCATTTCAGTGGTCTCACTCGACAAGGAGAAAGATTCTAGAAGGGGTGCTACAAGATGATCCTTAAATAATCTTTGGGGGACAAATTATTTCTTATGTAATCGTTATATCAGAGCAATGGGTGCTACAAGATGATCCTAAGAGTGTATACTTTACACCACAAAGTTCAAAATCAGTAGGCTGGAGTTTTGTTTCAAAGAAACCGGATTATCGCACAAGAGAAGGAGGTCACAATGGTCCAATTAAGTACTTCCTTGTGCTACCGCTCTGTAAGCCAATAGATGTGAGAATGATATGATGTTAAATGTACACTTGAGGCTTGTGTTCCTAACCCAAAACTGTTAGTTACACCAATTCTTCTTGTGGATCGTAGCTTACTTATGATTCGGCGTACCGGGTAAATTACCCTTGTGGCAGTGGCCTCTCGGAGTTCATTGAATGATTCAACCCATAGTCACTTGTTGCGGGTTTAACTAGCCTAAACAAACAGGCTAATTTGACCCACTTGTAATGACTGCAAGTGCACGGTGTCTAACTGGTAGACAACGGCAAGTACGGGTCGATCTCACGAATAAGGTGGATTAAATTGAATTTAATAATTTAATTAAACTAATTTGGAGAAAATGGGGGTTACAGTGTTTAAAAATCCGAGTTAAACAAAAGTAATAAAAATAACAATAAATAAATGAAAAGAGTTGGAGGGAAACCACAATTTGCAAAATATTTTTCAAGTTCCTAAAATTATATTCAATTTTTCTGATTATTCCAATTTCAAATAAATGACTCTAGCAATGTATAAACTCCTAGCATTAATTGTCTTTTTATGGCACAATTAGTCACAAGTTTAATTATTCAATTAAAACATGCTTGATTTATAACATAATATTTTTCTAACAACCTAAGATGCATGACATATTAGGTGAAAGTAAAATATTATAAATCATCAATTAATTTTAATCATGGAATAATAAAGTAAAATAAAATTAATTCTAGAGTTTGAGACTTAATTCACTGTGGTGTTACAGAGCATTCAACAGGGTTCAAACAGGAACAGGTCTAGTGTGGCTCAGCAGATCTTAGTGGATGCAAATAGTTCTGATCTTTCTCAGCCGAGGTGTTCTCAGCAAGATCCACTGGGTGCCAGTAGTGTCAACTTGATTTAAGTCTTTGTGATGGCACTGTTGTGATGCGTGGTGGTGGTGTAGCCGGTGACGGTGGTTCAAGATGAAGTGAAACAGGGTTGTCACGCCCCTGTTTCGGTAGACTGAAGGAGAGAAAACAGAGATGGATAGGCTGTGGGTGGTGATTTTGCTTGGTTGGGATGGTGATGAGAATCACAAATTGTGAAGAAGAGGTTTTGGTATTCTGTATTTTTTCTTTCCCTTCTCTTCTTCCCCTTTCTTATTCATTTCTATTGCATTTATAGAGAATTAAGAAAATGAACTTGGACAAGTTAAGGGGAGGGTTCAATGAGTGATTGAAGGCTTAAATCAAACTAGAATCTTGGATAATTAAGATAATATGCTTTGGATTTGAGAAAATGAACTTGGACAAGTTAAGGGGAGGGTTCAATGAGTGATTTAAGGCTTAAATCAAACTAGAATCTTGGATAATTAAGAGATTATGCTTTGGGTTTGATTGGGTTTGGCATTGGGTTTGGGTTTATGGATTTGGTTTTGGGTTTGGTTTTGAGTTTAGGTTATGGGCTTAGGCTATTCTCACCTACACTTCCTCTGAAGTCACTGTCTGTGATTTATTCATTGCATTTTTCTTTGATTTCTTCGTTATTGCTCCGAATTCTACAAAAACACAAAAAATTAATAATTAATTTAAAATAAAATAAAACAAGGATTAACAAAAATATAATAAGAGGTAAAAAATGTTATAATTATGTGATTATCAGCTGCTGTTAGCGGGACTCCTCGGGTGAAAAGCAGTGTTTTCTGTAAGATGACGTCGCCGAAATGCTTCGGTAAACTGCCTGATGATTTCTAGTTTTGGCAGAAGTACTGCTTCTTGGTTCCAGCGGATTCAAAGTATTTTCAATGCAAGAGTTATTCGCTTAAGCGACAGTTCATGCCTCTTCATAAGTTCAAATCCTTTCCTATGACTTTGATGTGTTTGATAGCGGTATGAATGATCATTGCCTGTGTCTTTTTGCAGGAAGGTTTCCCACTGATCCTTTTACCATAGAGCAGCAAACTACCATGGAGGCATTCCGCGTCATGGCAAAAAGGGAGGTGGTTGATATCATTAGAGTTTCCAATTTCGTTTGTAGTGGGTTGTGGGACAACTGGCACATCGCCCCCAATCTGTATCGGGAGTCGTGCATTAAGCTAGAAGAAGGGGTCCCTTCCAGGAAGAGAAAGGCTGCTAGGGCCAAGACTGTTGTTTTGTCTAATGCGGAGGATCCATCTGAGAAGCCTGCTTCCTTTGTGAGGAAGAAGCCTTGCAATGGGGATGGGTCGTCTTCAGCACGACCCGCTCCGTTGAGAGAGGAACATGAGTTTGTTAGGCCTGTTGAGACTGAGACTAATGTTCCTGGCTTGGAGATAGTTTATCTGCAGTTGGCGGGAGTTACTAATGGGTCGAACCTTAGTAACGCGCAGGATGAGGCTCTGAATGACCGTCTAATGTGGGTTGCAATGGTGGCTTAGCGTGGGGTCGCTCCGGTAGAAGGCCCTGTGGAAGATTTGCTAGAGGTGATGGAATCTGATCACCCCACCATTGACTCGCCTGAAAGTGGTTGTGGTACCGGCTGTGTCTCCTATAGTTGCCATTGCTCACCGTCTTGTTCTAGACCACATCTAGAATTATTGGTAGGTCCTTTGGATACTTCTGTTCCTCCTCTGCCTCCGGATCTTGTAGGGCCATCTCGTAATAATGGGTCAGTTGTTCTTGACAAGAGAAAAGCCACAAAAGAGAGTCTGAGGATGGTGGCGACCGTAAAGAGTGGCGTTGGAATAGTTCCTGATCAAGGGAAGCTTCATCCTGATGCACGGATAAGTTTATTTGCACTGGACTTGGTGATGATGAGCTCACATGTCTGGCACCAAGAGGTGGATTTTGAGTATGCTTCGAGGAAGCATATAAGCAGGCATCATAGCTAGTTGATGGACCACGCTCCGAAACCCTGGGAAGATAAGCTGGAATAGCCTGTGGACAAGGGTTTGAAGTATTTTATGCTTGGTATGTCCCATATGAGCCACACAGCCATTGCTGGGACGAAAATAGAGGCGGCTCACGAGAGGCTATTTACCTTGGAGCGTGTCTTTTAACACGTGCAGACGTTGTATTTTGATGCGCTTCATGAAATTTAGCAACTTAAGAAGCTGGCCGAAGGGATGCAGTCAGATCAATCAACTACGGCCATTGAGGCTCAAAGGGCTCGTGTAGAGGACCTTGAGCATAATCTGATCGAGGTGGTGTCCGAAAGGGACAGACTTAAGCAGGAGTTGATTCGGCTTCGCCTATATGTCGAGGTTGCGCAGGAAGCTACGACCAAGGCGCATTTGAGTTGCAGTCTTTTGCTGAGGGGAGTGCTTCGAAGGGAGCTGACTGGGCTGCTGAAAAGCAATAGTTGGAATCTGATGTGGAGTTCTATGTTCAAGAAACGAGGAAGGTCGAGGACCAACTCGAACTAGGATGGCATGAACTCAGTGCTGAGCAGTCTGACCACAGAGCAGTCTCAGGTCGATGCCCTAACTGGCAAGTTGGAGCTACTAGAGCATGAACTTATCTATGCAAAGGTGCGAGAAGAAGAGCTTTTCCAGGAACAAGGCAAATGTGAGTTCCGTTGGGTTGTTCATGGCTGGCTGGAGCTATTGGCGCTGATGAATGAGGAGCATCCGCAGTGGGATCTTAGCCATTACAAGAAGATGTCATATGTGGACTTGTCTGTTACTTCTGAGACATCGGGGGAGGAGGATAGTTCGATCCCTGACGTCTAGGTCGAAGCGTGTACAGATGCAACTTCCGCCCCTGTTCCTCCTAGGCTTAGCTCTTTTGTTTCTGTACCTTCTCCTGATTAGGAGCAAACTTTGTGTGCTCGTACACTTTTTGTCTTGGCCATTAATGAAATCAATATTTTTCATTTCATACTTGGCGTCTTTATTGTATGTTTTTTGTTTTGCCTTGTCGTCTTACTTTGGCATAGGCTGGTTGAATCAGTACGACGTTGTCTGGTCTGTCTGCGGCAAAGAGCTTGACCGCTTTGTATTGTGAATGACTCGGGGTCATTGCTACGTAGTTATGTCCGATAGCAGTCATGTTGCGAACAGTTTAACTGGGGGTTGAGTCACCCGAGTTGTGTCCGGTCCCATAGGTAAGTTGCTTGAGCTTTTTCTTTCTTGTCTGACTAGTTCGCTGTAGTTGTTGCCGCGGGCAAGCTGTGGTGGCCAAAAGTATGTGTCAGAGTGTTCACACCGAGTCAGGCGCCGTAAGCTCGGGTTGGCATCCTAATTAGCTTTCATCTGGGCACCGATTGTACTATCCTTGTATCAGCACGAGTTGCCTTTTTCTAATGTTAGAATGTTAATCCATTTGAGCGTGAAGGCGCTGACTCAGCTAAGCTCATATAGGTCATCCGCAGTCCTGAGGGAGAGCAGAGGTCGTGTGGAGAGCTGTTTGAGATTCCCACCTTCCGAATCGTTTATGACTGAGTAGAGCGGTCAATAGATTCGGGTTGTAAAGGTTTGGCAACTAGGCTGAAGAGCAGTGGTCCCGTGGCAAGCCATTAGAATCAATTGGGGACTGACTAGGCTTCCACCTTCCAAATTATTTATGACCGAGCAAAGCGATCGACAAATTCAAGGAGTAAAGGTTTGGCAATCAGGCTGAAGAGCAGTGGTCCCGTGGCAAGCCGTCGAAATCAGTTCGAAATTGACTAGGCTTCCACCTTTCGAACCGTCACCACCTTCCCCGCATGGTGGGGGATACGTGTTCAAGAGAGGTTTGGCGGCCACGCTGAAAAGTAGTGATCTCGTGGCGAGCCATCGGAATCAGTTCTGGTCTAACTAGGCTCCCACCATCCAACTTATCTACACCTGAGTGCACCAAGCTACAAATTTGGAAGGGTTCGGCGACCACGCTGAAAAGCAGTGGTCCCGTGGCGAACTGTCAGAATCAGATCGTGGCTGACTGGGTTCCAACCTTCTAGACTATCTACACCCTCGCAGCACGGGCTACAAGTTTAGGTTTGGTTATTTGGCGGCCACGCTAAAAAGCAGTAGTCCCGTAGCGAGCCATCAGAATCAATCCAGGACTGTCTAGGCTCCCACCTTTTGGACTATCTACACCCTCGCAGTGGGGGCTACAAGTTCAGGTTTTGATCATAAGCTTTTGTTGTTGGTCATCACCAGCTAGGCTTACCTGATTAGGTTCGGCGAACGCTGACCGCGAATGGGGTAGTCATCCTTGGCTAGTCGTCGTCACCAGACGTGGTAGCACTGATTAGATTCACACTTCCTAAACCGTCGATGCTACAATAAGCAGACTAGGTGTCGGGGTGAACCAGAAGCTATCGTCATCAGTGTTGGCTGACTAAGTTTGCCCGGTTTGAGGGGCGTGCGAACCTAGTAGTTCAAGGTGTGGACGAAGTTACCTTAACTCAACGAGTAGTAAATTCCATACATCAAAGTTGACTAGGATCCTCGAGTGCTTGTGCCAAGCATGCGACAGGGTGCTGTTCGGATAACAAGTTGAGCCCATGGGCCCTCAGAGGAAGGTCTAGGGTTTCCTACGTGGTGCGTTGCGTGTTCGGCGTAGATCGCACGGTGACACGTGTATGGTGTAGGATGTGTAATGTTTGAGTATATCAGTTACTCCCTTTCAATTTATGGGGTTGTGTGCATCGCCATTAATTAATTGACATGATCTGCGCAGTTTCCTTGGGAACTGTCATCTTCCATTTTCCCATACGACATTCAATGCTTGGCAATTAATTCTATAGTGCCCATTTGGTGAACCATTATGTCTATATAATGGTATTTTCCAATCATTGTAGGCACCATCTTTTGCTGAGTTTATTTCTTGTAATGTTTTTTTCTATTGAAGATGCTTTGGGTTTTTCAAAGGCTGAGGGGATTGCTTTGGGTTTCCCAAAGGCTGAAGTTGGATCTCCATCACTGGAGTTTTCAAAAATTTTGATGTTTACCTCGACCAGGCATGGTGATAGTTGTTGCTATGCATGGTCACCTGGTTTGGAAGGGCACGTAGTTAATCCGTTGAGGTCTCGTAATCTCTTCTCATACCACGGGGAAGTAGTGTGAATCTTTTATCATGGGAGATGTCTTGGTGTTACATCGTACCACTTGTGTCTTCGTGTGATCGGATCCCACTTCTAACCAATGGCTGATCAAAGTGTTAGTCGGTGTGCGATGTCTCCTGGTGTGGTAGCTCTCAGTCACACCTGCCATTGCATATAGTAAAAGTGGTATCTCTTGAAAGCATTATGGGACCGTAACTGCGTCGTTGCTTGTGGCCATCCTCATATGCCTTCTTCTAACCCATTCAGGAGGTTGGATTGATGGTGGGGTGTCTCTTGAGGAAATCAGCAGCTTCTCGTGAGGTCCTCGATGCTGTAAGGAGAACACTTTCCTGAAGTGATTTGACGGAGCAGTCTGACCGCTCAGTCCTTTCAATCCCCTCTTACACTTTGTCTTTATCTTAGGAAGGGGTCGAACGTCTCCCGTTCTCTTAACTCTGTTGTCGTCTTCGGAAGGGGTCGGACAACTTTATATTTTCTTTCACTTGCAGATAACTTCTATCGGAGGATTTGCAGGTTTTCGTCGGACTCTGTCCATTGCAAAATTGTCTAAGCGAGTATTTTATTTCAATTCGCACTGTATTCAGATGCTTGTAGTGCTCAGTCTTTTGTATCCGCCTCAAGGTGTTTATTGTTACATCTTTCCATTAATCAATAGAGTTTGTTTATGAAATTCTTGTTTTATTTCTTAAATGATTGTGAACCACATAAATCTCTTAAGAACTCTAAACTCAATATTGACTACAGAAAGGGAAACAAACAACTTAAAGCAAACTCACTGTTGATGGAAATAAATTGATCTTGGCCTCGAAGCGAATTCAGATAGCTTTCAAGGATCATTTAGAGGACTATCGAGGCGTTACATAGGTCACTAAAGAGAAAACCTTGCAAAGGGGCGGATCTCCATGCCAACGGAATGTCGGGGGGATGTGTTCCCGCTTGCCATTCCATTACGGCTCGCTGGGAAAGTTGACTGCTTCTGTACATCTCAAAAATGGTGTCCCTTCCATCTTTTGGCCTTGCACTGGGTCAGGCTGCTCTGCATAATGTAGCTGAATCTGGGAGCGCCCTATCTTTTCAGTGCGGCGTAGTGGCAGCCTCGTGCCATAGGTTGGTCTTCACGTATTGTCCCTTTTGAGTTGTTAGCAGTATACTTAACACACTGGTGAAGGGTCAAGACCACTGCTTCCATTTGGTGTAGCCACGGTCTTCCCAAGATGAGGTAATAGTATGATGATGTGTCTACCACCATGAAGTCCAGAAATAGGACCTTCTTCAGCCGTTGTTCTCCAGCTACTGTGGCTAATCTTATCTTTCCGATGGGAAAACATTTCTCCCCGCTGAATCCGATTAGCGAGTGCTCTGATGGCACTAGATTTTCCTAATTGAGGTCCATGCTGCAGAAAGCATTGTAAAAAATAACGTTGAGTGAGCTCTCACTTCCCACTTTGCGATGGAAACGGAGGTGACCAAGGCATTGTTGTGTTGTGCTCGGACTCCATCGAGGTCCTTGTCCGTGAAAGTCAAAGTGGGAATAGGGTTCTAAATTTTTGAATAGCAAACTTTAACTATCTTTATCCGTGGGTTGTGTCCTCGTATCCAGCAGTGTCCGCTTGCGAGACCTGTGCGACTAGTCTTCATTTGGTCCGACTCCATGAAGGATGTATATTATCCCAAGAGTCTCCTTCTCTATCTCTTTGACCGAATCCCCCTGTCCCTGGTCTATTTTGGCTTCTTTTCAAACTTCAAGAAGTCTTTCAATTTGCCCTTGCGAATCCAGTGTTTTACTTCATACCTCAGAATTTTGCAGTCATTGGTTTTGTGACCGCTTTTCTTGTGGTATGCATAGTACTTGCTGTTGTCCCTTCTGGCAGGGTCTTCGCGTGTCATAGAAGGCCACTTCAATTCCTCTTAAATTTTCATCGAATTGAGTACATCCAACAGACTAGCATTTAGGGGTGTCACGGCTTTGGATCCAACGTAGTTGGATGACTTTTCTAGCCTGGGACGATCAAAATCCAGTTTGTTGTAAGTGTGTTTCCTCTTGCTCCATTCCTCATCCTCGTGTCTTTTTTCCACCTTCTTGTCCTTAGAAGCTGAGGGCATCCTTTTGCCTTCGGTCTCCCTCTTAGCAGTCCTCGACTCCTCTAAGATGATGTGTCTCTGGACGCTCTTGAGGAGCTCTGCCATGTCCAGAAGGGGCTCCAAGGTGAGGTCCTCGAAGAGCTTTCCTTCTTTGATGCCCGCAGTGAATGCCATCACAGCTGTATCGTCACTGCACCCGTCGATGAGGGTCAGCTTGTTGTTGAAGCATGTGACGTACTCTCGGAGTGTCTCGCCGGACCTATACCTTAGAGAGAGTATGTAGTGCGGACCTTTTCTGAAACTCAGGCTTCCGACGAAACGTGTCAAGAATTCATTCACCAATGTTTTCAAGGAGTCGATTGACTTCGGTGGAAGGCTGTGGAACCGCGTCAATGCAGGGCCTTTAAGACTGGTGGGAAAGGTTTCGCACATGGCGGATTCAGATCCTTCCTTGAGCGCTATTACATGCTAGTAATGGCCTAGATGATCGAAAGGATCGGTGGTTTCGTCATAGGAATCGAGCTTCGGGAGAGTGAACTTTCTCGAAAATGCTTCACTCATCCGGTCCACAAAGGGTGGGACGGAGAGGTGATATAGTACGTCTGGATCGTGCGCTCATCTGCGGAGAAGGTTCTCGGGACTGAGCCTCTCTGTCCTGGCAGCTGGATCAGCGTTAGCCGCACATCCTCCCGTAGTCCAATAGGAACTAGCGGGGGCCTGGCTCTCCTGCGCTTGCTGCATATCGTCCACTAAAAGTGGAGGTCCGTGATGTTCCTGATCTCCATCAGAAGCGGGTGGATTCTGTCGTGTGAGTGTCTCCACCGCCTTCATAACCTGCTATATTTAGGATGTGAACACCTCGATTCTGGGGTCTGTCATTGCCGCCGTTGGTGCAGGGGCGTGAATAGGCTGCCCGTACATGGCAGGAACTGGTATAGGGACAGACGGAGCATTGGACGTGTCCCCTGGTTTGTTGTTGCATGACCTAGTGGTCACCATATCTCTGAGATTTGGTAAAAGACGACGCTTAGTGTAAAGAACTATGTCGTCCCCACAGACGACGCCAAACTGATGCAGTTGATTTTCGCTCCCTGCTTTGACCTTGTTTCTACTGACTTGCGCAAATAACGCACATGAGCCACATACCACCATGGGGTGGCCGATGGCACTCCGATGCTAAAGTCAGACAGGGATCTGAGGAAGGTGTAATGATGTAACAAGATTTTTGTAGCGTACCTTAGCTTACAAACCTCATGTCTTATTTATAGTGCAAGGAGTACTGGTTTTACATCACCCATCTAATTTTTTCTTTCCCACATTATGCACTTTCTGTTCCGCACTATTATTCTTTTCCATACCACCTATAAAAAAAAAAACCTAAATATTTCTGCCCTTCCAAATTCAAAACGATGGAAAACTCCCTCTCCCCTCCCAACTTCCTCTCTTTTCTCTATCACCCTTCTTCTTCCAACATCTTTTTTTTTTTTATCTTCTTTTTCTTCTCTTCATCTTCTTTTCTCATTTCTCTTCTTCTCTTCCCTCCCCATCCGACGACACCCTGAAGCACCCATCGCACATCCTCTCCATTATCTCAAATCGAAATTGAAGATGAAATCGAATAAGCACAAGATCTGGAGCCTTTATAGGATCTCGACCTCGATTCCTCTGTTGCCCCTCTCCCTCTTCTTATTCTCCTTCCAGTCTTCCAATCCACGACTGAGAGTTTTTCATTCGCAGGTACCTTTGTGAAAGTCAATTTTTTTTGCCCTCGCACCGGCCTTTGTGAGTGGGGAACCCATCCTTGCATGGTCTGCCATGAGGGAAAAAACAAAAAATAGGGTGCAACGAGAAGGAGAATAAGGAGAGGGAGAGGAGCGACGAACTGTGCGAGAAGAACAAATAGTAGAAGAAGAATATAAGGGAACTAAGAGAAAATGGGAGAAGAAGAAATAGTGGGAGAACTGGGAGAGGGGAAGGAGAAGAAGAAGATGGAGAGGGGAAGGAAATGAAAAAGATGGAGAAGGGGCGATAGTGGCTGTGGCTCAATCTTCTTTATCTATTGTCATCGCCAGCCGTCTCTCACCATCCGACGCAATCGATCGCCCTTTCCTCGCCACCCCTTCCATGTTGTTGTTGTTGTTCTTGAGAAGATAGGGTGAGAGAAGAAGAAGATGAATAGTAGTTTAAATGGGTGGTGTGGGAGAGCATATAAAAAATTTAAAAAAAATAAAAATTGGTGGTGTGGGTGAGAGTAAGTTGTGGTGGCAAACAGTCACTGCCTTTTTATTTTATTGGATTCTATCAGTGTCTTCCTCTCATCTCATATCCTCTTAACTCCATTAACTAAAAGCTTATTCTTCTCACATCTATTTAAACTTGAAGTGGGTTTGCTCTGAAAATGAAGGATGAACAAAGGCAATTGGGACTTTAAAAACAAATGCTCCTCAAATCAATTTTATGTTGGTCTAATGAATAGATCTTGGGCGAGCAAAAAAAGACTACTTTGAAGAAATTTTATAGGAGCACACGTGTCCAGATTCAGTCAAGCAAGTTACCCTTTTTTGTTGATGTCTTGTGCTTCTTGGTTATGGGTACTTTTCTTCATTGATTTTTTGGATTTTTTCTATGAGAAGTTTGAATTTTTTAGAAAAATCCTTGACTAATTTTATTTCTAAGATGTAAATCAGGGAATTGTATTGCAATGTTTGATATATCCAAATTTGAGCAATATAATATTTTTTGGTTAGAAAACTTACCTGTTAACAGTTAGCAAATAATGAAGGCAAAGATAAATACCCAAGCATCGTGTTTGGATCAGTGAGGAAAACAAAATAAACAATATGGATCGAAGCACTTGTGTTGATAACGTATTTCTAATAAAGGAAGAACTTCAAATGTATGTAACCAATGTATTAAGCATTTCATTCATTTACTGTTCATTTATTTTCTCTAACAACTCTTTGTATATATACATACATTAATAATACAAAAGAGATGACTTGATGCTTCAAGAGAGTGCCACGTTTTAATTGGGATAACCAAGATGGAGGTATTGATACCACCTCCTTTGTGAGATAAAAATAAAAGAATATGTTGGCACCTCATGTTCCTCCGGACCTCCGAAGATAAGAAGAAAAGAAGAAAATCCTATTTCCGGACCTCCGAACTTGACTTTTAGAAGAGTGTCAAAAATGTGTTTGGAGGGTGGACTATCTCTCTTATAAGTGTCTCCAACCATAAAATTTACAAAAATATTAAAAAAAAAAAGAATTGGACATAGTCAATTTTTTGTCCAAACACAGCGGATCCTAGGATCGAAAGTCTTTTGGTCGTGGGCTCCGATGCCTTTGGACAAAAAAATGGACTCAGTCCAAAATTTTGAATTTGTTGCAACTTTCTTTTTTTAAGATTTTGTAATGTCTATGGGTTTCCAAAACTTTTAAGAGATAGAATTCACCCTCCAAACACATATTTTACATTCCCTTTAAAATCCATATTTTCGGATCTTCGAAGTTGAGATTTTCAAGTTTTCTAGAATGAATGTTAAAAAACAAGAAGGAATGTTTTGAAAGTATTTATTTATCCAAAAATTCTAACTGTCGAGGGAAATGGCAAGGAAAACAGCGAGGGGGAGGGGGGTCGTCCATCCCCTCGGGATGCATGCGTTGAAAAGTCAAGCGCGCATCCCGGGGGGATGGACCTCCCCCCCCCCCTTCCTCCTCACTGTTTTCCTCGACAATTAGACGGGTTCTTATTTATCAGTGGGTAAGCCATATTTACTTAGGGGTGGGCATCCCATCCCGCGATCCCGTTCCCGTCCCGATCTCGTCCCGATCCCATCCCGTCCCGTCCCGATTTTTCCGGGTCTTAATGGGATTGAATAATTTCATCCCGATCCCGTCCCGTCCCGATTTAGAATGAGATGGGATGGGATGGAGATTTTCAATCCCGCCAATCCTGTCCCGTCCCGAACTAATTTATTAATATTAATTATTAATATTTTTATTTAATTATTTATTTTAGAATTGTGGATGCCCATATAAATATACTAATGTATATAACATATTTAATTTTTTAGCATCTCCATGAATATCTCACACATCTCCATGAATATCTCACAGTTCTCACTCACTCTCTCAAATCTCCTCTCTCTGAATTAAAAGGTAAAACATATCTCTAACAAACAAAAGCATGTCGATTTTAGGGTTATAGGCTTATAGCAATTAGCAAATGAACAACAAACAAAAGCAGAGAAGACTGAAGACTGAAGAGTGAAGAGTTTAGAAATGCTAACTCTGCCCATACATGTGTGCTCATGGGGGTGTTTGTTTTTCCTCTTGGTTTGAATTTCTAGAAAAACATAGAAATGTTTTGCTAAAATTCAGATATTCATCAATCATATTGTATGTTTTAGTGGAGTTAGAAATAAACTTATTTTTGTTTTCGAGGACACAGAAGTAGAACTATTATCCAGAGTACAGCATCGGAACCTTATCAGCTTGGTTGGCTAAGTAAACACCATCACCTGTACAGAGTTACTTTTGCCACACTACACCAAAAACCCCCATTAGCCACGGTTTTATACCGTGGGCGTAAGACATTGCCACGGCTAAGAGCCGTGGACTACAGGGGCGTCGCAAAATTTTTTGTCACGGCTAAAAACCGTTGCTAAACATTGTAGCAACGGTTTTATGGTTGAAGGGGGGGCGTTATTTGCAGAAATTAGCAACGGTTATAAACCGTTGCAATAAAACTAGCAACGGTTTTAGGCCGTGGCAAAATTAGCAACGGTTCTAAGCCGTTACAACGTGTAAATATTAGCAACGGTTATAAACCGTGGCTAACAAGATAGCAACGGTTTATAGCCGTGGCTAACCATGGCAACGGTTTTGAACCGTGGCTAAGTACATGTATTTGCAACGGTTTTAAACCGTGTCTAATATTTGCAACGGTTTTTAGCCGTGGCTAACTGTGGCAACGGTTACAAACCGTGGCTAAATAGTGTGAATTAAACCGTGGCAAATGGGCTAGCAACGGTTTTTGGCCGTGGCTAACCATGGCCACGGTTTGTAGCCGTAGCAAATGAGAAATAATGCCCACGGTTTGTAGCCGTGGCAAGATGGAACCACGGTTTTAAGCCGTTGGCAATTAAAACAAAATTCAAAAAAAAAAAAGAAATCTGTTTTGTTGCAACGGTTTTAAACCGTCGCAAGTTAATATAATCGAAAAAAAAATTTATATTTTATTTTTTGCTGCTGCAGCAAAATCACAGCCGTGGCACCTGCAAAATCAGTCCTTACACATAGTCCACACAAATGAGACAAAAGAATCATAAATTGGATGAACTAATTCAGCCTGAATTAAACAAATTAATTATCAATAATAATTCAACATATTACAAGCAATTGGTCATCGTGATTGCTCCAAACCTCTCCAACATGATCACTTAATCAAATACATAATTATTCCTAATACAACTGGGTGATGTCCCTTTCAAAACACCTCCATGTTAGGCCAATAAATGGATAAGAACTAAAACACAATGCAGATCTGCAGAAGCTGAAGGAGTGATATACACAACAAAAGTATGTAGAAACCTTTGCCAATTGCTGAGTCTGGATGATATTTATGCACATCTGAAACACAGGTTCTGCAAACTGAGCAAACCCAGAACCTAATGCCTGAAACAGATAGAACAAGAGTATAAAAACTCTATTGTTTCATTCGGTCTAGAAGAGACTTCCAAAAGTTTAAAAAAAAATAAGTCGTGTAGAACTATAAGTTAAAAGTATTAGTTCGACATGAGCCTGACAGCTGTTTAATCAAATAGAAATTTTTTAAATGACTCAGGTAAGGGAAAAGATACCTGTGCTATAGATGTAAAACACTCGAGCAAGGGAAAAAGATCTCTGTCGGCATTCGAAAGCTGCTGCCACTTTGCAATCACTGGAGGCATTAAAATCTCAAGATATCTTGGCTGTAATTCATCATCATAGAGAACAAGTTAACTTACTATTTTTGTTCAATACTGGCAGCCAACAAGATGAAACACATTACATGATACCAGAAGGTTTCGTTAGCATCATTTATATACAATCCGAAGGTTTCGTTTCTAAAGGAGTTTAGACAAAAAGGGATTAGCAAGTGTCAGATATTTGACATAATAGCCAAAATGTAAAGTGAAAGAGCACTTATATAAAACAAACCTGACATTGCCCAAAAGCACACAAGAGATGCTGCAAAATGACTTCCAACCGTGGAGCCAACTCCTCAACAGCTTCCTGGCATTTATAAATTTAAAATTGAGAACTTGTCGACAAAAAGTTTGAAAACCATTTTGAAAATAACTACGCAAGTGATCATCATCCTGTTGTCAGATGAAGATTAAAATCCAATCCAACCAATAATATCTAGCATGAAACATATAAAAATTAAATCAGCAAAAAAAATCATTTCCTGGTTGGACATCAAAATCCAGGGCATGTCCTTTTTTTTTTTTGTTTGAAAGCCAAGGCAAAAACTAAAAACAATGAAAATACAAAACTTAAAGCAATCAACTTAAATCAACTCACAGTCAGTCTCTCAACCGTAGAACACGCAGCACACGCGTGTTTCTGCGACAAATCAAGTTACACCGGACTGCCCAGATCAACCGGCATACACACGCTCCAACCGCATGTCGCCACATCTCAGCATGTCAACGCTGCGACAGACAGCAACAATGCGTCCCAGCAGCAGCAAACCCAGCAGCAACAGCAACAGCAAAGCAGGGCAGCAGCAGCAGTAACGCGCCAAAGCGTAGCAGCAGCAGCAGCAGCATCAACGCCGCGCAGCAACAGCAGCATCAGCAACAGCAACAAAGCGCGGCAACAGCAAGTACGCCAGTCCGCCCCCGCATGAAACAGCAGCAGAAAAAAATTACAGATGCACTCTGTTTTGCGACAGAGTGCTCTGCCTACACAGCAGCAGCAGCATCCCCTGCATGCAGCAGTTTTGCTCGCAGCGTATCGCCATATCCCGGACTGCCAAAGCTGCCAGATCCCCAATCCCTCGCAGCCACAAAGCCAATACAGGTATTTACTCGTCCCCGTGGCGAATGTAAGCCAGAAAATCTGTGTGTGCTTCTTGTTTTACTTCATTACATTCAACTGTGTGCATCCAAAGATGAAAAAAGTCAAACTACATAATGAAACTTATAACATGACTTGAAGAAAACATGGGCGAGGATAATCAAGATAAGATGGGAAGAAAAAATCTGTACAAACTGATCATATATAGCTTCCTTAACCAGGAGCCCAGGTGTTCTTTCTCGTTTTATGCTCTTTCTGATAAATCTTTACCCTTTTCGATAGAAGATAAAATAAAAAGGAGGAATTCTAAATGTCGAGGAAACAGGCTAGGAAATGGGCGAGGGAAGCGACGTGGCGGGGTGGAGACCGTCCACTCCGCTCGGGATGCGTGCCATCATTTTTGGTGCGCGCATCCCGAGCGGAGTGGACGGTCTCCACCCCACCACGTCGCTTTCCTCGCCCATTTCCTCATCTGTTTCCTCGACATTTAGAACTGCTCAATAAAAAGATAGCCAAAACCATGGTAGTGACTTAAAATAGGGAGAAAAAAGTCGTAAAAAATTTTAGACATCTTCAATATGTAAGAGTTCGAAAAGAAGATAATAGCACTTGGACCAATGCACGCCTACATAACATCGCCCAAAATGCCAACTTATTTAGGGTGTGAGAATAATTCAGGAAATGAACAGAACAGGTGACGGTGAAGAAAAGTACAAAATCATCTGCAGAAGTCTTTCAATCACTAGCAATCAATAACTTGCTAATAGTGTAAAAACATCCGAAGTTGTAAACACTAGTGGTATTTTGTTAATGTGAAACGAACAAAATAAAGGGCAATTTGTGCGCGGTAACTTAAAAGTTGTGGAATTGAATTTTTCGATTCACAAAACCTACAAATATTTACATTGGTCTCAACAGATGGAAGTATGTTCATACCTGTCACCTGCTCCTCGTATAGAGCCAAGCAAAGCTATGCACCTTCACAAGTACTTGCCACAATTACCTGCAATTGTCAACCAAGCAAAGTTAGCTTTTATAGCTTGACAAGAAGCTCAAACCAATCATGCATTCGAAGAAAAACAAATGCTGGAAAAAATTCAATTCATTCCAACATCTTAAGTTGAAATTTATGTAAAATGGACAGCTGCAATCGGCTACATTCTTCATTTTCGTACAATTGTTTGATAGGCAAAAAAGGTTAAAATGAGCTGATTTTTTGTAAAGATGATCTCCACCTTAAAAAATCGTAATTCTATTCAATGTGGGAATGTGTATCAAAAAGTGTGACAAACTAACATGCCCTATTTAAAAAAGTTCATGACAGGCAAGTTTGAATATTAAGTTCATCTTTATCATCAGTAGTTTATATATACATCACAATAAACAAATCTTTATGCGTAGTCTATGCATTTGTAATATCACCCTGCACTTGAACGACGTACCAGGCTCCTTGCCCATAAAACATAGCCACCTGCTCTATTTTTCCTCGAAACAAACACAACAGACCTGCTGTGTTTTTCCTTGAAAAAATAGAGCAACTGCAGCCAATTCCTCTGCGCCTGCGCCTTGCACCTTCCAGCCATCACTGCCCTGTTTCTGAACAGAAACAGAGCAAAACAACTCTGCCCCAAAATCAGACTTTAAAAGTACAGATAACAGCACTTGGAGGGTCCATCTTTGCATGTTTCATAGCAGCATCAACCACATCTTCGGCCATGCTGAAATTCAGAGTTAGCGCAAAGTATTAAAATTATCAGAAAAAATTCATCAGAAAAAATTCTGCTACTGCAAAGTGAATACACTCTGATAACTAAAAGATACTATA
This sequence comes from Berberis vulgaris, assembly GCA_963556465.1. Taxonomy (NCBI): domain Eukaryota; kingdom Viridiplantae; phylum Streptophyta; class Magnoliopsida; order Ranunculales; family Berberidaceae; genus Berberis; species Berberis vulgaris. The sequence goes on along the minus strand of OY747137.1, from coordinate 26,780,431 downwards.
TTGGGAAGGATTAATTAAAGAAAATTTTGTACACAATTGTTCACAGCTAATTATGATTGGAAATGAGATTCATCCAATAAACAGAAAAGAATTAATCAGTGAATGATGATCTTAATTGACTATGAAAAAACATGAAGGGTATTTCACTTGTTCTCTGACTACCCACACATAACTCATGTTCCTAGCGACTAAGATGGAAAAATTACGAGTTCATTCATGTCTTTGCAGTTACCTCTTCGAACAGGAGAAGAAGTAGAATAATGTTTAAAGCTGGAAATATCGAAATTCTCTATAAACCTCTGATCTGAGACTCTGGCTTTTTCAGCAGCAAAACGTCGATATTCATTGAAGATGGATGACAGACACCATCTTTGCAGTTTTCTCAAACATCCAACGAGAGTACCTGTTCGGTGCTGAAAAAAACACAATTCCCAAATTAGAAGATTCGGATATAGAAACAAATGTTTTATACTGGATATTAACTATATACACACCTTCCCTCGATGCAGAAGGTGAATTACTTTTACATAGAGTTCATGAAACTTAATTCCAAACTTAATGAGGTGCATCATAGAAAACTTAAATATTTCATATCCAACGGCAGAAAGCATTATATATCAGCTATAGGGTTTCCTAACTTCAAACTGATTGGTCAAGCGAAATGGTCTCCCTCTGGACTTAATAAGGTTTGTTCCATCCTCATGCAGGCATTTCACCTGTCAAGGAACAAGGACTACCTATTATTCTCGGTGAGTCTAATCTCAGTTAAGCTGGTTTCTTGGTAGGCCATCTCGGATCAGTCTATCATATATTATAGTCTACCACGTATACAAATAGATGTCGTAGCCAAGAGCAAATAAAATCAATGGATAATTCATTTACAATTTGTTAAATTAACTGAGCCCAACAATTATAACATATATAGTGTTTTACACTAGGCGAAGTAAAAGAAAGACGAATGAATGAAAGAAAAAGAAAATGAATACATTTTAAGTGAAACAATGCATGTTTCTTATATCCAAATGAAAACCTGAAAGTACATTCATGGAATACCTGCTGAATTATCTTATCTTTTTCCTTTGTTTCCCCTTCCGAACCTGAACGATCATAAGGATCAGGGGTACACAACTTTGCTTCAAGCCTAGCCACTTCCTTTTGCAGCTGTTTCACCAGTTGCTTATCTGAAACAACCTGTTCATTCGATTATGAGCTGCAGTGTATTTAAAGAAATATATAGTAATTGTAAGAGACATAAATAAAAAACTATTAGATACACAAAACAAGTAATAGATATTGTCAAAATAAATTTCAGCTCCCGTTACTTGGGAACACAAAAATATTGAAGTAGCTCGATAAAAATTTCAGATAATGTGGAAAGTAGAAAAAGGCTAAGTTAATAAACATGAAGAGAAGAGATATATGTCACATTTATAAAACTTTGAAGAGAAGGATCCATGTAATCTACATTATGTTTTGGATAATATGTTGGATTATTAAGTTTGGGAAACCATGAAAAATAGGATCCACGGATGAATTCCATATTGCAAGTTATTCTGAACTACAGAGCTAGAATACACCATAATCTATGAAACAGAATTCCAAATGCCACTATAAAAACAGAATTCCCCAACCAAAAACCAATCTTCCACAAATCATAACCAGCAGTAAAAGCCACCATTTCCAACCCCAGGCTAATGGATCACATGCCATCCATCTGAAGATGTAATAACACTTGATATGTATCATAACATTTGAAAAGTGTTGCCATGAATATAATTCACTGGTAAGTGTTGCAATTACCTCATCAAATGCCTCAAATATGTCGATACTTGGCTGATGGATAGTGCAAACTGTTGTCCTTCCTGTGCCAACAACATTCTTTACTGCAGCATAACAATAGCTGCCGCTCGAGCATCTAAACCTGATGTTGGTTCATCCATGAATATTATCGACGGATTGGAGACAAGCTCTACTGCGATGGTTAGCCTCTTACGCTGCTCAGTAGACAGACCACTTACATCTGGAATTGTATTAACGCTGCTCAGTAGACAGACCACAAACAAATTCCTGCATGAAATTACTTTTAGAAATTGTATTAACAGTTTTAGAAATAGTTATTCCTAATTATAAGGTGATTGTGTAAGGGATGCATGCATGTCTCTACCAGTAATTGGCCGAAAGCAAGGGAGCTGCCGAAAAGAATAAAATAACCTTTAGAGTTGAATTTACCACAAGCGAGGTTGGTGTGATGAATCAGCACTTCTTTGGAGTTCTCGAGATGGATACCATCCGTGTTGAGGCTGTCTCCTGGTGACAAAACATTCATATTGAAGACCTGAACGCCAATGCAATTATCAAACTTCAGGTGGCACTGTGGGCTGTTTGTAATTATTATTCCTGTAACTACCACATTATAACTCCCGTAGAATCTGAGTGCCTGCAGAGAAAATGATACAGAAATAAGAACTAGTCAAAACTAATGTAATGTACATCAAAGTGTATTTCGACCAATTCTTACTACTAATTGTTAGACCATGTAGTTTGACATTAATGAAGGATCAATTCTTACAGTGGGTTTGGTGCTTGGCATACTCTCACTTAACTCGCTGCTTATCTGCCATATTTGATCAACAGGAAAACGTTTTAGTCCTTGGAAATGTTATAATATGAGTCACAGAGACAGAGAGAGATGGTGGTTAGTTACTGGTGTCTGCAAGTTGTCGTCAGCAGTATTGTTTGCTATAGGAACAACTAATTGTGTTTCATCATCTGTTGGACCATCTGATGGTGAATCTTGCCACCAAACTGAGCCTCGGTCATCAATAATACCTTTACCCTGGATTGTTATCAATAAGCCCATTACATTGGTTCAGTGGTATAAATGTTCTTCAATAGACATTATATCATTTTCAATGAAAATATAAAGAAGAAATCACAAGGTGGCTTACCTCATTCAGCATCCTATAACTTTCAGTATTTTCAGTGATAACCTACAACAGAGGTCAATGCAGCTAATAAGCTATAATGGTGAATAAGTTGAGAAACTAGTTAATAACAGAAATGAAAAGTGTAGTGAAGTACATGGACAATATTTTCCTCGCCGTTTTCCTCAACTACTATGTCAAATACACGTATGGTAACATCTCAAGATCACTAATAAGGTGTTTTTGTCATTAGGATGTCAAATACACGTACCATGTCCTTGTAGGATGATAAGAGATTGCTACGGTAAAGCTCCTGAAATGAAGCAATTAAACAAATGCTCCAACCAACGCTGCGACAGACAGCAGGCGTCCCAGCAGCAGCAAAACCAGCATCAGCAGCAACTCAGCGTAGCAGCAGCAGCAGCAGCAACTCGCAACAGCATCAGCAACGCAGCAGCAACATCAGCAACAGCAACGCAGCGCAGAACAGAGCAACTCTGTTTTGCGACAGAGTACTCTGCCTAAACAGCATCTGCCCCTGTTTTGCGACAAAGTTCACTATCAAAATTTTGGACTACACACCAGACCCAACATTCGAATAAAAACTAAAACTAAACAAGAATGTAGCAGCCTAATTCTCAATTCCATCAAAATAAAACTACTAATCTTGTCAAACCCACTTAAAAAAAAAATCAACAAGTTTTTCAAAAAGCATATTTTTGAAGAAGGTAAATGATGCTAATCGGTTCAGGAAATATATACCTATGAAAGCAAAAAGATCGGAAGAGGCATTACAAATGAGAGCAGCATTTTAAGAACAATTCCATTGGAGAACAATAAAAGCAGCCAAGCAATTGGTTATGATACAGAATGGCTACCATAATTAAGGATTTACAGAGTAGTTATATCATGTTTATTTACAGACATGATTTAAAATGGTATAGACAGTGTTCATATAAAATACACAACGATTATGGTTTTGAACATGTGATGATATTCACAGAGCGAAGTTAAGTTGGTCCCTGTAGATTGCAGAGATCCAAATGGGGAGAAAAATAAATGGATCAATGTATGGAACTAAATAATTTAATTTATTTATTTAGCAGGAGGAACATAGATAAAATACAGAGTAAATTTTTTTTACTACTACTGCTCTATATCTTACACTTTGGCATGCAGGTACTGATCCAAAGTGATAGGTTTAGGACCACCAAACATGTTGATCAAGAAAAACTTTTCAATGCCGAGTTTGAAAAACTGGAAATTGTGACTCTTGGGCCAATCTGCCAAACATTCAAAGCAAAACATATAAAGTGATCAATAATGAGCAACCAAGAGCAACAAAAAGATGAAAACAAATTTTAATTGAAACCATGCATGAGACGTCATCAAGATTTACCCTTCATCTCAGAGTGTTTTGAGAACAAGGCAGTTTCCGCAAATTTAGCTTCCTTCGAATTTCCATCAACCACCGTCAACTGAAATACCAAAGATGCAAACAATCAGCACAGAAACTCACACTAAGCAGTTCAGAATGAACAGATCTTTATATAGTACCAACTTATAAATTCCATTCTATTAAACCACGTTCAGTAGTTTCAAAAGATAATAGGTATATGCAGAAATTTCCATTACCTGCAATGCCTAACATTCTTCATCTTCTATAACAGATAAAAAATGGTTCTCTCTCGACTTCTACCTTCTGAAGATGACAGCCTTATTTTCACTATTTGATATTTATTGTACACTAATCATCTAAGATTTATCTGAACAAGCATATGGATTTTTATTTTCTATTCAGGTATAGCAATTCATTAAAACTGAAAAATGCGGGGTATGTGCATCAAAGAAAAATTGTTTTGGAAAAACTGATTATCAAATAGCAGGAACTCAGGTAAGCAATGATGAAAGTTGATAGTACCATCTCAAAATGAGGTCACCCTCAGCTGAAGTGGTAAAGTCATAGCGTGGTTGAACCAACTTCTTACAGGGTTTAAATATTGCTAGAAAACATCGATTCTTTAATCTTGGAGGCCATATTTTTCATTTATTTAAAGTCACAGTATATAAACTTTCTAGTGTACAACTACTGATTGTTGCTTCTAATATGATCCCTCAGTGTTTAATCATAGTTCTATGCAATAATAATAACATTCTATCCCAATACTTTGTGATTTATGGTCAGGCGAATCTCGAATTTAGGCTTATAGGATAACGAACAGGCTAGTGCGATAACTCGAGACAAGCACAGAAACTCGGTCTGTTGTGAAGGTAAGAACTATACCTAATACAGAATTACATTCTTAATTAATGATATGCATACAGGTATGAAAGTTATAAACATAAGCATTTATCATTGTTTGAAATAGCCAATGTCAAAGCTTTAGACTAAGGTATATTCATTGGACTAATGAAAAAAGTGCTAGAAATGAAGGTCAAGTCATCCATAGTACATCATGTATTAATGAAAATATCGACACAAAAAAGATGAGTGTTCAAAATGTTTAATTATTCACCTTTCCATTAAGTGTAAGCTTTGCACAAGTTGGGTTCTCAGGATCTGTCTTGCCACAAGTTCCAAGAGGGAACTCACTGAGTGTAAATGAAGCCCTTGAATCATTCAATGCATTACTTGCAGTAGGGTCAAGAGTGGTCAAGTAGAAGTATGGGATGCCCCAGCCTTTACCAGGTTTCCCATCACTAAATGAAACTACATTTCTGAATACATCAGAGAATAATAATGTCAATCAAAAATTAGTTTGGTGTAAAAAAATAACTTAGCCAAACTGTATGAAAATGTAAATAATTTACCCAAAGGGAGCTCCTCCCAAGTCACTGGAGATGATACTGCAGGAACAAAGTATCAATGTTAACATCATGGTCCAAATTCATATGAGGACTTAACCACAAATACAAATTTTGCTTCCCAGAACAAGGATAGTGGCTAATGCCACATTAATTTATCAAAAGAAACATATACGAGTCGTTCTTTTCATATTACATAGAGATCAAAAAATGCAGAAAGTATAGAATGTGTTCAAAGATCTCGTAAATGAGCTTTTCAATGCTTTCATGCTTTGTATCGTATTTGTAATCTTAAAAATAGTTGCTTGTTTGTTTGTTCAGTTTTCAGTTAAAATCTATACCTCAACAATTCTTTTATTCAGCCAGTCACAGACATGATGACATGTATTTAGACAGAATTGTAAAATGGGTGTTTTCATCATCATTGAGACAAACACAATCCAAGTGTTAGTCATAAAAATTGACAAGACTTCTTTTATCTCCACCAAATCAACTAACCCATTTTACAAAGAGAACCAAAGGTGCCTCCAACAAACCACATTTAACAATTATTAACCAAATCCAGCTACAACCAATTATATAAACCTAAGAATAACCATAACCCGTTTCATATAACCAAAGATAAAACACCGCTACAATCCACGAACACTTAAATTAGACTCATAAAAAATTCTAATTGGAAAAAATGGAAATAGAGAGAGAGAGAGAGATAGAGATTCACCTTAAGACCCCCCATGTGTTCTCAGAGACCAACCATCTAGCAAACACAGCAGCATCATTAGGATTTGGTTTTGTTTTCAATACAAGTTTTCTCCCCTGTACTGCAATTGAAGCTTCAAGGACAACAAAAACGAAGAAAAAACATAGAGCAGAGACTATTTTGGACACCATTTTACTTTACTGGATGATATGACATGATGGAGCAAAGGGTTTTGGTTGTTTGGGTTGCTCGAATTCTCCCTCTCTCTTTCCTTCTCCTTCTCTTTCTCCTTCTCTCTTTCCCTCTCCTTGAAATTTTAGGGTTAGATGCAAAGGGTTGAAAAGGGGGAGATGGAGCGGGAACGCGCGGGAAGCAAATTTTTTTCCCAAAATTTCGCCCGCGAGAATTCGACCTAGATCTCCACACGTCCACGTGCAACACACGTGCCTTTTTGCAACGGTTTTTAGCCGTTGCTAGCTATAGCCACGGTTTAAAACCGTTGCTAAATTTTTTTGTTGCAACGGTTTTTAGCCGTTGCTAAGCCTAGCCACGGTTTAAAACCGTTGCTAAATTTTTTTGTTGCAACGGTTTTGAGCCGTTGCTAAGCCTGGCCACGGTTTAAAACCGTTGCTAAATTTTTTTGTTGCAACGGTTTTGAGCCGTTGCTATGCTTAGCCACGGTTCATAACCGTTGCTAAATTTTTTTTTGCAACGGTTTTGGACCGTTGCGAATACTTCCCACGGTCTGTAACCGTTGCTAATATTAGTCACGGTTTTAGCTGTTCCAAATTTACCAACGGTTTTAAACCGTGGCCAGAGTGTTTATTAGCCACGGTTTTAAGCCGTTGGTACTTATAGCTACGATTTTTGGCCGTGGCAAATGTACCAACGGTTTAAAACCGTGGGCAGCTCGGCGTAGCTAAATGGCCCTTTTGGTGTAGTGCCATTGGATTCTATCTTGAGGTCTCCTAATTGTGTGAATTATTTGTATGAAATAAGGGGGCCAAGGAACAGAAGGGATTAGAATATTGGTTTATGAATATGCATCAAATGGATCTCTTCTTGAATACATAATAGGTGAGACACGCATTTCATGAATTCTTCCTCTACGTCATAGTTTCTTGGTTTCATATTTACAGGTATACTATATATTGCTTCAAATTTTTTGGATGTTGCTTCAAATTTTTTGGCAAATGTTGCTTCAAATTTTTTGGATGTTGCTTCAAATTTTTTGGATGCCGCTGATCCCGAACCCGTTTGGGATGGGACGAGGTCGGGATGGGGTTTTTCCCATCCCGTCCCGTCCCGATCCCGTATGAACGGGATGGGTATATCTCGTCCCATCCCGTCCCGTGCCCACCCCTATATTTACTTATCATTGGGTGCAAAAGAAGACAAAATTTGGAAAAAATAAATAAATAAATAAATAAATTTTGGAAAAGAAAAGTAACAAAGCTTTAAACAAAATGTTGTTTATACACCAGATGCATTAGTTGATGCGATTTTGGGACTTGTGTTCGCATAAGGCTATGCAAGTAGCTTTTGCCTCTGCGTTTTTTTTTCCACTTGGCTTCACATTATCCTCTGCGATCACATTCAACACTGGATTCATGTATTGTGATTTTTTGTTGTTCGATTTAAGTCTTCCCCATGCACGACAAACTGATTTCGAACCTACCCTATTTAATCTATCATGTCTAATGGATTTATAGCTTGCATTGGTAACAGTTGAGGAGTGGATCATTGACTGTCTACTCAGTTTATAGGTTGTAGGTAGTGTTGGGGGAAGAAGTAAATTTGTAGAGCTCAATGGTCTTCATCTTCCACTTTCAAAAAGACGAGGAAATGAAACTTCATCTGCTTAAATTTCTTAAAGGAAAAAACACAATGTGGATTTCTCCTCCTGGTTTTCCTCCTCGAGATGTTAGTGTCAACAAGGTTTCTCCTCCTCCTACAATTGACAATGTTCTTCCTCCTCATCCTACTGCTACCGTAAAAAATGATTGTTACTCTGACCTTGAAGGCTTAACCGAGGAAGATATCGAAATCTACAGGATGGCTCATGACTATGTGGGGTGTGTATTTCCACCACCACCATATATGGATTCTCTACATTTGGCCTTTGTGATCTCATGGTGAGGTTTGAGAAATAGCAAAAAAGTAGGGTTGGGGTTGCTTGCTTGTAGGGTGTGATTCTTTGGAGATCTTGGGCTTGCATATAAGATTTCAACCTCTTCGTCTTCTCGCCATTTTATTTATCTACCATTGTTGGGTTTAAGAGCTTTGAGAGAAGGGTGTAAAAGATTTGTTGCTTGGTTGGGGTTATTCATGCTTGCATGTTGATGGAGTAGATGTATTATTGAAGTAGGAGCCTTGGTTCTTGCTAGGATTATGGAATTAGGGTTGAATTTCACTTCTTCTTCTTGCTTCAATCTTGTGGCTAATTTGTGTTTCTTGAGTGCTCAATTAAAGCTCAAATATGGTGAGTCTAATTGTAATGTTTAATTTGAAGGAAATATATGTTGAATCCATGACATGTATTGCTATATTATGTTGAATTCTTGAATTGAGTTGCAATAACATGAGTTTGATTATGAAGAATTGAACTCTAAGTTAGGGATTTGACTCTTATGGGGTTATGCAGACTTTAATTGCTAGTATGGTTCCATTATGAATGAGTTTATGGATTGAATTTCTAAATTTACGACATGCATGATTGCAATTGAGTTGCATGTTTTGGAATTGTATCAAGTTGGGGAGAATGTGTAGAATGATAATTTTATAAGAATGCATGTTGTAAATGGAATAATTTAGATGACTATTGATGAGACATCAAACATTCATTCAATCACAGCCGCACATGTGGCATGGACTAACTCTAACACATAAAAGGCTTCAGCGCAGTCTCAAGCGGACCCATGCGCAAGACTACTGCTCAGACCGTAAATCAGGTGCCCAGGCCCAAGACACGCCAGCCCCAGAAGCACAAGTCTTAGGGCTTGGCCAAGGACAATAAGGCCCGAACAACGAATCTCAGAGTTATCACAGGCCCGAGATCCACTCGCACAAAATCAACTCTAACCCAATCAAACATTGGGTCCTAAATAGAGCCAAGTGCCAAAGTACTCAGTCATACACACTGCAATTTTACAATCAGTCTTCACTTTTTCTGGAATCGGTATCTGACGTAAGCATCGAAGTGCCTTTGCCACTTAAACGGTGGTCCTAGGCTTAACCGCTACTCTTTTTTTGTGTTAGATATCATCGAGGTTAGCGAAGACAGATCTGATCGCATCAGTTTGGCTCCATCCTTGGGGAAGACAACAATAAGATTTTCCTGAAACGAATATACCAAGTTCTTTCTAAGCTAAACATTGAGAAATGGTCACCAACAACAGATCTCGAGCATTCAACAATGTTGAACCAGACAAACCTCTAGCCAGAGAAACCTCCCATAGGGTCAAATCGATCCAACTGAAGGGGCAGAGCAGTCACCTGGCCCAACCGCAGTGGCAGGCACAATTGATCCCCTTATAGACCAGATTCTGGCTCATATCGATCATCCAGCACGAGTGGTTGAGAGGCTCGCATAGAATCGACAACAACCGCATGATGGGGGTGGAAATCCGGGGAGATTTCACACCAAAGAGCGCATCCAAGAAAGTGAAAGCCTCCCCAAGAGAGGATCAAAGAACCAATCAATGGGAAAGCCTAAGGGACGACGGAGAGCATGGGTACCACACTCCTAAAACAGACCGCACCACGGTCAGGAATTTGTTCCAACAGGGGGCAACCAATCCAGACATATTATACGATCTCATCACCCCTTTGTTATTGAAGTAGATCATGAGCGGCCCGCTTCCAAAGAAGTTCATCCCTCCAAAGTTAGAGTTCTATGTTGGAACATCAAATTTGTCAGAGCATTTGCGCCATTACCACCATAAGATTGTGCTTAAAGAAAGTTTAGAGGCCATCATGTGCCAAACTTTCCCCTCAGCCTAAAAAAGGTTGCGCTGACCTGATTCCGCAGTCTTCAACCAATATCCATTGATTCATTCTAAGTCTTGTTGAAAGCGTTTATCACAAAATTCGTAGAAAACCAATGAATTAGAAAATGGTCGCACTACGTGCTGAGTCTCAAGCTGAAACATGGCGAGACCCTAAGAGAATATGTCACTCATTTCAATGACGAGCTGACCTTGATTGACGGTTGTAGCGATGATACGCTGGTGACTGCCTTCACTTCTGGCCTCTAAGGAGGTCAGTTCTTCAACTTCCTCACCCTGGAACCTCTAAGGGATATGGCAAACTTGCTAAAAAGTTCGCAGAAGTACATCACTCTGGAGGAAATGATGGCCGCCAAAAAAGGAGGCAAAAATAAGGCCAAACAGGCCCTTAGGGCCCAAGACATGGGAAGAAAAGAGACGAGAATATGAGGACAAGTCCAACAGGAGGAAGAGTGACAACAAGACCAAGTTCGACAAGGCCAAACCTGATAGGGCCACCAACTACGCCGGCGCAAGGTTCTCTGAGTACAGTCCACTCAATTCCAGTTTTGCCAAAATCCTCTCTGCCATTAAAAATTGGGTGAACATCAAGTGGCCCCCAATGACCAAAGGTGATCCTCCCAAGCGTGATAAGAGCAAATACTATGCCTATCACAAGGACATGGCCACATCACCCATAACTGCCAAAGTCTCAAGAATGAGATCGAGTACTGTGTTTAAAGGGAAAACTCAGCGAATTCGTGAATTTTGACGAGAAACAACCCCAAGAGGAAGAAGAAGCGGCCCCAAAGGCATAAAAATGTTGTAGACATCATCTACGTCCTGCATAGCATATACAACGGGCCGAGAAAATCTAACCGGTCAAGGAAGTGGGAAATCTATATGATGTGAACAGGTCCCCACAGCAGAGACTACCCAGTCCAACATGCCTGGGTGGAACACCCAACCCCGAATTTGACATTCACTAAGTAGGACACAATAGGGGTCTACTCCCGACACAACGACACCCTAGCTGTCATGATTACCATATCAAAATGGGGCTTCAAAAGGTCGTTGGTGGACATCAGGAGCTCAACCAACATCCTATTCCTGGAAGCATTCCACGGGTTGCGGCTAGGAGAAGAGGAGTTGAAGCTGGACAACTAGTTGATGGATGGTTTCAACGGCGCTCGAAGTTACAGTCGGGAGCATCAGCCTGCCCGTAGAAGGGGAACCAGCAAAATTCCTCGTGACAAAAAGAATTCATCATAGTGGACGCCCCCTCCGCGTGTAATATAATCTTGGGAAGGCCTTGGCTTCACCAGATGAGGGCAATGGTATCCACGTGACACCAGTGCCTCAAATACCCTGTCAACGGAGATACAAGAACTATCAAGAGAGATCGTTCTTTCACCAAAGAAAGCAACTACGTGTCGATGAAGCTATTGGGCAACTAACCACAATCAGCTCAAATCCACCCAAAGAAAGATTGACCAACAAGGCCAGGGCTTATTGGTAAGGAACAACGAGGGTGGCATGTAGCACTTTTTGAAGCAGATCAATAAAGGTAATCTCTTTAAAAACGACTCTACTCCAAGTTCAACTCCTTATATAGGGGAAGAATCGATACTTATAGGGGGCCAAAAGGGTGCACGAGCGGTCGATCCTAGCCTCACCGAAGGCAGCAACGGCTCGCCACATAAGTAACCAAGTCCGCCTAAGGATTTGAGGTATGATACGGCAGGTCAAGCCCAGTCATAAGACAACTCATTGCCCACCAAAGCTTGATCCTAACACGGAACCAAAACGGCACACAAACGGCTGAGCCTAGTCCTCTTTAGGACAACGACGACTTGCCACATCAGTAACCTAGTCTGCCTTAGGAGCCACGGTAGCACAAATGCGTTCCGGACCCAGTCCATGGACAATTCATCGCAAATGAGCAAGTCCAGTTCACGAAAAACTCAACACTCCTAAGAAAGTCTAGCCCAACCTTATAACCATGATGGCGCACATGCGATTTGGACCTAGTCCACCGCAGGCAGGTGAACCCATTCCATGGAGAGTTTTTGGCAAGTGGGCGAGTCTAGTCCCCGGATGACTCTTCACTCCTAAGATAACATGGTCTGACTACGGGGATCAAAATGGTGCATAGATGACAGAGCATAGCCTCACTGAAGGCCAGGACAACTCACCGTACAATTGACCTAGTCCACCAAGGAGCCAAGGTACAACACATCGGGTCGAGCCCAGTCCATGGACAACTCACCACCCAAAAAAAAAGCCTAGCCTTTACAGGCGTAACATACTCTTTCCTATCGCAATATGACTCCTCAACAACTAAATTCCTGTTCAGGATTGAGAATATTATAAAGTCTAGCCTTCACAGGCGTAATAGACTCCCTTCAAGCGTAGGTCCTCTTCAGGACTAATTAAAATGAATACGAGGACCAAACCTGTTCGGGCACAAATGGTTCCTCAACAACTCAACTCCTGTTCGGGATTGAAGTTATTATAAAGTCTAGCTTTTATAGGTGCAACAAACTCCTTCCCAGCATATGTCCTGTTCAGGACTGAGCTAGAAGAATACGAGGACTTAGCCCTTTTGGGCAAGGATGACTCCTCAACAACTCAAATCCTGTTCAAGATTGAGGTTATTATAAAGTCTAGCCTTTACAGGCACAACATACTCCTTCCAAGCACAGGTATTATTCAGGACTGAGCCAGAGGAATATGAGGATTTAGCCTGTTCGGGCAATAATGACTCCTCAACAACTAAACTCTTGTTCAGGATTGAGGTTATTATAAAGTCTAGCCTTTACAGGCACAACAGACTTTTTCCCATTGTAGGTCATGTTCAGGATTGAGCCAAATGAATACGAGGCTCATTCGGGCAAGAATGGTTCCTCGACAACTAAATTCCTATTCAGGGTTGAGGTATATTATGAAGTCTAGCCTCAAAAGGCATGATGTATTCCTTCCCATCGCAGGTCATGTTCAGGACTAACCTAAGGAACACAAAAGCCTAGCTCGTTCGGGAGAAGATGGTTACTGAACAACTCAACTCCTGTTCAGGATTGAGGTATATTATATATTATATATACTGGTGTTAAGGGATTCTCGCATCTCAGGTGTTCTCGAGGACTGAGCCTGATGTACCATAGAATGGGAGTGCCCAACGAGCTTCTTCTCCGTGATGGACAACAAACCAGATAGAGGGACCTTCACCTTGACCTTTTTGGACTTACGAGCCAGGGGAAGTAGCCAATCCACGACCTATCTTTTGGAAGGACTAGAATATTTTAGAACTTACTTCTACAACATCTTGGACTTCTGGGACCAAAATAGGAACTACCCAAAGTGGGCAATGCTCGATAAATGCAGTTGTAAGTGCGTCTTCAAGGAGCATAAACGGCAAATAAAGAAAGTCGTCCTTAGCTTTCTCCTCATGACGAGAAAGAATAACCACATCGTGTACCCCTGATAAAGAAAATAGATGGCACATCAGACTTACAATAAGGAACACTCCAAGAACATAAAATGGGAAAAGTCGGAGGACTTATTGACGTTCTTGAAGTTGTGAAAGATCAGCCATTCCCCTTGGTCAAAGAACCTTGACCGCACAGAAGTAAGGAAACAATCTCTATCATTAGTTTTTCATGTTCTTTGAAGGCCTGTAAAGCAGGTGGGCTTCACCAGCCAATAGGTGCCATGGGCCCTCGTTTGGATGGAAGCCATGGAATGAATCAACCTAGCTGTGAGGAGGAGCCCCGCGGCCTTCACCCTAGCTAGGGTGGAAATCAAAACCCTCCACCCATTTGTTGCCAATTGGTCCAGAGCGATACCATGGAATGACAAAAATTCTCAGATAATTTCAAGAACAAGGAAGTGCATGCCCACCCTAAACATGGATTTATACAGAGCTATGTACCCCTTCTTTAGGGTTATCGAAGACTCACTACTGCCCAGAAGCATTAACTTAAAGCACCAGGGATCCGGTACCGGCTGTGGAGATCGGCGAGATCCCTTTCCATCATCATAGACGTTCCATAAAAAATGTTACAGGCCACAAGGTAGTCAAGCGAGAATCAGGAATTCATGATAAGAAAGAGGTTTGCACCTAACCCAACTGAGGAGGATTCTTGATAAGAAAACAAAAACTCAGGCGGGAAAGAAGGGAAAATTTTCTTGAAGAAGGTTTGTATAGACTTGACTTGTAGGTGAAGTAATCACCAAAAAATGCCGCAAAAGCAATAACTGCAGCGAAGGAGCCGAAAAGGCGCTAAATTATATCATCATGTCCCGCGTGGGCCCCTAAGCACAAGCAGTTAGTAAACTAGCACGCATACCTATTAACTAGGAGGAGTAACTGATGAGACATCAAACAATTACTCAATCACAGCCGTACACGTGGCATGGACTAACCCTAGTATGTAAAAGGCTTCAGTGTAGTCCCAAGCGGACCCATGCGCAAGACTACTGTTTAGCTCGTAAGTCAGGCGCCTAGGCTCAAGACACGCCAGCCCCAGAGGCACGGGTCTTAAGGCTTGGACTAGGGCAATAAGGCCCGAACAACGAATCTCAGAGTTGTTACAGGACTAAGATCCACTCGCACAAAATCATCTCTAGCCCAATCAAGCATTGGGTCCTAACTAGAGCCAAGCGTCGAAGTACTCGGTCATGCACATCTAAGATCTTATGTGAGATATCCTTCGTCCATCACGCCCTTGATCGCAGGGACAGTTGGGGAGGGAATGCTCGCTATAAGAATCGGAGAAATGAGGAAGAAAATATGCACACAATGCAATTTTACATCTCTTTCTCAAAACGGTATTTGACTTAAGCATCAGAGTGCCTTCGACCACTACAACGGTGGTCATGGGCTTAACCACTGCTCTTTTTGCAGGTTAGATATCACCCGGATCAGCAAGGACAAATCTGAACAAATCAATTATCATTTTTTTTTTTATGTTTGTGTAATTGAGGGATGAAGTTCCACATGATTCCTTACCATTAGAATGGAATTAAGACTCTAATGTATTCAAGTATTCCCCAATTTTGTCAAGATTTCTTTGCAGCAATTGCACTGTTTGTATTGGTCTTTTATTTGACTTATGTGTATCGGTTCGACATGATTCTTATACTGTTAGTTGAATGTTTAAATGTAGATTTGCTTAGGCTTTAGTAGAGCACCATGTGAGCCCGTGATCAGGGTTTTAGAACCTGATTTGTATGATACTGTCAGACTAGATTTCTGGACAGCAGTTACAATATTTTGTATTGTTCTTTCGGTAGACTTATAATTATCGATTTGACACGAGTGTTACATCGTTAGTTGTTTGTTTGAATGTAGATGTGTTTAGGCTTTGGTAGAACACCATTTGAGTTTGTAATAAGGGTTTTAGGACATGATTTGTATGACCCTGAGTTTGTAATAAGGGTTTTAGGACATGATTTGTATGATACTGTTGGACTAGTGTCCAGAGTTCTGGACAACAGTTGCACGGTTTTGTGTTGGTCTTTTGGTAAACGTATACTAATTGGTTTGACACGAGTCTTATATAGTTAGTTGCATGTCTGAATGTAGATGTGTTTATGCATTGGTTGAACACCATTTGAGCTTGCAGTTAGGGTTTTAAAATCTAATTCGTATGACACTGTCGGACTAGTATCCAGATTTTTGGACAGTAGTTGCATTGTTTTGTATCAATCTTTTAGTAGATTTATACTTATCTGTTTGATACAAGTCTGATACTGTTAGTTGCTCGTCTAAATGCAGATGTGTTTAGGCTTTGGTAGAACACATTTGAGCTTGTAATCTGGGTTTTAGAGCCTGATTTTTATGATGCTGCCAGAATAGTGTTTAGATTTAATGACCTGGCTTTGCAGGAAAATCTGTAATTGCACGGGTAGAATTTATGTTGAATCCTATGCCATTTAGTTCCATAGTGAATGAGTGTATCTTATTAGTCTTGTTTTGCTCCATTTGAGTGAATGACTTGTGAGTTTGTAGCAATTGAGCGATTGAGTGTCAGGCCGTAGATGTCCATCAACTAACCTGATTTCATTTGCAAGACTATATTGAGTTAGAAAAAATTAGGATATAAAGCCTAGGCCATTAGTTCCATATTTGAATGTAGTTTTCAAATTGCTACATGCGTTGGGAAGTTACATGTGTTTTAGTAGAAACATGCCAGGCTGTCTAGTTTGACCGTTGTAACATCAGTTCATGTGTTTTACCATAGAATGCTAAGTCTTGAACCTATATGTTTGTTCGACTCGAGTTACTTATTTGGCGTGATTCTAGTTATGTTGAGATTTGAACGTAGTTGTGGACTTGTGAAGATTGTCTAGTTGATAGTAGGTGCATATCTGTCATGTTAGGCTCTATATAGATTTATAGTGCATGTATGCTTACATTAATATAAGTGTCTTACCCCGCTATAATGCATGTTGTGCCAATTTTTTGGAGCTTGCTCACATCATGAGTTTCGTGGTGCTTTGAGTTAACTCGCACCGACAGACATTGTGGTAGCACTTTCTCGTGGATGTGATTCACCAATGCACGGACTTGGTTCTGTTGTTTTGTGTGTGGCCTTTGCACGTACTTGGCTCCAATGTGTTGTGGACGCTATCGCATGTGGCATGTTCACTCATCTATGGTGAGCTCTTGAACGCACTTCCACTAGAGAGTGCAGTAGGACGGGTCTCGGTGGATGTGCTTTGAAACTACTCGCTTTTTCTCCCAGCGTGCTTGAGTTTGATTTGATTTGTGTTAGGTCGGCCATGTCGGGCCTGCCATTCAGGAATTTAGAGTTTGTATGGGGTGAGATACAAACAAGCTCGAAGTGGTACTGATGCACGTTGTGGGATGTGTCTGGGTGAGACACGTTTGTAAGGTATATCTCCAAAAGCAACACATTAAACTAATTAGGTATTGATGTCCTGGGGGTTGCATTTTCAGTTGTGTGCAATTCAAATTATTGACAAATAAAAAACTCTTGATAGTTTTTCAAACAAGTTTTTATCAAAGCTAATTCTTCCTAATTAGAATTGAATCCAATTTGACAAACACCTAATGTTAAATGGCGTAATATATAATTTCCTCTCAAATAGTTCTTTCAAATTCATGTTGGTTTTCTTTCACTGACTTTTATTCACCTTGAAATTTTATTATCGAAAAATTTGATTATTAATCTGATCTGAATCTTGATAATTAATGTACTAGAAATTTCATTAACTTTGAAACTTTGTGTGGTAACACACATATTTCGTCAGGGTTCTACTATCCTAATTATTTCTCATGATTATCATATGTTCATTCAGGGGCGGACCCAGAATTTTAGTCGGGGGGGGGGGGGGGGGGGGGGTTGGGGCGAAATGAAAAATACATATTAGTTGATTATAGTAGTTATCAATGGTAAAGCCAATTTCATTTTTTTACCGAAGCTAGTAACTAATAAAAAAAATTCAACTATAAAAAATACAATGCATATATCAAATTGGATCCGAGTGTAGTCAATTTTAAGCCAAAATAAGGTCATTATTGATAACCTTAGCAAAGAGCAAACAAGCATAATAACTAGAATATATAATTAATATCACAGAAGAGTTTGTCTAGGCAGCCAGACTTTAAAGCTATTTTTTGGCCAAGTTAGAGCATTTTTACACCTTTACCCATTCTCTTTAAAATACAATCACAAACATTATCTATAGAAGGGATAGAAATGTAAAATACTTAAAATCTGACCAAAAAGTGGCTATAAAGCCTGGTTGTCTAGAATTGAGAATTACAAAATAATTAGGATAAGTTCTAGGTGAAGCTAATTTTTTTTTTGAAATTTGTGAATCTAATATGATCATAATACAATTTCAAAGAAAAAATAGTTTATATGAGGCTCAAATTTTATACGAGTTGGCTAATGGTATATATTTTCATTGAATTCTATCGTTATTATTAGATATTAATTTTAACAAAAATGCTAGGAAACCAGATTTTTGCAACCATGTTTTGTAATCAGGATGACGTGTCGTGATCTGGAAAGAATGATGAAATCCCCAAAAGTTTTATGTGTAACTCAAAGTTGTAAAAAACTCCTCTAACGATGCCACATCATCCTGATTACAAAACATGATTTCCTAGCCTCACTATAATTTTAAATATTTTTTTGTTAGGGGTTTAATATCACTTGTGAAAAACAATTCATTTATTTAATGTTAATAAATTTTTATTAAACTAAACATTTTTTAATGTTTGCAATTACTAATAAAATTGCATTGAAAATAAAATAAAAAATGCACTCGAAGAGTATCAAACTCTGGTCTTTTAATAAATGTGATAAACCTCCAACCACTACACCAACAAAGACATGTTTGAAAATTTTCATAAACAATTAACATATTGCATTCTACGTTATATAATCGATTTTTTAAGACTAAAAATATATACTAAAAATATTTTAAAAGTTGAGGGGGGGCAGCTGCCCCCCCTCGCCCCTTAATAGGTCCGCCCATGTGTTCATTATTGAAACTTGAAAGAATGTCTCCGTGCATATATATATAAGCATGTGAAAAAAATAATGGTCTAAAGTTGGTAAAAAATTGTCCAGGGATCCCAACCGTTTTCAAAATTCCATATTTATATACAACTAAATCCATGGTACATTTTTTACTTTCAAATGAAATTTTGATTTGGAAGGTAATACGTAAATATTATTAGAGGTAGTGAGCATAATTTATCTATAAAAACAATAAATAAAATTAGATGACTAACTTCGTTGATTTATAGTAGCGGAAAAATCTACATGTTCTTGAAGGCCCCTTTCAAAAAGTAATGCTTGGACATTGATGGCTTGGGAAATGCGAGGTAATTTTCGATTCAATATTAATATAAAATATCATTTATTTATAAAATTTGGTTTATAATTCCAGAAGTAGTTATTGAACGTATATCTCAAAGGGGCGTGTCATATCAAGCTAAAACTATAACATGTTATTTCTGATGTCAATCCACACAATTCTTCAAATTTTAACTCAAACTAAGCTTCCCAACACTTTTAGTGAAGTGGTTTACTACAAAGCTGAAAAATAAATAAAAGGACTTCCAATTCAAAGAGCATCCTTAGCCAACATTATGTTGGTCTATTACAACCTAATTGGACTTTCTACAACCATTAATACTGAAATTCATTTCTTATATTTGTTGTTGTTGAATGAGATGAAGTGGATGCATTATTGAAGTAGGAGTCTTGGTTCTTGCTTGGATTATGGAATTGGGGCTGAATTTCACTTCTTCTTCTTGCTTCTATCTTGTTGATAATTTGTGTTTCCTGAGTGCTCCAATAAGCTCAAATAAGGCGAGTCTAAATTTAATGTTTAATATGAAGGAAATATAAGTTGAATCGCTATATTATGTTGAATTTTTGAATTGCAATGCTACAACATGAATTTAATTGTGTGGGGTTATGAAAACTTTATTTGCTAATTTGGTTCCATTATGAATGAGTTTATGAACTAAATTTCTGAATTTATGACGTGCATGATTGCAATAGAGTTGCATGTTATGGATTGTATCAAGTTGGGGGAGATTGTGTAGAATTGTAATTTTATAGGCATGCATGTTGTAAATGGAATAATTTAGATGATTATTGATGAGACATCAAACAATCACTCAATCGCAGCTATACACGTGGCATGGACTAACCCTAGCACGTAAAAGGCTTTTGTGCAGTCCCAAGCGGACCAATGCACAACGCTATTGTTCAGCTTGTTGGTCTGGCGCCAAGTCCAAAGACACGCCAGCCCCAGAGGCACGGGTCTTAAGGCTTGGCCTAGGACAATAAGGCCCTAACAACGAATCTCAGAGTTGTCACAGGACCAAGATCCACCCACACGAAATCATTCCTAGCCTAATCAAGCATGGGGTCCTAAACAAAGCCAAGTCTTACCCGTAAGATCTCATCCCTCCATCAGGCCCTCGATTGCAGGGACAGTTGGGGAGGGAAGGCTCGCTATAAGAATCGGTAAAATGAGGAAGAAAGGTAAAGTATACAAACTGCAATTTTACAATCAGTCTTCACTCCTTCTCGAACTGGTATCTAACTTAAGCACCGAAGTGTCTTCGGCCACCACAACAGTCGTCCTAGGCCTATTCGATGTCTTTTTGCAGGTTAGATATCACCGGGATTAGGCACCAGTTTAGCACCGTCCTTAGGGAAAACAACAATAAGTTTTCCCTGAAACGAACATACCAAGTTCTTTCTAAGCTAAACATTGAGCCAACACTAGATCATGAAGATTCAACAACGATGAACCAGATAAACCTCTGGTCAGATAATCCCCCACAAGGTTGAATCGATCCAACCAAGGGGTCAGAGTAGTCGCCTGGCCTAGTTGTTGTTGCATCCACGATCGATCCCCGCATAGACCAGATCATGGCTCATATGGATCATCTGGCATGAGTTGTGGAGAGGCTAGCATAGGATCGACTACAGCCGCATGATTGTGGCGAAGATTCGAGGAGATTTCACACCAAAGAGGATGCCTAAAAGCACATCCAAGAAAGTGAAAACCTCCCTAGGGAGGATCAAAGAACCTGTTGGCAGCAGAGCCTAAGGGATGATGGAGAGCATGGAGACTACGCCCCTAAAACAGACCGCACCACTGTCATGATCCTACTCCGACTAGAGGCATCCAAACCAAATGTATTGTACGATCTCACCATCCATCCGTTCTTGGAATAGATCATGAGCCCCCCGCTTCCAAACAAGTTCTGAAAATAGGAACAATAGAAAATCTCACTTTGGGTTAGGCCAGAATTAAGAATGATTGGAAAATTACAAATGTCCCGCCAAAGCTAGAATTCTATGATGGAACATCAAATTTGTCAGACCATTTGCGCTATTACCACCACGTGATGGCGCTTAAAGAAAGTTCAGAGGCCATCCAGTTCTAAACTTTTTCGACCAGCCTGAAGAAGGTTGCACTGACCTGGTTCCACGGTCTTCAACCAAGATCCATCGATTCGTTCCAGGTCTTGACGAAAGCATTTATTACAAGATTAGTGAGGAGCTAGCGAATCAGAAAAGGGTCGCACTACCTACTAAGTCTCAAGCAGAAACTGGGCGAGACTCTCAGAGAATACGTTAGTTATTGCCATCACTTCTGGCCTCGGAGGAGGTCAGTTCTACAACTTCCTCACCCTGGAACCCTTGAGGGATATGGCGGACTTGCTAAAAAGTGCAAAGAAGTACATCACTCTGGTGGAGATGTTGGCCGCCAAAAAAGAGGCGAAGTGAGGTCAAGCAGGCCCTAGGGGCCCCGAACAGGGGGAAGAAAAGAGGCGTGAAGAGGAGGACAGTTCCAAAAGGAGGAAGAGCGACAAAAACCGAGTCCGACAAGGCCAAGCTTGACAGAGGCACCAACTACATCGGCGCAAGATTCTCTAAGTATGCTCCACTCATTCCAGCTTGAACAAAATCCTATCCGACATGAAAATTTTGGAGGATATCAAGTGGCTTCAAATGATTAAAGGTGATTCTTCCAAGCGTGATAAGGGAAAATAATGTGCCTACACAAGGATCACGACCACATCAACCAGGACTGCCAAAGTCTTAAGAATGAGATCAGTATTGGGTTCGAAGGGGAAGACTCGGCAAATTCGTGAATTCTAACGAGAAACTGCCCCAAGATGAAGCAAAACTGGCCCTAAAGGCCAAACAAAAGGTTGTATACATCATTTACGTCTTGGACAACACACAACGTGCTAGGAAAATCTTACTAGTCAAGAAAACGGGCAATTCAAAAGCTGCAGACAAGTCCCCACAGCAAAGACCACCCAGTCCAACATACCTAGGTGGAACACCCAACCCCAAACCTGACATTCACCAAACAGGACATGCAAAGGGTCTACTCCATCAAACGATGCCCTGGTCATCACAATTGCCATATCAAAATGGGGCGTCAAAAGGTTGTTGGTGAACATCGGAAGCTCAAGCAACATCCTGTTCCTAGAAGCATTCCGCTGGATGCGGTTGAGAGGGGAGGAACTGAAGCCAGACAACCAAGTGATGGTTGGTTTCAACGGCTCAAAGTTACCAAGTCTAGAGCATAAGCCTACCCTGTAGGAGCACACCAACCAGCGAAGTTCCTCATGACGCAATTCATCGTAGTGGACGCTCCCTCCGCATATAATATAATCTTGGGAAGGCCTTGGCTCTACCAAATAGGGGCAGTGGTCTCCACACGACACCAATGCCTCAAATATCCTATCAATGGAGAACGGGAACTATTAAGGGAGATTAGTATTATGGCAGAAAATGCTACTATGTGGCGACGAAGCGATGAGGCAAGTAACTGCAATCGACTCAAATCCCCCCAAAGGTAATCTATTAAAAATGACTTTGCTCAATGCTCAACTCCTTCTACAGGAGAAGACCAGATCCTTATACAGGGGCCAAAATGTGTATGAGCAACTGAGCCTAGCTTCACCGAAGCCGCAACAGCTCGCCGCATAAGTTACTTACTCCGCCTAATGATTCGAGGTATGATACAGTATGTCGAGCCCAATCCCCAGACAACTCACTGCCAGCCAAAGCCTGATCCTAACATGGGGACCAAAATGGCCCACAAACGGCCGAGCTAGTCCTTTTCAGGACAACGACGGCTTGCCGCATTAGTGACCTAGTCCGCCTCAGGAGCCAAGGCAACACGAATGTTGTCCAAACCTAGTCCGTGAACAGTTCACCTCAAGCAGGCAAACCCAGTCCATGGACAGTTCATCGCAAGCAGGCGAGTCCAGTCCACGGATGACTCACCGCTCCTAAGAAACCCTAGTCCAACCTTAGGACCACGATGGTGCACATGCAGACCATACCCAGTCCACTGCAAGTGGGTGAACCCAGTCTATGGACAGTTCCTCGCAAGTGGGCAAGTCCAGTCCCTGGAGGACTCACCACTCCTAAGATAACATGGTCCTACTAATAGGACTAAAATGGTGTACAAACGATAGAGCCTAGCCCCACTAAATGCCAGGACAACTCACCATACAAGTTACCTAGTCCTCTAAGGAGCCAAGGTACAACACATTGGGTCAAGCCCAGTCCATAGACAACTCACCATCGAAAAAAAAAGTCAAGTCTTTATAGGTGTAACAGACTCTTTCCCAGCGCAGGTCTTGTTCAAGTATGAGCCAGAAGAATACGAGGACCTAGCCTGTTCGGGCAAGGATGGTTCTTTAACAACTCAACTCGTGTTCAGGATTGAGGATATTATAAAGTCTAACCTTTACAAGCATAACAGACTCCTTTCCAGAGTACATTCTATTCAGGATGGAACCAGAGGAATGTGAGGACCTAGCCCATTAAGGCAGGGATGGTTTCTCAACAACTCAACTCATGTTCAGGATTGAGGATATTATAAATTCAAGCCTTTACAAGCCCAACAGACTCTATTCCAGCGCAGATCTTGTTCAGGACTGAGCCAGAGAAATACGAATACCTAGCCCGTTTGGGCAACATACTCCTTCCCAATGCAGGTCTTATTCAGGACCAAACCGAAAGAATACGAAGACCTAGCTTGTTTGGGCAAGATGGCTCCTCAACAACCAACTCATGTTCAGGATTGTGGATATTATAAATTCAAGCCTTTACAAGCCCAACAGACTATATTCCAGCGCAGATCTTGTTCAGGACTGAGCCAGAGAAATACGAATACCTAGCCCGTTCGGGCAAGGATGGCTCCTCAGCAACTCAACTCTAGTTCATGAGTGAGGTTATTATAAAGTCTAGCTAGCACGCCAGACTCCTTCTCAGCGCAGTTCATGTTCAGGACTGAGCCAGAGGAATACGATGACCCTAGCTCGTTCGGGCGAGGATGGTTCCTCGACAACTAAACTCCTATTCAAGGTTGAGGTAAATTATGAAATCTAGATGTGACAGATTCCTTCCCAGTGCAGGTCTTGTTCAGGATTAAACCTAAAGAACACAAAAGCCTAGCTCGTTCGAGCAAAAATGGTTACTCAACATTTCAACTCTCGTTCAGGATTGAGGTATGTTACAAAGCCTATACAGATGTGAAAGACTTCTCCCATCTCAGGGACTAAGCCTGAGGTACCACAGACTGGGAGTGGTCAACGAGCTCCCTCTTTGCGGCGGACAACGAAGTATAGAAGGCAGCCTAGGCACCCCACCTTGACCTGTTTGGACTTATGAGCTGGGGGAAGTAGCCTCTCCACAACCTTTCTTTTGGAAGGATTGGAATCCTTCACAACTATCTTCTTTAGCGTCCTGGATGCTCTAGCACCAGAAGCGGAGCCAATCGGAGTGGGCAACACTCGGCTTACCCTACCGACCTCGTCGAAGAACAAACCGTTGTGCTTGATAAATGCAATAGTAAGTTCATCCGCAAAGAGCATATGAAACAAAGAAAGAAAGCCCTCTTTAGCTCTTTCCTCATCATGAGAAATAGCAACCTCGTCGTGTACCCCTGATAGAGAAAACAGATGGCATATCAGACATAAAATAAGCATCACGCCAGAACATCAAACGAGAAAATTCAGAGGCCTTACTATCGTTCTTGAAGTTGTGTAGATTAGCCGGTACCCTTGGTCAAAGAACTTGGACCGCACATAAGCAAGGAAACATTATCGCTACCAGTTCTTCATGTCCTCTGAATGCCCGGTAAAGCAGGTGGGCTTTACCAGCCAATAGGTGCCATGGGTACCCGTCCGAATGGAAGCCATGGAATGCATCAACCTGGGCGTCAGCCTTTGCCTTAGCCAAAATGGCCATCAGAACCTCTCCATCCATTTGGTGTCAAATGGGCCAGAACGATACCATGGAATGACAAAATTTTCCTAATAATTTCAGGAACAGGGAAGTGACATGCCCACCTTGAACATGGATTTTACCCCTTCTTTGGGGTTACTAAAAATCGTTATAGGCCACAAGGTAGTCAGGGGAGAATCGGGAAGTTATGATCAGAAAGAAGTTTGCACCCAACTGAGGAAGATTCTTGACAAGAAAATAGAAATTCAGGCAAGGAAGAAATGCAGACTCTCTCAAAGAAGGTTTGCATAGAATTGACTTGTAAGTGAAGCAATCACCAAAAACTGTTGCACAAGCAATAACTGCAGCGAAATAGCCGAAAATGCGCCGAATTATATCATCATGACCTCGCGTGGACCTCCAAACACAGGTACTTAGTGACCCAGCATGCAGACCCACTAACTAAGGGGAGTAGCTGATGAGACATCAAATAGTTACTCAATCACAGTCGTACACGTGGCATGAACTAACCCTAACATGTAAAAGGCTTCAACATAATCCCAAAGGGACCCATGCGCAAGACAACTATTCAGCTCGTAAGTCAGGTGCCCAGGCCCAAGACACGCCAACCCAAAGGCACGGGTCTTAGGGCTTGGCCCAGGACAATAAGACCCGAACAGTTAGTCTCAGAGCTGTCACAGGCCTGAAATTCAGTTGCACGAAATCAACTCTAGCCTAATCAAGCATTGAGTCCTAAAAATAGCCAAGTGCCAAAATACTCAGTCATGCACAGGTAAGATCTTATGCGAGATATCTTCCCTCCATCACGCCCTCGATCACAGGGATAGTTGGGGAAAAATGCTCACTATAAGAATCGGTGAAATGAGGATGAAAGGTACGCAAGTATACACACGCCAATTTTACATTCAATCTTCACTTTTTCTCAAACTAGTATCTGACTTGAGCATCAGAATGCCGTCGGCCACCACAACGGTGGTCCTGGGCTTAACCCCTGCTCTTTTTGCAAGTTGGATATCATCTGGGTCAGCGAAAATAGATTTGAACACATAAATTATCATGCCTTTTATGTCTGTGTAGTTGAGGAATGAAGTTCCAAATGATTCCTCACCGTTAAAATGGAATTGAGACTCTAATGTATTCGAGTTTTCCTCAATTTTATCCAGATTTTTGGACAACAATTGCACTATTTTATATCGGTCTGTTGTTTGACTTATGCTTATCAATCTGACACGAGTCTTATACAATTAGTTGCATGTCTATGTATATGTGATTCGGATTTAGTAGAGCACCATTTGAGCTTGTAATCAATTCTTCAGGGCTTGATTTGTATGATATTGTCGAACTAGTATCCAAATTTCAAGACAGAAGTTGCACTATTTTGTATTGTTCTTTTGGTAGACTTATACTTATCGATTTGACATGAGTGTTACACCTTTAGTTGGTTGTCTGAATGTTAATGTGTTTAGGCTTTGGTAGACCACCATTTGAGCTTGCAATCAAAGTTTTCGAGCCTGATTTGTATGACACTGTTGGAGTAGTGTCTAGAGTTTTGGACAACAGTTGCACTATTTTGTATTGGCATTTTGTAAACTTATACTTATCAGTTTGACATGAGTCTTATACAGTTAGTTGCATGTCTGAATGTAGATGTGTTTAGGCTTTAATTGAACATCATTTGAGCTTGTATGACACTGTAGGACTATTATCTAGATTTTTGAACAACAGTTGCACTGTTTTGTATCAGTCTTTTGGTAGATTTATACTTATCTGTTTGACACAAGTGTTATATTGTTAGTTGTGTGTCTAAATGTACATGTGTTTAGGTTTTGGTATAAAAAAATTGAGCTTGTAATCAGGGTTTTAGATTCTGATTTGTATGATGTTGTCATACTAGTGTCAAGATTTTATGACTTGACTTTGTAGCAAAATTTGTAATTGCACGGGTAGAATTTAATGTTGAATCATATGCCATTAGTTGCATAGTGAATTGGGTTTCTTATGAGTCTTGTTTTATTCCGTTTGAGTGAATAGTTTGTGAGTTGTTGCCAATTAAGCGATTGGATGTCAGTTGTAGATGTCCAGCAACTAACCTGATTTCATTTACAAAAATGTATTGAGTTAGAAATAATTAGGATATAAGGCCTATGTAATTAGTTCCGTATTCGAATGTAGTTTACAGATTATCATGTCTTCTCATATATGATTTATGGTTTGGAAGTTCCATGTGTTTTAGTAGAAACATGTCAGGCTGTCCAGTTTGACCGTTGTAACATTAGTTCGTGAGTTTTACCATAAAATGCCGAGTCCTGAACCTGTATGTTTGTTCGACTCGAGGGAGTTGTTTGGCGTGATTCCGGTCATGTTAGGATCCAAACATGGTCGTGGACTTGTGAATATTGTCTAGTTTATAGTTGGTGCACATCTGTTATGTTAGGCTTTGTACAAACTTGTAGTTCATGCATGCTTACATTAGTAAAAGTGTATTTACCGTGTTGTATTGCATGTTGTGCCAATGTTTTGGAGCTTGTTTGCATCATGAGTTTGGTGGTGCTTTGAGTTAACTTGCATCAATGGACATTATGGTAGCATTTTCTTGTGGATGTGATTCACCGACGCCTGGACTTGGTTTCGTTGTTTTACATGTGGCCTTTACATGTATTTGGCTCCAAAGTGTCAAGGATGCTATCGCATGTGGTATGTTCACTGAGGGACAATGAACTCTTGCATGCACTTTCCACTAGAAAGTGCGATAGGACGGGTCCCGGAGAACGTGATTTAAAACTACTCGCTCCCTCCCAGCGCTTGAGTTTGATTTGAGTAGTGTTAGGTCAGCCGTGTTAGGCTAGTCGTATGAGAGTTTAGAGTTTTTATCCTAGCGGATGGCGCCCCATTGAGATATAAAAAAAACCTGAAGTGGTATTGGTGCACATTGTGGGATGCGTTTGGGTGAGACATGTTTGTAAGGTGTCCGAATATATAACTGCGATATGAGACAGTTACATAGGGGTTTTATTATGATTTTTGCCTCGATTGCTATACTTAGGAGGATTTGCAAGTTTACGATATTTACTATGTCTTAATTGCTTGACATGTACTATGTCTTAATCACCTGAAATGAGTAGCACATCTTGTAACATGTATCATAGTTTTTGAATGGTTATTGAGCTAGACTTGTAAACTTGTAGTGACTGTTTAGCATTGAATACCTTATTGTTTGGTACATGAATTTAGAAATGAAATCCTTGGAGACACGGTGTGACTTGAGATTCTAAAAACTTGTATAATGACATTGCTTATTCATTTTATGAATCATGCATCTAAGATTACTCAAGTATTTATTATTGGGTGTCATGTTTTTCTACTACATATTATATTGATGTTTTATTTAATTCACTTGCACCAACTGGTTTGTGTTTTACTACCGCAAGGGTTGTGCTTCTATAAGAGTGCAGACGGTGTTGATGTACCTGTAGATCACGTCGCTTAGGACCGTCTCCAAATTTTGACTTGTTTCGTTGTTGTTTAGTTTTGTCCACCAGACACCGATATGTTTTGTAATAGTTGTAGTATTTCTCTTGTACTTATATACTATGATAAATATTGGATGATTGTTTATATTGGTCTTATTGTATGATGCAAGAGTGCATAAATACTTTTTAATTTTGTTCAAATTTTATCATAATTGGTTATTTCCATTTTGTACATCAATTCAAAAAGGTGTTATATTATGATGTTGTGCCCAATTATGATCCAAACATTGCTTATGGATTCAAATAACGCGTTGGTACGTTGCGGCTCCTGTTGATATTTTATTGGCATTGGATGTGATGTTGTGTTGGAAATCTGTAAACTTTTGTATGATTTATACTAGTTTCATCAAAATGGGATTGTTGTTGGAAGTTTGTAAATTTCTTTACAATTTCTTGGAGTTCATCATTATCCTTATATCTGTATATACCACAATTTTTCTAGCACGTGTCGCACGTAGCTGCCTTTGCATGTGACATACATGCGATCTTAAGCGCGAAAGTGATCAACAGCTAGAGGAAAATTGAGGAAATTAACATCACATGCTTTTGAAGGAGATGCATAAAAACAACAGGAATTCTAAATGTCGAGGAAGTGGGCGAGGAAACGAGCGAGGAGAGGGAGGTGGCAGGGTGGTGACCGTTCACCTCCCTCAGGATGTGTCGTCTTTTTTGGCACGCGCATTCCGAAAAAGGTGAACGATCCCCACCCCGCCACCTCCCTCCCCTCGCTCGTTTCCTCGCCATGTAGAATAACTCAACAATTAAAGGGAACGTCCCATACTCGCAAGAGTGCCTAGAAAGTGTGCTCGGCAGGCAGACCGCGTCACACGAGACAGACTTGCATATGAGGTCAAAATGAGTACCACGTGCTCGTCACGTGGGTGTATATGGACGAGGCAACTAGTTATTTCTATAAGGTTGGATACAAATGGATGTCAATGGACTCTGCAATGTTGACAGCCTGATATAAAAAATCAGACTGCATCGATCAAACCAATAAAAGAGGGATACAAGAGCAGCTGACATGGCAGACAAGCCATGCAATCTAAGAACAACACGTGGACCTCGAGAATGGGATAATCCAATCAACTAGACTAGGCAATGACTTAAGCTGCAGGACAAGCATATCAGCGACAACACATGGCCGACTTAACATGTCAGTACTCGGCAAAAAGACAATACTCAGCCAAAAGATCTACTTTTTAAAGATACGCTGGTAGAATTAAATGTTCAAGACAGTGACACCTAAAAGTCTAAGGTAGTATAAATGGAGACTCTTGGACAACTAAAAATATGGGTTTTGGAACCGGAAGATTCTCTTGATTTTCTACTTTCATATAGTTTTCTATAGTTCTATATTTACTTTCTCGGCAGTGGTCTAACTTGATTGTCGGAGGGTCATAACACTGGGACAACCCGTGTTTGTGAGTTGATTGCAGGTTCAAGAACGAGAGATTGAAGGGAGAGGAGATGTATGCCCAAATCAAAGATCCCAAGCGTGCATTGCATATCACGAGGAGCTTTGCAAATATAACCAAATAGTATTGAACTTTGCATGTATTAATTTTCAGAAGTAGTTATTCAACGCATATCTCAAAAAGTGTATGTCTTATCAAGCTAAAACTATAGGGACATGTTATTTCTGATGTCAATCAACATAATTTTTCAAAATTTTAACTCAAACTAACCAGCCAACACTTCAGTGAAGTGGTTTACTACAAAGCAGAAAAGTAAATAAAAGGAAATGTAAGGCACTTACAATTCAAAGAGCATCCTCAGCCAACTATATGTTGGTCTATTACAACCTCATTCAAATAGTACTTCCTTGATGAATTTGTGTATGTTCTTATAAGATGATCCATCCTGTTTAGTAGCACTCTCAACTTTTTCCTTCCATTTCAATGCATTCTTTTTCATATTTCTCCCTTTTTCACCTTCCAACAATTTTTTCACAGCTAACTCAACTTCCTCTCTCTTAACATTGTTATCTATCTCCATACCAATCTCCCAAACAGTACATGCATATAGACAATTGGTATATTGATCAGCAAAAAATGGCCAGCATATCAATGGTACTCCATTGCAAATGCTTTCCATTGTAGAGTTCCACCCGCAATGCGTCAGAAACCCCCCAACCGAAGGGTGTGCGAGCACTTGATTCTGATGGCACCAAGTTGCTATCATTCCTTGATTTTTTGTCGTGTCAATGAACTCTTTCGGTAAACTGGCTGAGTCACCCATTAGAACATCCGGACGAATAATCCATAAAAAGGGGTGTTTACTGTTAGCCAGTCCCCATGCGAATTCCATCAGTTGTTGGTTAGACAAAACTGCCACGGTGCCGATATTCACATAAACAACTGAACTAGGACTTCTTTCATCCAACCATGTTATGCAATCTGGGTTCTCGTTCCATATGGTTGCAGATACAACTGACTTTAGTTTACTTTCAGGGAAGTGTGAATTAAGCATTGGTATATGTCCCATCGTATAAATGTTAGGAAACATAGCTGAGATAGCACCAAGAACCTCAAATTCTAAGTCGTCAAATGTGTTCAAGATGATTGCTGAAGAATTCAAGCAATTTTGTGTTTCCTCTCCCATAAAGTCGAGCAAGATGTCATTTGGATCTGTAGTTCTGATAAAACTGGGAATGTCCTTTAGACGCATATTTTGCATGCCTGGTATCCAGTCAATGGGGGTATCCAAATAGCCATTGGTGAGATAACTCTCATCTGCATATACAATTATATTAACTCTCATCTGAATATACAATTATATTAATACTTCTCTAAGTTAATTCAAAATAAATTTCAGATAGGCGTCACTATTTAAATGCATGTGAAGACCCTACTAAAATCTTTTCGTATAACTCTTGGGTCCAAAACTGCAATTATATGGAAAGGACCTGATGTGTATATTTGATCCGATATCTCAGTACAGACCTACACAGTAACTTGAACAGAGGGCCTCAAAAATTCAGTACTAGTCTTGAATTAATTAAGGCTTTAGTGACAACAAATGATAAGATGCTGGACAAAAAATTTGAGCACTGGAGATTGAAAATTATAACCATGCTTCTTTAAAGTTTCATAGTGAATATTCTTCATTTTTTATAATTTTTATTATATATATTTTGTTTCTGTAATGAACACAGCTTAAAACTTCTAAACTCGGATGTATATGGCCAAAATATTACCTTTCAGAGGTATAAAACCTCTTTTGATGAGTTCGCGGTACTGGAGATACCCCATCATCCCACATGCCGAAGCAGTCCAAAACTGAACCTCTGAAATGCCCAGTTTCTGAGCTGCTTGCACAGCAAAACTCATGATGCCATCAGAAATTATGCAACTCACTTGTGGTACCTGTAAGGAAGAATTAAGTTTCTTTACTAGATTAATCAGTGGGGCAGCACAATTTTTACGCATAGAGTCACATAATGCAATTGGATCTTGAGGAGCATCTAAATTTGATGGCGGCAGTCCATCCGGAATTGTTTCAAATCTAAAGTCATCAAGGCCTTTTAAAGCATCTGGTCCTTTTGCTTGCAATACGCGTTCATGGTAGTACTCGGTATTAACGAAGGTAATGTAACAGCCACTTGAATGCAGTTGCTTGGCTAACTGCATGAAGGGGTTAACATGGCCTCCCATTGGGTATGAAATGCACACAATATGGGGATTTGATCCCATTCTGCTCTTGTACTAAAACTTCCTAATTAAAAGATAAGTGAAATCAAAGTCTTTATATAGAAAATACTGAATGAATCAAATCCAGATGCATTATTATAGACGACTTGAGGGAAAAGGAAGTCTTTATACAGAATGAGTGAATCAGATCCAGATGTGTTTAATGTATAATGAATGAAACAAATCCACATGTATTGTTATACATTTTTTCAATGACTTGAGGGAAATCAAAGTCTTCATAGAATGAGTGAATCAAATCCAGATGCATTAGTATACACATTTGTTCAATGACTTGAGGGAAATTGAAGTCTTCATATAGAATGAATCCATCGAATCATCATTTGTTCAATGACTTGAGGGAAATCAAAGTCTTCATATAGAATGAATGATGATGTGTTTAATGTAGAATGAATGAAACAAATCCACATGTATTGTTATACATTTTTTCAATGACTTGAGGGAAATCAAAGTCTTCATAGAATGAGTGAATCAAATCCAGATGCATTAGTATACACATTTGTTCAATGACTTGAGGGAAATTGAAGTCTTCATATAGAATGAATCAATCAAATCATCATTTGTTCAATGACCTGAGGGAAATCAAAGTCTTCATATAGAATGAATGAATGAATGAAATCATCATTTGTTCAATGACTCGAGGGAAGTCGAAGTCTTCATATAGAATGAGTGAATCAAATCCAGATGCATTGTTATGTACTTGTTCAATGACTTGAGGGAAATCGAGGTCTTCATATAGAATGAACGAATCGAATTGTTATACATTTGTTAGGGAAATCGAAGTCTTCGTAACTTTATCAATAAAATGATAGCTTGTTCAATGAATGAAATGATCACTTATTGTAAAGCCAATATGGTTGTTAGGCCATCTCTAATTAAAAATAATATGTGAGGATTAAACTGTTATTAGAACTTTATCTAGTTGGTTGTGGGAGCAAATGTAAAAGGGGTGTTTATTTTGGCTTCTAATTAGAAATGAAAGTATTGACTCAATAAACAAAAAAAAAAGTGCTTAATGAAAACAAACACCACCTAAATGTAGTTTGGTTATGGTATTATAGAAAGCTAGGGTTAGAAAATGTAACGAAGTTAAAAATTGAAGTAGCAAATATTATTTTTCCTACTTCAGGGGAGAAATTATAATTAACCTCCGACTTTAAGATTCACGGAGTAAATGACAATTTTTTTTGCCGACCTAAAACACAAGATAAGTTGTTTTCTTTAAGGCAGCGACTACTCCACACCACCATATACACTGTCTCACACCAACACGTACTTTTTTTTTACTAACCCACACCATGCAAAAAACTGTTTTAAAAAAAAACAGTAACATAAAAATAGGGTAACTTTCGATCAATTTAAACCCTTATTGAGACCGATTCTCAAGCTCGTCAAAACATGAAAATTGTAGTACTCTGAGTTATCTAATAGATAGAATTTGAATCACTTGAAAAAGTATTGAAATATGGTCATTTTACAAAAGTCGTGCAAATCTATAGTGAAATGAAAATGGGGTAGTGTCCCTGACATTCAACCAATTTATATGCTCGATTGAGATCGATTCTTAAGCTCCTCAAAACATAAATATTGTAGTAATCTGAGTTATCTAATAAACACAATTTGAATCACTTTAAAATGTTTTGAAATGAGAAAGTTATGATCATTTTACTAAAGTTGAGCAACTTATATGCAAGATCAAGACCGATTCTCAATTTGTCTAGATGGCAAAGAGTGTGAGAGAGGTGGCAGGGTGATGGTGGTGCTTGATGGAGAAAATATGGAGAAAGATGGTCGTGGCGGGAGGGAAAGAAGTGGCAATGGTGGGGTGGTGGTGAAGAAGGGAA
Organism: Berberis vulgaris; assembly: GCA_963556465.1. Lineage (NCBI taxonomy): Eukaryota > Viridiplantae > Streptophyta > Magnoliopsida > Ranunculales > Berberidaceae > Berberis > Berberis vulgaris. Next base: position 26,746,146 of record OY747137.1, on the reverse strand, counting down.
GAAAGAAGGGAGGAGGGAGGAGAAGGGAAGAAGGGAAGAAAGAAGATGAAGAGAGGAGGGAGGAGAATAGTGAAAATGAAGAAGAGAAGAAGGGAGAAGAGAAAAAGAGAGGAGATAGGAGAAGAAGGGAAGAAAGAAGATGAAGAGAGGGGAGAAGAAGGAAAATTTTAAATTTTGAGTTTTAATTGGTGTTATGGGAGAGAAGTGGTAGTGTAGAAAATAAAATTGGTGTTGTTAACATACCTCCCATATCTTACCCGTGCCTTCCTATTTTGCAGATCTTTGAATAATTGTTGGTGATTTTATTATCACCCATCACAAGGTTATTATATTTGAGTTGTTCCTTTTTTCTTCCCATAGAGGAGAAAAATATATTAATTGTTCAACATTTTTTATTAGGCGTGCGGCTGACAATGGATTCTTCATACCAGGGGTGGGCATTTAGGACCGAAAATTCGGACCGAACCGACAACCGGACCGATCGGATTGGATCGGTTTTAATTAATTAAAAAAGTTTCGGTTGTAAAAGCTCGGCCCCGCCCGAAGTTTCTGGTCCGGGCCTCGGTTTCCATTTCTGAAGCCCGTCGAGTAACCGGCCCGGCTCGACTCCTCGACTTTGTTGATGTTGAGATCAATAGAGAGGGTGTTTGGTTCCAGTTTTCATTGTAAGAACATCCAGTTTTTATTTGCATTGCAGACGAAGAGATACCGAAAGCAGGAGAGGGTGTTTGGTTCCAGTTTTCTATTTGCTTTCGGTCTCCTCTTAGAAACATCCAGTTTTCATTGTTGATGTTGACATCAATAGAGAGGGTGTTTGGTTCAATTCAAACATGATATTGGTTTAAGTTAGGGCTGGACAGAGAGTAGGGCGAGAGCTGGGAAAATGAAGAACCGGTTCGATCGTGAACCCAATAAAGGTGTCGAAGCAGATCCACCTTACAGACGAAGGGTCGAAGTCGAAGATCACGATCTCTCCCTCTCACACACAGACGAAGGGTCGAAGTCGAAGATCAGAGATCAGAGTTGAGATCAGATCCGCCTTCCTCTTCCGGATCTCATATTGAGATCAGATCATATATTGAGATTAGATCCCCCTTCCTCTTTCGGATCTCAGATCAGAGATTGAAATTAGATCTGCCTTACTCTTCCAGATCTCAGATTAGAGATTGAGATCAAATCCGCCTTCTTCTTCCAGATCTCAGATCAAAGATTGAGATCTGAGATTTTTTAGAACGGTTTTTTTTTTTTTTTTTGTAATTTGTTGTATGTTTTTTTTGTAATTTTTTGATATAATTTTTGTACGTATGATGAATGAAGTAATTTTTTTACTGTAGAAGTATTTTTTTACTGTATGTATGTGGGTTACTGTAGAAGGATTTGAAGGAGGATAAGTTTTCTTGTCTGAATGTTGCTCTTAGGACCGAGACCGACTCGTAATTTGGTTAACCGAACCTCGATTACCCGATTAACTCGATTCGATTTCGAATCTCATAAACACATACCCAAATTTCTCGGGCCAATTTTCAATTTTTTACTTTTGGTTCAGTTATCCGTACTTGCCCACACTACTTCATACTATTGTCAAAGTCTGCCACTTTTTATATAAATTCTTTTATTTTAGTGTGATAAACATTTGCAAACAATTAAGTCCATTGGGTGTACGAAAGTCATATCTCTTTATGACGTTATTTTTTATATAAAAGAATTATATTAGTGGGTTGGTGGTCATTGAAAGAGTCCATTCTTAGAAAAGATGTCATTATTTGTCTCACTGAAATTTCCTGACCTCATCAAAGAAAAGACAAGGCAATGCATTGAAAGGCATTATAAATGATGAAATATTGGTCTTCCCGAAACTTATTACTTTTTTTATTTTGGTAAATAAGACATATCATTAATTAAAGTAAATTACATAATTTGTGTTCGGTAGTGGAAGCTTAAATATGTGCTTTACTGTTAAGTTCACGTGAAATATATTACAAGTCCAATTAAAAAGATGTGACAGAAGTGACCTAATACTATGGATGAGTGGTCTCCACATCCATCGGAAGTCAGTCTGCTGAACATCCACGTCGGATATCAAAAGAGAATGTAACACTCCATTGTCTCCCAAGACAAACCCTGTCAACCAATATCGGGCCTAAATAAGCAAAAATGCAGCTTCAGCGGCAAAAAACTCGGCCATTGTACCATCCAAAACATGGTCGGGGATCACGTCCGCCAAGCTGACACGTATCCTACCATGAGCATCCACTGCTACAACTCCAAAAGCTCCCTGCGGAGAAAAGGTATAGAAACAGACATCATAAGTTACCAATATCATCTCATAGGAAAGGGAAGAATGGATAGTGGTACGACACAAGGAATTGAGCCTATGTAATCTAGCTGCTTGAAGTTGGTCATTAATAATATTCAGTCGAGAAGATTGTGAGTCGGATCCACTCACTAGATGAAGCTTGGGGATGGAAGGTTGGGAGTTGAGGTGAGGGTGTTACTCAACCACTGCAGTTTCCAAGTGATCATGCAGTGAGGACGGTTCTAGAATTAGAGGGACTCGAGTACCACTGTTTGTGCCACTTGGACCAAGTAAAATTGATCTTTTGAGTGAAATGTTGAAAGAGCAGTTTAGCTTTGTGAAAAATCAGGTTGTTTCGAGTCGGCCAGATAACTAAGATGACAGTCGTGAACTAGAGAGCATTTCCTCTCGGAGAAGTGGGTGTGCTTTTGCAAATTCCCAAACAAAGTGGAGGCAACCTTGAATGGTTTGTTGAGAGGGATTAGCAATGCTCCACTTGAGTTGGATAGGGGAGATCAACCAAAGTTTTTTTAACTATGGGCAATGAAAGAAAAGATGGAGGATGTCCTCGGTATGGGTGTTGCAAAAAACACAATGGTCCTCTATCGGCATATCGATGCGCAAAAGGCTAGACGTTGTGGGGAGAATATTCTGCATGACTTTCCACAGAGGAAAATGGCATTCTTCGGAGCTTTGATCCTCCATAGTTCCCTTAGCAGATTAGGGTTCAGAGGCGTGGCAGTCGAGCTGGAGGATGAATATGATAAATCTTCAAAAACAAAAGCCTTAGTAACGTTTTAAAAAAAATAAAAAAAGCCTCTTTTATCAAACTTCCAGACTAACAAATCTTGCGTGGTTGAGGGACGGATGACAGTATCTAGAATATTTATGACCACCGGTAATGGGAATAGTGTCATTAAAAGGGGTGTATTCCATGTAGGATACTAGAGTATGCCCCGTGTCGTTGGCACTCCACATAATTTTATTTTTGTTAATTATTTTGTACTGAGCATCTCCGTTACTATCCTCATCTTCGCTTTCAATCAGTATTGAAGTGTAAGCCAATTATAAGTGTAAGTTTGTTCAGTCAAATTTGAATCAACTGGGGAAAAATTTTAAACGCCGAGAATGAGTTCTTCCCCAATCTTGAATTCGCCAAAACATGAAATTTAAGATTTTTGTTTAAATGTGCATTAAGATGCCCGACTCATTTTTCTGGTATGATCGATCCGACTCATTGCTTTTAAAAATATTAAAAACGTGTAATACATTATACTTTTTTTTTAATTATGAAATATATATATTTTAAATATTTTGGCCCTTATATTGATCATTGATTTTGTTCGAAAGATCTTCAAATGTGCATTTCAATGATACTAAGTTTATCAAAATCTGACAATGATGTAGATAATTATGATAATTTTCATTTTGCTAAAAGGAAAACACAATATTTCTCTCTCTCCGCCAAATGTACATTCCACCAACTTTTTTCAAAAGTTTTTTCATTATTTTTGTCCTTCTACATTATTTATATTTACAAATTTGCCATCATAGGAAGTGAATCTCAACCCTCAAATTCAATATTTTTCCCAACTTTCAATCCTAACCATTTTTTATTTCTAATCCTTTCGATTTGACTCTGTCCCAGTCAGCAATGAATAGTAAAACACCACTCTGAATTGTAATATAGATGATTGTACGCATTGAAAACCCAGAGCTCAGGGATACAAGTTGGCAGTTGCGATGAATTTTGCAAGGCTTGATAGTCGGCCAGGTAAAAATAAAGTTTAACCCAGCAGTCCGTCCAGAGGTGATCCTAGGTATTTATCTTTTGCATTGTAAAACTTGGACCCTAGAATTTTGTTAATCATCCTCACATGCTTGGGATGAACATTTGAACTATAATACACTGAGGATTTATCATAGTTCACCGCTTGCCCCGAGTTCGCACAATAATTGGATAAAATTCTATAATTGAGTGTGCTTCGGTTAAAGTTGTTCTACAGAAAATCATAAGATCGTCTACGTAAAGAAAGTGGTTGATGGAAGGAGTATGCTGTCGAAGTTTGATTTTTTGAGTTCATGTTGAGATTCAGCCTTAGCGAGCATACGGGAGAATGTTTCCGCAACCAGGATAAACAAGTAAGGGGATAATGGGTCGCTTTGTCTAAGACCTCTGGATGGTTTGATTGTCGCCAAGGGCGTCCCATTAAGAAGGACCTGAAGAGAAGAGATAGAGATTGATTAATCAACTGGACCCAATCTTCTGCAAAACCGAGTTGTTTAAGGATTTGAAGGAGAAAATTCCACTCAACTCGGTCATAGGCTTTTGCCATGTCAATCTTGATTAATTAACATTATCGGAGATAGATCGACCCTTAAGGAACGCCCCTTGATTGGGGTTGATGATATTATCCAGCAGGGGTTTCAGCCTGTTTGCAAGGATTTTAGAGATAATCTTGTAATCACATTACAAAGGCTAATGGGTCTAAACTTATCAGGGGTGCTCGGGTTTGAAACCTTTGGAATCAGAGCAAGGAAAGTTTCATTAAGCTTAGTGTCCAAGGTTTTAGTCACAAATTTTTTTTGAAACACCTCGATAACTTCATTTTTAACAATGTCCCAATAATGTTTAAAAAAAAAAACATGAAAACCATCAGGACCAGAAGCTTTATTACTACCCATGCTAAAAATGATAAAGCGAATTTCTTCCTCATCTGGGATTTTCGGATTTTCACAAGGGTGTCATTTTCCTCAGAGGACAACACTGGATTGAATAGAGAAGTAATGTCAACGTCAATAGTTGTGTTCGAAGATGTAAATATATGTTGAAAGTAACCATTCAAAATATACCCCATAGCAGAGGGAGAAGATTGCCAATGATTGTTCGAATCTTTGAGTCACCAAATTTGGTTGCACTTATAGCGAAACATAGCTGGGATGTGAAAAAATTTCGTGTTTTTATCGCCGTCTTTAAGCCAGGAAACGCTGGACTTTTCTTCCAAAATAATTCCTCTCTATAGTAGAGTTCATTGAGTCTATCTTCTAAAATGGAAATTGCAGAAGCATTTAGACTAGACGTGGGGAGTTCTGGAGATTGTCCTAGTTGGCAAGGGTTTCTTTCATATGTTGGTCAACATTGCGAAATACCTCCTTATTCCAGCGAGACAACTTGTAACATAGCCTTTTAGTGTTCAAGACAAAGTGTTGCGAAGGATTGGAATGCGAGGTGGGTTCTCAATTTCGCAGCCCTTGTTGCAAGATTAGGCTACAAGGCGGGGCTTGGTGAAGCGGTGGGGATGCGCAGGGCGGGCGGTTGCCTATTGCTATTGTTATTTTTGTTGTTTGGAGAAAAAATAAGTAGGAGAGAAATAGAAAGACGAGAAAAAGAGAACAAGCGGAGCGGTGACGATCGAGGAGACTAGGCAGCAGCTAGTGGCAATCGGCAAGGTGAGGCAGGGAGAGGCAGTGACAACATTGTTGGTGTGTTCTTTAGAGAAGAAAATGTCGTTGGATAGAAGAGAGGAAAAAATGGGTTTTAAATGTTGGTGGTGTCACATGAGGTCCAAAAAATGCATAAACAATTTAGGGTGGTGGTGCAAATAAGGGAACTGGTCGTGTCAGAAAGTCACTACCTTTGCACTTTTTTTTGTCTTTGTTATAGACTTACTAATGGTCTGTTCTAACTTGTAAGAGCATCCACACTCATTATGCAATACAGATTTTTCAGATTGGGACACTTTTGCTAAGATAAAGGACACAAAGGAAAGGTAAAATGATAAAGGCATAAGAACTATAACATTCTTTGAATCAATGAAGGGGGAGGAGTTCCGCGTCCAATGAGATGGTACATGATCTCATATATCAATCATAATGTTTTTTTTTGAAAGGCAAGCAGGGTTTTTATAGGATCCCAGAACCCATAAAGATGCCGCAAGCTGGGTTTGAACCCATGACCTAGTGGTACCATCACTACAAAAAAAAAGCCCTTTAATAACGGTTCAAAAACGCTATAGTAGGATACCATAGCGTTTTAGTAAACGCTATGTCTGCCGGCGCTATAATAGACCCTGGGTCTATTATAGCGGTTTAAAACCGCTATAGAAAGTTAGCCTGTTATAGCGTTTTAAAAACGCTATAGTAGAGTCTATGATAGCGTTTTAAAAATGCTATAAAAGGCCAGCTTTCTATAGCGTTTTTTAAAATGCTATGCTAGAGTCTACCATAGCGTTTTAAAATGCTATGCTAGAGTCTATGATAGCGTTTTAAAAACGCTATGGTAAGTATACATAGCAAAAAAATTTTTTTTTTTTTTTTTTGGCTATCAAATGACGTTTTATTTCTAAAAAATAAAAATTTAAATATGCCAAACTTAAACATTTCCATGAATAGAGGCAAATCAATAAATGGATTGAAAAATCAGTAGTATTATTGTTCCTACAAGTAACACATCAATTGTTTACATACTTGTGTTCCAATCAACTCAAAAGTACATGGGTATTGCAAGCAAGTCTTTACTGGACAAACATTTTTTGAAATGTGAATGTTAAGCTAAGTTCAAGTACATTACATAAACTTGATAAATGACAAGAAATAACACAAAATAAAAACATAGCTGTGTATCTAGGTCGGGAGTGATGAGGTTTGGCTTCTCAATCTAGCACTGTCCCCTTGTAAGCTCTTTATGAAAGAGCCACTCTTAGTCAATTCACGAAGTGGCTTGTCTGTGAACCTAATCAGGTTGTAAGCAAATCCTCCAAGAATTGCACCAGCAAATGGTCCAACCATGTATACCCATATTCCTTTGTAATTGTTCATGATAATGGCAGGTCCTAGAGTCCTTGCAGGGTTCATAGATGCTCCAGAAACCGGTCTGCATTGGCAAACAACATATTTTTTCGTTCATGACAATTTAGTCTTTGAAACTTGTAGTTGTGAAAAACAATTATTTTTCTTTCTCTAGAGTATAGTCGATTACCCAGCAACAAAGACGTCTAATGTTATGGTCATTCCAACAGCAAGGCCTGCTAGCTCTCCTATCTGCAAACAAACAATAATCAAATAACTGTTATATTATTGAGATGAGGCATTTGCTTAAGGACATCCATACCCTATCTGATATTGACATCTATACCATTTATAAAGTTGAAAATTTATGTATCCAAGGTCCATATGGCAAAAAACTAGTTTAGAAAGTTGGAAATTAGGATCAGAAGTTTAAGGATTCAATTTTATCCATTTATTACTTTTATCAGTCTCACCATATGATTGCAATCAGATGGGGATGATCAATTAGGCAACAACTTTAAAAGTAATTTCCCACTTTCTCTCTTTGGAAGCAGAGTCAAGTCTTGTATTGAAGTGCTTTTCATCCACATTGTACAAATGTTAGAATAAATACTCTCTTGATTGTATTTATAACAACAAGTGGCCTTGAAATGGAACAGAAAACAAAGAGTGTTTAAACAATCAATAAGAGATAGTGTCATACCGCTCTGCTATCTGTTGCAACACCGGACACGACGAACATCAGCAGAAATGTTGTGAAGAACTCCAAGATTAGAGACCTAACTGGTGGTCCTACTGGTACTGTTCCAAAGAAATCTTCACTTTTCACATCAAACACAAGGCACAATGTTCCACTAGCAAGAATCGATCCCACACACTGGGCTATGATATAAGGTACAACCTGCACAACGAAGGCCATAACAAACATCATTTCAAATCACTTTGAATAAAAAAAAGTTGGTTTTATGCAAATAATGGCAGCCAGTTCAATGATCTTGTATCTCAATCACTGACTTAATAATGTATGTACTCACCTCCTTATATGGGAACTGTCGAAAAATGGCCATGGTGATGGTGACTTAATAATCTAACCATCTCCCATCACTCCTCTGTCTGCATACCCTCCACTCCCCACCAAATTATCTGACACCCATCAAACAAAAAAAAATCAAAACTTTACTGAAACAAACCCTCATGAGAAATGGTGTTTTCTTCATTTTGTCAAACAAGACTAAAAATCACAAATGGGTTATTGTTATTTATGATAAAAATCATAACTTTAACACTAACAAGACTCAAATAGGTTTAGGTTTAGGATTTTGCAATTAGGGTTTTTACAAGAGGCGGAGTCATTAAGTGAGGCTATAGCAGAAAAACATAGTAAGGCTAAGGCTAAACTCTTAGTTATGTGTGCACATTGCTCAGATCAAGTGCGAAAACTGAGTAATATAGCAGACACTATGATTTGTTGACTGTTAACAGGCACGTGAATACAGTTCATGGATATGTAATAGGGTTCGTTGAAAATCGAAATTAGGGGAGTTCGATGTAACACATAAAAGTAAGAGAATAAGAAAGGATAAACTACTCAGCAGAAAAATAAAAACAACATTTTTCTTATGCTAATATTGTCATCTTTATGAGAATAATATAGAACACGGATCCAAATTTGAAAGGCAAGCCTACATGATACAACCCTCTTTATAGTCCATGGTACCACCTATGTATTGAATCACTGTGTTTCAGGCTAAGGTTGCATGCAAAAAAGGGGGTACGTATCGGTGCCTTCTAAAAAGTAAGGATTTTTAACTAGGACTTACGATGATTTAACTCATAAATTAAAAAACAAAACTTGCCTTATGGACTACTGTAATCCTTCTTTCAGCATCATTGAGCTGAACCGCAATCCCTTCTTCAACTTTTAAGAGAAGCTTTTGGTGCATTAAATCTGAAATAAGAGAATCAACAAAGTAGATGAGAACCAAATGCCCTAACAAGAATTATGTAAATATATAGATTTCATTGGAATCATTTCATTTGCAACAGAAGCTCGGATAGTGGTCAAGGATACATCCCCTGATAGACTAGTTTAAAGTAGAAATTGAGCAAGTGAAGTGATTAAGCAATAGCCAATGTGGCCCACATGCTGTGAAGCCTCATCTGGTATCTCTATGCCAAACTTTTTTACTTGGTTGTACCTGAACTAAGGTTAACACATGTAATTACTTGATTCATGTCCTTCATCTCTGCTCCACTTTCCCTCCTCTCCCTTCTCACCCTTAGCAGTAAATATAAAGACATTAAACATGAAGTGTAATGCGCAAAAAAATATAACTTTACAGTAGCCTTACCAAGACTTGATCCACGTAGTCAAGTCGATCAGGATGGACACGCAAAGTAAATGTCAAGAGAGACACATAGAGAGTAATAAACCCAACAACAGGCATGTCAACCTGTGCTTCGATGACCTGCCACAGAAATAATCCATATTGAACTTTGATATGGCATTTAAATTAATAAATGAGCAATCAACAAATTTCAAACAGGAAAACATAACCTTTCAGTTGATTGATAGAATAAGAACTAATCCGGCAATTATTTCAACATATAATAAAAATAAAATTTTCCAAAGAAATTGGTTAAATGGGGCAAGGGAACTATGCCACAGTGACATAAATAAATGTTGTTGCCGAACAATTAGGAGACATCTCTAAAACACCAAAGTTTAGTCCAAAACGTGGAATCATCCATTCAGATTACCACATCTACCATGATTTAACATTTTGGTCATTTCAGACAAACAGTAGTTTAAAAGCAACTCAAAAATTGCCAGATAAAATAAATTGATTTCTTATTTTGAATGGACACATTTAAACTGAATTGTAGCAAGTATTAAGTTAGTTTTACAGAAAATAAAAAAATAAATAAAAATTAATGTTCCTGATTGAACTTCTACTGAAATATTTAAACATTTACTTTTATCGATAATTAGCAACAGTAAAAATCGCCTATAAGTTGAACAAAAATTGCTTAATACTATAAACTCTTTAAAGATAGATATCGGTTTCTAGAATAGAAAAGTAATAGATGTTAGTAACTAAAGGCATGGATTCAAAGTCACGACACAGCTAGGTCCATTGGCTACTCTTCATCAGAGGGAACCCCCTTAAATATAAGCATATTATGGAAAATGTGAGACTAGTGAACTTTCTCTTATTTTTAGATTTCTTTATCTAGTCTATTCTTCATCATCGTTTAAAATATAAGCACTCTTATATTAAATAGCATTAAAGTCAAGCCTGAATACACTGATCATCATTATGGAAACTAGCAACGGGCCTTGCGCATTACATTAAAATCGTTAACACCAGCTACCACAACACGGCGATGTAACAATTTCCTGACCAAACATTAACACGTGTTTTTGTGAACTTTGTATCATATGAAACACTCTACAGCTCGCCTAAAAAATTGTTTCCAGCTTTTTTTTCAATATCCTCGATAATTTTTCTGCTTAAAGTTCAACAATCTTAGACTTAGAACTTAAAAAGAATAGACTAGATAAACAACTTCCGCGTAAGTTCATCATAGTTACCTTCCCAATAGCATTGCTCAATTTGGCGAAAGCCTCTACTTGCAAGAATTCAGGTAGTACCTGCAGCGTAAGGCTGTCAGAAATGAAGTACCAAATCTCGAAAAAATTATATATGGATTTTTATGATTATTACCTCTGCACTTGAAGAAGTATAGTTTAATAGTCTGTCCATTAATTGTGATAACACTGTCTTGATATCCACCATCGCCTGAGAAACGAAAGACACATGAAAAGATCTATAAGAAGATATATGTTAAATTGATTGCGAACGTAAGATATTACTTGGGCTCAAAAAATAAAATGCTGGAACAAAATCTAAAAAGAAAGTTTATATATATATATATAAACTGTACAGGAAGAAGAATTGCCTCTTGTTCACTCGGATCTTTGGGGACCAGTCCCTGATTCAAATAATGGATTCCGCTTATATATATATATATATATACCAGCCTAATTCCAACTAATTCCAGCCCAATTACATAAATACCAAGTACTAATTTATGCTATCACCATTTAGGCCTTGATTGCCATCATGCCATGTATCCTTCTTTCTTTCTTCAAGACTCAAGGAAATAAGGACTACCAAACGTCAGTGTTCTCAAGTAATGAGAAAGGTTAAAAATATGGTCCTGACTAAGAAGTGAAAAGCTTGCACATAATCCATTAAATCAGTTGCAAACCACCAAAAAAGGAAAAGGATGCACAAAGCAAGGGTTCGATGAAACAATAACACTAAAGGAGGGTTAAAAAGGGGTGGTACAATAAGATAAGGTGCGGCAAAATATAGGATCATTAAGAATAAGAAAACTGAAAAAAAATTCTCAATCTGTACGCTCAATCGCTGCTAAGGCTCACTGCATTCTTAAAGTTGTCAAAGTCGGTTGCCCTATGGAAATAAGAAGATCACTAGGCATTGAGATTCAGGTGAACTTCTCCATTGCCCTCTCAAAATCTCTCACTGGAAAGAAGTCAAAGAAACGTTTAGGTCCTTTAACTTTACAAAGAAATGGTTGAGAGAGACTTCTAGTTCTAGCCCTTTATTGAGTTCGCCTTTGGGAATATTATTGCTTTTGCTTCTTTGAAGGCTATCTTAACTTCTTCACCTTTGGAAATTTCTCTTCAATTACATACAGTGATCCTATAATTAAAAGTAAATAAAGTGTGAAAAATTACATTTTTGAAACATCAAAACAGAGAGACGTGCCATTAGTTAGGAACACCTGGCATATCCAACTAATTCCGAATAAGAAACAAACAACATCATGTTGTTGTGTCACTCACCTGAAGTTGAGGGCAAGCACCTAACAATGTCTCAAGGGTTTGCAAATGGTACTCATCTGGAAAGTCTTGGATTATGCAATCCATCAGTAATATTGTGCAAGCTCATCTTTACAATTGACAACCTGTTCAAAACAGTTGACATGAAAACTAGAGTAGCATGCTAGGATGCAGGTATCCTCAACAGAAACTTAAATAATATGAACATTAACGAATACCTGTTCCAGTACTCTAGGGAGCACAGTATCTTTGTACATGTCAAGGTCAACACCCTCTATCTGACTGAGAACATCCAAATTCAAGTAGTAATCATCTAGAATTTCTGGAGCATCCAATTTGGGCTAGCATAGTAGCATACATGAGCTTAGAAACAAAAGGAGATGATAAACAAACTACACAATCAAGATGACAAAAGCTACAACCCATAACAAATATTGATAGCATTTGTGCTTGGGTTTAACATATTTCAACTCATATCCTGTAGGAATGTATTTGCAGCTAACATATCCAAACTAAGGGCGAATCAAAAGAATAAATCCAAGGAGAAAACCTGACAAGAATCCTCCAATATGGGCTGAACTGTCTATGTTAGGGAGAAGACCAATAGCCAAATTGAGAGCAATCACGAGAAGGAGAGTAGAAAGTGCTGCACACTGAACCGAGACAGTAAAAAAAAATTTATTTTTATCAAGCCAGTAAGTCCGAAAATCATGAGATATAGAAGAATAGTCCCCAAAGTATCTAAGGGGAGTAAAATGAATACATGATAGGTTATGAATGTTATCTAAACATTAAATTAATATTTGAAGATAACATATTTGCATCAGATGTATCATGTTATGTGACAAACCACAACAACAACAAGAGAGAGATTAGGGAAAAATTTATCAACTATCATCACAGAAGGTAACTGAAACTAACAATTTTCATCTTCTAATCAACCACTCGGCCCTTTAATGACAGCCTTTAAGGTATTCAAGAGTGCCACAATAACTCGATGGAGAAACACAAGAGAGAAAAATATTATCTTTAACCTCTCAAATCTTGTGTTTGTCTCTCTCAACTTGTCACGGATCAACTCAAAACTCTAGAACACTTTAAATTGGTTTCGAAAAAAGAATGAGGCAATTCTAACATCATCAAAACATGAATGTTACATATGATGTATAAACTGCTATTAAGTACACAAGCCTTGACAGCTTAATTGACTATGACCACTACTACAAAATTTCTGTTGGAAATAAAGCATTCCCCGAAAGAAAAAAATCCTAGACAAAGCTGCCAAGTGGACAAGTCAAAACGGAACCTCAATTTCAAAAGTTTAAATGGAACTTGATTGATTAGTTCATGAACATCTTCTTTTGATGTAGCTTTCACAATAAGGTGGTTGAACATATAGATTAGTTTTTGCAAATAGAGCAATAGTCATAGGATCATGCACCATGTTTTGATTTGAAAACATTATTTCCCTTTGCCTGTTAGCTTCAACAAATGAGCTAAACCCAATCAGGATCACTAAGGTAGGGATACATGTTAGCTTCAACAAATGAGCTAAACCCAATCAGGATCACTAAGGTATGGATACATGCAAACATGCATTCACTACATATTAATTTAGTTAGAGAGGCTTACTTGATCCTGCAGGTGTAAACAGATGGAGTCTTTCAACTCCTCTAACTGTGAGTATAATATTGGATGTGTCTAAAAACCAACATCATCTACATTTTGCAAAAGTTTTCAGACACGCACACACACAAAAAAAGGGCCTTTAGTCATGAATCTGACCAATAATATTGGAAAGGAAAGATTGAAATTTAAAAGTATCTAAGCAGACAATAGCATATTAGATTCACATCACATCCATATCAAAACATTAAATTTTACGGCATTCTAATGTTGTAGCTAACAATACCTGTACTTAGTTCAGGGTAATTTCCATTACCCAAAAGCCTAAGCATGGCTGACATCCGCCCCTTTCCAAATGTGCATACCATTGACACCAAAGAAACCTAAATATTATACACAACCATCAGTTACCACGAAATATTCAAAAAGATAACCAATTTCAACCAAAGCATCCAGTCTTACTGAAGTTCCTCCTCAACAGGTAGTACTCCTTCACCTTCAATCCACTCTCAAGAAGTTGCATCCACTTGTCACCTCGATGGTGACATAGCAAGAAATCTTCTCATTACACCCAATTCTGAAAAAGAAATTGTTAACACAAAAAAAAAAAATCAAAGGGTAAAAAACCCCATCAACCAAATCAATGTAAAATCAAAATGAACAAAAAACATAAAAGAGAGAAACCCTTTTTGTTTGTTAGATTCATACCTTTGGAGAAAACTAGGGTTTGTCCACTCAACAACTCCAACACCTACAAATAAAAATCAGTGAAAAACGATGGGGGTTTGGGAGGAAAAGATGTGCAATGGGGTTTAGGGGGTAAGAGAGAGATAGACTTAGTATACATACCTTGGAGGCCTTGGTGAGACGATCTCTGCTCTTGCCGACGGAGATGTTGAGGACGAGCTTCTGCACTTAGATCTCTATTTCTCGATCTCTCGATTTCTCTCACCCTCACTCTTTCCCTCTCCCTGGATCTCTCTCACTCTCGCTTGAGCGGCGTGCCTTTGGTTTGAAGAAAAGCGGCGTGCCTTTGGATTGAAGAAGAGCGGCATCCCTCTCCCTGGATCTCTCTCTCGCTCAATTCCTCTCTCCCTCACTCTTTCACTCTCGCTCTTGATTTCTCTCACTCTCCCTAGATTTCTCTCTCCCTCACTCTCGCTTGTAGAGCGGCATACCTTTGGAGAAGAAAAATGCCTCTCCGATCTGCTGCGATTGATGGGGGAGGAGAGCGAGACTGAGGGAGAAAGACGTAGATGTTGAAGTGGAATCGAGCGAGGCTTTTGAGAAGCAATTCGTGCATTTCTTTTTTCACTTCCCGCGAGGCTTTTGAGAAGCAATTCGCGCTTCTTTTTTCACTTCCCGCGCGGCTTTTGGTCTATAGCGGTTCCAATTTTAATTGGCTTTGATGAATTCGGTCACTTATAGCGGTTTTCACAAAAACGCTATAAACTAATGCTATCAATGAACACTTTTCTTGTAGTGCATCCGCCCAGCTCTAACCATTGAGCTGTCATGCCATTGGCTCAATCATAATGTTAGCAATTTGTAGAATCGCGAATGATATGTTCAAGGCCAAAAGAGTTGTTGTTTGTGGGGAAAAAAGAATTTCTAACCTCCCCACCCTTCTTCTAGATTACCTAAAAAAAACCCATGAAAAACCCAAACTACTTTTGATAGTTTCAAAAAAGTATCTAATAAAAAAATCAACTTTTTTTTCCTTCATAAAATTTACTTCTTCCATCATTGCCCAATATGATTGAGGCATGTTTAATTAACGGGTACAATGATAAGAATTTGAAGGAGAGAATTTTGGGACATTCCATGTCTCAGTTTCTTCGGGGGGGGGGGGGGGGGGAATAGTTGGTGAGTCCTAGGTATCATTGGTCAGCCGTTGATAGCGTTGGTCAGCTAGTAAATCTATGGTTATTAGCCGTTCAGAACCCTGTGTAAGTCGCCAAGTTGAGCGCAGTGGTGATGGGTTAGGTGTTCCCATAGAGGTGGTCCAGTTGTAGATGGTCCGGATAAAATGTTCCCATTCCAACCCCCAAAAGATTTTGAACTATGTCTTTGCTTTCAAAATTTACTCGAGCTTCTAGCTCTAGCTCAAGACAGATTCCCGATGATGCGAATCATATGGAATGTAGAATTTATGAAGTAGAAAAGAATTTACAAAAATGGTCAATACCAGAAATTCCTTACAAAAATATTTACAATGTTTCAAAATCCTTGTTTTCTCAAAAAACAGAGGATCTGATCGACATGGTTGAACAAACCATATCCTTTGATGGTTCTATGGAATCAAAACAACTATTTTCAAACCAGACTTTGGAGTTCCTTCAAAGCAATGAATACAGATATATCCATATTGGATTGATTCAAATTGGGATCAAACCCCTCACCAGAACAGGGTTAGACACCTGTGCTCTTATCGCTCTTCGCGATTGCAGGCACAATAGGTTCGATGACTCGCTCTTAGGAATCGCAGAGTCAACTCTAGCGATGGGTCCAATCTATTTTGATTGTTACCCCAATTTCTCAGTTTCTCTTACGGATCCTAATATCCTTGAGACACTGACATTGAATATCCAGACCTCTGGATTTGATATGCTCCCTGGATCAAAACCTTTGGCTTTGATCTATAAGATTACCTTCAAAGCTATGAAGACTCAACTGAGTCCTAAGGCACTTATGGAGTCTGCAAAAGGATATACCATCGTCTTCCAGGCTAACAAAGAAAAGACAAGTGTTATTGTTCCTAAAACAATTCACTGGAATCAAATCACACTTCCAGACACTTGGCAAATTCCCACTGAAAATCGCAGACCTATTCCAAGTCAATTAAGTCAGATCTTGACTCTTGATGATGGAACGGTTCAATTACGATTTTCTGATTCTCGCAATATAAGTTTGAGACTTCCAGATACAGGAAGAAGATCAGTATCTTCTTTCAAAACTGCTCAAACACATATCCCAAGAACTCAGACCCCTTCTGAGGTTCTTCCACACCTTGATCTTGCTAATCTGAGAAACTACCCTCAGTTTCCTCAGATTCCGCAACCAATATACAATCGTGAGTCACCTACTCAGTCTGAGATGGATGATCGTCCTCATCCTCATCCTTCTTTGTTTATGTTACAAAAAGAATTTATTCTTAACAAAGATTGGATCAAGAATGTATTTATCCAACCCTACAATCAACAAAAAAAAGATCTGTTTTATGATCATACCACTAAAGAACAAATAACAGAATTAGGAAAACAATTTTATGCATGTTGTGAAGAAATGAAACAAAATTTATCATTCCTCGAATGGTATTTTTCTGATTATCTTCCTAGCATAAATGTCATCAAAACTAATTCTAAACAATGGCTTACAACAGAAACCAATTCGGTTAAAGAATCCATCTTACCCCCATTAGAAGCAATTAAATTTTCCACCCTTGGAACTAATGTTTTTGCTTCTCCATTTAAAGATCACAATGTTGAAAACACATTCAAAGGAATTAGTAGAGTTATTCAACAAACCAACTATACTAATTTATTGTTACATGAGATTGGTGAAAAACTTATTCAAGATTAGATTCATCAAGATCAATTGACTAGCACTCAATTGATTCAAAAACAACAATCTGCTCCAAAACCAGTAGCGTATTTTGTACCTACTACTGTGGAACGTAATGTTCTAACATCCCAACATCAAATCATTAAAGAAATTGATCTTAAATTAGCAGCTCTCAATATTAATAAACCTCATGTCAATACACTATCTGTTAAAGATATGTCAGAAAGTGATTTTGATCCAATGGTTGAATTAGATCGTTTGAATTATATTCATTACGAAATCAACCCCCTTAAGCATGCTAAAGCTTCTGGAAAATATCAAAATCCACTTCCAACAACTAGGAATTTTTATCCTAGACCATCCTTCCCTGACATGCAATTTGAAGAGAAATCTCTTCAAGTCTACGGATCATTTTCTACAAATCACCTCTATACATGGAATATAGATGGTTTGATTGAAGAAAGTATCATTGAGTTAACCCAAGAAATGGTTATGATGGCTTCGGCTCATCGTAGCGAAGGCAAGAATGATGCCACCATTGCAGGGCTTATCATTGTTGGTTTCTCTGGATTACTCAAAGGATGGTGGGATAATTATCTCACTAGTAAAGAACAACAAGCAATCCTTGACTCTGTTAAGGTTGATTTATTAGGTAATCCTATAAAAACTGAACCTGATGGTTTACTGATTCCAGATGCAGTTCATACATTGATTTTCTGCATTTTGAAGAATTTTATGGGTGATCCTAGTGAATTAAAAAATAAATCTAAAGATTTGCTGATGATTCATAAATGTCCAACTTTGAGCCACTTCAGGTTTTACAAAGATATCTTCCTTAAAAAGGTTATGTATCAGTTTGATGCTAACAACCCTTTTTGGAAGAGAAAGTTCATTTCTGGTCTTCCACCAATCTTTGCTGAAACCGTCAGAGAACGGTTACAAGCAACTTACAATGGTGATATCCCTTATGAAAAATTAACATTTGGTGATATTATCAGTTTTATTAACAAATGTGCTTTGCATCTTTGTAATGATCTTAGGTTAAAACAACAACTTAAGAAACAAAACATCAATGGCAGAGAACTAGGTGATTTCTCTCAACAATATGGTTTTGAGGATTTAAAAAACCCTCATCAGAAATCATCCCATTCCAAAGCCCTTTACAGGTCTCATCCTGCCAGACAGTTTAAGTCCAAACTACCATATGGACCTAAACAATTAAGGCCCAAAGACTATAACCAATATCATAGCCAGCCCAAGAAACATGGTACGCATAAACCCAAGCCTACCAAACCCTTCAAACACTATTCCAATCAACCCACTTCAAAGTCCGTATGCTTTAAATGTGGACGTCCAGGCCATTATGCAAAGAATCGCCGAACGGCTCAAAAGATTCAAGAGCTCCAAGCTCCTGATGACATTAAGAACATGTTTTTACAAGTTCTTATGAATTCTGATTCAGAACATTCAGATGAAGATTTTCAGATATTCAATCTGAACAATTCTTCAGATTCTGATCAATCTGACCTAGAAGATAATGGCGAATGTGCAGAAGCATGCCATTGTCACAATATCCAAAACATCAATATGCTATCCAAGACAAAAGAATCAAGTATTCTTTTAGATTTTGTTGATCGTATTGAAGATCCTAAATTAAAAATTGAATATCTTCAACACATCAAAGCTAACCTTAATACAAAACCCACTCCAGAGATCGTAAATCCAATTTATGATCACAAACAAATTATTGACAGATTCAGAAGATCTTCTTCATCTTCTATCCCTGTCAATATTGCTGACCTTCAACAAGAAGTCAATCATATCAAAAAAGAGATTATGATTTTAAAATAAAATCATTCACTCCTTGATCTTCGCATCAACGGTTTACAATCTCCTATTATTGATATACCATCTTCTTCTGAACCATTAGTAGAAACTATTCCTCACAAATTTCTTAATGAAATCAACCAAGTTACTCATCAGCGATGGTTTTGTCATATAAACCTTGTCATCAATAAAGAGATTACTATCCCATGTAAAGCTCTTATTGATTCTGGCGCTGATCTTAACTGTGTTGCTGAAGGATTAATTCCTACTAAATATTTTGAACTTACAAAACAAAAATTGTATACTGCCAATAATTCTAGTTTGGCTATACAATACAAATTAACTAATGCCCATATCTGTCAAGATAAAGTCTGTATTAAACAGGATTTCTTGCTTGTGCAAAATATGGCCCAGAAGATGATTCTTGGTACTCCATTTTTTGCTGCAATCTATCATTTTTCTTTTACAGCTTCTGGCATTACCACACAAATACTTGGAACTGATGTTGAGTTCCCTTTCATTTACAAACCTGAAATTATTGAGATTAACAATATCAAAAGTGATATCTGTTTCCTTAACTTCATTACACAAAAACAACAGCACTTGCAATCTCTTAAATCAGACATTGCATTCAGTCGAATTGATGAACAAGTTATTGATCCTAAACTCCAAAATCAGATTGTTCAATTCCAAGAACATTTGAAAAAGGATTTATGTTCTGAACTACCCAATGCCTTTTGGCATCGTCGTCGTCATGTTGTTCGACTCCCAAATGAATCTTCTTTCAATGATTCTATGATTCCCACCAAAGCTCGTCCAATTCAGATGAATTCTGAACTAATGGAACATTGCAAAAAAGAAATCAAGTGATTGCTTTCCAAACAACTAATTAGGCATTCTAAATCTCCCTGGAGTTGTGTTGCCTTTTATGTTAACAAAGCCGCAGAATTAGAATGAGGAAGTCCTCGCTTAGTCATCAATTATAAGCCCTTAAACCAGGCTTTACAATGGATTCGCTATCCAATCCCAAACAAGAAAGATCTTCTTAAAAGATTACACTCTGCATGTGTCTTTTCTAAGTTCGATCTCAAATCTGGATTCTGGCAAATCCAGATTCATCCATTTGACCGATACAAAACTGCATTTAATGTTCCATTTGGACACTATGAATGGAATGTTATGCCCTTCGGTCTCAAGAATGCTCCTAGTGAGTTCCAAAATATCATGAATGATATTCTTTCCCCTTTTTCTCATTTTACAATTGTGTATATCGATGATATACTAGTCTTCTCATAATCAATTCCAACCCACTGGAAACATTTGTATCAATTTGAACGAATAATCAAAGAAAGTGGATTAGTTCTTTCTCCTACCAAAATCAATATTTTTCAAACAAATGTTCGATTTCTTGGACATAAGATTTTTCATGGTACAATCACACCAATCTCTAGGGCAATTGATTTTGCAGATAAATTTCCAGATGAGTTAAAAGATAAAAACCAATTACAAAGGTTTTTGGGTTCTCTTAACTATGTTGCTGATTTCTACGAAGGCCTCCGTGTTTTACTTAAGCCTTTATTTGCTAGTCTTAAGCAAAATCCAGGCCCATGGACAGAAGTTCATTCCCAAATTGTCCGCCATGTCAAGTCCAAAGTCAAGCATCTTCTTTGTCTAGGTATTTCCAATCCCGATGCTTTCAAAATAGTTGAAACAGATGCGTCCAATTTGGGATACAGTGGTATTCTTAAACAGCGTCTTCCTGATTCTACTATACAATTAGTCTGATACCATTCAGGTATTTAGAATCCAGTCCAATACAATTATTCAACTGTCAAGAAAGAAGTTTTATCCATTGTGTTATGCATCATGAAATTTCAAGATGATTTAACAAATCAAAAATTTCTTTTACAAGTTGATTGTCAATCTGCCAAAGAGATTTTAACAAAAGATGTTTTAAATCTCGTGTCAAAACAGATCTTCGCCAGGTGGCAATGTCTTCTTTCAGCCTTTGATTTTGAAATTAAGTTTATAAAAGGATCCGATAATTCTCTTGCTGATTTTCTAACCAGAGAATTCTTGCAAAGATGAGTTCTTCTAACTCATCTTCCTCTAAGCCTCCTCCTTTTACCAAACCAAAATTAAAATCCCAATATGCTATGTCGCCTTCTGCGTCTAAGCATCAACCCCCTCTTTCTTATGCACTTTCCCTTTCTCAAAGGTTCACCCCGTTGAACAAAGAAGAAGAAGTTTCTACAAAAGATTTTTGTTCTGTCAAAAGTTCCGACAAAAGACCGTTCCATTATGGTTCCAGCACACATGGTGGAGTTATTTCGATCCGATTCAAGATATTCTTCCTCCTGCGGTCCAAGAAGGATGGAAGATCTTTCAATCCAAGTACCAGCCGCCAACTCCTCCAACTGAACAAGTTTTGTCACTCTGGTTTTTTATTAGATTTGGTTTGTCCTGGATAGTATGCTAGGATTACTACTGCTCAGAATTATCCAAGCCTTACCAATCCAAATATGCCCCAAAGTGGTTCTGTCGCCGCTTTAAGGTCAAATGGTGGTCTCAATTTGACCACTCTAAAGTTACAAAAGAAGGAGTTCTTCGCTTCTTCTCCAACAAGACACCTTCACCTACTCCCCAGGTGAATCCAATTGATCCTCTGATTGATGCCAAAGTTCTTCGCCAGCACATCCGGCAACAGTTCAAAGGCAAACTTACAAATACTCAACTTTTTGAGACACTCTCCAAAATCTACTCAGAAGAGTCAGATGAAGAAGATGCACCAATTGTACCTCTTGATCTTAACGAGGATGACTGTTACAACGTCTTCTCTCTAACAGACTAGTGGACCCCTGTCCATTATTACCAAAGGCATTATCTGCCAGCATCACTACAAGACAATGAACTTTCGGTCTTCTTTGGCCGACAACATCTTCAAAAGCATCACATGCGCTACTATTCACTCAAAGACTTTTGCAAATACTGTTCCACCTACCGACAGTCACATGCAATGGTTCTACAAAGGACAAATAGTCCAACCTTATCCTTATCTTCCAGCAAGGCTTTCCCTTGATTGGAAATTAGTCTATATATATGTTTTAATTTCCATAAGTTGGGTAAGCGAGTTTCACCTGTATTCCTTGTAAGTTTTAAAGCTTTCATCTCTGTATTCCTTTTCTGTATTTCCCTTTCTATAAATATTAAATAAATTTTTTTTTTATATTTCTGACTATCTAAGATCTGTTATTAATTGAACATCTCATTATTCAACCCTAAGAAGTTGAATTGGCACCGTTCGTTCTAACAGATCAAAGATAAGAATTCTGTGTATTTCTATTTTGTTTATTTATTTCACTTTGATTTATTGCATATCCATACTTATTATCATCTTCGTGGTCTATCTAATCTTTTGTTTGTTGTCCTGGGTAGAAATTGCTAAACAAAATACCAACTCCTCCTTCACATACAATTTTGCAAGTTTAGGGTTGTTTGATTTTCTTGTAATGAAATAAATACAAGAAATAGAAATTAAATTCAACTCTAAAACTAAATATACATGGATCTTGTTAGTTAGTTTCTATATCATTGAGTATTATAATAACTTTTGATGAAGGAGAAGAACTTGTGGCAATGCATGGAATGTTCATCTAATCGGTTAGGGTGCATTTTTTTTGAGGTGAGAGAATGGGAAAGAACAAAAGAAAAGGGTATGTCGGGTTTATTAAAATATTTGAAAAACCTAGTTTAGATGTTTCTAAATGGTTTTTTTAAAGAATTTCCTTTGTTATGCCTTTTTCTTTTTTAAAATGATATGACATCAAATTTTGTACTACTTTTTTATTTCCTCTTGATGAGAATTGCGAATTCATGATCCATTGTAAGCAAGATGTGGACAATAGATTGGGATCTTAAATGGACAAATTTCTATTTTGACTTTCCATTTAGGGCTTATTTAATTTTCATTTATATTTAAGACATTACATACACATGACTAAATAAAAACTCTATCATTTGTGATATTGAATTTTGAGAAAAGTTATGAATTCACATAGAAAAAATGTGTGAAAGTTTCAACTTGTGTTAACATACATAGATCGAGATACGCATAAAAATGTGATATGGTGAATTTTTCTATCATAATCATGAAAGGAGCGATGGACCACCCTAGGCTGGCCAACTATTATTGTCCAAAACTGCTTGAAGGGGCAGTTCTTAAACACCCACAAGATATTTAATGTAGAGGTCTAAACACATATCTCGAGGAACAATATAAGAACTGGCAGATACTTTGACATGTTTATAATGTTAAGTGTAATTTTTCACAAATTTAAGCTCTAGCGAAGCTCCAAAGAATTGAGGTTTTTTTTTAGTGTTCTTAATTGTAAACAATAACTTAGTGGGTCCTAAATGGATAGTCAAATTTTTTTTCTCTAAATTGCTAATGTCCCTTATAATAATAACTTGATTTTCCCAACACAAATTGCCAAGCAGTGCCTACTTATACTTTCGCAACAAGACTTGCCGATAATGTTCATGACACAATACAAGCATTAGTGCTAGACTAAAATAAAACCTACTAAGTTTAGATATTTCTTTAAAAAATAAGTCATAAAAACACCTTTTCCGTTGGGGTTAGGGTTAACAAATCACTTGGCCGATTGGCTTTATCTTTGTGTTGAGGTGTTGGAAGTGAATCTCCAATATTCATTTGTAATAAAAGGTTGCTAAACACTGTGTTACAATATTTTTTTTTTGTTTATATCGCATTCTAGAAAAGGGACTAAAAAAACGTTCAGTCCTAATAGGCAAGAGATAAAAACTTACTATATATGAGTTTGTTTACTGGTCAATGCACACTCTTTGGATACCTTGCTATTGATGCAGTTTTTATTAACCTAAATTGATAAGTTAATAAACACTACTTGTAATACCGCAAGTGCACGGTTGTCTAGCTAGTAGACAGTGGCAAATACGGGTCGATCCCACGAGGATTGACGAGACAGTCGAATTCTGAGACTTATTTAAACTAATTTAGAGTTGGGGGTTACAGGAGTTGTAAATTACTAAATTAAGTGAATGAAATTGCCCACTTAAAGATTAAACTGATAAGATGATATGAGAGTAAACCGAGACATCGAATACACCACAGGTTCTTCGAGATTTGTGTAATCCAAATTATTGTTTTCAAGAATTAACACGACTAATCTAAAGATTAATCTAAGTTTGCAATTGATTTCAACAAAGGCATAAACCCCGTAGCATTGCATGTCTTTCTACGGCACACACAATCACATGTTTATTTTAACTAATTCTAAACCCCTAGCATTGCATGTCTTCTTACGGCACACACAATCACAAATTCAGATTAATTGATTAAAGCAGGCTTTGAATATCAATAAAGGGAACTTCTAACTACCGATTAGTCTAGATAATTCTTTCGGATATAATCGATGAAAGCAAATTATTGAAATTCATAAATCAATTGTGTTTAACATTCAAACATATATAAAACAATAAATTTAGATATGACAAACTCTAGGAAACCCTGTGGTTTCATCTTCGCCTCGGCGTGGGGTCTAGAAGATCATGGTGGCGGTGGTCACAACACTGGTGTAGGTGGAATCCATCAATTCTTGCACGAACACGCGACGCGAAGGGCTGTAAGTGTATTGTGGTGGTACAAAGAGCAAGTATCCAGGGTGCGAATAGCAAAACTGTTTTGAAAAGCAATTTTCTCCCTCCAGAAAAGTCACATTCTTCATCTTCAGCTAGCTCCGCTCTGCGCCGCCGTTGCTGCTTCGTTCTAGTTCACCTGTGAGAGAAAGAAAAGAGAAAGATATGGAAAAACAAAGAGAGACGAAGTGACGCAAAGGAGGAAGAGGACGAAGGAGGATAGAGATAGGGGTGGGCACGGTTTGGATCGGTTCCAAATTTTGAGAAACCTAACTCAAACCGTTTAACTTTTAACGATTTCGATTCGGATCGGCTCCTCCATTTTGAACGTTGGAACCGAACCTAACTCGAATCGTTTACAATGGTTCGGTTCCAAACGGTTCATGTATTAAATATCTCCAAAAATATTAATAGGCCACGGACTTGTGCAATGTATTGCCATACATGGATCCAAACTTCTGCACAACTTGTGCAATGTAACTACATATTTATTTGCTATAGCAAAGACCACACATCACGCAAAATCAGCATACACAATCATTCAAACACCATACAAAATCAGCAACTATTACTGTTGTCTGTTGATGCAAATCATGCAATTGCAAACATCTCCCACCTGAATCCCTGATCAGCTTGAAATAATGGACAACACGAATTGTCAGCTTAAAGTAATGGGCAATAAGAATCACCAACAAAAAATAACAATTTATATTTCTTATTACAGCAAGAAGGTTGATGACAAATCAGCTTGTATCCTGAGAAAATAAGTCAGGTTGCTCATGCTGCCTGCACAGACTCCCCACAAGCTCTATCAAGATTCACACTAAGCTAAGGCCACTTATATAGATCAAATTAGCTTTTGGCAATAACATCTTTCTTTACATGCACGAACTATAGTAAATCAGCATCCATTCAAATCTGGTCAGAAACTGTCAATGGTTCATAAAGCTCGCCTAAATACATGCTCGTCAGATTACTAAATATGAAAGCTACATAAGATTTAAGACCTGATCCAAAATTACACAATCTACTACTAAACCAACTTGACCCAATCTACAACATATAATATCAATGACAATGACAATCCAAGCATATCAAGCATAGTAGAAAACAAACGAGACAATTGTATCTAAATCCAAATCCAAGCTACAAATTCAAATCTACCTGTCACAATTCACAAACTTATAAAATCCAATATCTATTACATTTAAAACATAAAGCCCTAGCCACTGAAAAATCTGAAATCAATTTATTTTTTAGATCTTTCACAGAATAGTCACATTAACAATCAACTTCATCGTGGAACAAAACCAGATCGAAGGGAAACAAAACAATCAATTTATTTTTTGAGATCTTTCACAGAATAGTCAATCTGAGCAGTACAAGTTCACTTGTTACACTTACATTCTTTTTTTACTTAGTTTCTTCAATACAAGTATATGAAATAGAAGTATAGAACTGAAATTATTAGTTTTTGACTTGCACAAACAAAATCAACACAACAAATCATCGATTCTTCATGCATCCAAACTTTGTTATAAATATCTCTGTTATAAAATCATCGATTATTTGTTTCTGACTAGCACATATCTCTGTTATAAACTTATAAATACTCCATCAACACATGAATCCAAACTAACCTTTCGTTATGTGATGATGGTACTGAGATCTTTAGCTGAATATGAGGAAGAAAATCTTCAAAGAACAAAATCAATCGAGTGAGGAGGGTTGGGGTCTATGGCTGTGGGAAGAAGATCTGAGACGAGAGTGAGAAAGGATGAGATTTGGGGGTGTTAGGGTTAGAAATCAGATCTGAGACGAGAGTGAGAGAGGACGAGGGTGCTTGTGCGTCATCGTCGTGCTCTGCCTCTGTCTGCTTGTGCCTAGTGCTGTGCGTCGTCACTCATCGTCGAGCTCTACTTGTGGAGAATGAGAGAGATTGTGGTGGCTTGGTGGGTGGAGAATGAGAATGAGAATGAGAATGAAAGAGACAGAGAATGAGAAGAGAATGATGGCTTGTGGAGAATGAGAATTAGAGATCGTCGTGCTCTGCTTGTGGAGAATGAGAGAGACCGAGAATGAGAAGAGAATGATGGCTTGTGGAGAATGAGAGAGACCAAGAATGATGGGAGATTGGGAGGAATGAGGATTTCTCATTTCATCATTTGGGGGTGTTACTGTGTTAGGGTTAGAAACCCATTTTTTTCTACCCAATCCCATTAAGGCACGTGTAAAGAGGTATATGTAATCGGATCGGAACAGAACCGTTTTAAACAAAAATTTAGGAACCGGAACTGAACTGTTTTAGAACGGTTCCGGAACCGAATATAATCGTTTCATAATTTTAAAAATAAAAACCGAACCGTTTGGAGTAAAATGGTCTAGTTCGGTTTGGATCCGCGGTTCCTCAACCCGTTTGCCCACCCCTAGATAGACGGGTGCTCCCTGTATGTGCGCTTTCTGTTCTGTCGTGAGGTGGTGTGCGACTGTGGTCAAGAGAGAGGGAAATAGGAAAGAAGATGAGGTGCCTAAGAGAAGAAAAAGGGCGGTGGAGCTCTGTCGGGAGGTGGAACAGGGTGGTGGCGGCTCTGTAGCGAGATGGAACAGGGGCGGTGTGTGTTGTGGTTGCGCTGCCTGTGATGGTGGTTGTGTTGAGGCGAAGGAACAGGAAAATGGTGGTGATGTTGGTGGTCGTAGTTTGCGTCAGGGAAGGGAACATGAAGAAAGACGAGGTGGAACAAGGTGGTGGTGGCTGTTGGGCATGTGAAACAGGGTGAGGATGTGCTGGACGGTGGTCGACGTTGTTATGGTGGTTCGTTAGTGGCGAGAGACGAATGTCTCTATGTCTCAGCCAAGGAGGATAGGAGAGGAGCGACGTGGTGGCTGGAAAAAGAGAGAAGGAAAAAGGAGAACCCTAGCAAAAGAGAAATCCAGATTCTAATTAGGTTTTTTTTTTCTATTCTTCTAGGTTGGGTTTGGGCTTTAGGTTAACTTTCGGACTTGGGCTTAGGTAATAGGTGAATTTGGCTTATTTAGGTAAGGTTTAGATATGTGACCCGTTACTTTGTACCACCACTAGAATCAACCAATTGATCATTCCTCAAATTGTCGCCTTAATGCGATTTCATCGTTTTCGCTCAAATTCCTACAAAGACATGAAAATGAAATAATTAGAATAAAATATAATAATTGAAACACTAACATATATAAATTAAGGGATATATTATGTAATAATTACGTGAATATCAAACACCCTCAAACCTATATTTTCTCAGTAAAGATACGACTAGATATCCTTTGAATTGTATGCTTTGACTACAAATCTCTCTTGTCACTCATAAATGAAGCACTTAGAGATTGGCTAGTTATCACTCAGTTTATATGTGAGAAAGAGAATAAATTATGGAAACACAAACATCTCACATATAATAAGCATGAAAAACGAACTTTTAAAATAATGAAATGAATATGATATCATGGACTGGAATATAAATTACTTTGAGAATGTTGAATCATACATCATAGTTCTTGTTTATTTAATTTCTACATCTATGAACCAGACCTTTAATTAAGATCAATTAGGTCTTTATTAGGTTGTAATGAGGCTAAGATTTTGGCTAACAAGAATGGAAAATGATACGAGAAAATTCTTTGAGAATGGATACACCCTTTAATAAACACGTTGGGCTCTGAAGAATAAACCAATGTTGTACACCATTAATTTTTCTTCCTTCGAAATTCTTCATATTTTTTTTTCTTTTCAAAGCATCAATCTTTTTTTTATTTTTTTTTATAAAAAATCAACGACATGCTTTCCCTTTCTGTACAATGAAACATTTCAGTCCCAAGGATTCATGGAATATTTAGTTTCAGCTCTTTTTATTTGCCCATTCCAAAAATATATCAACCATACACATTCTCAGAGACATTGGGTAAGGATAAAAATAGTATGAGATATTACTCCCTAACTGGAGTAGGTAATGGAGATGGGGTTAGCAAAGAAAAAGTTTATTTAAAGGCTCAAAGGGCTGCAAACGGATATTTATTATTAGGTAGGCTAAAAGGCTAAATAACGGTTCAAAGAAAAAAATTGCCTATATCACTTCTTAAGCTCTAGTCGGTATTATGACATCTCAACTAAATAAATCAAGAAGTTCTAGTGTAATAATTCAATTTTAACGACATTCTCAAAGCAATCAATAAAAGAAACAAGAACAATGAGATCATCAACGAGATAATGCAGATTCAAGAAAAGTCAGAGTTTATTTAATAACCCTCAAGAAAAATATAATGTCTCGAAAATCACAAGGGTTAAGTCTCCACTATTATTCTAAGGTTTTCTAATTAATATCTTACTGATTAACTTCAAATTATGCTAACTTGGCTTATAGTGCAAGAGTGGTCGAGTCATAAGATATCATGAAATATATTTAACTTAAAGATAATATCGAACCATATGTTTTCCTATTGATATATAAAAGTGACAAGTGAAAGCATGCCTCCTCAAATTTAAATGCATACTTGAAAGCATATTCTCTTCATTTTGGAAATGAGCTTAGATTTTGTGTACATTTTCAAATCAAAAAATTTCCACACATTCATAATTAACTATGTATTCAATGGAAATTGAGTAGAATACAATAGTCAATTGTGAAATACATTTCAGTTCAAAATTTTTCGAAGAATGCAGAAAAACTCATAAACTCACCCCCAAACCTAAACCAAACATTGTCCCCAATGTATAAAATGATGATCATGACAAATGCAGGAAAAAGAAAAGATGAGAGTTAGAGTGATATTACCATGGAAAAGTTTTTACCAATTTCGACGAAATCGTCCACCAATGAACGCTCAGAGACATAAGAACTGTGGACTCATCATGATAAATTGATAAAAAACAATACAGGACACAAATGAAAAAAAAAATTACACGTATCAGTTGTAAGTCAGAATTGTTACGGAGCTAACGAGTATGAGTGAAATGCAACTAGAAAGAACTCGAAAATCAATCCAGACTAACCATAATGACACAACTGAAGCTAGGCTGCCTCCTAGGAGCGCTTGGTTTAACGTCGTCAGCCCGACATATATTCTTCCTCAATCTGATTACATAGGATCCTCTAATAACAACACATCAACCTCGACTTCTGATGTAGGCATCTCTAAGAATGGTTTAGGATGCTGACCATTGAATTTAAAAGCACGACCATCTTTGGGATCAACAATCTCCACAACTCCATGTGGAAACACTGTTTTCACCGTGTAAGGTCCAGACCATCGAGATCGCAATTTGCCAGGGAATAGACGCAACTGAGAGTTAAATAACAAAACCTTTTGGAAAGGTTCAAAGGACTTGCGAAGAATGAATTTATCATGAAACACTTTCGTTCGTTCTTTGTAGATTTTAGCACTTTAGTAAGCATCATTCCTAATCTATTATAACTCATTAAGTTGGAGCTTACGATGTGATCCAGCATCACCTATATCAAAATTAAAGGTCTTGATAGCCCAGTAAGCACGATGTTCCAATTCCACAGGCAAATGACATGCCTTACCAAAAACAAGTCTATATGGAGACATTCCAAGCGGGGTCTTAAACGCTGTCCTATAAGCCCAAAAAGCGTCATTCAGAAGTTGTGACCAATCCTTACAGTCTGGTCGAACAACTTTTTCTAAAATGTGTTTAATTTCCCAATTGGATATTTCAACTTTCCCACTTGTTTGTGGATGATATGGAGTACCTACTTTATGAGTGATGGAGTATTTCTTAACTAGCAGTTTAAACGGTCTATTACAAAAATGAGAACTACCATCACTTATAACAGCACGCGGAGTACCAAAACGAGAGAAGATGTTATCTTTCAGAAATTTGACCACAACCTTGTGGTCATTCGTTTTACAAGGTACCGCCTCTACCCATTTGGAAACATAATCAACAGCTAAAAGAATGTAAAGATAGCCAAATGATGGAGGGAAAGGTCCCATGAAATCAATACCCCAAACATAAAAAATCTCCACAATGAAAATGTTAGTAAGAGGCATCATATTCCTACGAGAAATGGAACCCATTCGTTGGCATCTATCACATGTAGCACAAAATGCATGGGCGTCACGAAAAATAGTCGGCTAATAAAAGCCACACTGCAAAACCTTTGCAGCTGTCTTTTTAGAACTAAAGTGACCTCCACACGCCTGATCATGAAAAAAGGAAATGTTACTATGAAATTCATTCTCTGGAACACATCTCCTAATGACCTGATCGGGACAATACTTAAATAAATAAGGATCATCCCAGAAGAAATGTCTGACCTCAGCAAGAAATTTAGTCTTATCTTGTTTAGACTAATTAGAAGGGAGTTGACCTATAACAAGGTAATTCACAATATCTGCATACCAAGGTAACTGGGGGATAGCAAGTAATTGCTCATCTGGAAAGGATTCATTCAAGGGCACATCTGCAGTAGATGATTCTACAAGAAGTCTAGACAAATGGTCAGCTACAACATTTTCGGAACCCTTCTTGTCCCGAATCTCAATGTCAAACTTCTGTAGCAATAGGACCCAACGAATCAAGCGTGGCTTAGCATCCTTTTTAGAAAAAAAGGTACTTCAGCGCTGCATGATCAGTAAAAATGATAACTTTGGATCCTATAAGGTATAACCTAAATTTGTCCAATGCAAAGATAATTGCGAGTAACTCCTTCTCCGTGGTGGAGTAATTAAGTTGCATATCTTGTAGAGTTCTACTGGCATAATAAATAACATGGGGCTTTTTGTCCACTCGTTGTCCTAAGGCAGCTCCAACCACAAAATCAGACGCATCACACATAAGCTCAAAAGGTAAATTCCAATTAGGAGGTTGGATGATTGGAGCTGAAGTCAACAATTGTTTAAGCTTTTCAAAGGCTTTCAAACAGTCTTCATCAAAGACGAAGGCAGAGTCCTTAGCAAGTAAATTGCATAGAGGACGAGTAGCCTTGCTAAAATCCTTAATGAACCTACGATAAAAACCAGCATGACCTAGAAAAGATCTAATGTCTTTCACCGTCTTCGGTGGTGGAAGACTCAAGATTAAATCAATTTTTGCTTTGTCAACTTCAATGCTCTTGTTAGAAATTATGTGCCCAAGAACTATACCTTGCCTAACGATAAAATGACATTTCTCCCAATTCAAGACAAGACTTTTCTCTTCACACCTCTTTAACACTAGGGTTAAATGATGCAAACACTCATCAAAACAATCCCCAAACACTGAGAAGTCATCCATGAACACCTCAAGAAACCTTTAAACCATATCCGAGAAAATACTAAGCATACACCTTTGAAAGGTGGCGGGTGTGTTACACAACCCAAAAGGCATTCTCTGATAAGCAAAGTCCCAAAAAGGCAAGTGAATGTAGTTTTCTCTTGATCCTCGGGTGCAATGGGGATTTGGTTATAACCGGAATATCCATCAAGAAAACAATAGTAATCATGTCCGGCTAACCTCTCAAGCATCTGATCTATAAAAGGGAGAGAAAAATGATATTTCCTCATGCCTGAGTTCAACTTACGGTAGTCAATACAAACTCGCCATCCAGTGGTCATGTGGGTAGGCACTAACTCATTCTTATCATTTGTGACTACAGTTACCCCTGATTTCTTGGGAACAACCTGAACTGGATTGACCCAAGAGCTATCTGAAATGGGGTAAATAATACCAACATCCAACAATTTGAGCATTTCGGCTTAGACAACCTCCTTAAGATTAGGATTAAGTCTACGTTGCATTTCACGTGAAGTTTTGACATTATCTTCCATATGAATACGATGCATGCAAACAGTTGGACTTATTCCTTTAATGTCCGCTATAGTCCACCCACCTAGTGATGACTTACGTTCTTTCAAAACGTTTAGCAACTTATTTTCCTGTTCAACAATCAATGTCGATGAAAACATAACAGGTAAAGTATCATCAGAACCTAAAAACTTATACTTGAGGGTGTCAGGTAATGGTTTAAGGTCAAGCTTGGGTGGCTTTTCAACCGAAGGGACGGGATTTGACTCACTAAGTGAAAGGAGTTCAACTTTAGACTTCCATGAATAACCAGGAACCATACTAGGGGATGCATCAAGCAAATCATTCATTTCCCTAATGGAATTATGAATATCGAAGTCTAAACCAGAATGAGTCAAACAAGCCGTTAAGGGATCATCTAAGGCGGACTGCGGAAATGAAATTTCCCCCAAACTCTCAATCATGTCAACCTCATAGATATCCTTGGGCTCGGGAGGTTGTTGACTAACATCAAAAACGTTGAGTTTGACGGTCATGTTGCCAAATGACAATTTCATAATTCCATTCCTGCAGTTAATAATGGCATTGGATGTGGCAAAAAATGGTCGACCCAAAATGACTGGAATGTGACTAGAGGGATTGTGAACATGTTGTGTATCAAGAACTATAAAGTCCACAGGGAAATATAATTTTTTGACCTTGATAATCACATCCTCTATAACACCACGGGGGACTCTGACAGACCTATCTGCCAATTGCAGTGTTATTCTAATCGATTTTAACCCGCCGAGACCTAATTGCTCATAAACAGAATATGACAATAAATTAACACTCGCCCCTAAATCCAATAATGCCTTATCTATCATATGATCACCGATAATACAAGAAATAGTCGGGCAACCAGGATCCCTATACTTAGGTGGAGTTTTGTGTTGAATAATTGAGCTCACTTGCTCGGTGACGAAGGCTCTCTTTTGCACATGTAGTTTCCGCTTCTGTGTGCAAAGATCCTTCAAAAACTTGACATAGCTAGGAACTTGCTTGATAGCATCGAGTAATGGGATATTTATGTGAACTTGTTTAAAAATTTCCATTACGTCGTTTAC
Organism: Berberis vulgaris; assembly: GCA_963556465.1. Classification (NCBI taxonomy): domain Eukaryota; kingdom Viridiplantae; phylum Streptophyta; class Magnoliopsida; order Ranunculales; family Berberidaceae; genus Berberis; species Berberis vulgaris. The sequence continues at coordinate 26,712,610 of OY747137.1, read as the reverse complement.
ATTTGTTCCTTTCTTTGCCGGAGCTAATCATGACGGAAACGGGGCTCTAGGCAAGTAAGATGCCTGAGTGGGGTCAGATTCAATAGGAGCATCTGTAAAAGGTGAGGCTTTATCAGCCTCCTTGTCAGATGGAGATGCAACCTACTTTGACTTTGACGGGGATGCAACGACACTCAAATCGGGCACTTGTACCCAATTGTCAACCTGCTTTCCACTCCTAAGGGTAGTAATAGATTTGAAATCTTCATTGCAGGACTCAGATGTACTACCAACTGCAAATTGACCCTTTGGGTTTGGAACAGGTTGACTAGGAAATCTCCCTAGCTCTCTCTCAGAAGAAGAATGAGTAATCTTACTCATAGCTATCTCAAGTTTATTGAGGGCTTGAAATTGGTGTTGAGTCGTGGCTTTCAACTCAGATATGTCCTTAGAATTCTGCTCAATTATACTTTCTGAGCATTGCAAAAATCGATAAACCGTTTCCTCTAAACTTGATGTGTTGGATGGAAGAACTTGATTATGATGGGACCTAACAGGGCTAGGGGCTTGAGGAGCCTGGGAGACAACAACATGTCCCCCTTGGTGTGGGCCATGGGCCCAGGAGAGACTTAGATGTTTGGCGAACCCTAAATTGTAATAGTTAGGTTGCGGATTATTGCCAGGTAGCCGCATCGCATTAAAAGCGTTGACTTGCTCAGCATAGTATGCAGGATAATCGTTTTGCAAGTCACAATTAGCTATTGAATGACCAGGACTCGAACATGCAGCACAGACTTCAGATGAAGCGTTTGCGGAAAGTGCAGGTTGAGTCAAATTCAAAAGTGCATCTATTTTTTGAGTCATGGTCATAACAACCGTCTCTAACTTTGAGGCAGAAGGGGGTTGAACAGATGTATCTCTAAGTTCATATATACCGTCCTTACGCCTATCAAACTCATTTCTCGAATAATCCCATTGCTGAGAATTTTCGGAAAGAGTTTTAAAGAATCCCCATATCTCATTGACACTCATCTTCATTAATGACCCACCACTGGTAGCATCAATCATACGACGGTTTTGGCGCCGTTGCCGGGGAAGGTAGAGGTGTAATTGAATTTAAGATTTATTTTCACTAATTTCAAAAAAAAATATTTTTATTTTGTTAAGTTCTTTTTACACTCATTTCGTGTTATTTGTTTGATTTTGCAGAATACACGCTTCTCGAGGAAATTGGACGATCCTTCAAACATCAAGCAAATTTTAATTTTAATTAAATTTTTTTTTGTGAGGAGAGTTTTAATTTTATTTTCACCTCGTTTTACGAGTGTGTGGTGTAATAATTTTTGTAAACTCTATTGTTTTCCATTTTTAATCACCTAAAAAAAACCCTAAAGTCTCTAAGTCAAAAGAAAAATATAGGGAAACAATTTTAATTGTTACCCAATAATTTCTTGTGATTTAGAAATCCGACTTCTAAGACCAAGACCAGTAAATTTATTTGCATGTGCTTGTGTGTTGAGTGAAACGGATAAAAAGAAGTCGAACATTTTTTTGAATTGTGCTAACTCTTTGTGCAGAGATGAATGCGCAGACTGTAAATACTTTTAACTCACGCAACGTATTAGCGACCGGGTGCTTTGTGTAATTTTTTGAAATTGTGTGATTGGTTGTTTAATTTCTGTAATTGCGGATGCTAAACTTTAGTAATTCATAATAAACAGACCCAGCTTCTAAATAGAAACTGGTGGGACTTGATATCCCCACCTCATCACTCCAGCTGTGTGCAACCAATAGCCAAACATAATTAAAATCAGTTAGCAAGTTAGATAGAGCCATCTTTTAGGTACGGTGTTCATAGGACAACCAAGACCAAGGTGAATCCAATAATTTTTGTGTTGACCAAAGCTAAAAGTGACGATAGGTTTAATCATTCAATGAACTCCGAGAGGCCACTGCCACAAGGGTAATTTACCCGGTACGCCGAGTCATAAGTAAGCTACGATTCACAAGAAGAGTTGGTGTAACTAACAGTTTTGGGTTAGGAACACAAACCTAAAGTGTACATTTAACATCACATCGTTCTCACATCTATTGATTTACAGAGCGGTAGCATAAGGAAGTACTTAATTGGACCATTGTGATCTCCTTCTCTTGTGCGATAATTCGGTTTCTTTGAAACAAAACTCTAGCCTACTGATTTTGAACTCTGTGGTGTAAAGTATACACTCTTAGGATCAACTTGTAGCACCCATTGCTTTGTCATAAAGATTACATAAGAAATAATTGTCCCCCAAAGATATAAAGATAATTGATCTAAAAAACGTTGATTGCTTAGGGAGGCATGTTTCTTGTGCATTTATTGGTTGCTGATTGCGTGTGAGTCTGTGTATATTTTTAGAGTTAGTGATTTAAAAAAATATATAAAAATAAAAATATAAAAATATAAAAAAATAAAAAAAATGAACACAAGGGATTATCCAACCTATTTTTCCGAGCAAGTCAATTCATTTTATGAGATGCAACGACCTGATTATGATCCATATTTAGATTATTACAACCCAGGTTTAGCCTATCATCCTGACTTCTCATGGGCTCATGGTTAGTACCACGAAGGCCCTCTAGACACTCCTCAAGCTTTCATTCCTAATAATGAGTCTCAATTTTATCAAGTTGTTCCTCCATCCAACACATCAAGGTTAGAGGATATTTTGAACAATTTTATAGAGCGAACAGGATAAATGCTTGAGCAAAATTTTCAGGATATTACAGAATTGACAGTTATTTCTCAACAAAATCCCAAGCTATCCGAAAACTTGAGATGACTGTGAGTCAGATAGCTAAGTCACTTCCTGAGATAGAGTCAGAAAAATTCCCTAATCAACCTATTTTTAATCAAAAGGGTCAATTCGAAATTAGTGGCACATCTGAACCAGATGATGAAGATGTCCAATGCATTACTGCCCTTAAAAATGAAAAACTGGTAGAAAATCAGGTAGAAATGCCTGATATGGGTGTCATTGAGTTGTCTAGACCAATATCTCTATGTGATTCATGTGATGAGCCTATACCACCTGATATATCCATCGTCTCATCTACTTGCATCACATTCCCATTTACTAAGGCTACTTTCACCGATCCCTTGTTCTGTAGTGAGGATTTCAGTTTTCACCATCCTGTTGTAAAAATTATTCAATCTTCTGATTTGGAACCAGACCTAGGATGTTCCCTTTTTGAATCACGCAAGAATCCTCTGTTGTGTATGACTACTGGTCACTTTTGGGATGTTCTAGTGTATTTGGTGCCCCATGTGATTGCTATATTTGGGTGGACTGATTCTCAACTGTTCAGGTTATTGATATACGACCATGGACTAAGTGTTTGTCATGTTCTTCTTCTCCACTTTTCGATACACCATTTTTTAGGAAGAATATTTGTCGGTTTGATGACGTTAAACCAAGCGCTACTGGGAGGCAACCCAACTTTTGTTGTAAAGGTGCATATTGAGTGTGTATTTTATCTATCTCTATTAACTAATCCACAATTCTTTTGTCTCTGAGCTCTCATCGGTGGAATACTTGTGAGAATTGGTAAAATCTTCACCGCGGTAATACTGTTCTAACCTCCTCTCATGTACTTATTTCATTCATTTGTCAAAATTATTTTGTTAAACATTGAGGACAATGTTTGAATTAGGTTTGGGGGTAGGGTTCATGAGTCGGTGAATTTTTTGTAGTGTTTTCTTTTCTTATTCTTATAAAAAAAATTGTGCTTTTCTGTCAAGAAAACTTGGTCTTTTGCGATTATGAAAATGGATTTTAAATGTTTTATGCTTAAGAAAATGCAAGCCAACTTGACATATTGGTATATTGATAAAGACTGAAAGTATAGTATGATCCTTAAGTTAGATCTAGTTCATAAGATTTTTCAACTCGATTATCTTTGCACCATGAGCCATGTTAGCATAACTTGAAGTTGACGAGTGAAGTATATATTAGAAAACCTTAGAATAAGAGTGGAGACTTAACCCTAAAAGTTTTGAACCTTTCTATTTTTCCGAGGGTTATACATAAACTCTAATTTTTCTTGAGTCCGTATTATCTCGTTGATGATCTCATTATTCTCATTTTTCTGATCAATTGCTTTGGGAATGACATCAAAATTGAATTATTACACTAGAACTTCTTGGCTTATTCAATTGAGATGTCATAATACTGACCCGAATTTAGGAAATGATCTAGGCATTTTTTCCTTTTCTTTCTTTAGACCATTAACTAGCATTTTAACTTACCCATAACATTAACCTTTTTGTAGTCTTTTGAGCCTTAGAATAACTTTTATTTGTTAACCCATTAACCTTTACCCAACTTTTCTGGGAATGTGTATGGATGGATATACCTGGTGTAAAAAGGGCATTAAAGAGCAAAATAAAGATGTGAGAATGAAGAAAAATTGATGATGCGCAACAATGGTTTATTCTTGACAGCCCTAATTGTTCGTTGAATGGGTGTATACATTCCTAGAAATTTTTGTTAGGATCCTTTGACATTCCTTATTAAACCATTACCCAAGCCCCGTTACAGCCCAACAAAGTCCTAGTTGATCTTAGGTAATAGTTGGTTTCGTAGATGTGGAAATTTAATAACCAAGACCTATGGTGTTTGATTCAATATTCCCAAAAGTAATTGATATTCCTGTCCATGAGATCATGTTCATTCCATTCTTGAAAAGTCTGTTCTTCATAATACTATATGTGAGATGATTGGTTTCCATTATTTACTCTTCCTCACATATAAACTGAGTGAAATACCAAATCTCTGAGTGTTTTATTGTGAGTGACATGAGAGGTTTGAAGTCAAAACAAACTTTCTACAGGAGATTTAGTCATTATTTTACTTTGAAATGAAAAGTTATGTTGATAGTGTTTTTCACACACACACATTGAGTTGAGGATGATTATGAATTTTTTCTAACTTTTGGAGAATATTAAATTACTTGGAGATTTGTTGATACACGAAAATGACACTATTGGTTTCTTGTATTTCTTGAAGTTTTAAAATGAACACTGTTTGACCAAGTTTTGTTGAGTCAGTAATGTTTGTGGGTAACATTTTCTGCAAACCCTCACGAGACTATAATTCGTCCCCTAGAGGTAATCTAGGGGTTCAAAGCCTTGTTGCACGTTTTCAAAGGTAAGTGCAATCGACGATTCCTGCGAAAGTGAGTTATGATTTTATTTGTGGTTTTCTTTTCTTTGTTTTGCTCGAGGACTAGCAAAATATAGGTTTGGGGGTATTTAATAATCACATAATTATAACATTATTACCTCTTATAATATTTTTGTTAATCCTTATTTTTATCTTATTTTAGATTTATTATTAAACTTTTGTGTTTTTGTAGAATGTGGAGCTGTAATGAAGAAATCAGAGAAAAATGTAATGAACAATCCCAAATGGTGACTTCAGAGAAAGTGGAGGTGAAAATAACCTGAGCCCTTTACTTAAACTCAAAACCAAACCCATAAACCCAAACCCAATGCCAAGCCCAATCAAACCCAAGGCATATTCTCTCAATTATCCAAGATTCTGATTTATTTTTGCCTTAAATCACCCATTGAACTCTCCCCTTAACTTGTCCATATTCATTTTCTCAATTCTCTATAAATACAAGAGAAATTAATGAGAAAGGGAAGGAGGAGAAGGGAATCAAGCCTCAATAGCCAAAAACAAATCCTTTTTCCTTCACAAAGTGATTCTCATCACCATCCCAACCAAGCAAATCTAGGTTTTCTCTCCTTCACCCCACTGAAACAGGGGCGTGACAACCCTGTTTCACTTCACCTCGCCACCGTCCAACAACCCCAGCCGCCACCACCATCAGACACCACCTCCTCACCCTATTTCGCACACCCATAGCCGCCACCATCTCCCCGTTCTTCTCCTCATCCCTGTTCTCACCGTCACAAGCCGCACAACACAACCACGCAAGTACGGGTCTAACTGGTAGACAACGGCAAGTACGGGTCGATCCCACGAGGAAAGTGGATGCAATTGAATTTTAGAATTTATCTAAACTAATTTACAGAAAAATGGGGTTACAGGGTTTTTAAAACTAAACTAAAAATAAATTAAAAATAAGAAAAATAAAATAAAATGAAAAGATGGATGAGATGGATTTTGTGGGGTTTGGACTCACTGATGAGTTAGCAAATATATTTAAATCTAAATTACTTAAATTATAAACGAGAAGCTTTAGGGATGAGGATCCCTTGCTTACACCGAAGATGTGATCATTAAAATCCAATTCCAATCATATCAAGTTTCTGTCAAACATGAACAATTTATCTCAAGCAAATAAACTCTTACTAAACATTAAGTGTCTTTTTAGGGCACACTTAATCAAAGTTCAAGCTCAATATTTGTTAGCACATGCTTTGAATATTGATAAAATGTGAATCTAACTACCAAACATATCAAGTTTTAATCAAACATGAAAGGTGAAAGCAATTTATCAAATTTCTGAAATAAAATTGTAATTATCAATTAAGCATTTAAGTCATTAAAATAAATTATACAACCCTTTTGGTTTGTCACCGCCTCGATGAGGTGGTACTCAGCATCAATGGAGGTGGAATTCATCTCTGCACGAACACAAATCCCGAGAAAAGTTTACAAACGCTCGGTGGCTGCTCTTATAGAATCTCGGGGTGCCTTCGTCTCCAGTGAGCAGCGCCGCTCGCGCTGCCTTTCGTCTTCGCTCCTTGCGAGCTCTTTCTCCCTCCGAACGGCTCCGGTACTCTTGCGAGCTTTGCTATTCCTTGCTGCATCTCTTTCAGTTCACGAGTGCTTCTCTGCTCCAGTACTGCTTCTCTGTTCCAGTTCTTTGTTACAGACCAAGAGAACGGGAAACGCGCGGGAGAACTTCAGGATGTTGCAGGTGCTGTGGAAGGTGGTCGAGAGAGAGAAAAGCAAAAATGAAGATGAGGTGGCGGAGAGAGCTACAGGAGGTCGTGACGGCTGCGAGGGAAGAAAACAGGGACGTGCTCCCTGTTTCTCCTCTGTTTTGTGCGCGAGGTGGTGATGGTGGGGGCGTCTGATGGTGGTGCTCGGTGGTTGGCTGCTGGACGGTGGCGAGATGAAGAGAGAGACACGAAAACAGGGGAAGAAGAGAGGAACAGGGGAGTCGTGGGCGGTGGTTGTGCGTGGTTGTTTGCAACAGGGATAGGGGCTGGAGGTGCGTGGTTGTGTTGTGCGGATTGTGACGGTGAGAACAGGGGATGAGGAGAGGAACATGGAGATGGTGGCGGCTGTGGGTATGCGAAACAGGGTGAGGTGGTGGTGGCGGCTGTGGTTGTTGGACGGTGGCGAGGTGAAGTGAAACAGGGTTGTCACGCCCCTGTTTTAGTGGGGTGAAGGAGAGAAAACCTAGATTTGCTTGGTTGGGATGGTGATGAGAATCAATTTATGAAGGAAAAATTATTTGTTTTTGGCTATTGAGGCTTGATTCCCTTCTCCTCCTTCCCTTTCAAATTAATTTCTCTTGTATTTATAGAGAATTAAGAAAATGAATATGGACAAGTTAAGGGGAGGGTTCAATGAGTGATTTAAGGCAAAAATAAATCAGAATCTTGGATAATTGAGAGAATATGCCTTGGGTTTGATTGGGCTTGGCATTGGGTTTGGGTTTGGTTTTGGGTTTAAGTAAGGGGCTCAGGTTATTTTCACCTCCACTTTCTCTGAAGTCACCATTTGGGATTGTTCATTGCATTTTTCTCTGATTTCTTCATTACAGCTCCACATTTTACAAAAACACAAAAATTTAATAATTAATCTAAAATAAGATAAAAATAAGGATTAAAAAAATATAATAAGAGGTAATAATGTTATAATTATGTGATTATCAGAAGTGTTGAACTAGCCGCCACTTTTCGAATCCGTGATGGGGACACCTGACAATGAGCTCATTGAACCTTTCCCAACATTCATAGAAATGTTCACCCTCTTTTTGTTGAAAATTAGATAAATCTCGTCGGAGGGCATTCGTTTTATTAATGGGGAAGTATTTTATCAAGAACTTTCTTGACAACACATCCCATGATGTGATGGATTCCGTCTCTAATGCATTTAACCAAGATTTCGCCTTATCTTTCAGAGAAAAGGAAAATAACCTAAGACGGACCGAATCATCAGAAAAGTTTTGGTATTTCAGGGTAGCGCAGATGTCAAGAAATTCTTTGACATGAAGATAAGGGTCCTCTTTTTCAAAACCATACAAAGAATGCAGCAGATGAATAATAGATGGTTTGAGTTCGAAATTGTTTGCATTTGTCTCAGGTAAGACAATGCAACACGGAGCACTACTAGGAAGAGGGGCGAAGTAATCCTTAAAGGCCTTCTCCTCAGCCATCTCAGTGGATAAGGATTATGAACCTTAAAAGGTAACAGGGACTTCAAATAACTTTTCGAATTTTTGTCGGACAAGTCTACTCTTAGAATCACGCACCCAGGTATGCATAAATTACTAGATAAACGAAGGTTCAAAGTCAACACTCCTAAACAGGCTTCAATTTTATTTTTATATATTTTTTTTATTTTTTTTTGTGCAAGCCTAACTGCTGTATGAAGATGACCTAACTCTAAAAAAATAAAAACAACGAAACCCTAAGTGACACCTAGATGATGCACAAACAAAATAAATGGCAGACGACATTAGAGCTTTTCTTTACTAATGCAGGGCTGATGATCAATTCAATTTACCTAACCGTAGGAGAGGCACGGTAATTTCCTATCAATCCGCCACTATAGAGTTGCTCCTACCTCTTTTTCCACTATCTAGCTCAAAGTGAAATGCCAGTTCAAAAATTGTTCCCAGATGGGATATGTTCCTTCACTTGTTCCCAGATGGGATATGTTCCATCACTCGACCACTTATCAAACGTCCAAAGAGGGTTCCTATGTACGTCACACCAGTCCTAGATAATTATCTTGCTACAAATTTTAAATAGTGAAGGCCTAGGTTCCTAACCCTAAAATAGATGGTGATTAACCAATCCGCGGGAGAGAGCACGAAAGTTTCAACTCAATCCTGCCACTATTCAAATTTGCATGTAATACTACCTAAAACAAGCTAAACACGAGTGATCACACAGAAACCGCATGCAGATGCTGTGGGTAGAAGTTACCTCCGGCGTGAACCTCTTTCGGGTTACTTGTGAGGTCGGGTAGAAGTCGATTTCTGAGAGTTTCCTTGCGAATCGCAATATTTCACTTCGTTCCCACTTGAGCTTCTATGTGAGTGACCGCCTGCAAGATAAATGCAAAATTAATTCAAACTCAAGCAAATAAAATTAATAAGAAAGTGATTCGTAACACTGTTCCTAAAAAAAAATTTTAACCTAATTTATAAAGTAGCAAAAACAACCCTAGATTTTGATTGTACCGTTACAATCTCCGGCAACGACGCCAAAAACTTGATGGAGTTTTTATTAACCTAAACTGATAAGTTAATAAACCCTACTTGTAATACCGCAAGTGCACGGCTGTCTAGCTAGTAGACAGTGGCAAATACGGGTTGATCCCACGAGGATTGACGAGACAGTCGAATTCTTAGACTTATTTAAACTAATTTCGAGTTGGAGGTTACAGCATATGTAAATTACTAAATTAAAATAATGAAATTGAACACTTAAAGATTAAACTGATAAGATGATATGAGAGTGAACCGAGACATCGAATCCACCACAGGTTCTTCGAGATTTGTGTAATCCAAATTATTGTTTTCAAGAATTAACACGACTAATCTAAAGATTAATCTAAGTTCGCAATTGATTTCAGCAAAGGCATAAACCCCTAGCATTGCATGTCTTTCTACGGCACACACAATCACAGGTTTATTTTAACTAATTCCAAACCCCTAGCATTGCACGTCTTCTTACGACACACACAATCACAGATTCAGATTAATTGATTAAAGCAGGTTTTGAATATCAATAAAGGGAACTTCTAACTACCGATTAGTCTAGATAATTCTTCCGGATATAATCGATGAAAGCAAATTATTGAAATTCAGAAATCAACTGTTTTAACATTCAAACATATAGAAAACAATAAATTTAGATATGAAAAACTCTAGGAAACCCTGTGGTTTCATCTTCTCCTCGGCGTGGGGTCTAGAAGATCATGGTGGCGGTGGTCACAACACTGGTGTAGGTGGAATCCATCAATTCATGCATGAACACGTGAGGCGAAGGGTTGCAAGTGTAATGTGGTGGTACAAAGAGCAAGTATTCGAGGTGCAAAAAGTGAAACTATTTTGAAAAACATTTTTCTCTCGCCAGAAAAGTCGCGTTCTTCGTCTCCAATGAGCTCCGCTCTGTGCCGCCGCTGCTTCATTCTGGTTCACCTGTGAGAGAAAAAAAAATAGAGAGATGGAAAAACAGAGATAGATGAAGTGACGCGAAGGAGAAAGCGGACGAAGGATGACAGAGAGGTGCTCCCTGTATGTGCGCTTTCTGTTCTGTCGTGAGGTGATGTGCGATGGTGGTCGAGAGAGAGGGAAACATAAAAAAAGATGAGGTATTAGAGAGAAGAACAGGGGCGGTGGAGCTCTGTCGCGAGGTGGAACAAGGTGGTGGCGGCTTTGTAGCGAGATGGAACAAGGGCGGTGTGTGTGATGGTTACGAAGGAACAGGAAGATGGTAGTGATGTTGGTGGTCATGGTTTGAGTCATCAGGGAAGGGAACAGGAAGGAAGACGAGGTGGAACAGGGTGGTGGCGGCTGTTGGGCGTGCAAAACAGGGTGAGGATGTGCTGGACGGTGGTCGGCGTTGTTATGGTGGTTCGTTAGTGGTGAGAGACGAATGTCTCTATGTCTCTGCCAAGAAGGAGAGGAGAGGAGCGGTGTGGTGGCTGGAAAAAGAGAAAAGGAAAAAGGAGAACCCTAGCAAAAGAGAAATCCAGATTCTAAATAGGTTTTTTTTTCTATTCTCCTAGGTTGGGTTTGGGCTTTAGGTTAACTTTCGGACTTGGGCTTAGGTAATAGGTGAATTTGGCTTATTTGGGTAAGGTTTAGATATGTGACTCGTTACTTTGTACCACCACTAGAATCAACCAATTGATCATTCCTCAAATTGTCGCCTTAATGTGATTTCATCGTTTTCGCTCAAATTCCTACAAAGACATGAAAACGAAATAATTAGAATAAAATATAATAATTGAAACACTAACATATATAAATTAAGAGATATATTATGTAATAATTATGTGAATATCAGCTATGTCTCATCTTTCCTTCATCTTCATATCCATTTTCCGTCAATGTATATCCATCTTTCATGAATCTATGACCAATTTCTTTTCTAACTTTTGGTCAACAACCTTGGTTTGTTGTGCCATAACTTACATTTAATTGTTTGATGAATCAACCTTTTTTTCCTTATATTCTCATATCTATTTTTTTTAAAATAAACTTCTTTCCAGCCTTTGGCATGTTGTCCTGGTTCTCACCTATTTCGCTATTCTGTGGTTGTCTTTTTTAGAGGGCGTACATCATTAGAAAAATAAACCTTTTCTTTTTAGTATCAAGTCGATCACAACTTCAGTGGAAACCTTTTGCTCCCACTAATTATATAGGAGAGGGTATCAAGTCTAGAGGATGGTGTCGTTAAGACCGATATTGCAAACTACACTTCCTTATTTGCACCAGCTTGGGAAGTTTTTCTTGGATTCATAGTGGTGAATTTGAATCATGACAACCTAATCAATTTTGGATGGATGTGCTCCCAAATGAAGGGTTTCTTATTATCATATTGATAAATTTGATGTGCCCGTCCATCTACATAAATATAGTAATGATATATATATCCTAGGGTATTTTCCATGCTGTTGGCACGATAAAGTTTAACATAATAAATAGAGTTTAAGCCAATATGTTATTGATCACCCTTGCATGCCTAATTACCACCATCAACACTTGAAAAAAAAAAAAATCAAAATTTTGGGTATGGGAATCGAACCCATGCATTATTAATGCTTTAAGTTCTATGTGATCCTTTAGATTCATATATTTGGGTAAATTTCAGCCGTCTTTTATCTTCAACCTCAAACACCATTCTGATTTGTAATAATACTAGAGTATTTCCTGTGCCGTTGGCAACACCGTACAATGTTAAACATTTTCATCGCGGCTTATCTTTCGCAGTGCCTCTCAGGGCTTTTACTGTATTGAAAAATCTCTCAGTATGTCTCTGGGGATTTTAGCTCAATATGCTATTAGCACCTAGTACGTGGGCTTAAACTAAACCATAATTAAAAAAAAATGATTAAGAAACTTACCTATCCCTTCAACGTCTAAGTAAGAAAATCTATGTACATGAAACAAAGTGAAAAAATGAACATTTTTCGCTACTTGAGACCATTCAACTTCTCATATTTTTTGAGAAATTTTTACAATCGTCATTATTTCTTGACATTTAATGAAACGCAACCACAAAATCCACTTAACCATATGACAATAATGTGCTTGAAATACGTAACTTATAGATTTGAAATAGGAAAGATTTGTATAGATTATTAGGCTAGAGGCATGGGAAAAAGAAAATAAAGAGTCGTTCAAGATGTGCAATGCGTGTAAAGTTGCGTAGTAAACATATATGAACTGTTCCACAGTGGGTTGTCCTCCATATAAAGCTCAAATAAATAAGAATAATTGAGAAAAGAATTTAGCATGTGCCCTTTTATTCAAATAATATTAGATGTTACCATAAAAAAGTTTATCTATTAAATATATATTGTTATTCAAGACATGTCACTAAACATTTTTTTTATATCTATCGTGGCATTCATCTTTCTAATATCCATTGCAGCATTATCTCAATCACAAATATTTGATGCTTTTGTAACGGTAGCTTAAACTAGATTAATCACAATTTTTTTTGGAATTTTGACAGTCTACATTGTCATACGTTGTAAATTTGAATGTGTAATTCATCAAATAAATAAATATATAGAATGAACCACTATAGCATTACTCTGCATTACTCCACTATACTTACATGCCTAATCACCACCATCAACATTTGCAAAAAAACAATTATTAAAATGTTGGGTATGGGAATCGAACCATGCACTCTTATTGGGTGAAGGTAAGACATAAATACTAACTGTAAGTCCCAACCATTAGATCTTCATATTTGGATAAATCTCAGCCGTCTTTTATCTCCCAAATAGTGAAACACCAAACCCTTTTATTTTTGAAATTTATGATGTACGTATCCTGCATGCATGTTCATGTTGTACGTATCATTGACTTGCTCGCATAATGTTCTTTCGATCTACCCCATCAACGAGATCTTCATACCCTTTATAAAGGCCTTGTATAAACATTTGTCTCATACGAAAAAGGCATCGTACTATTTTTTATCGTTAACTTTTTTTTTCTACTTGTTGCTCTTGGTTTTTTTGTTAGGTTTTAGGCTTTTAATTTGGATATGAGGATTTTAGGTTTGAGAAGTTTAGGCAAAACAAAGGTTTGGATGGAGGAGCTGGTTATGAAGACTTTGAGAAAAGAAGGGTTGGGATAAAGGAATTTGGGTTTGAGAATTTTTAGAATAAATTGGAGGGGAATGAGAACTTTGAGAGGAGAGGAGTCGGGGTTGGAAGTTGGAATAGTTGGAAATGAGACATTTCTAGGTGTTGAAATGGGTGGGATTGAGAATTTTGTAAATATTGCCACATGTTTTGAGAAAAAGAATTTTGGGACCGGTCGGAAAGGGGGGGGGGGGGGGGGGGCGAACTTCGTACGTTACCGATTTCATCGATCTCTTAATCACTTTCTTGAGAATTTCTAGCAGTTGATGGAAACCCTTTACCAACTTGAACATTCAAATTAGGAACATGCGATCGACAATCCATTAAAAATATGGAGTTTGAAGAGTGAACTAAAAATTGGTATATAGAAATTTGAAAATGAGTGGTATGACTAAAAAATAATAATAAGGTGTATTTAAAATTCTAAAACTATAGGGAAATAGAAAATATAACTAATAAGGGATATGTCTAAATAACAATAATAAGGGTATTCGAAAAATCTAGAACTATAAGAATATTGGAATCTAATTGAGAATGTTGTGTCTAACCTTAAACACATTAGCGGTATGTGCATGAATTAAGGGTGCACGGAGTGACACTAATTAATAAATAAAACAGGGTGTTGTTTTGGTGGAGGTGATTAGGTAGGGTGTAGATAGACGAGTAAATTACTAGAGGTCTTGACGATCTCGAGGGAAAAACAAAGATTAGACACTTGGGAGAACGTGAGTGGGAGTGGTCTATATGCAGTGGCAGCTTAAGGAATTTGAGCTGGGAGGGGCCAAGCCTGATCTTCTAAAATTAGGGGGAAATCATATGTCCGATGACAACACCAAGTTTAAATATTTTGACAGTCTACATTGTCATACGTTGTAAATTTGAATGTGTAATTCATCAAATAAATAAATATATAGAATGAACCACTATAGCATTACTCTGCATTACTCCACTATACTTACATGCCTAATCACCACCATCAACATTTGCAAAAAAACAATTATTAAAATGTTGGGTATGGGAATCGAACCATGCACTCTTATTGGGTGAAGGTAAGACATAAATACTAACTGTAAGTCCCAACCATTAGATCTTCATATTTGGATAAATCTCAGCCGTCTTTTATCTCCCAAATAGTGAAACACCAAACCCTTTTATTTTTGAAATTTATGATGTACGTATCCTGCATGCATGTTCATGTTGTACGTATCATTGACTTGCTCGCATAATGTTCTTTCTATCTACCCCATCAACGAGATCTTCATACCCTTTATAAAGGCCTTGTATAAACATTTGTCTCATACGAAAAAGGCATCGTACTATTTTTTATCGTTAACTTTTTTTTTCTACTTGTTGCTCTTGGTTTTTTTGGTAGGTTTTAGGCTTTTAATTTGGATATGAGGATTTTAGGTTTGAGAAGTTTAGGCAAAACAAAGGTTTGGATGGAGGAGCTGGTTATGAAGACTTTGAGAAAAGAAGGGTTGGGATAAAGGAATTTGGGTTTGAGAATGTTTAGAATAAATTGGAGGGGAATGAGAACTTTGAGAGGAGAGGAGTCGGGGTTGGAAGTTGGAATAGTTGGAAATGAGACATTTCTAGGTGTTGAAATGGGTGGGATTGAGAATTTTGTAAATATTGCCACATGTTTTGAGAAAAAGAATTTTGGGACCGGTCGGGAAGGGGGGGGGGGGGGGGGGGGGGCGAACTTCATACGTTACCGATTTCATCGATCTCTTAATCACTTTCTTGAGAATTTCTAGCAGTTGATGGAAACCCTTTACCAACTTGAACATTCAAATTAGGAACATGCGATTGACAATCCATTAAAAATATGGAGTTTGAAGAGTGAACTAAAAATTGGTATATAGAAATTTGAAAATGAGTGGTATGACTAAAAAATAATAATAAGGTGTATTTAAAATTCTAAAACTATAGGGAAATAGAAAATATAACTAATAAGGGATATGTCTAAATAACAATAATAAGGGTATTCGAAAAATCTAGAACTATAAGAATATTGGAATCTAATTGAGAATGTTGTGTCTAACCTTAAACACATTAGCGGTATGTGCATGAATTGGGGGTGCACGGAGTGACACTAATTAATAAATAAAACAGGGTGTTGTTTTGGTGGAGGTGATTAGGTAGGGTGTAGATAGACGAGTAAATTACTAGAGGTCTTGACGATCTCGAGGGAAAAACAAAGATTAGACACTTGGGAGAACGTGAGTGGGAGTGGTCTATATGCAGTGGCAGCTTAAGGAATTTGAGCTGGGAGGGGCCAAGCCTGATCTTCTAAAATTAGGGGGAAATCATATGTCCGATGACAACACCAAGTTTAAATATTTGATTGATAGTATCATAATGAAAAATTTATTAAGCAATTATATTAAATACGTTAAAAATCTGTAAAGACAATATTGAGTAGTTTTAAAAAATAGTGGAGTTTTTATTCTTAACATTAGGAAGAGAACATGTTTTGTGGAGGGTTTCCACCCCCCCACCAATTTTTTAAATCAACAATTCTAGCTAGCCAGGTTTAGTAGTCGCTTTTGGGTCAAATTTTGATTTTTTTACACTTCTAACCCTTCAATAGATGGTGTGTTGTGGTTGTGTTTAAAAGAGAATGGGTAAAGAGTGTAAAAAGTCAAAACTTGACCTAAAAGTGGCTACCAAACCTGGCTGGCTAGACTTCCTTTTTTTTAAATACATTGTATCCCAATTCTAGGCAGCCAGACTTTATAACCACTTTTTGGTCAAGTTTTGAGCTTTTTATACTTCTACCCCTTTATAGATAATGTTTGTGCTTGAAAGAGAGGGGGTAAAAGTGTAAAAACCCCAAGCCTGAACAAAAAATGGTTTTAAAGTCTGGCTGCCTAGACAAACTCTACATTGTATAAGAGGGAAGTGGAAATATGGAGAGTTTTCTCCATTTTGAAATCAAATCTACCATGGTGAGTCCCAATTAATTATGTCATTGACTGTATGATGGTATATCAATATAAGCCGTCAGATTTGCTAATAGAAGGGGGCCAGTGCATTTAACGGCTAGATCTTCTTAACATCTGTTATTGGAAACACCTAAGGTATAATGTAAGGCTTAAAAAATTTGGCCATGGCCACCTCTGGCCCCGAGGATCCACCTCTGATTATATATGATGAGGTGTGGGTAAACAAAGAAAAATCAGTGGTGAGTACAAGGGCTTGTTTGGTTAATCAATGGAATGTGTTTGACTATTGTAATGGTAATGACCATTACAATGCTTTAAATCATTCATTTGTTTGGTTGGGTATAAAAATGGCGTAATGGGAATGACCATTACAAATGTTTTTGTAATGGGCATTCCTTCTCAATACCCTATAAATGCCTATTACAATGGCTATTACAACGGTCAACACTCCATTTGTCTTTTTTCTTTCCTTACCTAACATAGATGTCTCCTTATCCACTATAGATTCAATAATCATGGTTGATAATTGAAGGCATAATGGTAAAGACACAAATCATTATCATTATCATTATCATTATCATTATCATTCTCATTCTCATTCCCATTTCAATTCCAATTCCAATTCCCATTCCCATTCTCATTCCATCGACTAATCAAACATAGTAATATTCTCATTCCCATTCCTTTGAGTAACCAAACATGGCTTAAAAGACAAAAATAAAATAAAAATTGGGGGCACTTTTTGGGTATAAGACGTTAGAGAAGAGGAGAGGTGGAGGCCCTTGCATACATAGAGTACAAAAGGGGATTTGAAGAGTTGAAGAAAGGGAGGAGGAGAGTTAAGTGTCATTGTTTCTGAAAAAAAATATATAGTAAGTCAAAAGAAGCAAGGAATGAGACTTTGGAAAATTGTAAAATTTTGGTAACTTGATTTTAGAAAATATTTTGCTCTTATGTGGAAAAATGTGGGAAAATAAGAAAAAAAAATGAAGAAATATATATTATATTTTGAAAAAAAAATTAAGATGCATCACAATCAAAATATAAGAAACATAATTGTCCATATACACTGCACAACTTAACATAATGTAATGAATCCATTGATTTCATGCATGGATAATTTTTTTAAAAACTAAAAAAAGTACGAGCATTGAACTTCAAATAATGTTTAAAACATAAATTGAGATTTATTACCCATAAAGTAACAAGCTCTTGAGGTGAAGTCAAATATATTAAAGATGATATGTTAAAGAAGCCCTAGAGAACTTTTGAAGAAGATGAGATATATTGAAGATAACTTGAGAAACGTAATATGTTTGGCTAATTGAAGTATCATTACACCCATATCCTTATTGATAGCAATTTCCCTACAACGCTATGAAAAATCAATTTTTAACGGGCTTTAAAATTGAAAAACGATGTCTAATGAAGGGTGTGCTTTTTGGCGCCCCCTTTAACTCTCCTCTCCCCCAAATTTCATTTTAGCTAAACAAAACACGAGACTCAAAGCTCGCCCATCTCCCCTGAAGCTTTCCTCTTGCTAGCCTCTCCCTCTCTTCACCCAAAAGGCCAAGAAAACATCGGTTTCTCTTCTTTGATACACTGTGTCGTGTGTCCGTCTTTTCTCTTGTGTGCAATAATGGATTTCAGTCGGCTCCACTTCTAAATACAAGCACCATTTCCTTCCCCAGAGCGAAATGAGAAAGAGATCATCAGCAGCAAAAACGTCCGCAAACCTTCTGGCTTCTTCACTCCCTTTCAAAACCTCTCATCTCTCCCGTGGCTCTCCTTCGAAGCCGTCGTTTGATTTTTGTCTGAAATGCTTCAAAACGTCCACCTCAAAGAAGAAGACCGTGACCGCAACAGCTGCATCTGTTATGATCCAACCGAGAAATGCCAGATCTCTTTCAGAAAAAGCACTGATGACGATCTCTGCTCTGAAGGATCATGTCTCCTCTCGATCCGATTAGGTCAAGAGGCATCTCGATCTGTCTCACTATGAGATTCTCAAGGAATTCGAAGCCTCTCAGTCTCGTCTTTCCAAGCGATTCAAGGTGATTTTCATGTTTTGATTCTTGATTCTTGATTATGTGTTTCTTTGATGATCAAACCGTGTTTTGTTGAGATCTGAACAGTAAACGTATTACCTTGTTCAGGTTAATAGAGATCTAATGTCCAATGAGATGCAAAGGATGCGTCAACAACTAGAATACTTGCAGGCAGAATTACTTTGTGCCCGTGGTGCAGTTACTTATTCCGATGAAGTGCAGGTATCAGAGTTCTACATAATCTCTCTCTGTCAATTCACCTTATCACTTCTTCATCTTTTTAATTTTTGTACTAGAAGTAAAGACTTTCTTAAGAAAATTTCTATTCCATATGTGTCTTGAGGTACTGAGACGTGAACCTCTTTTGTGGGTTCTCAAGGAAAGGATTGCTTGGCTTGAAGCTACAAATGCAAAACTTTGATGCCTAATTCAATGTTTTGATGATAATTTTGTTTTATATTGGATCAAATTTGTCTGATCAATTGTTTTTTTTGTTTTTTTTTTCATCCTATCAATTTCTTGTAGACATTGGCTAAAAATTTGGAGAAATTAGGAGATTCATCTAGCGCCGCCTCTGGTTACTTTGATATTGTTGCTGCTCAGGTTAGTTTCTTGAAACTATTAGTTACTTCAAAGTAGATTAAAAGATAAAGATACATTGAACTCTAAAATCACTTGGCTGGGGTTGATTCACAAGTCACATGGCTGGTAACCACTATCAGTGCTTCCTACTTCCTCTTCATTGCCGATTATGGCCCTGAACCTAACATCCTTGACCCTGTATATACAATTTCTACTTCCCATTCTCTATTTCAACATAGAATATATGTTATTGTGTTCTAAAAATAAAATTCTGAATGTGTTCTTAGTTTTTTGTTGATTACATCAAATTGTTTCTATTTGAAATATTGTTTTGGGTCTTTTTAGTCTATGGATTAACTTTTGAGTTCTTTTTGGTTAACCGGGGACAATGTAGTTTTGTCAATTAGCATAATATGTTCTCTCTTTCAGTATTTTTGTTGTTTTTTACTCCTAAACTTATCTAATCTAAATCTGTAATCTTGAAAATAGAGTCAAATTGTTTAAAGTTCTTATTGATCTGTGTTGGATGGAGCAAACCAAACAAGCTAGTAAGCTTATATTTATTTCACATCTATTAACAATATGTATTAAGTTACTTGGACGATCTTATCATCTTTGCAGCATATTCATCATAGCCTAAAAAGCATTTCATGCCATTCAGTAGGTCAAGCCACTTTTGAATTATATCATGCATTGTGAACTCTTCATAAGTTTCATTATCTGATTGTCGTCAACTTGAGAAAATAAAAGGCATAAACCATGCTTTGGATGATATGGCTTTATATTGAAAGCTTTAATCTGCCATTTACCTTTCTCCAATGACAAATTTGACGAGAAGTTTTGAATCATTATTTATTTTTTAGTAGTGGTCCATAAGATTAGTGATTTGGAAAAAATAGTATATGATTGATAAGTTTTCAACAGTTAGATATTGGCGTATATATGTATTAGCTTTGAATAGTTAAATTAAGTTTAAGATTTAAAATAAGCATGGGACTTTGTATCTTACATGTGAGTTTTCCATTAATATTGTTGCTGCATCCCATTTTTCTAATGAAGTTGAGCCAATTTGCAGTCTCGCATAGGAGAAGAGAATGCACCAAATTTTTGTTTCTTTACTTGGTTAGTTGAAATCCCTTTTGGACGTTGTTTTGCTCATATGATATCCTCTTAACAATTTCTTTTGTTTGATCTTGTGTTTGTTCTATTATATGGTCGGTTGATCATTGGGTTTATGACAAAGCAACATAAACTTCATAAACAATTACAAGGAAATTTTTAGTTGGCATGTGATATGACTATAAATTTAGGTAAGCCTCTAAGAAATTTATAATCTTGATTCTACGCTTTAAACAACCACCTTTGGAGTGGGTTTTACTCTGAATTTCTTATGTAACTGGTGCAAGAAAAGACACTTGTAAGTGTTCTGGTTTTATTGACATAACATCCTCTTTTTTAATCGAAACAAGACATACTTTCATTGGCAACAATCA
The DNA here is from genome assembly GCA_963556465.1 of Berberis vulgaris. Taxonomy (NCBI): domain Eukaryota; kingdom Viridiplantae; phylum Streptophyta; class Magnoliopsida; order Ranunculales; family Berberidaceae; genus Berberis; species Berberis vulgaris. The sequence continues at coordinate 26,691,977 of OY747137.1, read as the reverse complement.
TGCAATAACCGTGTTAGAAATACAGTATAGTACTTGGGTTGTTTCCTTTGCCTTTATGTTTGAAGCAATACAGTACTTGGGTTGTTTCCCTCCCTAAGGTGATTGAATATTTGGTGATTATTGCCTTTTGTTTCGTGTTAGAAATTTTCGAGCTCAAAGGTTGAAAGGTATGAGGTCACTGCTATTTGTTTCAAGCCATGGTTGTGTTGCGTGAGGAAGTTAGTAATGGAATACATGATAAGTTCATAATAGATTCAGGTTCAAAACCTTATTGTGCTTTGCTTTTTGCAATTGTAGAGAAAATCAGTCCATAATGTATTCTTGGTGCTTTCTAATTCACAAGAATAAAAGCGTTTCTTTTGTTGAGTTGCAGAAAAGGAAGGGATGCAATGCTGAAGTCCGCAAACAGATTTTTATAGCTACATGTTGCTAAGGAATGTGGCAAATGAAGGTGTCGAGCACAAGGCAGTTAATGTTCCCGGGTCTTAGAGCAAGAGGATTGTTGCTTCTTCAGGGAAAATGACAGTTAAATTATTCATTTCACTCCCGAAGGTAAGTGAACATCTTGTGTAATATCTGATTTCTTCTGATTGTGGCAATCACATGAATCTACAATTTTGACTGTGATGAAATCTTCGTCTTTATCTCTTGTATACACGTACGTCTGAAAATATGCAAAAACAGAATAAAATCATTAAAAGAGAAATGTTTGGGTATATCTTCTAATCACTTTTATTCCTTTGATATGCTGAGAATGTTTTTATTCTTTTGATATGCCAAATATTTTCAGCAATTAAGTTTACTCAAGATCAGATAAAAGCTATGTGAAAACACTTATTACCTAATCAATGACAATAAATATACTTAGTTTTTGAGTTAAAGGCTCACAAACTATCCATAAATGCATGTTACTACAGCTTCCTATGCTTCTCCTCTGCTTTATGAATACTGGTTTTACTTGCTCCTCTTGCACCCTGAACTGAGAAACTCATTTTCCTTGAAAAATTGTCCTGTCCAACTGTTCCAAATACTGATAATACATACACATGCCACTTGTCTCACACATCGAAGCTCTGAAATTTAATGGATGTAGTTTATATAGCGAACAAGAATGAACTTTTGAATATTGATCAACAATGTTGGATATTGAACAACACGCCAATTGGACCATGTGAATGGTATTATCCTGTGGTCTATATATTGCATGGTGCTTTTGTCTTGCAAGAGTTTTGATATATCTTTATGTTTATATAACAGGTGATAATGAGGAAGATGAACATGAGGAAGAAGAAAGTGACTGGAAAGATGATTTTATTTACTTTGAAGAAATGATATTTTCATACTATGTGTATATATGTTATGTAAAAACTAATGAGACTTATTTTGTTTGGCATTGTACTTATGTTTCTACCATGTATTGAATTAGTATGATTATCAAGAAATGAGATTTTCTTACATGCTTGGATTCTATTTACTGTTGCATTTTTAATAGCAGATAGAACATTACAAATGATATCAACATAGCTAAAAAAAATTAATGGATTAAAAACATTGGCGTACACTTTTAATAGCACTTTTAAAATGCTATGGTTAACTAAGGGGGGGTGTATTGTATCTGGATTTTGTGGGCAATTTAATAAATTTCATGGATTCTGAAAATTCAAGTGTATTCAATTTGGATTTTAAAAAGTCCACAAAAGTCTAGGGGTATTCAATCAGGATTTTAAAAAGTCTTTCTGAAATCCACAAAGTCTAGGGGTATTCAATATGGATTTCAGAAAGTCAACAAAAGTTTTAGGGTATTCAAAATATCATTCATATTTATGGATTTGGAAAATTATGGATTCTCATGGACTTTGTAGTGTTAGGTATAAATAACAAAGTTCAATAGTTTGTCAGCCTCCATATCAAAGATTTCAACGAGAAAATAAGTCTCCCAAAGTTCTTCCTTGTGCCAGCCGCGAAGAGGTTGGTTCACATCCTCTTGTTTTCTCGATTCTTTTTCTATCTTTGCATAATGATGTATCAACTTTTATTTTCTGGACAGGTTTTATTTTCGGAGATGTATCCACTTTTATTTGAGTGTTTTGATGATTAACTTGGTAAATCAATCTCGAACACATGCTCGGCTTAATTTTCTTTCCAATTCATTGGTGGTGTGGTGTCTCTAGGGTTTGAGAAATCGTTGAGCAAGAAGCTATGGACCAAAGGATTCAACATTTTTATAGTTGTAAGCTTGTGAGACGATTGGCTGCTACTATCTTATGTTGTAGCTAAGCTAGGTGGGTGGATGGTTTTAATTTATATAGAATGTAAAGGAACACACTGGAGTTTCTTGGGTTTGATTTTTTCTATTGAGTCCGAGTCTGGTTCAAAATATTCTGGACATTTCGTGCAGTTTGGTTCGAGAGACTTCCTTTAAAACTACAGCATAAACCATTTAAATGACAGTCAACTCTAGTGGGACACACCAATCCATTTAAAACATCAATTTCCCTAGATGAGTTAGCCTTGATTTGCTTTGTTGCTTTCTTCTGGTTGTTTGTTTGCTTATGTGCATTTTTACCATTTGATGCATTGGTGCTACTTATATTTTGGATTTTTCATGTTTGTGTTGTTAGAGATGTCCAATGGCAAAGGTATAAAATGAATGCGCTATCCCAAATTTCTACGTGCTATAAAATAGAAATTAGGTTGGACATCCCATGGGAGGCTGTTTGCTCTGTGAGAATATGTTTTTAAAGAATTGCTTCGATGTGCCTCAAACCCCTGGTCTCGTGCTAAACTCTCATGAGACCACACAGGTTTTTGAATACTGTGGTTGGCTTTCCAAGAGCCGTGCACAAACGTATAGCAATGTATAGGCAAATTGTATAGATTTTTATATTCATGTGTGTTTTGGCATGTGCAGGATTGCATAATTTTCTTCGACAAGAATGTCGTTCAGATGAATTTTCTCCTGAACCAGAAAATGATCCGGTAAAGAATGATGAAGATAATTTTGAATGGGATGATATTCAAACCCAAGAGCAGCAAAGAGAAAATGCTAATCAATGGAGAATGAGTATTGCTAATCAAATGTGGGCAGCAACTCAAGCAAACGTCAACGTTGCTAACAATGATAATGAAGAAAGTGACCATGATCATTTTGATCATGAAGGAGAAGAATGATCATAATATAATTTTATGGACGTTTACTTCTTATTTTAAAGATGCTAATTAACGACCTTTTCTTTTTCTATTTTTTTAGCACATGTATCTCTCACTTTTGTTAATTATATGCGGACGTTTTTTGTTTCATCACTATTTACCAACTTCTTTTTTATCTTGCAAATAATTAGAAATCTGTAAAAGTCGTTCATACAAAGTCCGTGGATTTTCATAAATCTCTAGAAAGTCTGTAGCAAAAGTCTATGGATTTAAGAAATCAGCAGAAGTCCGTGGACAATTTAAAGAGTCTGTGAACAATTTAAGAGTCCGTGGACTTTTCAAATTATTTATCAATTCCATAAGAATCCATATACAATACACCCCCCTAATTTTATAGCACTTTAAAAAAGCTGCATAAAAATATGTAACAACATTTTCTAAATGCTGTGAAAAACGTTTAACACTATTCAACAACATTTTCTAAGCGCTATAGAAGGTGTTATAACAGCGTTTAACAACGCTATTAATAGAGAACTTTTAATAGCGTTCCAAAAACGCTATCTTAGAGCCAGACTTTTAATAGCGTCAGCTGACACAGCATGTCTGACAACACTATCTTATCCAGTTATAACGATTTTGGCATGATATAAATGAGGATTTGTGGTGTAGTGTATGCAAATTAAAGGATAGCGTGTTTAAGATGAAGATCCAATTGTACGAGTTGGTGAAGCTTTGAAGGAGCAAATCAGTGAAGCCAAAAAGGGAAGGATTCGCACAAGAAAACACAAATTCGCAGAGTTTTGTGGAAAGTTTTTTTGGAAAAAAAAAGGGATTTGTAGGCCTCGATTAGAATTTTACATACATTTTTTAGAAATGATTGAAAATTCCAAAAATTAATGGAAATTTTGGAAAAAACATTCGTAACAAAATAAGGATAATCACTTTTCGATCCTGATTTTTTTTATATTTTCAAAAGCTTAATTAATTCAGAAAAAAGTTGTTTGGAATACCCATTCCTTGATTTGGAGTATGTATAAATGGTTTGAAAAATCTAGAACTATAGAAAAACTAAATTATAAAAAAAAACCTTAATAACTAAATAAACTCAATGAAAGAGCGTGTGACACGCCTTTTAGCACCCAGGTTTGCGTGAGTGTAATACCATTAAGATATACAAACTTTTTGTAAAGATAATGGGGCACAGTTGGCCATCATGCATGGTTGTTATATGAGCTTGCTAACTCTCTGAAAATGCTTATTATAGGTGTTTTAAGGCTACCAATATATAATAAAACTCGATAAATTATCATTTAAATGCGAACCATTATGGAAATTTCAATTTTAGTTGTGTTGTATCTGATTGTTATTTTGGAAGTTTGTAAAATTCTGTATGATTTCTAAGATTTTAATTATTAATTAACCCTATTTGGGTTTACGCATGTATAAATTTGGGACTTTATGAGGTACCCTCCCCTCAATATTAATGTTGAATTAAGGTCAACCCCTCCCCAAAAAAAAAAAATTATGAAAAACAAAGTACTCTCCAATACAACAAAAATGGCATTTCAAGACATTACAAGAATGTTATGACAGGGATACCATAACATTTAGTGCAAGTCATAATAGTCCATGTTATCTTTTTGACATAGCACTATGAAAGTTCTATACCAACATAGCATTTGTTCATGGTTTTATTATCTATCACATGTACATAAATGCTATATATTATAGTTGTATTATCCATCACGTGTATAGATAACCACATCACATCTACAACAATGTGATACATGCTCTCAAATAAAGGCGTCGCCGAGATTCTAACAAATTCTAAAAAATAAAGGCGTCGCAGAGATTCGGATTGGGGACTTGTGTGGAGCACCCATAGCATTTACTGTATGCTAACCACGCCAATAGCGTTCTAAATGAAAATGTAAATAACATTCATTAAATAATGCTATCTAAAAATTGTTGTAAATGACCTATTTTTTGTGTAATAATATTTCTAATTGTCAACATTCCCTCAATAATGCTATCTAAAAATTATTGTAATAGCCAAGGTAGTCAAAGCGTGAATATTATATAAGCTTCTAATATATGCATTCTTCTTTTCTACTAGATTTAGAGGTGTTAGCTCATGTCAATGTAAGTGTTTATATTGCTTCCTATGTTATGATGTTTGTTACCATTCACTGCAACACCATACTTCCAATCAATTTCTTCCAAAGAACTATTCTCCCTTGAACCACGGTTTTCTTCCATAGTCAATCACATTAAGTAAAAAAAAATAACAACATTATTAATGCATATATAATCAATGTATAGATGTGGGTTCCTTTTCCTGGGTTATGACGGTGAAAATTTCGGTGAAGCTCTGTTGAAGGTAAGAAGATTTGTATCTCGAACAAGATCTCTAACTTTTGCTCTGTTGAAGCTTTTTGATTCAGGCGTGAAGCTCTAAATAGTAAAGGAGAAAGAAAAAAAAAGTATGAGAAAAATAAGAAAGATTAAAAAAGGCAAACAAAAGGCTTTTGTTTAATGAAGCCATGGCTTTGGTGGCTTTATGCTTCAACAAAAAAAGGCTAACAGTGGTGACTTTTTTGGGTTCAGGGTAGTGGCTTGGCTTTGACCAAGACGGAGCGAGATGTCATGACTTAGTTTGGCTATTGGCTTTAAGCGGTGCCTTTGACTACACTGGAAATAGTATTTCTAATTGACAAATAACAATAAATGTTATAAGCCCTTTAAATATGAAGTTTGGACCATAAAATTTGCAAGAAATGCCATCATATAACTGTTATTAAAGACTATTTTTATTGTAGTGCCCTTATTTTCGATCAATTGTTGGTCTTTTTGTCTTGACTGTCAAATGGCGCATATGTCGTGCACATGAAACCCAAATATTTTTCAATAATTTAAAAATGTCATTTGCATATATGTTAGAATTACCCTCTATATTCAATTAAATCAAATCAAAATCATTAAAGTCACCTCGAGATGGTCTTTCAACATGAAAAATATATGGAGATACCCATGGCTAAGAGCTCTACCTCAACCACCATGCCCTCTCCCACATCCATCACTCTACTCTTCCATAAAAACCACCACCCTATTGAAGTCCTTCGTTTATTTCTCGTTATCTTTATTTTCCTCCTCCTTTTCACTGACTCTCCCCCCACCCCTCCCAAAACAAAAACCTACACAGTCACCTATGTTACAAATCCCTATAAATTTCTAGAAGCCATACCAAAAAAACCAATTACAATAAAAATTACGGGCATAAGCATCGGCCCAACATAAAAATTAGATGAAAATAATTGAATATGGTTGATGATACATAGAAACGGTCACACTCCCAAACCGAACACGTGTCATGATGATCTCGAGGAATTACGGGCATAAGCATCGGCCCAACATAGATCTAGCCCAAGCGGATCTAAGCCTGCTCAACTTCAGTCCGCCAAGCGAATCCGGATTCTCACAACATACTAGGCCCGCACGTCTCACAGCTATTCACGATACCCATAAGCCATCTTCAAGCAAGTATCTCGATGATCATCTTCGGACGGACAACTACCAGAGTATCTTCCACACAGGGAAACTCCCTTCTACGGATTGCTCTTGGATTGAGAACTATCTCCCGCGTATCTAGGAGTAGATAGATAACGGGGAACTTCCCTCCTACAACACCACTCTTAATTAGAGAGGGATAAGATTTCCTCCCAAAATTATGCCTACGATGGCATGGTTGAATCATAACTCCTTACACTACAAATAAGATGTGAGGTTGGTAAGCTAAGGTACGCTACAAAGTCCCTGTTACAGTATTACACCTTCCTCAGATCCCCGCTTGACTTTAGCATCGGAATGCCATCGGCCACCCCACGGTGGTCTGTGGCTCACGTGTGTTACTTCTGCAGGTTAGCAGGAACATGATCAAAATAGGGAGCAAAAATTGAATGCATCAGTTTGGCACTGTCTGTGGGGACGACATAGCTCTTAACTTTATACTAAGCGTCGTCTCCTATCGAATCCTAAAAAGATGGTGACCACCAGGTCACGCAACAACGAACCAGGGGACACGTCCAACGCTCCAGTTGTCCCTTTACAAGTTCTTGCCATGCATGAGCAGTCTACTCACGCCCCTGCACCAACGGCGGCAACAACAGACCTTAGAATCGAGGTGCAGGCATCTAAAATACAGCAGGTTATCAAGGCGGTGGAGACACTCACACGACAAAATTCGCTTGCTGTTAATAGAGACTATGAACAACACAGACCTCCACCTCCAGCAGATGATAGGGAGCAAGCACAGGAGAGCCAGGCCTCCGCCAGTTCCTATTGGATCAAGAGAGGCTGCACGACTAACGATGATCCAGTCGCCTAGACAGAGAGGCTCGATCCGGAAGTATTATATTGCCTCTCCGTCCCAACCTTTGTTGACCGATAATGAGTGAAGCAATTCCAAGAAATTTCACTCCCCCGAAGCTTGATTCCTATGACAGAACCACCGATCCTTTCAATCATCTACGCCATTACCAACACGTAATGGCACTCAAGGAAGGATCTAAATCTGTCATGTGCAGAACCTATCCCGCCAGTCTTAAAGGCCCTGCATTGACGTGGTTCCACAGCCTTCAACCGAAGTCAATCGACTCTTTCAAAACATTTGCGATGTAATTCTTGACACGTTTCGTCGAAAGCCAGCATTTCAGAAAAGTCCCGCACTACATACTCTCTCTAAGACAGAGGTTCGGCGAGACGCTCCAAGAATATATCACACGCTTCAACAACGAGCTGACCCTCATCGACGGGTGCAACGACTATACAGTTGAGACAACATTCACTACGGGCCTCAAATAGGGAAAACTCTTCGGGGACCTCACCTTGGAACACCCTCTGGACATGGCAGAGCTCCTCAAGAGCGTCCAGAGACACATCACCCTGGAGAAGTCAAGGACGCTAAGAGGGAGAACGAAGGCAACATGAAACCCTCAGCTTCTAATGACGAGAAGGAGGAAAAGAGACACAAGGACGAGGAGCGGAAAATAAGGTAGAACACTCACAACATACTGGATCCTGATCATCCCAGGCCAGAGAAGTCATCCAACTACGTAAGATCAAGAGCTGTGATGCCCCTAAATGCTAGTCTGTCGAATGTACTCAACTCCATGAAAAATTGGAAGGAATTGAAGTGGCCCTCGAAGAAATGCGGAGACCCTGCCAGAAAGGACAACGACAATTACTGTGAGTACCACAAGGAAGGCGGCCACAACACCAATGACTGCAAAAGTTTGAGGTATGAAATAGATCACTGGATCCGCAAGAGCAGGTTGAAAGACTTCCCGAAGTCTGAGCAGCAGCCAGAACAGACCAGGGACAAGGGGGAGTCGGTCAAAGAGATAAAAAAAGGAGACTCATGGGATAATATATGTCCTTCATGGAGTCAGACTGAATAAAGACCATTCGCACAGGTCCCGCAAGCGGACTCTGCTAAATATGCGGACACGACCCGCAGATGAAGACAAACGCATTTTCTATTCAAATATTCAGAACCTCATTCCCACTTTGTCTTTCACAGACAAGGACCTCGATGGAGTCCGAGCACCGCACAATTATGCCTTGGTCATCTTCGTTTCCATCGCAAAGTAGGAAGTGAAGAGCTTTCGTTGACACAAGAAGCTCGCTCAACATTCTGTTCTACAATGCTTTCCATAACACGGACCTCAAGGAGAAAAACCTAGTGCCATCAGAGCACCTTCTGATCAGATTCAGCGAAAAGAAATGTTTTCCCATCGAAAAGATAGGATTAGCCACGGCAGCTGGAGAACAACGACTGAAGAAGGTACTAAGTATACTACTAACAACTCAGAAGGGACAATACGTGGGGACCAACCTAGGGCACGAGGCTACAACTATACCACACTGAAACAAATATAGTGCTCCCAAATCTAGCTACATTATGCAGAGTAGCCTGATCCAATGCAAGGCGAAAAGACTGAAGAGACACCATTTTCGAGCAGTACAGGAGTAGTCAACCCTCTCGCATAGCGATTCGCAACGGCAGTGGCAAGCGGGAACACATCCCCTCGACATTCCGTCGGTGCGGAGATCCGCCCCCGGCAAGGTTTTCTATTCAATGACCTATGTAACACCTCAACAGTCTGCTAAACGATCAGCGAAAGCTATCTGAATTCGCTTCGAGGCCAAGATTAGTTTATCTCCATCAACAGCTAGTTTGCTTTAAGTTGTTTGATTCCTTTTCCGTAGTCAATATTGAGTTTAGAGTTCTTAAGAGACTTATGTGATTCGCAATCATTTAAGAAATAAAACAAGAATTTCAAAAACAAACTCTATTGATTATTTGAAATATGTAACAACAAGCACTTTGAGGTGGATACAAAAGACTACATACTGCGAGCGCCCTGAGGCGGATACAAAAACTATACACCGCAGGCATCGGATCAACATGGAGTGAGGACTTGCTCGTATTGCCCGAGACCTCAATCCGAGCAACCATGATATGATATGAAAAGAGATTACGAGACCTCAGCGAATTAACTACGTGCCCACCCACAACAGGTGACCACGCATAACAACAACTATCACCATGCCTGGTCGAGGTAAACATTAGAATTTTCGAAAACTCCAGTGATGGAGATCCAACTTCAGCCTTTGGAAAACCCAAAACATTTCCCTCAGCCTTTGAAAATCCCAAAGCATATTCTCCAAACATAACAGGAAATAAACTCAGCAAAATATGGTGCCTACAACGATTGGAAACACCATTATATAGACATAATGATTCACCAAACGTGCACTTCAGCATTAACTGCAAGCATTGAATTCCGTGAGGGAAAATGGAAAACAACAATTCCCAAGGAAATTGCGTAGATCACGTCAATCAATTAATGGCTCTGCATGCAACCCCATCAATTGAGAGGGAATAATCGATATACTCAAACGTCACACAGCCTACACCATACACATGTCACCGTGCGATCTACGCCGTACATGTAACACACCACGCAGCAAACCCTAGCCCTTCCTCTGCGGGCCCATGGGCTCAGCCTGTTATCCGAACAACACCTTGTCGCATGCTTGGCACAAACACTCGAGAATCCTAGTCAACTTTGACATACGGACTTTACCACTCTCTGAGTTAAGGTAACTTAGTCCATACCTTGGACCACTAGGTTCGCACCCCTTTCAGCAGGCAGAACCTCTGGTCAAATCGAGCAAGCTTAATCAGCCAACACTGATGACTATAGTTTCTGGTTCAGCCCGACACCTAGTCTGCTTAGTGCAGGTATCGACGGTTTAGGAAGCGAGAGTCTAATCAGCGCTGCCACGCCTGGTGATGATGACTCGCCAAGGATCACTGCCCCATTCGATGTCAATGTTCGTCGAACCAAATCAGGTAAGTTTAGCTGGTGACAACCAGCAACGAAAGCTTCTGATCAAAACCTAGACTTGTAGCCCCTACTGCGAGGGTGTAGATAGTCCGGAAAGTAGGAGCCTAGTCAGTCTCGAACTGATTTCGATGGCTCGCCACGAGACCACTGCTTTTCATCGTGGCCGCCTATTCACCAAATCTAGACTTGTAGCCCATGCTACGAGGGTATAGATATTCTAGAAGTTGGGAACTCAGTCAGACATGATCTGATTCCTACGGTTTGCTACGGGACCATTGCTTTTCAACGTGGTCGTTGAACCCTCCCAAATTTGTAGCTTGGTGCACTCAGGTGTAGATAATTTGGATGGTGGGAGCCTAGTCAGTACGAACTGATTTCGAAGGCTTGCCACGGGACCACTGCTCTTCAGCGTGTCCGCCAAAACCCTCTCGAACACGTAGCCCCCACCGTGCGGGGACAGTGTCGACGGTTCGAAAGGTAGAAGCCTAGTCAGTCCTGAACTAATTTTGATGGCTTGTTACGGGACCACTGCTCTTCAGCCTGGTTGCCAAACCTTTACTCCCCAAATTTGTCGACCGCTTTGCTCGATCGTAAATAATTTGGAAGGTGGAAGCCTAGTTAGTCCCGAGTTGATTCCGACTGTTTGCCACGGGATCACTGCTCTTAAGCCAGGTCGCCAAACCCTTACGCCCCGAATCTATCGACCGTTCTTCTCAGTCATAAACGGTTCTAAAGGTAGGAATCTCAAACATCTCTCCACACAACCTCCGCTATCCCTCAAGACTGTGGACGCAAATATGAGCTCTGAGTCAGCGCCTTCATGCTCAAATGGATTGACATTCTAACATTAGAAAAAAGGACACTCGTGCTGATATAAGGATAGTACAACCGGTGCCCAGATGAAAGCTAAATAGGATGCCAATCCAAGCTTACCGCGCCTGACCCAGTTCAAACACTCTGACACGTACTTTCAACCACCACAGCTTGCCCGCGACAACATCTACAGCCGATCAGTCAGACAAACAAGAAAAAGCTCAAGTAGCTTACCTATGGAACAGGACACAACTCGGGTGACTCAACCCCAGTTAAACTGTTTGCAACATGCCCGCTATCGAACATAACTACGCAGCAATGACCCCGAGTCATTCACAATACAAAGTAGTCAAGCTCTCAGCCGCAGACAAACCATACAACGTCCTATTGATTCAACCAGCCTATGCCGAAGTAAGACGACAAGGCAAAACGAAAACCATACAATAGAGACGCCAAATATGAAACAAAAATTATTGTTTTTATTAATGGCCAAAGACAAAAAGTGTATAAACGTACAACGTTTGCTCATAATAAGGAGAAGGTATAGAAATGGAAGAACTAAGCCTAGGAGGAACAGGGGCAGAAGTTGTATCTATACGCGCTTCAACCTGGACGTTTGGGATCGAACTGTCCTCCTCGCCTGACGACTCAGAGGTAACAGACAAGTCTAAATATGACATCTTCTTGTAATGGCTAAGATCCCACTCCGAATGCTCCTCCTTCATCCACGCACAACTCTAGCTGACCATGAACAACCCAGCGGAACAAACATTTGCTTTGTTCTTGAAGAAGCTCTTTCTCTCGCACCTTTACATCAATAAGGTCACACTCTAGTAGCTCCAACTTCTCAATTAGCGCATCGACCTGAGATTGCTCTGTGGCCAGACTACTCTTCACAACACTGAGTTCATGTCGTCCAGTTCGAGTTGGTCCTCGGCCTTCCTCGATTCCCGAGCATAGAACTCCACATCATATTCTAACTGTTGCTTCTCAGCAGCCCAGTCAGCTCCCTTCAAAGCACTCTCTTCAGCAAAAGTCTGCAACTCAGAATGCGCTTTAGCCGCAGTTTCCTGCATAACCTCGACTTCTAGAACGAGACGGTGAGCAATGCGGACTACAAGAGACACGACCGATACCACGACCACTTTCAGGGGAGTCAACGGTAGGGTGATCAGATTCCACCACCTCAGGCAAATCTTCAGCAAATCCCTCTATCGGAGTGGCCCCACGCGAATCAGCGCCAACAGAAGCCGCCATTGCGACCCACACCAGACAGTCATTTAGAGCCTCAACCTGCGCATCACTAAGGTTTGACCTATCAGAAACTCCCGCCAACCGCAGATACTCTTTCTTCAAACCAGGAACATTAGTTTCTGCCTCAACAGACCTAGTAGACTCGTGCTTCTCTCTCAATGGAGCAGATCATGCCGAAGACGGCTCGACCCTAACGCGAGGCTTATTCCTCACAAAAGAAGCAAGCGTCTCAGATGGATCCTCCGCATAAGACATAATGGGAGTCTTGGCCCTAGCAGCCTTCATCTTCCTGGAAGGGGCCCCTTCTTCCAGCTTAATGCGTGACTCTCAATACAGAATAGGGGGAACATGCCAGTTGTCCCACAGCCCACTGCGAATGAAATCGGAGACTCTTATGATATCAACCGCCTATCTTTTATCCATGACGCGAAATGCCTCCATGGTGGTTTTCTCCTCTAAGGTAAGAGGATCAGGGGAAACCTTCCTGCAAAAGAACACAGACAATGATCATTCAGCCCGCTATCAAACACATCAAAGTCAAAGGAAAGGAGTTGATTTTATGAAGCAACCTGAATTGTCGCTCAAGCACACGACCCTTGCACCGGAAATACTTTGAATCCAAGGAGCCAAGAAGCAGTACTTCTGCCAGAACTTGAAATCATCAGGCAGTTTACCGAAGCAACTCGGTGACTTCATCTTGCAAACAACATTGCTCTGCAGTCAATGACCGGTCAGCAACTGGATCACCCACGAGGTCACACTAACGCCAGTCTCCTTAGCACATAGCAGAATCATGAAAATTATCCTGTATCCATTAAGTCCCAACTGAGCCGGAGGAATCCCCACGAAATCCAAAAACTCCCAAATCACGTCTAGAACCGGGAAGCGCACTCCAGTTTGAAGCATCCCTTGATGCAAACAGACAAAACCGACCGGAAGCGACATTGGCGTCTGGTCGCCCGTCAGAAGATGCAACGACAAATCTTCGAGAACTCCATACCTTGCACGGGTTTCAGCGAGACCATGCTCGGACAACAGCTTGTCTTCAAAAAATTTTGGCCCTTAGCCATAACAACATCATCAAGAAGGTTTTCTCGAGCTATGGAGAAGACGAATGAACCTTTCAAAACAATATCTTCAAAAGCAAGTGAAGCAGAAAGGTCAGCTTCAACACTGCGCATGATGTATATAAAGGACAAGTTCCCGCCGCTTTTTCGCCGAACCGACGCATGCCCAATTAATGCAACGTGCAACTCAAGCAACGATTCAGACTCAATCATCATGAGCGGCGTATCCCTTCAAGAAATGACTTAGCGAACCGATGTGACGACCCGCTAACTTGGGGGAGTAGCTGATGATACATAAAAATGGTCACACTCCCAAGTCGAACATGTGTCATGATGATCTTGAGGAACTACGATCCAAAGCATTGACCCAACACAGATCTAGCCCAAGCGAATCTATGCCCGCTCAACTTCAGTCAGCCTAGCAGACCCGGACTCTCACAGCATGCTAGGCCCACACATCTTACAACTATCCACGATACCCATAAACCTTCTTCAGGCAAGTATCTCGAGGATCAGCTTCAGACGGGCAACTACAGCTGCTCCTTGCTTTCAACTAGGAAGCAAACACCAGAGTATCTTTCACACAGGGAAACTCCCTTTTACGGATTGCTTTTGGATTGGGAACTATCTCCCGCGTATCTAGGAGTCCAGAGTTAACAGGGAACTTCCCTCCTACACCATGACTCTTAATTAGAGAGGGATCTCCACGAAGATCTCCTCCCTAAACTACACCTACGATGGCTTGGTTGAACCAGAACTCCTTGCACTATGAATAAGACATGAGGTTGGTAAACTAAGGTACGCTACAAAATCCATGTTACAACATTACACCTTTCTCAGATCCTTGTCTAATTTTAGCATCGGAGTGCCATCGACCACCCCATGGTGGTCTGTGGCTCATGTGCTTTACTTGTGCAGGTCAGCCGGTCAGCAAGAACATGGTCAAAGCAGGGAGCGAAAATTGACTGCATCAATGCTCTTCAAGGACCGAAACCTATTTAACAAGTTTGTTTCTTGTGCATTTCAAGAACATATCATACATTCCACCAAATTGTTTGTCAAACTTTTTAAATGAAAATTTTGAGGACTTGATTAGCATCAAAAGTTAAAATCTCAAATTGATTTGACATGCACTCCTCGAGATACATATCAAAATGTGACCTAGTTACACATGAACTATGATTTTAGTTGCTTTAGTTGAGCTGAATACTAGGAACATCTAAGGTAAGGTAGAAATATTTGATAAAGTTTCAACTTTTTTTGATATACAATCCTCCAATTATACATTTTGGTGGCTATTTAGTTTGGATGTTTATCTCAAAAAGTGCATGTTGAATCCGCATAGTTCCTAAAAGATTTTGGTAAAAAAAATAGTGAAATGTGTATGTTAAAGCCCAAAGTCCATGAAATAAATAAAAACAAAATGCAAGGCAATTATATTGGAAAAAAAAATTTCCGTCTAAGTGTCGAGGAAAACAGCGAGGGACCCCACAGGTAGGGGGGTGGTGGGGTAGGGGGGGACCGTCCATCCCTCGGGATGCGCGCTTGACTTTTCAATGCACGCATCCCGGGGGGATGGACGCCCCCCACCCCTCGCTGTTTTCCTCGCCATTTCCCTCGACAGTTAGAATTTTTGCTCATCAGTTGATGAAGGAATCCGAGAATATTTGGGTGCTCTCAACAACCAACCTTTTTTATCTACACTTTGAAACTACCAAGGTTATATTAGACTACGTAAATTTTATAAGGTGAT
The DNA here is from genome assembly GCA_963556465.1 of Berberis vulgaris. NCBI lineage: Eukaryota > Viridiplantae > Streptophyta > Magnoliopsida > Ranunculales > Berberidaceae > Berberis > Berberis vulgaris. The sequence continues at coordinate 26,676,528 of OY747137.1, read as the reverse complement.
TTTGTAAAATTCAACAATTCTTCCACTTTTTATCCAAAATTAAATGTGAAACCCTAATTTCTTCATTCCCTTTCCACTCCTATATATCTTCTCAAAACTCTAATCAATCTCACCATTACATTGGATTAGATGTTACTTGATTTGGTAGTATCAGGAGGTTTTTTTTTTTTTTTTTAAGTGACATGTGAGAAATCTAGTATCATTAGGTAGCTATTCCAATCCACCCCCAACAATCTTCCAAGATATTATTTATTTCTAAGTTAAAGACCATGAGTGAAAAGATCTGGTTATGAAGGTTCTTTTTTCAAGAGGGAATTGTTGATCCTCTCTCCTAGGGGTGGGCATCCCATTCCGCGATCCCGTTCCCGTCCCGTCCCGTCCCGATTTTTTCGGGTCTTAATGGGATTGAATAATTTCATCCCGATCCCGTCCCGTCCCGATCTAGAATGGGATGGGATGGGATGGGATGAAGATTTTCAATCTCGCCAATCCCGTCCCGTCCCGAACTAATTAATTAATATTAATTATTAATATTTTTATTTCATAGTTAGTGTGCCAATACCCATTTCTTGTTAAAAGCTTGTTAGTGTGCCAATACCCATTTCATAGTTAGTGTGCCAATACCCATTTCTGTACATTTCATTGAACACTATTTTCTGTTAGTGTGCCAATACCCATTTCTTGTTAAAAGCTCAAGTTGCGAGGAAAGCCACAAGTACAAATTATCAAAACCAGACACAAAAAAAAATTGGGATCATTACAAAGATCACTAACATAGAAAACTGCAAAAATGAAGCATCTAGCTGAATCATAAATTCACGTTCACTGAATACTGGAAACTGGAAACTCATTCAACAAAATATTTTAATTGTCTATAGTAGTATATAGACATGTAGAAAATTCCATCGTTCTTAATTTCCAGCATTGAATTACTTAACAGGATTTGCTTTACAGCAGACTCAAGACTGTTCCAGGCTCAAGACTTTCAGATTAGCACGCTGATCCCATCCCGAACCCGTTTGGGATGGGACGAGGTCGGGATGAGGTTTTTCCCATCCCGTCCCGTCCCGATCCCGTATGAACGGGATGGGATAGGGATGGGTATATCTCGTCCCATCCCGTCCCGTGCCCACCCCTACTCTCTCCTAGGGTATACTCTTGGCATACCTTTTAAAAAAAAAAAAAAAGAAGAAGAATCAAAATTACCCATTTTGTATATGGTTATCGGCTTGACTGTACAAAGATGAGTCATCTTTTGAGCCAACTGAATGCTATAACCTGCCCAAGCATAAACTCTGTGCTAAAAATAATTAATTCCACGTGTTGATTTCAAATTAAGTTCAAAAGCAATTGAAGTTGTCATTAAAAGATTTTCATATTTTGGACAAACTGAATGGTGGAACTTGTTTTAGAGGACATGAGAAGATGGAGATACCGAGAGAGGATCAGGAGTGGGGAGAGAAAAGTAGGGACTTATGATTACATGTTTGTTACAAAATGACGACAATTGCCCATACTTAAAAATGGTTCCCTCATCATCATGAAAATAAAAAATTTAAGCAAAATGTAATTGGGTTCCCTAATCAACGATAAGATTTCTGATTATATTTCAAAGATCGTCCTCAGCCAACATTATTTAGGTCTACATATATTTAAACCTCAAAGAGACTTTCTACAAATATAAACCTCGAGCACTTAACGAGATGCTTCGCCTTCAAATAGTACTTCCTTGATGAATTTATGTATATTCTTATAAGATGACCCACCCTCCTTAGTAGCGCTTTCAACTTTTTCTTTCCATTTCATTGCATTCTTTCTCATATTTCTCCCTTTTTCACCTTCCAACAATTCCTTCATAGCTTGCTCAATTTCCTCTCTCTTAACATTGTTATCTATCTCCATACCAATCTCCCACACAGTACATGCATATAGACAATTGGTACATTGTTCAGCAAAAAATGGCCAACATATCAATGGCACTCCGTTGCAAATGCTTTCCATTGTAGAGTTCCACCCGCAGTGCATCAGAAAACCCCCAACTGAAGGGTGCGAGAGCACTTGATTTTGAGGGCACCAATTTGCTATCATTCCTCGATCTTTTGTTTCTTCAATGAACTCTTCAGGCAAACTGGCTGAGTCACCCATTAGAACATCTGGACGAAGAATCCATAAAAATGGATGTTTACTATTAGCAAGCCCCCATGCAAATTCTATCAGTTGTTGGTTAGACATGACTGTTATATTACCGAAATTCACATAAACCACTGAATTAGGACTTCTTTTGTCTAACCAAGTCAGGCAATCTAGGTTCTCATTCCATATGCTTGCAGATACAAATGACTTTAGTTTACTTTCTGGGAATTGTGAAGTAAGCATCTGTATATGACCAATCGTATAAATGTTTGGAAACTTAGCTGAGAGAGCACCAAGAACGTCAAATTCCAAGTCGTCGAATGTGTTCAAGATGATTGCTGAAGAATTCAAGCAATTTTGTGTTTCCTCTCCCATAAAGTCAAGCAGGATGTCGTTTGGATCCGTTGTTCTGATAAAACTAGGAATGTCCTTTAGTCGCACATTTTGCATGCCTGCTACCCAGTCGATGGGGGTATTCAAATAGCCATTGGTGAGATAACTCTCATCTGAAGATGCAAAAGGTATATATATGTTAAAAGCACACACACTAGGAGTGCTGATCTCAAAGAAAGTCTGGTTTATAAAATGACTGATCCATTGAAAAATGCTAGCTAGCATGACAAATTAATACCTTTCTTTTTAAAACAAAATAAAAGCAATTTTATAATGTTAAGGTGTTTACATCTCTAAGTTAAATGGAAATAAAATTTTGCAATCATGTCACTACTTGAATGCATGTGATGACACTGCTAATTTGTATTGATAAAACTCTTCCATCCAAATTATCTTGCACACGAATCTGAATCCAAATAATGTTTGGTAAGGCTTGGATCCATATTTTTACTACAATTATATGAAAAGGACATTGTGGGGATAGCTAGTTTCCAGACCCAAATTAGTAACTTGAGCATATAACCCAAACTGGGTTCATTTGACACACCTAGCCGCGAGGATCTCAAATTCAGTACTAGTCTTGAACTAAATATGGCTTGAGCAACTGAAAAAATCGAATATAATAAAACAGAAAATAGAAGAAATTTTTGAAGAAGCTGGACATAAAAGTTGAGCACTAGAAATTGAAAATGACCATGTTTGTTTAAGGTTTTATAGCGAATACTCTCCATATTTTTCCAATCATTTTTCATAAGAAAATTTTCTTTCAACAAACACAGCTTAAGACTTTGAAATTCAAATATGTAGGAGCTTTTCCCCAAATTATTACCTTTCAAAGGTATAAAGTCTCTTTTGATGAGCTCGCGGTATTGGAGATACCCCATCATTCCACAAGCCGAAGCAGTCCAAAACTGAACCTCCGGAATACCCAGTTCCTGAGCTGCTTGCACAGCGAAGCTCATGATCCCATCAGAAATTATGCAACTCACTTGTGGTATCTCTAATGAAGTATTAAGTTTCTTAACCAGATCAACGAGTGGAGCCGCACAATTTTTACGCATAGAATCACATAACGTGGGGAATTCTTGAGGAGCATCTAAAGTTGATGGCGGCAGTCCATCCGGAATTGTTTCAAATTTAAAATCATCAAGGCCTTTCAAAGCATCTGAACCTTTTGCTCGCAATAAGCGTTGATGGTAGTACTCGGTATTGACGAAGGTAATGTAACAGCCACTTGAATGCAGTAGCTTGGCCAACTGCATGAAAGGGTTAACATGGCCTCCTGTTGGGTATGAAATGCACACAATATGGGGTTTTGATCCCATTCTGCTCTTGTACTAGAACTCCTATGGTAAGTGTAATCAAAGTCTTTATAGAAAAGGTTGAGGGAATCAAATTATTATATTCGTTCAATGCCGACCTAAAACACAAGATAATGTTGTTTTTTAGGAATAAGACAGCTGCTGTTATTTATTGAAACAAGCAAACAAACACAAGTAGCTGAGCAATATAACGAAAGCTATGTCTAATAATAAGATCAACACCACCTTGTGAAATTCTGGAAATGGCCCAAGGATTGATCTCCAATTCTCCATAGTCAGAATTACCTTGGTAATATAACCAACAAATTGCGAAAATACATAGCTGTACTCCCTTATTAAATTAAAAAATGCCCTCACCCATGACGAAATATGACCAACAAATTGCTGTTTGCATATTTAAATTTATTAAAAGCGAATCTATGCAAGTAACAAATGCTAGTCGATAGTAAGGATTTAGGTGACTTTCTGATGCGGAGAGGATTGAAAAACATAAGGTTTGACTGCATGCTTTGCTAGCTAGTTGATTGCAAAAACTCCCTATCAAAGCTTAATATGGCAGAAATTTTGCAACAAATTCCTGCAGTTCCAAATCAATGGAGAAAATGATGATGATGATTGTTGGTGAGAGTTTCATTTTGATCTGATGTGCAATGATATGACAACAGTGAAGCAAGATAGGAGTATTATTTATCCAATGGCCCAAAAGAGTCCATGAAGAAAAACATAGGCCTCATCCCAACTGTTTGTTATGAGGCCTAAGTAGTCATTGGCTACCTTTTGAGGATAAAAATTGTCCAATCTGAAAGTGATCAAACATAAGGATCGCTCTCATTGACCAGAAAGGATTATCAATGTAAAACCCAACCTTCTGAAAGGTTATATTAACAGGGATATGTATAGATTTGCTCTTTTTAACTGTTCATGTTGACATATTGTCCGTGCTGTCTTTCAACAGAAGGAATGCAGAGGCACTGAAAAAAAAAAAAAAATGACCCCCACAACTCGATTAGTTGGATACATTTGCTCCAACCAACACCTCAAGAAGATATCCCTCATGTGTAGCAGCAGTCTTTGCCTTTTCCTTCCATTTCAATGCATTGTGCTTCCTTTTCTTCCCATTCTCACCTTCCCTCAGTTCTTTAATAATAAGCATATTATTAAAATTTTACATTACATATTATCTCTTGAGGAGGGGGTAATTTCCTTGGACCTAACATCTTTATCAATCTCCATGCTCATGCCCAATACATTACATATTATTGACAATTAATCTGTTGTTCAGCAAAATTTGACCAACATATTACTGGTACTCCATTGCATATGTATGCTTTCTATAGTTGAATTCCATCCACAACGTGTTAAAAATCCTCCAATTGAAGGGTGAGCGAGCACTAGATCTTGAGAGCACCAATTTTCTATCATGCTTTGATCTTTGATCTCTTCGATAAATTCTTAGGTAAAATAGTTGAATCACCCATTAGAATATCCGAACAAATAATGCACAGAAATGAGTGTTTACTATTAGCAAGCCTCCATCCAAAATCTATTACCTGTTGGTCAGACATGACTACTATGCTACCAAAATTCTGCCTTTCGAAAAAAAATGCTACCAAAATTCACATATGCAACTGAATTAGGACTTATTCCATCTAAACCATTTCAAGCAGCCTAGGTCTTCTTTCCATAAGCATTAATATAAAGGTTTGGGAATTTATTTTTTTATTTTTTATTTTTTTTAAATTGGATCATTGACCATTTTTTTCTTATTAATCCATGCTCGAAGGCTATATGACTCACCCTATAGGGTTAACCAAACCAGGCCCAAATGCTACAATATCTTTAATGTTCCTCTCCAAATTTCAAGGGACGTGCTATGGAAAGGTACCCATCATTTTTCTCTAAAAAATATTCAATTTAAAACTAAACCCCATATAATTAAATAAAAAACAAAAATTGTTCCACAATATTGCAAAGTGCAATAATCAGGTAGCTTGAAAACTTGCAGATGAAAGAACCGAAAATTGGGGAAACTCTTTGAGAAAATGTCTAACAGTATCAGAGTTCTCCCAAAATATATAAGAGACCCTTGCTAGACAACAATTCTATCTATATCAACTGTTTGTTTTAGGGTAAAAATGAAAACTAAGAACTTACTTTGTAAAAGTCAAATGTTGTGAAGGGCTTCCAGATAGATGGATATTTCAAATGTGATTGTATTATTTTGCTTTGCCTGGGAGATAGAATTGTTGGTTAACTAAAACATGGGAATATTGGAACACACATACTACCATGCTTTGAAGAATTCACAGTTTACCTGCTCAGATATCCAAAATAACCATGCATGCGCAGCATGCATTGCTTAAAACACAATTTGACAGATTCGCGTCTGTGGGTGGTTAGTAAGGCAACACAAAGCATGCTCAGAGCCATTAAAGCTTACCTAGCATTCAGTGCATTTACTTAAGAAGAGAAGCAAAATCATAGCATAGAGAAGGGTTGAAGAGCATGCCAGGGGCACCGGCAGGAGCAGCAATAGAGACTGCAAAATTGAAAGACCCCATTGTCAAGTTAAGCCTCAAACAAACAAACAAAATTGCATAGAAGCTCCACGCCAATTGGTTGCATATTTTCAAACTGGGTTGTGTTTATTTATAGACAAAAATAATTTTCCGATGTCATTTTGTACTGACCTGATAAGTGACTGCAATTCGTTCTTGCTGTATCTGCAGTACATGTCAATTCTTCATTACTTGTTAAGCTTCTAACTAAAGAAAGATCAAAATGAGCTGGATCCTTTCCTAGACAATTTCCTAAGCTTCTTGGGCCTTCTCCGCTGCATGACATGCTACTTGGCCAGTCTTATCAGTCGCATAGCTAGCAGCTTTGCCTGCAGTGTCATAAGTCTTTTCGGCAGCATAGCGAGCTGCTTTGCCTGCAGTGTCATATGCTGTGTATAAGTCAAAATTGGTATTTTCAATAGGGATAAAAAAAAGGACCAAATTTCAGACTGTTGTTCAAATTATTTCAATTTCAGTTGAAGCACTATTCACAAAATTGACAATATAAAACTGTATTACCCATTAGGGTAAACCAATAATCAAGTAAAAAAAATAGGTAAAAATCATTAGCAAGTAATTTTTCGTGCGAAATCCCTATAACGTAGAACAAGCCCATTTGTATAGTTTTATTTACATAAATCTGGGAATTAAAACAAAATTGATTTCCTTCCCTAAAACCTATGCCTATTATTCTCCAATTCACCAGAGTTCTCTATAACTAATACCTGTAATGGACTCATCTCTCATGTACACCGTCTTTCAACGGATTGTTACTCTTGTGCTTGTGAACCCATCCAACAGATCCTACAAGATATTACTTGATGTCCATCTACTGTCCACTAGCAGTTTGTCCGTTTTGGGATTCGATTTTAGCTCCCTTACAAAAGAAAACAAAGTTCTACAACTTAGAACATTAACAGAGAATGGGTCGAAGTCTCAAGGCAAGGCTACTTCCCAAATGCTGAGGAGCTTAGAGGTTTACACTTAGGGCACACATTCTTGGAGGAAAATAGAAAATTATCCTGATGATGTATTTACAGATACACCAGGAGAAGAGATACTCTTCAATGAATCCCTTCATTGCTCAATATATGCAGCCTGAAAACATAACAACTCCTAAGTGATTTTACTCCATCTATTCATTGTTCCCAAAAATTTTGATGATTATGACAAGGATAGAGAAAAATATGCAATCAATTTATAGTCATGACAAATTAAACTACCAAGAATTCATATGAGAACTGGCAAAAGATAACTAGAAAAAGGGAAACTTACACAGATAGCACAAAGGTAAGGTGAATGTATGTAGGAATTCACCACCAACCGAGTGATTTTTGAGTGCTCTGCAACGACAATTGAAGATGAAACATTTCAAACTTGCATTCACTAGAACGAAAGGAAAAAATAAAATAAACTATGCTTTCATTTGTTTCAAGAGTTAAATACTAGAAAGAGAAAAAATAATAAAAATTATTTGTTCATTTTTTGTTATTATCATTTTTGTTTCATCATAAGTTCAACAGTTGAGCCTATCTCGAAGTGCAATGGTTGATCGCGATTTATGCATTTTGGTTGATGTGTAAGCCAATGGATATTTATTTATTTCTGAAGTGGTTTGAAATCTCGATTAATTTAAAACTTACATTCAATAGAACAAAAGGTAAAAAATAAACAAAAGGTGTGTTTAAATGAGTACCATAAAGAATTGATTCAAGTTGAGAAAGAATTGATTCAAGTTGATAGCCATAACACATGGATGGAGGAGGAGTTCTCACCAATGGAACTAACTTAACACACAGAGAGAGTCAAATGCATGATGGGTCAGTAGATCAGTCCATATGCGCGTACAGCTGATATGAGTTTTCTTTCCATCTTGTTTGGAAGCATCAGGAAGGAGAGAGAGTAGATTGATGAGTGTAAGATATATAAGTAGACCCTTTAATTGAAATGAGAGGGGTGGCTAAAGCCAAAGCTCCGTTAACAGGCCGTATTGTTGGCCTCTTGGATAAGGCACGCGACCCTCTTTTTTTAGCTTCAATTTCTTCATCAATCTACACACCACTTGCATTCATTAAATCCCTCCCCTCTCATGCTAACTACTACATACAACATAATACATGTTATACATACTCATGCACATTGTTCAGTCTGGCTATTGTAGCTAGTCTGAAGTAGGTATTTAAAAAATTCCATAGCTAATAATCTTAGTCAGTAATCTTGATTTTGCTAACTTTTACACACACTCAAATCTGATAGAATATTAGAAGCGATCAAGTCAAACTTAAACCTGAACCCAACCCATCTTATCTACATAGCTAGAGATACCTCGTGCAACACATTTACAGGTTACACTTAACCGTATATTAACTTCATATTTCTTTCAAAACTGTACAGCTTATATGGATTTTATTAGATAATGATCCACTTTTGCATTGTGGGTATAGGCCTAATGCATGAGTTGTTCACTCTCCCTGTGATAGGCCTCCTATAAGGTTTACGTATACAAGAAAAAGAAAGAATAAGTGAATCCAAGTTGTCATAGTGCACGTTGCTATATTGTTAGTTGCAAGTTTGTTGCAAGTTGTTGTTAGTTGCTCTGTATTGTGCATTGTTAGTTGCAAGTTGCTGTTAGAGCTCTGTGTTGTGTAAGTGGTTGTAGGGTGAGTTGAGGATTAAGTAGAGATACTTCTATAAATAAGAGGAGAACAGGAGAAACAGGGATTCATTCATTCTGTAATCAAATGTACATTGAGCCAGGGGCGGACCCAGAATTTTAGTCGAGGGGGGGCGAAATGAAAAATACATATTAGTTGATAATAGTAGTTATCAATGGTAAAGCCAATTTCATTTTTTTACCGAAGCTAGTAACTAATAAAAAAAATTCAACTATAAAAAATACAATGCATATATCAAATTGGATCCGAGTGTAGTCAATTTTAAGCCAAAATAAGGTCATTATTGATAACCTTAGCAAAGATCAAACAAGCATAATAACTAGAATATATAATTAATATCACAGAAGAGTTTGTCTAGGCAGCCAGACTTTAAAGCTATTTTTTGGCCAAGTTAGAGCATTTTTACACCTTTACCCATTCTCTTTAAAATACAATCACAAACATTATCTATAGAAGGGATAGAAATGTAAAATACTTAAAATCTGACCAAAAAGTGGCTATAAAGCCTGGTTGTCTAGAATTGAGAATTACAAAATAATTAGGATAAGTTCTAGGTGAAGCTAATTTTTTTTTTGAAATTTGTGAATCTAATATGATCATAATACAATTTCAAAGAAAAAATAGTTTATATGAGGCTCAAATTTTATACGAGTTGGCTAATGGTATATATTTTCATTGAATTCTATCGTTATTATTTTAGATATTAATTTTAACAAAAATGCTAGGAAACCAGATTTTTGCAACCATGTTTTGTAATCAGGATGACGTGTCGTGATCTGGAAAGAATGATGAAATCCCCAAAAGTTTTATGTGTATCTCAAAGTTGTAAAAAACTCCTCTAACGATGCCACATCATCCTGATTGCAAAACATGATTTCCTAGCCTCACTATAATTTTAAATATTTTTTTGTTAGGGGTTTAATATCACTTGTGAAAAACAATTCATTTATTTAATGTTAATAAATTTTTATTAAACTAAACATTTTTTAATGTTTGCAATTACTAATAAAATTGCATTGAAAATAAAATAAAAAATGCACTCGAAGAGTATCAAACTCTGGTCTTTTAATAAAAGTGATAAACCTCCAACCACTACACCAACAAAGACATGTTTGAAAATTTTCATAAACAATTAACATATTGCATTCTACGTTATATAATCGATTTTTTAAGACTAAAACTATATACTAAAAATATTTTAAAAGTTGAGGGGGGGCAGCTGCCCCCCCGGCCCCTTAATAGGTCCGCCCATGCATTGAGCAATTGCTCTTAGGAGATTAAGGCATCTCAAATAGCCTTACATTCAATACACTACATTTCATTTGCAGATTTCATTTCTCCAGTGTGAATTGTTATTGTTTGTATTCTTGCTTTGATTTCCCTGTTCTGGCCTATCAGTCCCTCATTCTGCAAGGATCTTTCAGCAAATTACTGCAAGTATTCTTGATCTGATTTGCTCCAACCTGCAGATCATAACAAATCCGATATCAGAGCAACTCGATTATGAGGAGAAATGGCTAGAAAAAGTACAGGATCAAGTGCTAATGCAAGAATTGAGGCCATGGAAGAAGTTGTAGAAGCTGTTCAAGGACAAGTAGGTTTGCTAAGAGAGGATTTTCAAGAAATGATGCAAAGAATGGCACAAATGATGAAAATGCAAGAGGAGGCTCTACAAACTGCTTCTACCACAGTGAAGGATCAAATACCTCCAAACATTGCTGAGACACAGAGTCCGAATGGTATGGGTGGCGAAGGATCTTCTTCACAGGGGTTTCAATTTGACAGAAAGCACAGAAGATTGAAAATGCCCATCTTTAAGGGATCAAATCCAGATGGATGGATCTTGAAGGCGGGGCGATTTTTTTCTCTGCAAAGATACACTAATGAAGAAAGAATTGAAGCGGCAGTAATCTCTTTTAAAGCAGATGCACTGCTATGGTATCAATGGGAGAGTAAAAAAAGAATGATTCTGTTTTGGGAAGAACTAAAAGGGTTATTGCTCAAACAATTTCGAGCAAACAAAGAGGGGTCCTTGTGCGAGCAATTTCTTGCTCTTCGGCAAGATGGTTCAGTGGCGGATTACCGCCGGAAGTTTGTGACACTGGCAACTCCTTTGGAAACCATGGTGGAAGAGGTTTACTTGAGCAAATTCATCAATGTCTTGAAGCCTTCTGTTCGGGCGGAAGTGAAAATGTTGAAGCCGAGTCAACTGGGTCGGGCTATGGAGTTAGCCCAAAGAGTAGAGGAGAAGCAGGCTTTAACCGGTTTAATAAGATCGGGCCTCAAATATACTTCCAATTGGGCCTGGGGTGGACCAAAGCCAAATGAACAGAGCCCTTAAACGCATCCTCTAGAGACTTCGACAAGTCTCTCGCCAAAGATTCTTACAACCACCGCCAAGCAGGAAATCCCAAAAAATTCGAGAGAGCTTCGTTCCAGATAGGAGAAACTAGAAGGTTGTCTAATGTTGAATACCAAGCGAAGCGAGAGAAAGGATTATGCTTCAGATGCGATGAGAAATTCTCTCCAGGTCATCACTGCAAAAGGAAAGAGGTCAGTGTACTTATCACACAAGAGGAAGGGGAAATGGAGGAAGAAGGAGTTCAGGAGATGGAGGAACAAAAAGAGTTGGAAGTAGCTGAGATTAGCCAAGTAGTGGAAGTATCCTTGAGTTCAGTTGTGGGTCTAACAACTCCAAAGACGATGAAAATCAAGGAAGAGATTGCAAATAAGCCAGTAGTTGTTCTGATAGACAGTGGAGCGACGCACAATTTCATCTCTCGAAAAGCGGTGGAACAGGTGGAGTTACCAATTACGGCTACGGGAAGTTATGGGGTGACCATGGGATCTGGTGATTCAGTCCAAGGGAGTGGGGTTTGTCAAGGGGTGCGATTGACGTTACAAGGGATAGAAATTATGGAGGATTTCCTTCCATTAGGACTTGGCAGTTCAGATGTCATACTGGGGATTCAATGGTTGGAGACTTTGGGAACCATCTCAGTAAATTGGAAGGAACAGAGCTTGCATTTTTTAGTTGGGTCTGAAACCCTCACTCTCCACAGCGATCCCTCGTTAGGGAAGAGTTTGGTTTCATTAAAAACTATGTTACGCACTATCAAGTAGGAAGGGCAGGGGTACTTGGTGGAATTGGGAAATATGTCAGTACCATTGGGAAAGGTCTTAGAGACACCGGCGGTATTGTTGGATGTTTTGAAAAGATATGAAGGCGTCTTCCAAATACCATCAGAGTTGCCTCCAAAAAGAGGGTACGAGCATTCTATTGTTATGCACGAAAGATCAAGCCCAATCAATGTGCGTCCCTATCGTTACCCTCAATTTAAGAAGAATGAAATTGAGAAGTTCATATCTGAGATGTTGGATGCAGGGATTATACGCCATAGTGTAAGTCCTTTCTCTAGTCCAGTACTGTTAGTTAAGAAGAAAGATGGAGGGTGGCGCTTCTGTGTGGACTACCGTGCATTGAATAAACAAACAGTGCCGGATCGATTTCCAATTCCTATCATCGACGAATTGTTAGATGAACTTCATGGAGCAGATATTTTCTCCAAGTTGGACCTTAAATCAGGCTATCATCAGATTCGACTTCAAGAAGGGGATGAAGCAAAGACTGTTTTTCGTACACATGAGAGGCATTATGAATTTTTGGTAATGCCCTTTGGTCTTACAAATGCACCAGCAACGTTTCAAGCACTGATGAACTCCATCTTCAGGCCTTATTTGCGTAAGTTCGTGCTTGTATTTTTCGATGACATACTGGTTTATAGCAAAGGATTTGAAGCACATCTTGAGCATTTGGAGACAGTCTTGGAGTTATTACAGAGACATCAGTTATATGCTAACCAGAAGAAATGTGAGTTTGGATGCTCAAAGTTGAGTTATTTGGGACATATCATCTCGGTGAAGGGTGTTGCCATGGATCAATCGAAAATTCAAGCTATATTAGAATGGCCACAACCAAAGACTCTTACTGAATTACGTGGGTTTTTGGGTCTCACTGGGTATTATAGGAAGTTTGTAAGGGGGTATAATAAGGTAGTTTGGCCTTTGATAGCTCAGTTGAAGAAGGATGGTTTTAATTGGCATCAAGAGGCAGAGAAGGCTTTTCAAAATTTGAAGCAGATTATGACTCAGGCTCCGGTGCTAGCAATGCCCGATTTTTCTAAGGAATTCGTAGTGGAAACGGACGCTTCAGGTTATGCGGTGGGTGCGGTATTGATGCAAGCTCAAAGGCCAGTAGCTTTCTTTAGTCAGGTGTTGGGGCAACGTGCTAGACTCAAACCCATCTATGAGAAGGAGTTGATGGCCATTGTTTTGGCGGTTACAAAGTGGCGTTGTTAGGATGGAAATTCGTTATTCGTACTGATTAGAAGAGCTTGAGGTTCTTAATGGAGCAAAGAGTCATTCGGTCAGAATATCAAAAATGGGTAAGTAAATTATTTGGTTACCAGTTCGACATTCAGTATCGATCAGGGTCCTCCAATGCTGCAGCTGATGCTTTATCACGAATTCCTCCTTCCCCATCCTATTCCCAAATGACTTTGCCTACTTGGTGAGATTGGTCAGTATTACAATCAGAGATATTGGGTGATACTGATATAGAACAACTGAAACAGAAAGTCTTACAGGGTTCAAGCCATCTTGGTTATGTGATTTTTCAGGACATGTTATATTTCAAAAACAGGTTAGTCATCTCTCGATCTTCTTCTCTCATTCCCATTCTCTTCAAGGAGTTTCATGATTCCAAAATAGGGGGCATTCTGGGGAGACAAAAACGTACCAGAGAATAACTAAAGAGCTTTACTGGGTGGGGATGAAATCAGATATAAAAAAGATGGTCAGTGAATGCGATGTGTGCCAACACAACAAAACGATGGCTACTTCACCAGCGGGTTTGCTTCATCCCATTCCCTTACCCAATCACGTCTGGGATGAAGTCACCATGGATTTTATCGAAGGATTGCCACGTTCAAGTGTGTTTGACACTATTTTGGTTGTGGTGGATCGCTTAAGTAAATACGCTCATTTTTCGGGGTTGAAGCATCCTTTCACAACTGCGGGGGTGGCCTCGGTCTTTTCAAAGGATATTCGGCTAGATGGGACTCCGACATCGATTATATCAGATCGAGATAAAATTTTCATCAGTAATTTCTGGCGTGAATTGTTCCGTCTCTAAGGCACCACCTTGAAGCATAGCACGACATACCACCCCCAAACTGATGGACAGTCTGAGGTGCTCAATCGGTGCCTTGAAACATATCTCCGATGCTTTACTTCCGATAAACCCAGGCAGTGGTATAAATGGCTTCCGTGGGCTGAATATTGGTACAACACTTCAGTGCATTCGGCGACTGGGTACACTCCGTTTAAGGTTCTGTATTGCAGGGATCCACCGCCACTACTGCGATATACAGCTGGCTCCTCCGTTGTATCTTCAGTGGAGCAACTACTAGTGGATAGGGACAATATTTTGGAGACCCTCAAATCACATTTGTTACGTGCACAACAGCGTATGAAGCTTCAAGCTGATAAATCGAGGCGGGATGAGTTTTTTGAGGTGGGTGATCAGGTCTTTTTGAAGATAAGACCTTATCGACAAAAATCACTGGTATGTCGAGCTAGTAAAAAATTATCAGCCAGATTCTATGGGCCTTATAAAGTTTTAGCAAAAGTGGGGTCGGTGGCGTATCGTTTGGTCCTGCCAGTTACGGCACGGATGCACCCTGTGTTCCATGTCTCCCAATTAAGGAAAGCCAAGGGGGTCTGTTTCCAGGTTATACCTTTCCTCCACAGCTTAGCTATGATGGCGAATTAATGGTTCAACCTGAATCCTTGCTGGACGTACGTCACAAGGTTAAGGGGGCGCCCAGTGCTTTGGAAGTTTTGATCAAATGGCAGGGATTACCTCCTTATGAAGCTACTTGGGAGAATTTCGATTTGTTACAAACCCAATTCCCTTCTTTTCACCTTGAGGACAAGGTGCGTCTTTGGGGCGGGGGTATTGATAGGCCTCCTATAAGATTTACGTATACTAGAAGAAAGAATAAGTGAATCCAAGTTGTCATAGTGCAAGTTGCTATATTGTTAGTTGCAAGTTGCTATATTGTTAGTTGCAATGTATTGTGCATTATTAGTTGCAAGTTGTTGTTAGTGCTCTGTGTTGTGTAAGTGGTTGTAGGGTGAGTTGAAGATTAAGTAGAAATACTTCTATGGAGAACAGGAGAAACAAGGATTCATTCATTCTGTAATCAAATGTACATTGAGCAATTGCTCTTAGGAGATTAAGGCATCTCGAATAGCCTTACATTCAATACACTACATTTCATTTGCAGATTTCATTTCTCCAGTGTGAATTGTTATTGTTTGTATTCTTGCTTTGATTTCCCTGTTCTGGTCTATCAGTCCCTCATTCTGCAAGGATCTTTCAGCAATTTACTGCAAGTATTCTTGATCTGATTTGCTCCAACCTGCAGATCATAACACCCTGATCCTCATGCTATCCTTTCTGCCACTTTCTACCACAAATGCAGGAATATTAACAAGTTGAGACAATGTTGGGAGACTGGCTGAAGTGGTTGTGATTGGTGTATGTTAACCACCTCTGAAAGACAAACTCTTCCAAGTAGCCAACTGACTATCAAAACACTCAAGAAAAGGATCCCGAGAGTCTTTGTCAATTGTCATTTTAACTTGCTCCCCAAATAAGGTCAATGTATTTAGAGGCACGGCGAGACACTGCACAGTCAATAATGTGAACTAAATTCGTGATGTGCAATCACCAACACATAATCTATGAAATTGTACCCTTAAGCTCGACATTGCCTGGAACCACATCAAGACGACTTTAAACCACTTTAACTTATGAGCATTTGCCTCATTTTTGGTGAGGTGACTCTTCCATTGCGACTGTTCGTCCCTCTAAGTTATCAACGTGCTCGGCCAGCGAATCCACTCTGTCTGCCAGTGAAAAGAGTCCATCCAACCGACTAATCTGTTCTCCCAAAGTGTTCAACTGGTCCATTCTGCTTTCCAGTCTATGCATTCGACTGGCCTGTCGTTCCTCCATAGCGCTAAGGCGCTCATTTACTTCCTGCATCCTGGTTTGCATTCAACAAGCTCTGGCTCTAATAGAGAATATTTGGTCAAGTGGCAGGATGAACCTCCTTCAGAGATCAGTTGGGAGCCAGTCGAGCATCTGCTGCCATACCTCTCAAAACTGGAAGAGTACTTGGAAAAGTTCGCTGCGAGGGCGTCAGCGAATTGAGTGTGGGAGAGTGTCAGGACTAGTACCATTGGTTAGGAAAATCAAGGTTCAGAGGCCTTTCAAGACTTTCCTAATGGTCTCAAAACTCAATGTTCCCTTTTGAAAAGTGCCCAAATGCTTAGCATCTATATTATAGGGGGAAGGTTTGAGCTCTTGACTGTGAGGACGTGTTGCCTCCATTGCATAGTCGGGCCAGACTGTACCGCTAGCATTTTTATTGTTTTCTTTGCATTGCTTTTCAACTTCAAACTTGTATTTCCATCGATCGATAGCATCGAACTAGTCTTGAGCAACGTCCTTCCGAACGTTCCTCCCCATTGTAATCTATTGAATGTGAATGAGAGCTTTTACTGACTATTGTGCATTGTTATATTGTCTACAGATTGATATTGTGCATTCTCAAGTTAATATTTGTGCCCGTCAAAGTAACTACTCATAGGCTTACTAGTGAATTGGATAGCTAGTGCCGCACGGATTACTAGTCCGTGACAGTTGGTATGTATCATCAGAATATTGCAACAAAGGAATTAAGGGTCCGTCCTCAACCCTGAAACCAGCAATAATATTGTCAACTACGTCATAATCATCCTAGTATCCTACAAAATACCTCAATAACCAAAGCGCAAAGAAGTAGAGGGGAGAGGAGAGATGGAGAAATAGGGAGAGATTGGAAAGTTTGCGAAATCGAATTTAGAGATTGTTAATTACCTGAAAAGTGAAACAGAACATTTCTATAAATGTTAAACTCGTAATGTTCGACCCCTCACTTGATTCTAAATGAACTCAAAAATGAATTTGAGCAGAAATATTTGAATCCAGACGTATATCTAAACAATGGATGCACAAATTGATATTGTTATATGTATAACAAAAATATTTGAATCCGGTTTTCTCTACGGTTGTCTAGCTGCTACCAAATCACTACTAATCAAATTAAATCAATTTGCATCTATTTTTCATTAGAACAAATTGAATGATGACTAACAGTAACTTGACTTTTTTTTGTAGCATTGTCGGTTCTAAAGAAAGAGGAACCGATTGAACTGAAAGTTCTTCCCCTCACCATTTACATCCCAACAAATGCAAAAAATTATAAACAATACATATAAATAAAAAATGGTTTTGTGATTTGGGATTTCTCATTTGAGGCTCGTATCAAGTGTAGATTTTGCTAATCTGTCATTGTAGAGGAAACCAAAGAAACCCCACTATTGAAGAAGTTGAAAAAGAAGATACCCAAAGCCTTGTAAGGTGAACTCATCAACTTCTTTTTAAATTGGGGTTTCTTTGAAAATCCATCGATTCAAGCCCTCTCTCTTTCTAATCCCAACCAAACATAAACTTCATACATACATCATGATTTAAAACATAAGCTAAAAACAAAAATGAAATTAAACTCATACACATATGACTCACAACATAAGCTAAAACAAAAATGAAACTCTATTCATACTCGTATTAGAAGAAACATACACATCAGAGAGAGATGTCTGTTTTAGATTTTCATGGTGGCTAGAGGCTGATGAATTGGTTGTGGGTGGGAGGAACATATATATAGTTACACATCAATTAGACTAACGTGTGTATTAAACAGTCTTGAGGCATTCCATTCAAATTTTTTTTTTTTTTTTGTGAAATCGAATTTAGAGATTGTGAAATACCTGATAAGTGACTCAATCAAAATTTACAATCACCAAAGCAAATCGAGTTCAGATGCGGCAAAAAACTTTCAGTCACCCACTAATCAAGTACCTCTATGAAACATTGTTGATTTTAAAGCGCACTTCGAGCCATTGATTAGAAAGCGAAAACCAAATTTTAGGGATTGTGTTACCTGAAAATTCGAGTTTAGTGATTGAAATCTTCAATCACCTGGAACATATATGGTTTATCAATCGACAATCACCCAAAATTGAACTAAAAATTCCAGTTACCATGGTTTATCATGAAAGAAAATAAGAGGAGAAGAAGTTAAGGTGAATAAGAGAAGAAGAGAAGAGAACCTTGGTAGTAACAGGAGGGTTTAACTTGGTTTTGCAGAGGAGGGCTTCTTCAAATCAATTGTGAAATGAGCATCTACCGATCATGGCAGAAGAAGAACATTGGCTTGGCAGAAAACCCTAACTACTTCTTAGCGGGAGTGAAATCTTTTGGTTGGCGGGCTTTTGGTCGTGGTTTGGTTATTTGGGCGAAAATAAAAGAGTGTGTATGTGGAGTTAGGGGTGGGCACGGGACGGGATGGGACGAGATATACCCATCCCTATCCCATCCCGTTCATACGGGATCGGGACGGGACGGGATGGGAAAAATCTCATCCCGACCTCGTCCCATCCCAAACGGGTTCGGGACGGGACGGGATCAGCGTGCTAATCTGGAGAATCTCAGTGGGGCAGAATGAATTGCACATCAGCAGGTTTCCTTCCAAATGTCTTCATCTATTGTTTACCAAAGGTTTATGTAATTAGTATGTAAGTGTGGTAAAGCCTCTCGACGATTGTAAATGGCACACGCGACACTGATACAGTTGGGTATCACAAGTCCTGGTCCATATACAGTTTCGGTGCTAAAGCATGTTTTGAGTGACATCTATTATCATCTTTTTCTTCTATTCTTGTGATCAGATTAGTCAGCAGAATAGTTCGACTTGTCATCATCACTGAGGTAACCCACCCCACCCATTGAATTATACAAACTAATGCATATGCATGTAATTAAAGGTTCATATCCTGTTTATGAATTTGTATGTTGATGCTGTATATATATGGTCTTCATTAAGTTCATCTTGTATTTCAATAATGCAATAACTTCTAATCTCAGTATACTTCAAAAAATTTGAATGCAATAATGCAGAATCTGAACCCAATTTTTTTTTTCTTTTCTGGTTTTTATATCCTTCAAGCTGATAATGATATGGAATTCATTCAATTGAAAGCAATCTTATTGATTGTACAATGAAGACTCATCATGGGCATTCACAATTCTAAAATAAATAATTAAATAAAAATATTAATAATTAATATTAATAAATTAGTTCGGGACGGGACGGGATTGGCGGGATTGAAAATCTTCATCCCATCCCATCCCATTCTAGATCGGGACGGGACGGGACGGGATCGGGATGAAATTATTCAATCCCATTAAGACCCGAAAAAATCGGGACGGGACGGGACGGGATCGGGACGGGAATGGGATCGCGGGATGGGATGCCCACCCCTATGTGGAGTGGACGACGTGGTGTGGATGATTTGCCATAATGGCAAGTCTTTATTTTTTAATAATAATTATATTAGAACTTCGCTCACTGTTATGCACGTTTTTAAAATGAATTACAACAACGTACACATTACGAACGTCATGATTTTGAGTCATTAAATCCTATATATGTTTTAGCAGTTTTTCTTAAGTGCACCAGTAAAGTGCCTGATATTTTATCTCGATGCAATCATATAGTGCCTGGTAGCCACCAAGCAAGATACCAGTGCACTGTAGTATTACTCATGTTTTAGTGATCTAAGCTTTTTATTTTGCACATTTTGGAGTACATTTGCTTTTATTTTTCAAGTATGCAAAAGTTCTTGATATTGCCTTTTTAGATGTTTGAGCTACAGTTCTTTAAAATGGTTTGGAGAGCTTATCATGGAGTGACTTTAGATAATACTGACAAGAGTATATGTCCCTGATTACAAAAGAAGTTCAATCATTTTTATTGGTGGTAGTGTGAAAGTTTGAGCTACACTTCAAAATCAGTTTGGTTATATAGAGTTTTAGACACCTTGTGAATTTTCAGTTAGATCAATGAGGAGTTCCTTTGTTCTGCAGTGCTAATTTGAAATTGTCACACAACTATGATATTATGTTAGATGTTAGCCTATCCTGTGTTGGAAGAGGAGGCTTTAGAAATTTTAGGAGGAGATGAAGAGAGAATGAGAAGATAGTAGAAATGAGAATTTATTATTAATTCTCAAGTTTTGTTTGATACAAAATGGGAGAACTCACCCCCTATTTATATTAGTGACACATCCTTAAACAATGGATACGATTGTGCCAACACATTTATAATCTAATGGCTACAATTCATCATCTAGAATTTTCCACCATTCTAGAAATATCTAGATTTCTCCACTATTTTCTAATCCTAAAAATCTGAAATTCTAGCTGGCCTGGGAAAAACCAGCGATGTTGCTGCCTGGGGGGCGAATTTACCCTTTTGCCCACCTCTTTAACAACCTTTTGGATAAAGTGTTTAAGAGGGGGGGGGGGGGGGGGGGGGAGTGTAAAATCTCCCCCCCTAGGCAGCAACCTCGCTGGTTTCCCAGGCCAAGAAGAATTACTCCCTAAAAATATCTAGATTTTATCTAAGGACTCTTCTAGAAATTGGGCTCTAATCTAACTCCTTCTAGAATTTGTGCTTTGTTCTTTTATTTTCTACTCTTAAGCCCAATTACAATTGAAATAACTAAAGCCCAGTTACAATATAACTTAGCCCAAATCAAATTTATAACCCAACACCCCCCTTTAAACTTGATTTGTCATCCCAAACAAACTTCTCAATTTGGAGAAGTTTTCAAAATTGAATGGCTTAGTGAAAATGTCTGATGCTTGATCTTGGGACCTTACATACTCTAGCTGCACTTTTTTTCTTGTGATACACTATCTTATGTAGTGGTACTGCGTATCAATATGTTTGCTTCGACCATGAAAGACTAGATTCTTTCATAAGGCCATTGCTGATTTGTTGTCGACATAGACCTTGGTTGGTTTGTCTTGCGACATTCCAAGCTCTTTTAATAGACTTCTTAGCCATATTGCCTGATAGACACAAGATGTAGCAGCTACATACTCTACCTCACACGTAGAGAGTGTGACAATTAGTTGCTTCTTTGACATCCAAGTAAAATCGGTATCTCCCATGAAGAACACAAACTCAGTTGTGTTTTTTCGATCATCCACATCTCTAACCGAGTCACTATCACTATATCCAAAAAGTTTATAATCATTATTACGATTATAGAATAGACCAAAGTTACTCGTACCTTTGATGTAGCGGAGAATTTTTTGTTGTTGTCTTTAGATGATGTAACGACCCGATCCGCACAGTAAGATATTGTCCGCTTTGGGCCCAATCGGCCCGCACGGCTTTAAAAGGCCTCTTTCAGAGTATGCACAGCGGACACTGGGCCCCTCTCTGGCCCTACTCATCCAGATATTGTCCTCTTTGGCCTATTGGGCAACATTCCGCACCTCACCCTCACCCTCACCTCAGGTCCGCCCACTTAGGGTCTCACAATCCACCCCCCTTAAGGCCCAACGTCCTCGTTGGCCACACAGGCACAACGTTCACGTTGTCCGAGGGCCCACCTCCACGTGGAACACTTCCGGCTGGGTCAGGCTCTGATACCATTCTGTAACGACCCGATCCGCACAGTAAGATATTGTCCGCTTTGGGCCCAACCGGCCCGCACGGCTTTAAAAGGCCTCTTTCAGAGTATGCACAGCGGACACTGGGCCCCTCTCTGGCCCTACTCATCCAGATATTGTCCTCTTTGGCCTATTGGGCAACATTCCGCACCTCCCTCACCTCAAGGATTTGTTGCTTCCACCCACTTACTGGGGCTCCACAGGCTTCTTACTATGGGGATCCAACCTCGCACATATATAGCTCATAACCATCCCGCACCCAGGCGATGTGGGACTATGATTCCCCTTGTAGCTCGTCCAACCTCTCCCGGCCTGTTGGGCCTATTGGGCCTGTTGGGCTCCAACCCTCACCCTCACCCTCACCTCAGGTCCGCCCACTTAGGGTCTCACAGATGAGTAGTTGTTGGAGATTCCATATGCCGACTGACTAATCCGATGGCATAAAGAATATCAGGTCTTGTACAAGTTAGGTAGCGCAAGCTTCCAACCAGGCTCTTGAAGTTTGTTGAGTCTACTCGTTCTTCTCCATCGTTCTTGGACAGTTTGACTCTACATTCCACCGGCGTACTAATGGGCTTGCAATCTTACATTTTGAACTTCTTGAGCAGATCTTTTGCATAGCCTTCTTGTGTGATGAAGATACCATTTTTGTTTTGTTGTACTTCAATACCAAGATAGTATGACATCAGCCCAATGACTGTCATCTCAAACTCCTTGATCATTGCTTTCTTGAATTCTTCGAACATACTTGGATTGCTTCAAGTGAATATCAGGTCATCCACGTACAGGCACACGATCAAAATGTTTCCATCTTTGATTTTGACATATACTGCATGCTCATGAGGGCATCAGGTGAAACCATTTTCTTGAAAATATATTTTGATCTGACTGTTCCATGCCCTTGGTGCTTGCTTTAACGCATAAAGGGCCTTGTTCAACTTGAGGACTTTGTCTTCATGTCCTTTCATTTCATAGCCCAGTGGTTGTTCAATGTAAACTTGTTTTTCAAGAAGTCCATTTGAAAAGAAGATTTCACATCCATTTGATGAACCGTCCATCCATTTTGAGCAGCTAGAGAGATAATCAATCTAATAGTTTCTAGGGTAACAATAGGAGCAAATACCTCATCGTAGTCGATGCCAGCTCTTTGACTGTAGCCCTTTGCGACCATGCATGTTATGTAATAACTAATGAGAATTATTTTATTTGGCATTGTACTTATGTTTCTACCATGTATTAAACTAGTATGATTATGTTATAAATAAGGATTTTCTTACATGGTTGGATTCTATTTACTGTTGCACTTTTAATAGCAGGTAGAACATTACAAATGATACCAACATAGCTAAAAACAAATAGGCAAAAAAAAAATGGCGTGGACTCTTAATAACATTTTAAAAGTGTCACGAGTAATTAATTTTACAACATCTAATACTGTTGTAAAAAAAACTATGTAACGACATTTTTTAAACGCTATGAAAGAAGTTACTACAGTATATAAAACTATACACCAACATTTTCCAAATGCTATGATAGGAATCACAAACGTTATTAAAAGTGCTCTTTTAATAGCGTTCAAAATCACTATCATAGATCGAGGAGTACTTTCAATAGCGTTGGTTGTCACAATGTGTCATTTAACGCTATCATATCCAGATAGAGTTTTTGGCATGTTATAAATGAAGATTTGTGGCGTAGTGCTCATACTATTATTCATTTTAGCTAGTCATTGTTTGATCTTATTGTTATGGAGGAGGATAGGAGAAAGCAATGGGATGAACCTATGAGTCTACCAATAATGTGTTCTTTCTCAAATGTTGCTAAAGAAATATGTAATATACCCATTGGACCTGCTGATAAGAAAGATGTTTTGCTATAATAACATGAGAAGAAAGGCCAGGTCAGTCTCTACACTTTACATATTATTTGCCAATGATCTGAACTCACATGACTACTTGTTTGCTTCTTATTATGAACAATTGAACTCTACGGTGTTGCATTTTATATGGAAACTGCAGGTTCCCCATAGAACTCAAACTTTGATGTTGGAATATATATATATATATTGAAAAACTAATCATGCCAACTAGGAAATTCCTTCAGAGTTGCCACTGGACAATGGACATTCTTTGTCCATTCTCAAACACTGAAGAGGAGATCTTCTCCAACAATACCTTCTTTTGATGTTTCACAACTCTATGCATGGTAGTAGAAACTGCAGCTAGCTCATAAATTAGCAGCGCCGAAATGGTAATAATAGTGATGAATATTTTACCGATGGTATACCATCCTTGGGTGAGTATTTTTGTGAATGGAATTTACCTCTTTGCATAAAAAAAAACACACACAAGTTACATACAATGTGCATTTATCAACTTTTTCCCCTTTTATGCTTACAGGAATAAATCTATAATACTAGAAAATTGAAAAACATGAACAGTAAAACAACATCAACAACAACAAATAAAAATAAAAACAATCCATCTTTACCTAAGGGGTTTTCTGTCGATGGAAGTGAACAACTGGACAATTCTCCATTTCTTAATTATCAATCTGAAGTACCTCTTTAATGAACCTATTAAAACTGTTATAAGATGATCCTCCCGGTTTAGTAGCAATTTCTGCTTTTTCCTTCCAGTTCAATGCATTTTTCCTCATCTTCTTCCCTTTCTCACCTTCCATCAACTCCTTAACAAGCATCTCAACATCCCCTCTCTTAACATTGTTATCAATCTCCATTCCCATCTCCCAGACAGTACAAGCATAACGACAATTTGTTTGTTGCTCGGCAAAAAATGGCCAACATATCACCGGTACTCCACTTGTAATGCTTTCTATTGTTGAATTCCATCCACAATGTGTCAAAAATCCACCGACCGAAGTGTGGGCAAGCACTTGATCTTGTGGGCACCAATTTGCTATCCTTCCTCGGTTTTTTACTTCTTCCAGAAATTCTTCAGGCAAAATGGCTGAGTGTCCCATCACAACGTCCGGACGGATAATCCACAAAAATGGGTGTCTGTTATTAGCAAGTCCCCATGCAAATTCAATCAAATGTTGGTCTGACATAGTTGTTACACTTCCAAAGTTTACATAAACAACTGAGTTGGGAGCTTTGTTTTCTAACCATGTCATGCAATCCAAGTCTTCTTTCCATAAACTTGATCTCAATGACTTCAGTCCACTTTCAGGAAAGTGTGAACTTAACAATGGTAGATGACCAATAGTGTATATATTTGGAAACTTTGATGAAATTGCATCGAGAACCTCATGTTCCAAGTCGTCAAATGTGTTGAAGATAATGGCTGATGCGTTTAGACAATTTTGTGCTTCCTCGCCCATGAAATCGAGCATGATATCATTTGGGTCAGTGGTTCTGATAAAACTTGGGATGTCTTTTAGGCGAATATCTTTCATACCGGGTACCCAATCTAAGGGGGTATCTAGATAGCCATTACTTAGGTAACTCTCATCTGTGGATGCATGCATGATTTATGTCAAAAACAAGTACAATGAGAAATCTTAATCTTGATGCACAAAATAAATAGATATGCTTATGAGATTTTAGTCTATTTTATCTTGCTAGCTACGGAGATCCGTGAATTAAGTGAGCAAGATGGGTGGCCAAACTCGATTAACCTGAGTCTGATCATTATGCATGGTCTTGTATATTTCAATTACAATTTTTTGTCTACAGAAACATAACAATGACGAATAGTTTGACGAGTTGAGATCATTATTCCCTACTCCTTAGTTTTGTAAAAAAAATCTTAATCACGGTGCAAATGATGCAAACTCAAAATAGACAATGGCTTTAGTTAAAAGATCCATCATCAACAACAATTTCAAGTTATGTTTATCTTCTATTTATTTCTTTATTTCATAAGTTCGCATAAGATGTTTTATTTTTATTCATCTAAATTATTTTAAGGGCTAGCAGAGTTTTCATTTCATTATCTAGACAAGTTTCCAATTATCTCTTTCTGTAATTTATAAAATTAGCTTTTAAAATTTACCTTTTAGAGGAGTAAATCCTTTTTTGATCAACTCGCGGTACTGGAGATACCCCATCATGCCACAAGCTGAAGCAGTCCACAACTGAACCTCTAGAATGCCTAGTTTCTGAGCAGCTTGCACTGCAAAGCTCATAACCCCATCAGAAATGATACACCTGACCTTTGGCACATCTGATGAAGAATTAAGCTTATTAACAAGATCAATCAACGGGGCTGCACAAGTTTTACGCGTTGAGTAGCACAAACGAGGGACATCTTGAGTAGCATCTTTGTCTGAGGGTGGTAATCCATCAGGTATAGTTTCAAAGCGAAAATCATCAAGACCCTTCAAGGCATCAGGACCTTTTGCACGTAGTAAACGTTGATGATTGAACTCAGTGTTGACAAAGGTTATGTGAAAGCCTCTTGAGTGTAGTAGCTTGGCTAATTGCATGAAAGGATTAACATGGCCTTGTGCTGGGTAAGGAATGCACACAATATGGGGTTTCTCAATGAAAATTTCCATTTTTCCTCTAAAGTTTGTAAGCAATTGTGTTGGTTATGGCTTGTGAGCTTCTAGTGCCTACAAAATTGCTTTATAAAAGACCAATCTTTTTTGGCACAAATACATAGGAAATGATGTTACAATTAGTGAATAGGCCAATAATGATAATTAGTGACTAGGACAACAGTGATCGGTGGTCATATATGTGTCCACGTACTTAGCACAAGAAAATAAATGCATATCCTTTTCCAGCTGAAACAAACTTTGGCAGACATTTTTGGTCACAAATATAGGAGTAAGTCTAGGTAGCGAGGCCAGTGAGCCCAACACCGCCCATCCTCCTCTAGACAAGCGGTGATGCGCATTTCGAAGAAGGTGGGCGGTGTTGGGCCCTCCCTCGCTCCCTGCCCTCGCTCTCTAGAATCAGGGCACATATAGATATTTTCTTTTTTCCATCCAAGTGTCTGATTCAATTTGAAGCATCTTTTAGATCAATAATTGAACAATTTATGTCTAAGTATGTAATTATTGGTTTTAACCTCAATGATGACACTACAAAGAAGTGCTTCGATTGGTAAGGAAAATTATTATCTTAAAAAACCTTCTTCAATGATTGGTCAATCTCATAAGATACCCCACTTAATATTTAAGTCACAAAAGACACCTGATTTTAAAATTAACTACTCTACACCACCAACAGTACCGTCTCACACCATTACACTTTCTCACACTACCTACTTTATTTCCCACACCATCATTATTTTCACATACCACCTATATAAACAAGGAAACAACATTTTTTCCTTCACCATTCAAAATCGAAATGCAAGTCTCCCCCCATTCAAATCTTCCCTCTTGCAAAACGAAAAACCAACCCCTCAGATCCACTTGCAAATCTTCCTCGTTTTGCAACTCTTCTATAAGATTTCGACTCCAACTCTTCTGTAACTCAAAATCGAAACGCAAAAGCAACCCCTCAGGTCTAAGATATCGACTCCAACTCTTTTGTAAGTGAATCATCCATTCTATCTTTGATTCCCAAGTTTATAGTTGAACGAAATTTTGGGTTTAGGGTTTTTGTTTGGATTGTAAGTTAGACAGATTCAGTGTTGCTTTCTTCCATCTTTAAAGTAGAATTGTATATTTGTTATGTTTTTTGTGAAGTTATCGTTTAGTTCCTCTCTTGGTAATAAAAGTAGTTGCGAATGGGGGATTTGGTGGTCACTAGGGCTCCAAAGTGGTATTTTCTTATTAGAACATAGGGAAATGAGATATATATTGTTGTTTTACATCGAAATCGTGCAAGTTAGAAGTGGTTGGTAACCCTCGCATTGGCTAAAGTATTTCTTAAAAATTAGTAGATTTTATTGTATAAATAAATTGACTTGAAGTATTTGTTTGAATGTAATTTTATTTTCCTTTTATTTGAAGATTTATTATGTCTTCAGTTGGCGTTGGTGATGATGGTGGGGATGATCGAGGTGATAGAGATCAAGGACGACCCATGACGGTGTCTCACCGAAAGGCGAAAGCAGAAAAGGGCAAAGAATAGGCAGAAGAACGAATTAAACAAGAATGAATGGAAAAAAAAAGGAGAAATAAGTGAAGAAGAAGATGAGAGAGGATCAAATTGAGATTCAAATAGATGCTCAAGAAGTAGGTAGACTAGTAGATGTATCGCAAAGTCAACCCCAATCAGAAGGGCAAGCAAGTCGAAGTGGTGAGGGTGTTAGATATGAAGATGAGGAGTTAGAAGAGGGTGACAATGTGCTTGTGGATGATGAGGAAACAGTGGATGATGAGGAAACAATAGTAGATGAGGGTAAAGAAAAATGAGATGGTAGAGATTCTTATCCTGGTGGTCCCAAGGATTGTTTCACATTAAACTATTACCATGGACATATTTCTCACCGTTCTCACACTGCTCACCTCTCTTGGTGCACATCTTTTCGAGGACAAAATCCATTGTTTCCCCTTCCGAATCCACAATTTTAATAGTTTTTTCCTTTTATGGTAATATTTCTTTCATCGTTTAGGAAGCGATTCTAAACCCGATTTGGGTCAGATTCTTCGCAGATTATTTCTTTTATTATGTTTTTCGTTTTAGCATGAGTATTGAGATTTTGCTATTTTTGGTAAAATTCTAATAATGAAGAGTTTTAGCTATAAAGCCCGGCTTGTGGGCTAATTTAGAGATACCTTTGATTTGAATAATTTAATTGAATATTAGAGTTATTTCTCTATTTTTTGGCGAATCTCTTGTATATTTTCTTTGTGAATTGTCTGTTGAACTAGCCTGCAGGATAATCACTATTCTATCCGGCGTCAGTTGGTATCAGAGTTTTAGCATCTTCTTGGGGTGAGATTTTATCAGTTTCCATGGCTGGTGGTCGTGGTCGTCGCGGGCAGGTTCCGAACGAGGATGCCCCACACCGTGATCGTAACGTTCAGGATGTGATGATTGAGGATTTATAGAGGCAAGTTGCAGAGTTAACCCAGCGTCTAGTGGCGCAAGATTTCGGTGATCGTGAGATGGAAATTCACGATTTTGATTCCAGTTTCGAAAACCCGTATCATAAACATGCTCGATTCTGGGAGCACCGTGGTAGGGAAGATCGTCATGGAGAACTCGGTTTCAGAGTGGATCTGGCCGAGTTTTTGGTACGTTACAGGCTGAAGGATTCGTTGATTGGTTGAATGAAGTAGAGCGTATTTTTTAGTATAAGGAACGTGTCAAGTGAAATTGGTCGCCATCAAACTCAAAGGCAGAGCATCTACGTGGTGGGAGTAGTTGAGGCGATCACGAGACAGGCAGGGCAAGGCCAAGATCACTGATTGAGAGAAGATGAAGAAGAAGATGAAGGGTCACTTCCTTCATTTCGGCTACACTCAAACATTGTTTCAGCGACTTCGTTCGTTAAGACAAGGCACGAGATCGGTTGATGATTACACGGAGGAGTTCTATTACTTGATAGCCTGTAATGATTTATCTGAGACGGAGGAACAGATGGTGGCACGGTATTTGGGGGGATTACGACAGCCCTTGCAGGATGTCATCAACATTCACTCGTTGTGGACCATTTATGAAGCATACCAGCGTGCACTTTATGTGGAAAAACAACAAAACAAGAGGCCAATGATCCGAAGTGATCAAAGCAGTCAACTAGTTCACCCTCAAGAATTTCGTCCTACCCAGCAGCCACCGCATGGTAATTCTAACTCAAATATTAGATGTTTCAGATGTGGTGAACAGGGACATAGAGCGACTGAGTGCTGGAAGTCTGCTATTCAGAAGGGTAACAATCTCCTGATTGAGGAAGATGTGGTAAACGAAACTGAGGAGCTTAGAGAGCTTGTGTATGACGATGATGCAGATGGAGATGTGATGTATGGAGTTGGCAAAGAGACTCTGGTCGTTCATAAGAGTTTACTAACTCCCAAGGGTGATTCAGAGGACGATTGGTTGAGAAGCCATATTTTCCACACGACCTACATAGTTGTAGATAAAGTCTGCAAGATGATCATTGACAGTGACAGTTGTGAGAACGTAGTATCTAAAGAGGTTGTCCAAAAACTGCAGTTGAAGGTAGATTGTCATCCCAAGCCTTACAAATTGTTGTGGCTGAATAAAGGCAGTGAGGTAACAGTAGATAGGCGATGCCTAGTGTCTTTTTCGATTGACAGGAAATATTTTGATAATGCTTGGTGTGATGTTGTATCTATGGATGCTTGTCATGTATTGTTAGGCAGACCTTTGTAGTATGATCGCAGTGTTATTCATGATGGGCGGAAAAATACATATTCCTTTAGCATCAAAGGGAAGAAGATTGTGTTGGCACCTCGTCGGGAAGGACCCACTCCTACGCCGGTAGCCAATAATACTAACATGCTTTCTATGTCCAGGATTTTAGATGAGATTGAGCGTGGAGACGTGGTAT
The DNA here is from genome assembly GCA_963556465.1 of Berberis vulgaris. Classification (NCBI taxonomy): domain Eukaryota; kingdom Viridiplantae; phylum Streptophyta; class Magnoliopsida; order Ranunculales; family Berberidaceae; genus Berberis; species Berberis vulgaris. Next base: position 26,646,309 of record OY747137.1, on the reverse strand, counting down.
ATGCTCTGCTACCTTGTGGGAATAGTGCAGCAGACGTGATTCCAGATTTGCCAGCGAAAGTGCAGCAGCTGTTAGCAGAGTTTTCTGACTTAATACCAGAAGAACTTCCTTCTGGGCTGCCGCCTGAAGCTATTGTGAATTCCGATTAAGCCATTGTGAACTCGAGGACGAGTTCTTTCCAACCTAGGGCGATTGATGCAGGGGGATTTGAGTCAGATACCTTGAGTTGGCAGATCAAGGAAAATATGGCAGGAAATCGTGATCTTTTCCTAATTGGGGCAGTTTTGGGTGCGTTTCGGTATTTTGACCATAACTTTGGCTACGGTTATCAGAATCGCGCATATGACCCCAATTCGGAAATCTCTTTTTGGTGCACACTTCGTGGTCACCGAGCTAAGCTCGGTGCACATCTTTTTAAGGCCAAAATTTACTGTTTCCCCTTCTGAATCCACAATTTTAGTAGTTTTTTTTTCCTTTTATGGTAATATTTCTTTCATCATTTAGGAAGTGATTCTGAACCCGATTTGAGCCAGATTCTTGGCAGATTATTTCTTTTATTACGTTTTTCGTTTTAGCATGATTATTTGAATTTTGCTATTTTTGGTAAAATTCTAATAATGACGAGTTTTAGCTATAAAGCCCGACTTGTGGGCTGATTTAGAGATACCTTTTATTTGAATAATTTAATTGAACATTAAAGTTAATTCTCTGTGTTTTTTGGCGAATCTCTTGTATCTTTTCCTTGTGAATTGTCTGTTGAACTAGCATGCAGGATAATCGCTATTCTGTCTGGCGTCAACATTTCATTAGCATGTACACCACAACTTATTCATTCAGGTTCCCATCTTGGGGTTCATTAACTTAACCAAGGGAGTTATAGGCTAATCCACAAGAATGTGTGCGTAGTTTTCGAATTTTAGACTTTCGTATTATCCACTCTCAAGCTATAGAGTTCAAAAGTCAAAAGTAATGTTTGGGGTCATATATAAATTTAATATATGTATATATGTAATCCTTTTAGATTGAATTTAGAAAGCCACAAGTCCTCAAAATGGGTTAATTTGCTTGTTAATCTAACAATGGGGTGATTGGGTGCATTTGCTTGATAAAATGGTTATTGGTTACTGTGTTGTTTGTTAATGATGTACTGTACACATTTTCACAATGGAAATTGATATTCAATAAAACATGCAAACTTTGAATTATTGGACTTTCTTGGTATATACTCTTTTTCCTTTGCACACATCCTTTTAGAGTATATAGGTTTATATCTAATCATGACTGCACCACCTTAATTACTCCAGCTTATACTCAAGTTGGAAGTCCTTGATCACCTCTTAAATTTGTGATGATGGATAAAGATTGGGTGCATCTAAACAGGTAATGTAACCATACATAATTTTGTATTTTAAGATTAGTTACTCTAGGTGAGTCTTAGTGAATCTATTGTTTTTTGTTTATAGAGCTTCCCATGAGTATATGTGAGGAGCCTAGGATTTTATGAAAAATGATTGAAAAGACTTCAGAAAGTGTAGAAAAAGTTATATGCCCCTTGCAAAGATTGTCAAAACTTAAGCCATCATTGTTATTATGAAAATTTTGAGCATTTGGTGATAGCGCAAATGGATCCTACGTACACAAATTGGTATCACCATGGGGAACCATATTCTACATGTGAGCAAAATGAAGACATTGATATGTGTGAAACATACAAGTTATATAAAGCAGCCAACTTTCATGATGAAGACTATGGTGAGCCTAATGAAGAGATACGAAAAAGGGATTTCAATGATAAACTAGCAGATGCAGAAACTCCTTTGTACCCAAATTGTAAAAAATACACCAATTTGTTGGCAATTGTAATTTTGTATAAACACAAAACTGTGAGTGGATGTCTTGATAAAAGGTTTGATGAACTTTTGAAAATTCTGAATGATATGCTGCCTGAGGACAATGGACTTCTGAAGTCTTTGTACCAGGTAAAAAAATTTCTAAGGACGTTTGATCTAGGGTATGAAAAGATCCACGCTTCTGAGAATGATTGTTGTCTCTTTAGGAAAGAGTACGAGAATCTGGATAATTGCCAAAAGTGTGGTATTTCAAGATGGAAGGTAGATCAACGTACAAAGAACCCTAAAGAAGGTATTCTCGCTAAAGTCTTGAGATATTTTTCTATCATTCCTAGATTTAAGAGGATGTTTAGGTTAAGAGAAATGGCTGAACAATTACGGTGGCATATAAATCATAAAAGCGTTGATGGGAAGATGCAGCACCCAGTGGATTCAATAAGTTGGGACTTGATTAATGATAAATGACCTTCATTTTCAGCTGATCCACGTAATCTTGGGCTTGGATTGGCCACTGATGGCTTTAACCCTTTCTCCAATTGGAGTTCCAAGCATAGTACTTGGCCAGTTATGCTTGTTACATACAACTTGCCTCCCTGGTTATGCATGAAAAGTGATAACATTATGTTAACATTACTTATTCTAGGATATCCGGGAAATGATATCGATATATTTTTACAGCCCCTCATAGAAGATTTACAATTTCTATGGGCCATTGGGGTGAGTTCTTATGATGCCTTTAGTAAAACAATCATCAATCTGAGAGCAATCTTGATGTGGACCATACACGATCTTCCAGCCTATGGGAATATTGCAGGGTGCAGCACAAATGGCAAAATGGCATGCCCAATATGTGGCAAGGATACACACAATAATTGGTTGAAGTGCAGTTGTAAGTTTTCATTCATGGGTCATAGAAAATTTCTTCCACCGACACATCCATTTTGTAGAAAAAAATCATGGTTTGATGGAAGGAGGAACATGGAAGAAATCCTAGAATCATGACAGGCAGAAACATTCTCAATGCTCTCAAATATTTTTTGAATGACTTCGGAAAAGATGATAGAGAAAACGAAAGAGAAATGCCGAAGATGACAATGGAGAACGAAAAAAGTGGAAGAAAATGTCAATTTTTTTCAACCTACTATATTGGGAGGTGAGTGTTCTTGTATCAATATTGTGTTTTTAGAAAAATATATAACTCGGGTGTTATTTTAATTTATATATTGTAATGACTTTTAGGAATTGCTATTGCGACATAATCTGGATATGATGCACATGGAGAAAAATGTTTGTGAAACTTAATTGGCACATTATTGCAATGAAGAGCTAGCTCATGAAGTAATTCTTGAGGGTCATCCTATATCTAGGGGTAAGCCAGCTAAATAAGTGATATGGAGAAGGAAATTGCACACCGTTGCGTTCTATTTAATCCAGCTGAGGTGGAACCATTTTTAGAGTAAGTAAAATTCCGCTCGTTTCAGGTTTTAGTACAATATTCTTTATAAGACATTATAAAGATCACTTTTGGATTTTATTAGGATAAATTTAGAGTTAAAGCAATCAAACAAATTTTTTCAGAAAAATTTAAGCTTACTGTGGAAGAGTCATACCGAGAAATTTGTAAATTGGTTCAAAAAGAAGGTCTCTTGCTTTCTACAATGTCATTGTTTGTCAAAGTATAAATGTCATTGTTTTTGTTTCTTATTTTCTTTTGTTTTGTACATGTTTCTATCACATCTTTTTCAAGTGATCATTTAGAGATGTTGAAATGGATCGGAAATGGCCCCCGATTACATGCATTGTCCTATTATGGATATATGATCAATGAGCAGTTGTTCCACACAAATAATATTGACAGATCAACACAAAATAGCGGTGTATTTTATGAAGCAACAACCATGTCTAGAGCAAGTGCAAAGGATACTGCACAAGTAGCTGATGTTGTGCAATATTATGGGATATAAACAGATATAATTCTGTTAGATTACCATGACTTTTATTTTCCCATCTTTAAGTATCATTGGGAAAATGTTGGCAATGGTGTTAGGGTAGAAGATAGGTTTACACTTGTTAATCTACATCAAAGTCAAAATCGATTTCTAACTGATCCCTTTATCATAGCATCTCAAGCAAAGCATGTCTTTTACTCTAGAGTAGATGATTCCTCTGATTGGTATATATGTTGTATTGAAGGCACTACCTAAAGGCTTCCATGACTTGGAGATGTATGATGTGAAAGAAAATACAGTTTCTACAACACAATGGGTTGAGATGGATGTTGATGATTCTAATGATGAGGAATGTGGTTATGTGAAGGAGGATTGTGAAAGCATATATGAGTGATATCTGTTTTTTTTTTTAAGTTTTTTGACACAATGATTGAAATTTTTTGGTTGAGGCTCAATGTTTGGAGCTTGTATTCATTTTCTATCAGTTGATGAAATATTAAGTTGTTTGTTCTGTTAATTCTCTTTTAATATATGCTTATGTTAATATGTGCTTTATGAAGTCTATGTATTTGCATATTGAGAATAGGTGGTTTGAAAGCTTTATAACTGAGTTTGATAACCTGTAAGTGTTTTGAGTGATCTCGCCAATTGAAAATTTTCATGACTTTATGTAACTTCTGGTTATGTGCAGGTCTGCGGAGTAAGAGATAAGCATTTGGTGATCTCTTCTTGGCAGCAGAAGGGGTCTATGTTCCAGTTACTATAACAAAGTAAGAGAGAGGTAAAACATGTATTAATGAACACAATTTTCCTATGCACAGTAATTTCAGTTGTATGCCCTATGGTGATATTTATTTGTTTATTTATCTATTTATTTTGGCTGGTATAAACTGAATAAAATGAAAAACTGTGACAGTATATATGCAAATTAGGATGGCTATGACAGTAAGTATGCCCTGTAATCGCATAAACCAGTAACTAGAGGTGGTACTTTTTCTTTAGTATTTTTGTTGATAATTTTAATTAGAGTAGTGATATGGAGACCGAGGACCGCTTGGTCTTGTTGCATACTTGAAGTGCATATAAATGGGTGGGATTGTGCTGGTCTTGTAGCTAGCTAACCGCAGTGGCCAAGCTAGTAAAAAATTTTGAATTTTTAAGGAGAAAAATTTCGAGCAGGTGGGCACGAAAGATTTAAGGGAGAAGGATTCGTTACTGCCTGTTTTGGTAAACTTATCGATGGTTACTGTACAAGTCTAAGTCTTTTGTGATGCATGTAATTGTATAGCTCCTGTCAGTCTAAGTTAAACTTGTCAACTGTTTTCTGATCACAGGCAGTTTGTATTGTTGTGTTTCCTGCCAGTTTTGGGGTTGTATTGTTGTGTTTTATTCCTACCTGGTAATTGTGTTTTATTTCTCATATGCTGATTTAGGGTGTAGGAATTAGGATGGTTGGTACTTAGTAAGTGCTGATGGATCTAGTTTTGTTTCTTCAGTATATATGCAAATTAGGATGGTTGTGACAGTAAGTATGCTTTGCAGGAGATTCAACTTTTTTCTGCTTTGCAGGACTGCTTGTTTCGCTTTTTGAGACTTGCAAAGTGTTCTCATGGCCATCAAGCATCTATAATAAAATAGAAATGAGATTAGTAAACTAAATTAATGGATTATCAAAATGCTAAAGTATAGTTACACTGCACTGAACCGCAAGTTTAGAATGAGAAGGTCATTATGTGTTTTTATTAATTTATTAATTTGTTCATTAATTAATGGTCAAAGTCAATTGCTCAAGTGTCAATACTTAGTATACCACACAAGAGAGCAGGTGAAGTTGGCCAGCCCTATTGAACCTTGCGAGGTGTTCTTCTAGTGAAGGTTATTGGTATATAGGGCTATCAATGCTTCAAGTTCATGCTTTTAATAAAATGTTTTAATTGCCATTTTGGAGTGCCGCATATAAGAGGCTCTAAAATACATAAGGAAACCAGCCTGAAGTGGAGTGCTAGGTGAGGCCTAGATACCCAGGGTTAACCCCTGTTATCTCGCCTAGTACTCAAGGTAACAGAGACAAGCCAGGATGGAGGAATCTGTTTTAAGGTTTTATTTTATTTTCCAGTATGTGCTTGTCAATGTATTCAGATTGTATGCTTCTCTGCGTTTTTCACTAAATACTTTAGCATTTTGATAATCCATGTTGTAGATGCTCTCATGCTCTTGTGACCTGTGGAGTAACAGCAGATTAGATTGAAACCTCAATGTATCCATGCCCAAAAGTGTATCTAGCACTTTTTGGTAGAATATCTAGCAGCTATTTCAGGGGTGCATATATTTCAGGGGCATATATTTCAGCAGCTTAGATTGAAACCTCAAGTGCTGGGAGTGCATAAATTTCAGGGGTTTCATGGAAACTATATTGGTAGAATATCTAGCAGCTAGAAATACATTAAACTGATGTACAAAATTTGTTGAGCACATCTGATAAATTGTAGTGAATGTAAAGCTCTCAGGTGTTTTCAATTCAAAATAGAATTATACTCACGAGAAAAGAAGCCTGCTGCAGAATGTTAGAATTCTCAACAAGACAGATTGTATTTCATTACTTGATTGTAGAAAGTAGATACATTACATATATATAGACTGTAATGTATTGCTAGTTGTCAAGATAGCTTAACAGACTAACAACTAGCTAACAACTCAGCTTAACAAACTAACATACTCTGGACCACATTGACAGCTTAACAAACTAGATCATGTACTAACAACTAGCTAATACTAATTAGGCTTAACACCCCCCTTCAAACTAAGCGTAGATACATTAACTACACTTAGTTTGTCACGAAGCTTCAAAAATCTGGACTTCCCAAGAGCTTTAGTGAAAATGTCAGCAATTTGATCAAGAGCAGGAATGTGATGAACTTGGACAAGTCTGCGAGCTACCTTCTCTCGTACAAAGTAAAGATCCAATTCAAGATGCTTGGTCCTAGAGTGAAGAATAGGATTTGCACTAAGCATCACTGCACTGTTATTATCACACCAGATAGTGGGAGGGCTAGAGCAAATGTGTAGTTCCGACATCAGAGACTGTAGCCAAGTTAATTCAGCTGTAACCGCAGCAAGACTCCTGTATTCAGCTTCAGTACTACTCCTTGAGATAGTACTCTGCTTCTTTGAAGACCAAGAGATTAGATTTGCACCTAAAAACACACAGTAACCAGAAGTGGACCTCCTGTCAATGGGATCAGATGCCCAATCAGCATCACAGTACCCAGTCCATTTGAAAAAAGGGGATGAGACCAGATGAAGGCCAGCAGTGGGTGTAGCTTTGAGATACCTCAGAATTCTTTTAACTACTCTCCAGTGGGATTCAAGAGGATGTTGCATGAATTGACAAACCTTATTGACTGAGTAAGCCAATTCAGGCCTTGTGATGGTAACGTATTGTAGAGCACCAACCAAACTCCTATATAAGTGAACATCAGCAACTGGATCACTGCCAGTGTCGTAGAGTTTTTCACCACCACTCATTGGAGTAGATAAACCATTGGCGAATTGCATTTTAGCTCGACACAATAGATCATTAATGTACTTAGTTTGAGACAAGAACAAGCCATCAGAAGTTTGTTGAACCTGAATGCCAAGGAAGTAGTAAGCAAGGCCAAGATCTTTCAATGCAAACTGAGCATTCAGCTGATGAATAACTTGTGAAACCTCCTTAGAGCTGGAACCAGTAACCAAAATATCATCAACATACACCAGAAGAAAGATAGGAGAAGGAGAGTGTCGTATGAATAGGGAGGTATCTGACTTAGAAGGAGTAAATCCAAAGAGATGAAGAGTGTGACTCAGCTTCTCAAACCATGCTCAAGGGGCCTGCTTCAGGCCATACAAGGCTTTGTGTAGTTTGCACACAGCATTGGGACGTGAAGAATCAGTAAATCCAGGGGGTTGCATCATGTAAACATCTTCTTGTAAATCTCCATTTAAGAAGGCATTGTTAACATCAAGTTGAAACACAGACCACCCATAAGTAATGGCTACTGTGAAGACAACTCGAATGGTAGTGGGTTTCACCACTGGACTGTATGTTTCAGCATAATCGAATCCTGCAGCTTGTTCAAAACCTCGAGCCACCAATCTAGCCTTATATCTATGAACATACCCATCAGCATTTTGCTTAACCTTAAACAACCATTTGCAACCAACTATAGCTCCGTGTGGAGGAGGATCAACTAGTGTCCAAGTGTTGTTTCTGAGAAGAGCACCATACTCATTTTGCATAGCTGAGGACCAATGAGGGGTATCAAGTGCTTCAAGCAAGCTGACAGGTTCAGAGGAAGCCAGATAGACTTTAGGTTTGTAGATGCCTGCCTTAGACCTAGTAATCATCTTATGACTAGGAGCAATAGGATGAGGAGGACTAGACACTGACCTGACTCTAGGACTGACATTAAGAATAGGACTAGAAGCAGGGCTAGGAGCAGTATTAGGACTAGTTGGGAGAGTGGGAGACAAGTTGACCAATGGACCAAGCAATGTATTGGGGAAAGTAGGGGATTGATTATCAGTAGATGAAGAGGAGAAACCAATGGATGCAGGAACAGAATTAGAGGAAGGACTAGTTGGAGTAGGATTAGAAGCATCAGATAACCACTTCGAATAAGGAAAGTGTGTCTCATTAAACACAACATCACGAGATATGAATAGACGACCAGTACGTGACACACATTTATAGCCCTTATGTTGTGAACTATACCCCTGAAAAATACATTCCTCAGATCTAAATTGCAGTTTATGGGAGTTGTAAGGCCTGGTATTGGGAAAACATGAACATCCAAATACTCTTAAAATGTTGTAATCAGGAGGTGTATTGTAAAGTTTTTCATAAGGAGACAAACCATTAAGAATTTGAGTAGGAACACAATTGATAAGAAACACAGATGTCTTAACAGCATCATCCCAGTATTTTAAAGGAAGTGAGGCATGGGCAAGGAGTGCTAATGCTGACTCAGTAATGTGACGATGCTTTCTTTCAGCAAGTCCATTCTGCTGATGGGTAGTAGGACATGCAAGCCTATGACCTATCCCATGAATACTAAGAAAATTAGCAAAGGACCTATACTCTCCTCCCCAGTCTGATTGTAGACATTTGATAGGAAAACCAAATTGCAACTCAACTTGAGCCTTGAATTTGAGGAAAGTAGAAAAGGCATCCGACTTGTTTTTCAATAAGTAGACCCAAGTGAACCTACTATAGGAATCAATAAAGTGAACATAGTACTTGAAACCACAAGATGACTGAGTAGAGGCAGGACCCCAGAGGTCAGTATGAATGAGTTCAAAAGGTTTTGAGTATACTGTGGTGGAATTGGAGAATGGAAGCCTATGAATCTTGCCCAAGCAACAGGCAGTACAAATATCTACATTTGTATTAGAAGTAGTAATATTGCATTTGTTAAGCACTTGCTTTACAATAGAAAGAGAAGGATGTCCTAACCTAGCATGCCACTGAGACAAATAAGAACATGCTTTTGACATAAAAGTATTATTGCAAATGGATGCTCTACTATTACTACAAGTTGAACAAGATGCTGAGTTGCATGCTGAGCAGGATGCTGAGTTGCATGCTGAGCAAGAGGCTGAAGGACAACTACTGGATGCTGAGCAAGACACTGAAAAACTACTGGGAGCTGCATTTCTACTGGATGCTGAGCAACTGGAAGCAGGCTGACTACTGAATGTTGAAGGACTACTGGATGCTGAAGCTGACTGACTACTGAATGCTGAAGGACTACTGGAATCTGAAATACTGGAAGCTGAATGACTACATGATGCTGAACAAGACGCACCACTACTGAATGCTTGAAGAGATGAAGAATTTGGACAAGTAACATAAGAGGCAGACTTTGAACGAGTAAGAGGCATAGAAGGAAACACATATAAGCCTCGCTTAAGTGTTCCTTTCAAGAGGATTTTCAGTGTGGCCTGATCTTTGACAAAACAACAATTAGAATGAAATTCAAAGAAGACATTGTTATCTCTAGCAAATCTAGACACACTTAAGAGATTCTTGGTCAATTTAGGAACTTGAAGGACATTTTTAAGGTGTAATTCTCTTGAAGAATTTAGAAAAGGAATAGAGGACTGACCTATGTTTTCAATGGGCACAGCAGTTCCATCTCCCACAAACAATTGCTCATTACCATGATACGGCATAGCATTCATTAAATTCTGAGTATAAGGTGTGCAATGATCAGTGGCACCTGAATCTGGATACCACCTATCATCAACATGAGACTGCATCTGAGATGAATGAGTAGTGTTCGGCTGTATTTGGGATTGAGCAGGTCTCCAAGTAGACTGAGTATGATGGCTTGATGAGGCAAGGAAGGCCTGTCTAGGAGTGGAGGCTGATGAGGGAGACGAGTTACCATAACCAAGTGAAGCTGACTGAGAACTCCATGGATTTGAGACAGAGTTATCAAATCGATTAAAGCATTTGAAGGCAAGATGCCCAACTTTGCCACAAATTTGACATTGTGGTCGATTAGTCTGAGATCCAAATCCAGTAGGCCTAAAACCTCTTCCTGATCTAGCTCCTCTGGTATTGAATGAACCTCGAAATTGAGATCTTCCCCCTTGAGAACTAGACACGAAAGATCTTGGTGATGGTATGTAAGAAGACTGAGCTATATTTACAGAACTATTGATATCAAGATCCTTGTTATGTCTTTCAATCCTAGCTTCTTGAGCAAGTAGCAGAGATTCCACCTCAGTAACATTGTATTCCTCAGTTCTTGAACTAATTGAGATTACAAACGTATCATACGCCTGAGGTAAGCCATCAAATATGGCATTGACATGATCTCTTGAAGAGATTAGATGTCCTACTGAAGCCAACTGATCAACTATAGATTTGAGTTTCAGAAGGTAGGCATTGATAGTTAAGTCTCCTTTCTTGAGGTTTTGTAATTGGATTCTAAGTTGAGAAATCTTGGCTACGGTGTGGGAATTGAAAAAGACCTCAAGAGTGTTCCAAATTTGAGCAGATGTTAGGCAACCTACTAACCTTGTAAGGAGTGATTCAGACATGGAGGAAAGTAGCCAAGAAAATAGCAACTGATCTTGCTGTTCCCAGGTAAGAAACTCTGGATTGATAACGTTTCTGGCTTGATTTTCATTGGAGAGAAACTATGCTGGAGAAGATTCTTTCTCAATGAATCGTTGAAGCTTGTGTCCTTTGATTGTTGCCAACACTTGCTGTTTCCATAGCAAAAAATTTTGTTCATTCAACTTGACCGATAAAGCATGAGTGAACATGATAGGTCTAGACTCTGTCATAGCAGAGTTGATAGGTGGAGTAGCATTGGATGATGAGGAATCAGCCATTAGAACTGCTATGAGAAGCTAAGACGAAGAGAATGGAAGTATCCAGGAAAACAGCTCTGATACCATGTTAGAATTCTCAACAAGACAGATTGTATTTCATTACTTGATTGTAGAAAGTAGATACATTACATATATATAGACTGTAATGTATTGCTAGTTGTCAAGACAGCTTAACAGACTAACAACTAGCTAACAACTCAGCTTAACAAACTAACATACTCTGGACCACATTGACAGCTTAACAAACTAGATCATGTACTAACAACTAGCTAATACTAATTAGGCTTAACACAGAAGGACGTATAAGCAGGCAAAAACCCAATTATGGAAAATTTGCTAGTTGTTGATAATATATAAAAATCTGGCCAAGTGATATTTGCTTGGAATATATCAAGTTTATTTTAATATATAAAATATCACTAACAATATGTGCTGGATATACAATTAGTTGGGCTTGATTTTAACATGGTATCTCTCTTCTTGTAGCTTATTTGGCATGGCTGGCTTAAGGAAGTCCAAGAAAAGATTGCTAATGATAGAGGATAACCCAGAATCTCCAACCTTGGACACTCCAGCAATCCGTACCAGGGGAGCATGTACTAGGTTGGTGTGAAATGATGATGAACCCAATACACAACCTTTAGAAGCATTTGAAGCCCCACAGTCTCCTCGGAAGGGACCTACATCTTCAAAAGCAGGCTTGGCGCCAAGCGATGATGAACCTCCACTAATACCTCCCGACCAACAAGAGGATGAAGATGAACATGTAGTTGAAGCCAACCTAAATTCTAAGGTAGATGCACAAACTTCACAAGGAATTTAGCGAAAGAGAGGTCAAACCAAAATGAAGAATATTGCTTTGGATCCTAATAGTCGGGTTGATGTTGAATGGACTGATGGTGGTCAACCATATGGGCATGGATCTGTTAGTTTGTCCTCTTACTTAGGACCTCTTGTACGAGAGATAGTATCGATAACACTTGATGACTGGAGGAAGCTTTCTTTGGAGCATATAGAAATATTTTGGAAAGACATAAAAGTATGTTCCTCCTCCACCTTTTTAAAGTTGTGATTTTTTTTAGTTTTTATTTTATAGGGGGCTGATTATTTTAATGAATATCTTGCAGCAAGATAAAAGGTAGAGGAGGAGTGGCAAAAAGATTACATATTTAAGGAGATGGGTGCGATCTTTAGGGCTTCAAAATCAAAATTGGTTCGAAAATTTCTTGAGGCACCGAATGAAGAAAAAAGAGTTAAAATTTGTCCCGATAATATAAAGAAGGTTGACGAATGGAAGAAATTTGTTAAGACAAAAACAAGTGCAAAATTTAAGGTAAATTTCAGATTACATGTTTGGGCATTCATTTATTGTACAAGTTAATATCATGACATGTTTTCACCATCGCCTTTTTTTTATTGATAATATCGTTGCAGGCTAAAAGTGCAAAGTTTAAAGCAATGAGGCTAAAACAAGTGCCACACACATGTAGTTGTTTATAATTTACTTGTGGAAAATTTATTTAACTATTACATTAATTTGTACTTGAGTTAGTCATCTAAATTCTTTCTCATTTGCAGAAACAAAAAAAGCAATAACTCTGCTTCCCTCTCTAGGGTTAAGGTATGGATTAAATCACGGACAAGGAAAGATGGTAAACTTGTGACACACAGCAGTAGGTGAAGTTATTGTAAGAACATTCTCCATATGCCCTTGCATATTTAACTTGCCAATTTGATTTTTTTATAACAGTTATTAGATTTCTAATACTTATTTGTTTTTTACTTATCTATTCCTTTAGGAAACATTGAAGAAGATTGAACTCCAATCACCATCTTCTTCATCAAGTAATGTAAATGCAGACGATCTCTCACAAGCCTTTGGTCAGGATCCCAAAGGAATGATAAGAGGGATGGGAAAAGGAATGAGTAAGACTAAATTATCTTTCTTATAAGCAAGGGAAAAACATGTGAGTTAGCTTGAAGAAGAACAAAATGAAATGAAGACCAAGATAAGCAATCTGGAGAGTTTAATTGCACAACGAATGAAAAATCAAGCAAGTAAATTAGCAACATAAATGCTTTGTTTTTTATTCAAATGAGCTATGTTGATGCTTTGTTGTTTAATTGAGATTTTTTGCTTATAATTTGAAATCTTACACTGTATAGCCACTCATTTGGGGAACATGATAATATACCTTCGCCAACAAGTGTGAATTTTACTTCAATCAACAAGTGCAAGTTGCTTGATTGGACTGGATCAGGGGAAACAATGGCTGAAGCACGATTAACTTCAAGTGATCCAAAAGTACTTGTTAATCATATTTCGCTTGGACAGAAAGCCGTGAAGGTTTGCGTAGATGTAACAATGCAACCTCAAGCATATTTGTGGAGGCCTATGGCCGATACAGTTTGTATCAAAAAAACGGTTGGTAACGCGATTGCATGGCCTGCCGACAAAGTCATTATGAGTATGAGTCCAAAATTGGGGAATCTAACAACATTTCTTCTACATCGGTAAGAAAATGACTTTTTTTTATTTATTTATTTTTTCTTTTTTACAAGTTTGCCTTATAATTTTTCTGTCTTATTTTCTCAATAATTTTCTCCCTTATTTGCCTTAAAAAGTTTGCTCCACAATAGAATTTATTTGCTTTATATTTCAATGTTGGCAGAGTACAAAAACTACCTCTACCATCAAGTGCAAGATGCTAGATTGATGTGGATCAGGGGAAAAGTGGCTGAAGGACGTTGGTCTTCAAGTGATCCTAAAGAGGTTATTCATCATATTCCTCTTGGACTAATGCTTTGAAAGTTTTGATAGATTTAGCCAGAAAACCTGACGCATTTTTGTGGAGGCCAACACCTGATATGGTTTTTATTGAATAAGCTATAGGTAATAGAGTTGCATGGCCTACTAACAAAGTTATTATTCACACAAGTCTGGAAAATGAGAGTCAAGACAATATGTCAATACCAAAGGTGAGAAATATTTAAAATGCTTCATGTATTTTAATGTGAAAATATTAATTTAAAATTGTAGCTCATTGCCTTATATTTTTTATACTTGGTTTGTTAGACTGTGGCTAGTAGCTCAAAGAACATGTGTAAATTGTTGGATTGGTATGGGTCGGGAGAAACAGTAGCCGAAGGACGATGGTTCTTAAGATCCAAAACAACTTCATAATATTCCTTTAGGACCTAATGCCATATGTGTCTGGGTCGATATTGCAACGAAACCAAATGCACGTTTATGGAGGCATTCATCATAAATGAGCTCTATTGAAGAAGCAATTGGATGTCAACAGTGCGACATGTTTTATTTAGTTTCTATGGTTTATTGAAGAAAATGTAAACTGTTAATAGCATTCCAAAAACGCTATAAACTTAAACTTTTAATAGCATTCCAGAAACGCTATTACAGGTACAGTTTTAATAGCGTTCCAAAAATGCTATAATAGAGTGACATTTTAATAGCGTGGGCTGACACAGCGTGTCTGAAAACGCTATCTTATCCTATAATAGCGGTTTTGGCACGCTATCAATGACGATTTGTGGTGTAGTGTTGATTCAATATTGTAAGGATCGTCTTGATAAAGTGATCATTTGTGCTTTCGTGGAGCGTTGGCAACTTGAGACCAACACATTTCACCTACCTTTTGGAGAGATGAGCATCACTCTAGATGACGTCTATCGTATAACTCATTTACCGATTGTTGGTAAGCCAGTAAGAACGTCGATGAAGGCAGATGAATGTGTTACATTATTGATGAAGGGTTTGGGCATTGAAAATAAAGAAGCAAATGACCATGTCAAGAAAAATGGCAGATCTGTGAAAATGAAGTTTATTCATGACAATTGTTGTAGAAAAGCTACGGAAACTGATTACTTAATGAAGGGGTTACTTATTATCTCTTCTGGGTATGACTATATTTGTCGATAAAACTGGAACAAAGGTTCGGATTGAATATTTGAAGATGCTGATGAAGGTGGATGATGTTCAACAGTATTCATGCGGCGCAGGAGCTTTGGCATTCTTTTTTCGTCAGTTGGGCGGTGCTAGCAGAGAGGGTACGAAATTTTTTTTTGGATATTTGCCTATTTTGGAGGTATGTTTCGAATTTCATATTTTGTTAATTACACTCATAATATATAAGAATTTCTTAATATTTGTTGATGTTGTTTTCGTTTATAGGCATGTATATATGATCACTTTAGACTTTGGGGCAATGCAAATCTGAAATGTGATGCTAGACTCCCCACCATGGCTAAGTGGGAACCTCCACAAATCGTATGGGTTTTGGATGGACAAATCATCACTCTTAGAGAACATCTTGATGACATGCCTCCTGAAGAGGTAAATATGCATCATTAAGTTCAATAAAATTTATTGTATGATGTGTCATATATTAATAAGTTTTAATTTTTATAATTCGCAGGTACTTTGGGGCCCTTGCGTGGAGTCCAAGCGAAACACTCCTCTTCATGGTATCACATGGTTCAGATGATGTTTGTTATGCCTCGACGTAGAAGAACCCTATCAACCCATAGAGTTATGAGACAAATGGAAAAGGTACAAATCATCCTAAATCCCCCAATTCGAGCAAAATTCAAGAATAGAACTCTATCTGGCAAACAATATTCCGTGAAATATGGGGTTTTGTCTTCGTTTGCTGAAAGGTGAGAGTATTATCTCGTGTCAACTAACCAACAAGGTGCACCCGTGAAGCTTCCATGGGATTGTAGGGAGGATTACTTGGATTAGTTTCACGGCATTAGCCATCCTTTCGTACAACCAGCAAACAAGTGAACTCATCCCCTAAGAAGACATATGGTTTTTAAGCAAGAGGGTAATTATAAACATTTTACTCATGGAAGATCTAAAAATTTACATGGTTTGTACTAACATCAAATGTTTCCTTGCAGAATATTGCGGTTGCTCGGGCTCTTAAGATGCTCAACGCCTCTATTGAAGAAAGAGGAAACGTTGACAGGGTTACGTTACTCGTACGACAAAATAGAGTATGGGATTTGCTAGAAGAAATGTCTATGCCAGTTACCTTGGAACAAAAGGAAGAAGAGCATGTCATACGCCTCAGTGTTGACAGTGGTGAAATTGGTGGTGGAGGAAGTGAGCGTAAAAGCAAATCAAAGCATAAAAAAAGTTACTATGTTTATTTTTATGTTTATGTTTTCAAAAAGGATTTATTTAGTTCGAGTTTTTGTTTATGTTTAAGTTTGATGACCAAAAAGGATCTTTTAATGCAATAATGCAAAATAAAAAAAAAAACAAAGTAAACTTCAGAAAAAATTTCAGAAAACACAAACTTAACTTCATAATTTTTTTTTAGAAAAAACTACTATTCGCCTGAGACAATGCGAGGTTTTTGAAAAACCTCACATTGATTTGGGCGAACATTAAAAAAATTTGCTGAAAAATCTTCTGTTCGCCCATAACAATGCGAGGTTTTGCAAAAACCTCGCATTGCTTCAGCCGACATTTTTAAAAAAGCTCGCCTGAAACTTGGCAAGGTTTTTGTAAACCTCGCATTGTAATAAAGCTCGCCTAGGCCAATGCGAGTTTTTTTGTAAAACCCCGCATTGATTTGGGCAATAGTAAATTTTTTTGCAGTTTTTTTTACTGTTTGCTAGATCAATGTGAGGTTTTGAAAAAAACTCGCATTGTCTCAGGCGAACAATAGTTTTTCTGAAGTTAAGTTTGTGTTTTTTGAAATTTTTTCTAAAGTTTACTTGTTTTTTGATGTCACATTAAATGATCATTTTTGGTCATCAAACATAAAAATAAACATACACAAAAACTCAAACTAAATAGATCTTTTTTGTAAACATAAACATAAACATAAACAAAAACTTTTTGAAGTTTCCATGAAATTTGCCGAAATTAGCAAAAAACTCGCATTTCGCATAAAATGATCATTTTGGGTCATCAAACATAAACATAAACAAAAACTCGAACTAAATAGAGTCAATAATATATAATATATTAACAAAAACTCGAGCCATACAAGTCTTTCGTGAATACAAAACGGTGACTTTTCTAACAAAAGTCTTCCCCTTGCCAGCCACAAGTGCTAATGGTTCAATCATTACAGTTTAACCCGAGCAACTCAACTTTACAAGCTTCCCCTTCGACACCAAGTTCTGATCATGAGTTGAACCATTAAACCTATGTATAAGGGCATCAATCACTGGGTCTATAACCACATCCCCACGTTCACGAATAAGTGTTGTGCCAAGTTGAAGCCAATACTTGTCTATGTTGCGTAATGGAATTTGTCTTGTGGGAGTTAGATAACCTGTAATTTCATGAGCACAAGGTAATCCATGAGTGGTTCGAAGCACACATCCACAGTTGATAGGGTTATTGCCAACATTTTCACACCTCCGAATTTCTAATAAAATCAAATCAAGAGCTTTGTACGCACCGACCCATGAAGTTTGCCAAATAAACTAGACACGTGCTCATTCTTCACCTTCGTCAGACTTTGTTGAAATGACAACTTTATCTCTACAAGTTGAATTTGGATCATATCATGCATATTTGTCCATACATTCAGGAATGTACATTTTGCATTTTCCACGAGTTTTTCAACTTCGAGTGTGCCCCTTCAACACGACCGGTTGTCCGTTGGCCAAAATGCATAAATGTATCAGTCCATGCACTGACAAAGTACTCCTTCTGTGGATACCAAACTGTCCTTACATATTCCAAACACTTTGGGTGTGATGTCCATATTCTATCAAAGTCAACTGTTGCCTTGTTCCATTTTCCCTTTGTACTTGATCTATACAAATCTGAAAAAGAATCTATAAACTTGCACCACCCGTCATTATCCTCAAAGTGTTTTTTGCAATTTTTCTCAACATTTGTGTTTATGTGCCATGTACACAATAATCTCCTTGCCTTGGGAAAACCTTGCTCAATTGCCTTGATCAAACCCAATTCTCTATCAATGACAAACATGCTTGGCAAGTTATCTGGCTCAAAAATTCCTACAAGCTTTTCCAATGCCCAAGCGTATGACTTTTCCTTCTCAAAATACATAAAACAAAATGCAACATTGAAGGTCTTTCTGGTTGACATCACACCAACAATCTCAAACAACGACATCCTATAGCTATTCTTTTTATATGTGCAATCTATAAGCATCACTTATGGAAAACACTTTACTAATTTAATAGATTCAGGATGCGCCCAAAATATGTTAGTGACTCTATTCCCCCCATCAATAGTATTTCACTCTATGTAATTGTGCTCCCTCAACAATTTAAGAGCATGTTGCAAAGTCATCCTGCCTTTTTGTTGGACTGTCTTTATCTGACAAATGACATTGTAAATATTATTCAAATATACATCTCTTTCAACCGAGAAAAGATGTGGCAAGGGTTCACACCCGACTTTGCCATATTCTGCACATATATCATCTCATCTTCATTCACTTTACCAGCAAACGAATGACCAACAAGTGAGTTTGATTGAGGATGATTGTGGGTTTCACATGTCACTTGCAACATCCAATGGTCATTCTCTAGTGGGATCCCTCTCAACTAAAATGTGCATCCATACTTCTTTGTACTGCTTGATTGAAAAAAATTATTTAACCTTTTGTCGGGCTTGCCTCCCATTTCACAACCAAAACAGATCCTTCCCTTCCGCCTGTGATTAGCGGGTTCTGATTTAGTGATATGTTATTATCCCTATTAATGCCTTGGATTCACGCTATCAACGCAGACCTTGATGAGAATACCTAAAAAATATAAAACTTCTTAATAACAACATATTTATAACAATATCACATGGAAACTGGTGAAAACAAAAACATACAAACTATCTTACCTCATCCGTAACAAATAAGTGACCATCATCGAGTACCACTTCCAGTTATTTTTCTTCACTGTTAATGTCACCCCTTCCATCATCGAGTAACTTTCCATCAACATTATCATCATTATTCTACATAATGATTCATTTTCATAATTAGTTTCATATATTAAATTAAAATTTTAATTTACTTAACAACAAAATGGCGGTTACCTTTACATGGTTCTTCTTTGGGTTCTCAACATTGTTTATAGGCATGTCCATATTTTTTACATCCATTAGAAATTCCTATGCACCAATGCATCATACAATAATCAAACATTTATCTTGAAAAAAAATTAGGTGCAAATTAGATGAAAAAATTATATGCAAATTACCTCAATTGGAATGGATTGTTCTTGCTTTTTAAATTGATCTTCTTCTTCACCCTCATGTTCACCCTTAAAATCTTCAATTCTAGCATAGTCAACTTCACTAAACCCTTTCATTTACATCTAATCAAATTAATCTAAGTTCCTCCAAGGGAAATGTAGTGGAATGCGAAGAAGTGATAGGGGAACGCAACCAAGGAGGGAGAGATAAGGAAGAGGATAAGGACGACGACGAGGATACCAAGATTTTTTGCAAAGAGAAAGAGATAGAGGAGAGGAGGAGAACAAAGCAGTGAGGAAGTGGGGTTTCCTCGCCGAGCTTCGAACAAGACGCAGCAAGGAGTGCAAGGAGATCTAGGGAGACTAGTTTCTTTCTTGCGATTTTTGCGTTTTGCGATTTCGGGTTTAGGTTTTGCATATTTATTTGGGTGGTGTGAGTAAGTAAAAAAATAAATAAAATTGAATGTTGGTGTGAGACAGTACTTTTGGTGGTGTAGAGTAGTCGTTGCCTTGTAATTATACCTCAAATTGCACCTTGGACATTCCCAAATTATCCATTCCAAATTACCCCAATATTTCATATTTAATTAAACAGTTCTCACTACACTCATTTTCTTCTCAATTTCTCCCCATTTGAGGTTAAAAGTTCTTTCCAACTCCCTAATTATGCTGCCAAACATAAATTTAACATAATAATAGAAACGTTTTATCCACTTATTTTATTTCTCTTATATAGGAAACACAAAAAATAATCAAACCAAAATAAGTTGGATTATTATAAATCACAGATGAATCTATGAATGTATTTTATATTTTTGTTTTGCTAGGTAGAATTAATTTTGATGGAGTAGTTTTATTTAAGAATGTAATGGATATTTTTGACATTTTAGTTTTTAAGTAGGGTGTATTTTGAGAAATACAAAAAATTGTCATTTTTATGTTGAACCTGATATTTAAAGCATTTAATGGGCATTCTTTTGAGATTTTGTGAGGTGCAACGGCTTCGCCATTTTTTCATATTATTCATTACTTCTTAAATCAGGTTTTTTGTGATAGCAAGCACTTACAATTATTAGACTTAGAAATTTGATTCTAAATTCTAACAACTTAAGCTACTAAAGTAACCTATGAGTTAACATGTTTGTGTGCATATTGAAGACATGTTTGCACAACAACAACATTAAGATTAATTATCGACAAGTTAAAAACTTTACCAACTATAATATAATGGTTTTGCTTCCGGGTTTTGATTCTCTACGTCAAATTCATTACATCTTAAGTACCTTATTAGGTATTAATCGAGTTATAAGGATGATTAAACAAATGGTTTATTTTACAAAGAAGCTAACCTTAGGCATGTCCACTAAACAACTACCATGGTGGCACATACTACACCCAAATTGGAGTTGGTTTAGCTAACTCTTAGTTTGTTTGTTGGGGATATGAAGAATTTTATAGTTTCTTGATGTCCTTAAAGGGAAGAATGAACGATCATGTTTGGTTTTTCACCATTTATACTAACAAAGAACCCGACATAGCAATTACAAGTTTACTTTTTTTTATTCTTTTTAGTACCTTCTCAAAGAGTCTTTGCGCACATGGTTGTTTTTTCTTGGTGGATGATCATATCTCAAATCATACCACAAGCGCACGGTTATCTATTGAGTTAGATAATGGAAAATACGGGTCAAATCCCACAAGGAGAGCTATAAATCGGAAAACTAATCTTTAAATCTATCTTCAAACTTAACATAGTTAGAAAATAAGTGGTTGATAAAGTGATTGAACTAAAAGCTAAATAAAAACTATGTAAATAAATTACAATCAAATATGGAGATACTTAGGGCTTTAGGGATCACCACAATGGGTTGATGGTATCTCAAAATTTTATTCTTCCAACCATAACTCATACTTAGATAGGTTCTCACCTAACCTAAAGATGAGGAATTATAAAATGAAGCTTATGTAATCAAACCAATTGAATAATCATTTCTAAGATTATAAGCATGACCTAAAAGCATATAAGGAATCCATACTTAAATGAAATACCTAATATCTAACAAATCATGTATAACCTTATACTACGATCATACTTAAAGCATTAAAGGGGTGGGTTTATTAGGCTCATACTATTGAAGATATCTTGAATCTATGACTTTAAGAAAGATGAAAGCAAGAGCAAGACATGTATCCCTTATTATGAAAAAGAAAACTTTCATTGATTTCATTAAACATTGACATTCAAGTACCTAGAGTATGCTAATCACAAAGTTGGTTTAATTTACATGGAAGAAAATACCTTGAGAATACCTAATTGGGGTCATCTTCCCGTGAGGCTCACTCACACCCTAAGAGGATGTTTAGCCACTCATGGTAAACCTTAGGTTTCTCATGGTGATAAACATAAAGAAAATGGAAAAACTTACAAGTAAAACTCTTCAAGACTCTAAATCTCTAACTCTCAATTTTCTGTTCTTCCAAGTCCTCCAATTTATACTCCAAGCATGGGGTATTTATAGATGAAGAAATATGAGCTAGTAGAATGGGAGGTGTAATAAAATAGGGAAAAGATAAGGGAATATGATGGGATGGTGGAATAAGGAAAAAATAAAAAGAATATGATGGAATAAAATAAAAAAAGATAAGGGAATATATGGAGAATAGATGGTGGAATATGTAGAGATGAAGTTGCCATGTGGATGTCCAAATCTTCAAATTAATTTCTCGAGATCCATAGATGATGGTGCTTTGTGGGCTTGACTTCATGGACCTTGGACTTGAAAGTCTTTGATAATGCATGTGTTTATCATCCAATGGGCTTTCTTGTTGAACTTAGCCTTATTGTGTCATTTTGTGTATGTTTGATGATTAACATTTGAATTCATGCATTATACACAAAATACACGTAATGAGAGTATTTTATTAATTAATAGGACATAACAATTATAGAATTAGGAGCGTTAAATGTTTCATTTATAAGCCTATCAAATCCCCCCAAACCTACATTTTGCTGGTCCTCGATCAAAAGAAAAATAAAAACTAACTCACTTTTGTAGGAATCACGATTACATTTAGCATATGTAATAAGCCGTTAAACCTCTAGGTTCCCCTAGTGGACGAGTTGTAGTCTCGTCAGGGTTTTCAGAAATGATACCCACAAACCTTTGTGATACTCCGGACTCAGACTCAAAAATTGCTCAATTTTGTTTTCCTTAAGAGATGTATTCTTGTTACTTATTGGTCAGTATTAAGTCAATAAGTGACTTCAGTAAGCACTACACAAAAGACATAGGAACTATTCATCAAGTTTATATTAAGAGTTTGATCATCTTCTTTGTTGCAAACTTCAGTTTAAAAGTGGACACATCTCTAGTTCACAATCTAGAAAATTCACTTCAACTTCAAATCTCACAAGGTATATAATCACTAAGATATTTGACTATTTTCTCCCAAATGTATATGAATAAGATGAAACAATGAATAAAAGATAGTTCACATACAAGACAAAAAAAAATCGGAATTCGAGAATATAATAAATATGATCTCAAGAAGGAATATCATCCATTGAGAATGTTGATTTCTTTCACCACAATATTTCTTAATTCACCCTCCACACTTCGGCCATATTTTTCTAAGGATCATA
The DNA here is from genome assembly GCA_963556465.1 of Berberis vulgaris. NCBI lineage: Eukaryota > Viridiplantae > Streptophyta > Magnoliopsida > Ranunculales > Berberidaceae > Berberis > Berberis vulgaris. The sequence goes on along the minus strand of OY747137.1, from coordinate 26,623,270 downwards.
TAAAACTTTGACTAGGTTGTAACGAGGCTTAGGAAAGGGTAACATTGAAGGTTAAGGACAAACAAAAGTACTTTTGATAAGGTCGGAGGTCTTCAACAAGTGTTAAACATCATGGATTGGCTTAACTCCTTTTTCTTATGAAAGAGTTTTATATCATCTTTGATGTGAAAAACAAGGGCTATTTCCTTTTTTTTTTTTTTTTTTGATAGCCTTGTACAAAGTGGAATATGATGCTCTTTCTACTCTTTTTGGCACTAAGAAGTATATACCTATTCCATTGATGATGATAAAAATTTCTTTAATCATTCATCTCCAACATTTCTCAAAAGTACAAGTGTTAGGAAAAAATAATTGAGTTATTTGGGTTTATCGATTAGTAAGTTAACAACAAAACTGTTAATATGACAGACTTCAAACGGGCTCTAAGGGTAAACAATATATGGGTGGGGTAAAAGGCTCAATCTAGACAAACAATGATTTTTCTTCCTTTCCTAAGAATTACATGGTTTTTATGCCTTAGGTGAATTTCAGAACATAATGTAGTGGTGTGATTCAATTTTGATGTTTTATTCTCAGTTTTGACAAAAATAAAAAATTATAGAAATCATGCAACAAGATAATGTAGGACTTAAGAAATTATGAATTAGCGTATAACCCTAGAAAGAAGAAATGCTAGAAATCTCACAGGGTTCAAGTCTCCACTATTATCTCATGTTCACCAGATAATTAATCCATTTTTTCAACTTTAAATAAGAACATTGAAGCTAAATCACACTCTCAATGTAAACTCTTAAAAAATGCCTAGTTTGTGAGTAGTACAAACTATTGTTTGACAAACTACTGACTTTCAAAGCTTCAAATCCTACACTCAAATGTCTTTGCAACTAGATTTATGGAATCTAATCTCATCATGGATAAGTACTCGGGTTAAAAGATTAAAAAATATTTTTTTTTAAATTAACTCAATAAATTTAACAACTCATTTTAAAATGAGACATAAGTTTTGAAATATCTCCCCCTCCCCCCCCCCCCCACCCAAACCTAAATCAAACATTTTCCTCAATGTTCTAAAATAAGACACCGTGGGTCGAACTTGAACAAAAGTGAGACAATAATAAATATAAATGGAAAGAGTATACCATTAAATGGCTCGAGTGCTCAAATGACTTTTATTAAGATCCAAAAGTAGGCTCCAATCAAATCAAGTCAAGTGATATTTTTAGTTGACCTAATATGTACAATCAAATCTTAGTCGAACAATAAATTATACAATAACAACTTAAAAAATTGTAGGTCACACCAAACATATGTGTATGGGACAATAAGATGCAATTGATTTGACATGCCCCACAAGTGAATTGAAGGAAACCCTTTGAAGATGAAATTCTAATTTTAGCTTAGAAAATATTTTCTTAAAAGAATGATACAAGTTCAATTTGTCAACAAGAGTAAAATCAATTTAGTGTTCTAGGAGAGGCCATTGGTTAGGCATGGATAGGTCATCGACCTCTTTAGGTTCTTCATGATTTGTTTTAAATTTCCCAAAATAATCCTCCAAAGTATTTGAAATATGCAATTCAAATCTAAACTCGGGGAACTTCCTAATACTGGGGAGAATGCTAACAAATTTCTTAGGTTTCACATTTCTATTGGATATGGATGTTCCAACAATGGTCAAACGAGGAATATTACCACATGGTAGCTTAATTGGTTTTTTTTTTGTCACTCTCTAAAGTGTTTGTATGATCAATAATGGGTGACCAATATCATCGGTCAACATATAGTCAGCTAAGGAGTGACTAGACAATTTTACAAGCTCACCATGTTTAACAATGTTATCCTCTTGAACATTCAACTCATGATTCAATCACAATCCTTCTTCACCACTTTTTCTCACTAGTTTCATCCAGTCATCATGCTCTACTTGGGGAGTTTGAGGGGTTGATAAAGGTATATCAATGTCGTACAATTCATCAGATATCTCACTCTCGTCTAATAGATTTTTTTTTATATTCCTCTTTTACATTCATCAATGTATCCTTTTGATGCCTTAAATTCCAAATTTCAGACAAAAGTTGGTAAGTGACCTGTTGACTTTGTTACATCACTCGTATGGAATGACTTAAGGATTGCACATATTGATCTAAGCTCTCTTGAAATGAGGAAAAAATGTTAGTTTTCTCCCATGAGCTAATTGGATATGAAGATGGTGTGGATTGCATATTGTGCATGACGTGGTATGGATTGGTCTCTACCAAAGGCATTGTAGGACAACTAAGGTAATGCTCATGGCTATGCACATATTAGAGATCAAATAATGGTGTGGAACTAAAAAGTTCATAATCCCAATTAAGTTGGGTTTGGTTCCAAGGTGGTTGGTTTCCATATCCATTTTGTCAAAAAATGATTGGTATAATCAAAACCAAATTCTAAGGGTTGATCTTGGTTTACTGAGGCAAAATAATTTACCTCGGCGTTGTTGTGATCTTCCCAATGAAAATCCATAATTGTATGGCTTCTAACACAAGAGAAACCCCTTGACACTGAATTTGAATCAATCTTGATTGGATTTTTTTGAAAATTTTTTGTCTAAAATCTAATGAAACCTAAGATGATACGATCTAGATTAAATGCAATATGTGATGCAGGAGGGTTTCTAGGGTTCCTAATTTTCTCTCAAAGTTATTTACTAAATAACATATTCGTAATCTTTCAATTTAATTATGAGCCTTTTTAGTTTCCTTTTAGGATTAGGCTTTACTTTTTCTTTTAGGAATAGACTGCTTGTTATTTTAGTATTTGATTCTACTTTTTCTTTTAGAAATAGGCTGCTTATTATTCAAGTTATTTGAGCACTGTAAATAGAAATTTTCCTCAATATTGTAGGAGACTTTTGATTTGAATAATTTTAATTGAACATTAGAGTTGTTTCTATGTGTGTTTTGGGCGAATCTCTTGTGTTATTTTCCCTGTGAACTATCTATTGAACTAGCTTGCAGAATAATCGTTATTTTGTCCGACGTCAGTTGGTATCAGAGCTTCAGCATCTTCTTGAGGTGAGATTTTATCAGTTTCTATGGTTGGTGGTCGGGGTCGTCGTGGGTAGGTTCCAAACGAGGAAGCCCGAAATCGGGATCGTAACGTTAAGGATGTGATGATTGAGGATTTACAGCGGCAAGTTCCAGAGTTAACCCAGCGTCTAATGGCGCAGAATTTCGGTGATCATGAAATGGAAGATCGCGATTCTAATTCCGGTTTCAAAAACCCGTATCACCATCGCGCTCGATTCTGGGAGCACCGTGGTAGGGAGGATTGTCATGAAGACCTCGGATTTAGAGTGGATCTGCCCGAGTTTTCTGGTACGTTACAGGCTGAAGGATTCGTAGATTGGTTGAATGAAGTAGAGTGTACTTTTTAGTATAAGGAAGTTCCAGATCGTGTGAAAGAGAAATTGGTCGCCATCAAACTCAAAGGCAGAGCATCTGCATGGTGAGAGCAGTTGAGGCAATCACGAGACAGGCAGGGCAATGCCAAGATCACTGATTGGGAGAAGATGAAGGGTCACTTCCTTAGCCAATGGCATGACAGCTCAACGGTTAGAGCTTGGCGGATGGTACCACTAGGTAATGGGTTCAAACCCAGCTTGCGGCATCTTTAATGGGTTCTGGGATCCTATAAAAACCTTGCTTGCCTTTCAAAAAAAAAAAAAGGGTCACTTCCTTCCTTTGGGCTACACTCAAACTTTGTTTCAGCGGCTTCATTCGTTGAGGCAAGACACGAAATCAGTTAATGATTCCACGGAGGAGTTCTATCAGTTGATTGATACTCCAAGACAATAGCATTAGCTGTGGCCAATGCACTTAGCAAGGCTACTGGGACCAAGGACATAACTGCTACCTTGCAAGAGCTTGACATGGATAATTAATGACGAAGAAGATGGTGTTGAGCTATTTAGTACTGTAACTGGTGACACTTACTATGCAAGTAACGATGCGGATCCATATATGAAAGACAAGGATGAAGACGATGACGAAGAAATTGAGGATTTGACTATAAAGCCATCAGATGCAGTTATAGTGTGTGCAAGTTATAAGGAGGATGTCAGTCAACTTCAGGTTTGTATATTTGAGTAATTCGATGATGGTGACCATAATTTGTATGCTCATCATGATATCATCCTCCAACCTTGTCTCTCTGCACAGAGTGGCTTAGTAATCTTAAAAGTGGAGACAAAGGAAACTACATAGCTTTAGGTTCAATGGAACCAGCAATTGAGATTTGGGACCTTGATGTTGTTGATGAAGTCCAACCTTTTCTTGTATTGGGGGTGTTGTTAAGAAGAAGAAAAAAGGGAAAAAGAGATCTGTCAAATTCAAGAAGGATAGCCACACCGATTCTGTGCTTGGTCTTTCATCGAACTAGGTAGTGGGGAATTACCTTGCTAGTGCTAGTGTCGACACATCTGTTAAGATTTGGGATTTTGTTCCAGGCGAATGTGTTCATACAAGGGAGCACCACACAGACAAGGTTCAAGCAGTCGCATGGAATGGACGTGTGCCAAATGCTCTTCTTAGTGGATCTTTTGACCATTCAGTTGTCCTGACAGACATGAGGTATCCTTCACACACAGGTATTAAGTCAGCGGTTTCAGCTGATGTAGAAAGCTTGGCCTGGGATCCACATGATGAAAACGCATTTGTGGTCAGTCTTGATAACGGTACTGTTCAGGGTTTTGATATCAGGACTGGTACATCAGACCCAGTTACAAAATTCAAGCCATCTTTTACTCTCCATGCAGATGACAAGGCTATTAGCACCGTTACCTACAATCTTGTTGCACCTAAGCTTCTTGCGATCGGTTCCACAGATAAAACGGTGAAACTATGGGACTTGTCAAACAACCAATCTTCATGTATGGCATCAAACAATCCTAAAGCTGGGGAGGTGTTTTCCATTTTCTTCTCATAGGACAGCCCTTTCTTGCTCGCCATAGGAGGCTCCAAAGGAAAATTGCAGGTGTGGGACATTTTAACTGATGCTGGAGTTGCACAGAAATTTGGGAAGTATAGCAAACGGAAAATGAACTCTACACCAAAATTTCCCACAGAGGTGCAGCAACAGCTAGCAGAGTTTTCTAACCTGATACCAGAGGATCTTCCTCCTGGGCTGCCGCCAGAGGATTCCGATGAAGCTGTTGTGAACTCGAGAACGAGTTCTTTCCAACTTGGGGCGACTGATGTAGGAGGGTTTCTAGGGTTCCTAATTTGCTCTCAAAGTTATTTACTAAATAACTTATTCGTAATCTTTCAATTTAATTAGAAGTCTTTTTAGTTTCCTTTTAGGATTAGACTTTACTTTTTCTTTTAGGAATAGACTGTTTGTTATTTTAGTATTTAATTATACTTTTTCTTTTAGGAATAGGATGCTTATTATTCAAATTATTTGAGCACTATAAATAGAGTTCTTTCTCAATATTGTAGGAGACTTTTGATTTGAATAATTTTAATTGAACATTAGAGTTGTTTCTCTGTGATTTTGGGCAAATCTCTTGTGTTATTTTCCCTGTTAATTATCTGTTGAACTAGCATGCAGAATAATCGCTATTCTGTCCGGCGTCAATATGTGAATGCACCTAAATGGAGTTACTAATCATGACACCAAACAAGGCTCAATCGATTCCTATCCGTCCATCTAGCAAGCAACAAGTTGATTATCTTCAATTAAGTGCAAGGGGCGATCGATTTTTAAAACCCAATCTAATTGAAGTAGTGAATGATTTTAAGCATCTCAAAATTAATTTTCGCCCTAGTTAGATTTTTCCCATATGTCTTGTAAGCAACTAAGAGGTAGTTTATTACATCAAAATTTTCTAGATCGCCACACTAGGCAGAGATGCGTTCTAGCTAGGTTTTACCCTGTTTGGTGTGCTAGAACTGGCTAAGCCTTTGAAAGGCGTCTTTAAGATCCAATGATTTCTTATGATTTTTAACTACAACGTAAATACTTTCAAGAACCCCTGTGTTCCTAATCAAAATAAGATTAGACTTGTGAGAAACTCCGTCGAAGCACCACTCTCTAGGCAAAAAGTTAAGAAATGGTGGTGCAGTCACACTGGTCTTTACCGGAGCATACTAATTGGCACTAGAGCTGCCTTACTTCAAAAGAGTTCAATCACAGTCTATTTCTTTTCTGAGGTCCTATGAACACCATTCTAATTGGTTCCTAGTTATCCGAGTTCATTTTATTAAATTGTAGTTCAGTTGGTCAGACATCTACTCTTCTTGTGAGAGGTCGCGGGTTTGAGACTCACCAGTTAGGATTTTGTGAGTTTTCGCCTGATTATTAAGAGAACATTTGCTCCGCCGTTGATAAGCCTTCGGGTATTGAATGCAGCTGCTTAGATGGACTAGACCGGAATGAAGCGAAAGCGAGTCTTCATGTAAGATGGAGGCGATGGACCAGAGCGAAAGCAAGTCTCTATGCAAGATGAAGGCAACGAGGACATTAAGTGGCAACAATATTGTAGCCTTCGGGCCTGGTTTGGTTAAGTCTATAGGGTCAGTCATGTAGCCTTCGGGTATGGATTAATAAATAAATAAAAAGGGTCAACGACCCAATTTAAAAAAAAAATCTTATTAGAGTGATGAGGTTTGTGATCAAATCCTACTCAGTTGCAATTAGCCAGGTCCGCTCTTATGTAGTTTAGCACAAATCAATATCTTGCAAAAAGTTTAAAACACTCAAAAATATTTCAGAAACACTTCTTGCAGGAGATTTGAAGTGGGTTGAGAGAGGTACTTCACTTTGATTTCAGTTGTATCTTAGGCCCTGTTTTAGTTATTACAACATAATTTGTAATCCTCACAATCACTAAAAAAAAAAAAATTCTAATTGTGATCCAAATGTCCTCAATTGTTCACTAAGTTCACCAAAGCTCTTCTCCAAGTATCCTTTATGCGCAAAACCTAAAAATTATACCATATGAGAATGATTAATGACTTCAAATACAAAGTATAGAATAAAAGTTTTGAAAATCGTTCAGGTTTGGCAAAACAGTGTGTTGCTAGAAATTTTCAGAACTGATAGATCGACTTTGAAAATTCGTGCAGTGTTCAATTCTTGACGAAATTAAGATTTTCAAATTTACATGGATTGCTAACAAACGAAAGTTTTCAAAAAAAATTCTTAAAAATCATTTGGCAGCTATAAGGTTACTGAAATTAGAAGTGAATGCAAAAAAATAATACACTGTCCAGATTGCGTAGATGCTACGAGAATTCAAATTCTGTTTCAACCATTTCTCCAAAATAAAATCCAAAAGATGATCTAGAAACAAGACACGATGTCGAATATGATAGGATTTTGAAACCATCAAAACAAAATCATAAATCATTAGAAACAGGCCTCTAAACAATAGTCATTTTTAGCAATCAAATTCCAGCACAGGTAATCCAACTTCAAAAATTTGGTTCTCACTAACCTTTGATCCAATGAACAAATGGAAAGATGTTCATGAAAGCACAGATTACGTATATTTACCAGATAAACTAAAAAAAAAAATTAAAACAGCAAACATTAGATACTAAAAAAAAATGAAAACATGAAGATGTTTAGATTTTCATAGTACAAAGTTTTAACAAATACTGCAAATGCATGTAAACTATGAAAATGAACCTAAACTAAACTAGTGATAAACGTTCAAAATTGACTTTAAAACTAATTTTCCATTGCTCTCTCCGGTAACGGCGCCAAAAACTTGATCATATCTCAAATCATACCGCAATCGCATGGTTATCTATTGAGTTAGATAACGGCAAATACAGGTCGAATCCCACAATGAGAGCTATAAATCGGAAAACTAATATTTAAATCTATCTTAAAACTTAATCTAGTTAGAAAATAAGTGGTTGTTGAAGTGATTGAACTAAAAGCTAAATAAAAACTATGTAAATAAATTACAATCAAATATGGAGATACTAAGGACTTTAGAGATCATCACCATGGGTTGATGGTTCTCTTAGGCTTATCTCAAGATTTTATTCTTCCAACCATAACTCATCCTTAGATAGGTTCTCACCTCACCGAAATATGAGAAATTATAAAATGAAGTTTATGTAATCAAACCAATTGGATAATCATTTCTAATTAGATTATAAGCATGATCTATAAAAGCATATAAGGAATTCATACTTACATGAAATACCTAATATCTAACAAATCATGTATAACCTTATACTACGATCATACTTAAAGCATTAAAGGGGTGGGTTTATTAGGCTCATACTATTGAAGATATCTTGAATCTATGACTTTAAGAAAGATGAAAGCAAGAACAAGAAATGTATCCATTATTATTAAAAACAAAACTTCCATTGATTTCATTAAACATTGACATTCAAGTACATAGAGTATGCTAATCACAAAGTTGGCCTAATTTACATGGAAAAAAATACCTTGAGAATACCTAATTGAGGTCATCCTCCGATGGGGCTCACTCACACCTTAAGAGGGTGTTTAGCCACTAATAGTAAACCTTAGGTTTCTCATGGTGATAAACATAAAGAAAATGCAAAAACTTACAAGTAAAACTCTTCAAGACTCTAAATCTCTAACTCTCAATTTTCTTTACTTTCAAGTCCTCCCATTTATACTCCAAGCATGAGGTATTTATAGGTGAAGAAATGTGAAATGGTAGAATGGGAGGTGGAATAAAATAGGAAAAATATAAGGGAATATGTTAGGATGATGGAATAAGGAAAAAAATAAAAGAATATGATGAAATAAAATAAGAAAACAATAATGGAATATATGGAGAATCGATGGTGGAATACGTAGAGATTTCTTTTTGCTATGATGAAGTTGCCATGTGGATGTCCAAATCTTCAAATTAATTTTCTCGAGATCCATAGATGATGGTGCTTTGTGGGCTTGACTTCATGGACCTTGGGCTTGAATGTCTTTGATAATGCATGTGTTTATCATCCAATGGGCTTTCTTGTTGAACTTAGCCTTATTGTTTCATTTTGTGTATGTTTGATGATTAACACTTGAATTCATGCATTATACACAAATAAACGTAATGAGAGTATTTAATTAATTAATAGGACATAACAATTATATAATTAGGGGTGTTAAATGTTTCATTTATAAGCCTATCAGTTGATCTTACAAGTCCCGAGTATAATTGCTATATCTTGCATTTGGGGGCATTTTCAGAACCCAATAAAATAAATTAAGACAGATAAAAACAAACGAGAAAATCAGAATAATTGTACATAAATTGAAAACTTCTTACAAAAAGAAAAACCAATAACTCTTGCTAGTGAGGATTGAGTTGTTGCTAGCCTTAACGCCTCTTTGAAATAGTTGTTGAGCCATGTTAGACTCTATTTTAAGTAGGCATGCATGGAAATTTGGCCCAAACTAATGGGTATCTGCACGGACTCTATTTCAACTAGGCATGCGTGGCAATTCGACCCAAACTAATGAGTATACACAGGGATCCGAGCCTAATGGTTCGGGTCTAGAACCTAATTGACTATATTTCAGTTTGGGTCTGGTCTTGGTGTTCAAAACCGAACTTGAACTGAATGTTATACACAATTGTGCATAATATTATGAGATTTTGCCATACATCATCTAAGGAATGAGATGCCGCTATTGAAGATTGCAAGATTTCTATAAAATTGCAAGGTTTCTATAAAAGCAAAAGAAACCGCCACTTCTATAAAAGGACAAAAAACCTCTTAAAAGTTACACAATGATGGGCCCGCCTAGAGTTTAAATAGGTGTGATGGTTTTAGCAGGCAATCACGGGTAGACCCGAACCAAACCCAAGGGTTGTTCGGTTCGATTCTAGATTTGGTAGTCTGATACTGAACAATCCAACACATTTTTTAAGTTGCATGTTGACCACTAATGACCATTTTGGCAGAGTAAGGGACTCATCAATCTTGTCTCTATTAGAGCAAAGTCTTATCCTTCATAAGTCACAACCGAGAACTATTTCAGAACACATTTTCAAGTTGCATGTTGACCACTAATGACCAGTTTGGCAGAGTAGGAGACTCATCAATCTTTTCTCTATTAAAGCAAAGTCTTATCCTTCATAATTCACAGTTGGGAACTATGACGGGAACAATAGGGATAACCTCTTAAATGGAGAAGTTTATCTCTTGGCACAACAGATATTGAAAAGAAGGAGATTTGGCGATCTCGAAAGGAGAATAGAGGAAAGGGAAGAAATTTTGTAAAAGAAGGAGAATTCAGGGAGAGAATTGGAGAAGTGAAGAAATAATATAAAGGTAGGAAATTTGAGAGAATATAATTTGTTAAATAATTTTTTATTTGTTGTTTCTTACAATGCTTGACTTTCTCTGCCTTAAATAAAAAACTAATCCTAGCTAAAGTAGAAATAAACGTACTATTTTTATTGTAACACCTAAAATAATTAGAACTAGTCAATTGAAACCCTAATAAAAATAGAATGTCTAATCATGCTAAAATAATAAAAAGTCCCAAATCAATCTCCCATGCTTGAAAAAGTACTAGTCCTCAAGTTTGCCAAAGCTATATGTTGAGATAATCGTCATCATTTCATCTTCTTTTGGATTATCATTTACTTCAAGAGGTAAATGACAAGCCTTTAGCGTTTCAATAAAATCTGTAAGCAATTGTACACGACTTTGGTTGGCACGACATTCATTTGATTTGTAGCCAGGTTGGTTGCATCTGAGGCGTTTGGTGTATGAAGGGTAGGCATATAGATTAGTATGGTTGTTTCTTTACAGGAGTATGTTGGTGTTTAGGAGGTGTAGATGGAGATAGAGTAGGATGTTTATTTGGGGTAGGAAAATTGGATTGATGAAGTGTAAGTGGGGTACGCAACAAAGGAGGAAGAGATGGACTGGGTGAATAATCAGGTACATCTGTAGTAGTGCGAACAAAATGAGATGGATGGCATGATGAAGTGGTACAAGGGTAAGGTTGGGAGTGGATTTGGGGCGTAAGGCGATCATATGTGGCTTGAAACAGGCGTAATAATGGTTCAATTTTGGAAGCAACTTGCATAACATCATTCAGTGTACCATCCATTCACGAATAACACAATTAAGACCATTTCAGTACCGTGACAACAATTGTGCTTTTGTTTCCTTGATGTTGTTGCAAAAGATAGTAGCTAGTAAAATCAGAAATGTAATCCTCCAATGACTTAATTCCTTCTTGAAATTTTTGTAATAATGCAAATAATATTTATTCATAATTATCTAGAAGGAAGTGGGTTGTAAACAATTTATTCATACAAATCCAAGTGCAAATAGGATTTTTTACCTTGCAAACGGGGAATTAGGACAAGTTGATCCCCCCCCCCCAATTTGAAGTGGCACCTTTAAGCTCACAAACTAAACTTGTTTCTCCATGGGAATATTCAGAATTCAAAGAATTTTTCAACTTCTGAAATCCAACCAAAAAATACTCCTATGTTCGGCTTGCCATCAAAAGTAGGAAGATCAATTTTGAGCTTGAAGTTGTGCGAATTGCTAAAAGTACAAAGGTTATTTTGAAGTTGTAGAAGATGAATTTTTTTCATAGGTTTACATGACACTATCTTCCAACTCATCATCATGAGAATCATCATTCAGTTCATGGAAAGTAGTAAATTTGGATAGAGAACTTTCAAGGGCTTGGAAAGCTTGTGACACAATGTTCGGTGTAAAAGACGTGGTAGCATTGTGATGTGCTTTCTGGAGCATTGGCCTTATTGAGTGCAGCTAGTGAATGGAGGATGGAAGAGTAGTCAATGTGTTGTTTACCTTGTACTTTCAATTTTTGGCTGACTTGATCAACAACAAGATCCTTTAACACAAAAGAAATTATCCATACTTTCAACTTCCAAATCGACTTTAGCAACATAGTTGCTAAGATTTGATTCCCCTGATTGGGAAGAGTTAGTCATGATGACTGTTTTTTTTTAAAACAAAAGAAGTGGATGCCTAAAAAGAAGACTGAGTGTAAATAGAACTAAATATGTCTTTGGGCTAAAGATAGTTGGGCTAGAGTAGCTAGGCTTAAGGACTTATATGGGCGCTTAATGGTTGGTTGGAGGTGGATGCTAGTCAAGTAAGACTATGACCGGATGTATTGCAACTGTTTAGAAGCAAAAGAGTAGTTGGAAATAATAGAAGCGGATAGTGGGATTGAAGGTGTGAACGACAGTAGATGGAAACAAAAATTGTTGTCGGAGGCGCACACAATTGGGAGTTTCTTTTGTTGTTTGTTGGGAATGTTGGGATGCGAATCGACGAATTGGGTTATGACGGTGACAAGTGATTTGAGGCTTGAATTGGTTTACGATTTGATAAATTTTGGCTTTTTGGATAATACGGTTGGGATGTCTAATTTGGTTTCAATGGATACGAAGATGATGGAACCAATGGAGATAAATAATTGGCGCAATAGATTTTGAAAAAAATAGGAGATTTAGAAATATCGAACGGAGAATAGAGGAAAGGAAATTTTTTCTTAGAAGAATGAGAATTTTGGGAGATAATTGGAGCAGTGAAGAAATAATATAGAGATTGGAAATTTGAGAGAAAATAATTTGACTGATAATTCTTTGTTAATTTTTTGTTATAATGCTTGACTTTCTCTGCTTTAATTGTTAAAAAAAACTTATCCTAGCTAAAATATAAATAAATTTAATATTTTTATTGTAACACCTAACACAATTAGTCCTCCTTAATTGAAATCCTAATAAAAATAGAATACCAAATCATGGTAAAATAACAAGATATCCTACATAACTCTAAAAGAAATAAACATAAGTTCGGAAGAGGAGAAAGCAAATATGGTTTAACAAATGAAACACGTGCAATTAATGGAGAGAAGGGGTTTTGTCGTTGATACACCAGTACTTGTTAGAATCAAAGAGCTTATCCACTAGACCATTCCGTTGTTAACGACATAAAAGTATATCTCCAAGGTATTTAAGGTCAAGGAGGTCAACAAAGTGTACTGAGAATGGATCACATTCAGAGTAATTCATTTGCCCCACATACATTAATGTACTCTAAAAGTTTACAATACAATGGTTGGAGTAGATGTTATTTTGGTTCAAAACTTCTCAGACTATAAGAGAAAACATATGAGAAATTTGGGCATTGGCCAAAACAAACACAAATGGCTTGACAGTTCAGAATATCATGATGAGCTCAGGATTGAACATCATCCAGGAAGTACTTGTTGATACTACGAGGGATTTTCCATTAACATGTTGATTTGACCATACGACTTCCCCTTAGAGGGGTTTTTCTCATTCGCAAAAGATTTTCCTTAGGCCTTGGTAAACTAGAGAGAGGGAGATTTCTAGAGGCCCTGGATTTAGAGTAAAAGTGAAAAATGTTGATAATGGGTTTGGGTTTTGATCTCTCCAAAGAAGAAAACAATAATGTTGAAGAAGAGATGATTGTTCTTATGTTTAAATCTCTATCTTTTTTGGCTTTCTAAGCATATCTTTCTTTTTGGAACAATTCTTAAGAGTCAGGCTCCTAGCGCCAGATCGGCGCCATGGGATGCTCAATACCCTCAAATCCTCATATGTTCTTCTTCTTTTTTTGTTCTTCATTTGTTCTTCTATTTTTCTTCTGTTGTTGTTGTTCTTCTTCTTTTTCTTCTTCTTCTTCTTCTTCTTCTTCTTCTTCTGTTCTTCATCTTCATCTATTTTCTTCTTCTTAAAAAAGTTCTTGAGCCTAGGGGCCTGACTCTTAAGAATTGTTCATCTTGTTTTGATATGTATGATTATGAGTACATAACACAATATTATTGTATCCATTCTTGTAACATCCCTAAATTTCATAAAGATAATTTATTTTATTTTGAATTAAATAAAATAAAATTACATTTAATTGAATTTAAATTTCAAAATTTGAAGTTGAGCAATATAATAACTAAATAAATAAATAAGGGGGTGTCACTATAACCTTGTGCAAACCCTAACCTTGTAGGGTTTTGTTTTTAGGTTGGTTAAATAGAGGTTTGGTTCTTCCCAGCCGCACAAAAAAAAAATTGAAGAAAAAAAAAGGGAGAAGAAGAAAATGAACAAATGAATAAAGAAAAGGGGAAAGGAAGAAAAAAGTAAAAGGTGAGTTCTTTACTTCTTTCTCTTTATAAAAATTCTATTAGTTTTCTTCATTCTCTTTATTATAAAGATTTAATATATAATCTTTGGATATAATTGAAGTTTAGTTTCTATGAATATGATTTTTTTTCTTTAAAAAAAATCATATTGTTCTCACTCTTATATTATATTTTGTTAGATATGTATTGGTAGAATTATCGAATATTAGTAGAAGTAAGTGTTATTGATTCTCTAGTTCTCTTTAGATATGTAAATCCATGAATTTCGGGTTATATTTTAATACATAAATAAATCTATAAATTCATGTAGTATTGTATTATAATTTTCGTGAAAAATAGTTGAATTAAAAGATAACCAAGATTTTGTTAAATTTAGTAATAGAAAACATCTTTGCGCAGTATAACGTTTTGCAGTGGATCAAGATCTTCCCGTTGCCAAAATGATTTCAAATTTAATCCATAATTTGAAACCATCCATAGAAAAATTATTGTTTTATTTCGAGTTCTTCCAACGGTTGGATTTACCTCGAGGCAGGGAAAACCACAAGTGATCAGATTGTAGAAATCCTATGATCTTTACCTAGTTTATTCCACGATGTTATTTGAGCGTAATACAATTGAAATTGTTATTATCCCTATCATTGATCTGTATTTCCTATGACATAAAAACTTATAGATTAGAGGTATGTATGTGTAGGAGAAGAAGATGACACAAATAGAGTTGGGCTGGACTAAATAGTTAGTGTGTTGTAAAACTAATTGGGTTGGCTCTTGGATTTTCTAGAAGAGACGGAACAATCAATAAGCTGTAATTGACAATATTGGGAGAACCTAAATTGAATTTAGGCTAGATTCAGTTGGAGCTTTTGATGGCTTTGGCTGGAAGGAGGCATTTGGCAAGAAGATCAATGTGAGTTTCTTGTTTCCCAATCTAAATTTATGTTGGTGATTTCCACTTGTTTGGTTTGATTTTCTTTAGGAGATTTTTGTTGATTTCAAACTACCACTTTTGATTAATGTGGTGTTTGCGTAATATGAACTTGGATGTAAGTTGATCCTTATGTGATTGGTTTTCTAAAAATAACGACACGTAATCTTCTTCGCTGTGATGGGTGAGCGTGGTCGGGAGTCATATTGTGAGTTTTCTCCATTCTCCCTTTTATATACATTTTGTATGAATTTAACAATGTTGGGTTGTTGATTAGATATAGAATTTGCGAGTATCTTTCTGATTAATGGGTTTGGTTTAATTTTTATAATATATGGGGGGTTTTGATGTTTACTGTGGTATGATCGTATTGTGTTTATTTTTTTTATTTTTTTTATGGTAGCTTAATTGAGGGTGTAGTCTTAGCTCTAATTTTGATTAGTTCAGAAAATTGGTTCAATGAGGGTGTGATTAGCTGTGAATCTGTTGTTTGACTTTATGCTCATTTTTGTTGGACTCTTACTTGTGCATGTGTTTGTGTGAATTCTGTCATCTTTTGCATGTAGATTTCATTGCATACCACTGTCTTGTTTAAAATTCCCCTTATACATCCTAATCTATTGTTTTGTTAAGTCATACTAATCTATTGGTTAATATTTTAGTTATGTTATTACAGGATGGTGAGTGTGTGGCTCATGTTGTTGCCAACATTGAATGTATGCATCTAAAATAGTTACATTTCCCCAAAATAATGGGTGGATTGATTTACTTATGAATGAAAAAATGTCATTGTGGAGGAATTTTGAAATATAAAAAATAAATGATATTGGTAAATTTTGATTCCTGAAAATTTAATCACTTGGAATTGTATCACTTAGAACTACCACACCTCATTTTGTTTATTATTTCCTCTATCTTATTAGAAAAACTAAATAACCTGCGGGTTGTCTTGCGGAAGTGGGGCGCCTATTTTTTATAGAGAAACTAAAATAACCTTCGGGTTAGTCTTGCGGAAATGAGGTGAATTTTTATGCTTAAGATATGCTTTGATATTTATCCGTAAAAAATGTGACGTGACTTTATGCACATTGATAGCCCATGAGTGGCTTTTTGTTACTCATATAGTTAGGAGTATCCGGTGATGCATGCCTGTATGCGATGTGTCCCCACTTGGGCATGGATGACGGAGTAGTCCTCCTTTATATGAGAGAGGCATACGTGCATGTATGTTCGGCACGGAGATGGTGCGAATATGGTATATTGTCTAAGTGATCAATTCGTTAAAAATGAATAAGATGCTTATGTCAAATATAGTACGAAGACAACTGTTTAATTAATAAATTACGTTTATATTGTTTCTAACCTTTTTCATGCAGGATGGCAAGTCCACTAATATTTCTGCAAGTCAGACTTGCCATAGTCAACTTCTATAGTGTAAGTATAAGTAATTAAATGCATATTTACTTGTTAGGATGATGACATGATTGCCTCGTTGAAGAACTGAATTTCTTTGAACTGTGTTTTCCTTGCATGACACCTTTGCCTCATTGAGGAACTACTTGTTGGTGTGGTTGTTTATTGTTTGTGCTTAGTTTGATGTTATCACGTGCAAATTTATTGATTTTGGTATGAAGATTACTCACACCAGCTTTATTGCTGACCCAAGTGAGCTTTTTGCTTATTGGGTACATTTCTTTGGAAATGTAGCCGATTAACCTTTCAGGTTTAGAGACTTTTGAGCAGCGTTACTGGAGTTCCGCTAGTGGGCTAGCAACGTCAATCTTTTCCTGGTTAGAGTTTTTTGTTTCAGTAATTAAATCATGTTTAAGTTGTTGTTGCTGCTAAATGTTTATATTGTTATTGAATTTCACGTCCCGAGTTTTGAGGAAATGGATAATCCTATTTCGTGGATTTTAGGATTTTCGTTTTCTTCAAAAATCAGGTCGAGCGGGTCGGTTGGGCCCAAAGCGGATAATATCTTACTAAGCGGATCGGGTCATTCCAGAATGGTATCAGAACCTGACCCAGCCAAAAGTGTGCCGATGTGGACGTTGGGCCTGTGTGGCCAACAAGGACGTTGGGCCCTAAGGGGGATGGACTGTGAGACCCTGGAATGGGTGGACCTGAGGGTGAGGGTGAGGATTGGAGCCCAACAGGTCCAATAGGCCCGAGAGAGGTTGTACGAGCTACAAAAGGGGACATAGTCCCACATCGCTTGGGTGTAGAAAGGGGATGTGCTACTTATGTGCGAGGTTGGATCATCATAGTAAGAGGCATTTTAAAGTCGTGTGGGCCGGTTGTGCCCAAAGCGGACAATATCTTATTGTACAGATCAGATCGTTACAAATCAAATACAATAGCAAATCTACATTTCTCACAAGTAAGATTAAACGAAGTTACAAAGTACTAAATACCATGGAAATATTAGTTAGCATATTGGTAAAATCAGATGGGTGTCGTATCTAGGGGTGGGCACGGGATGGGATGGGACGAGATATACTCATCCCTATCCCATCCCGTTCATACGGGATCGGGACGGGACGGGATGAGAAAAACCCCATCCCGACCTCGTCCCATCCCAAACGGGTTCGGGACGGGACGGGATCAGCTTAAACAAAATGCAAGCACTGGGGATGCTAAACTTTGAATATTGTTTTCCCGTGGTCTGTTAAGAATCAATAATAATTGAATGATTTATGCTTTACAATATATGAACTGTTTAATTAGATAGTGTTCATTCAAATTTGTTTCTAATGGAAGCTATCCAAGCACTAAATGCAGCTCCAGATCTGATGACATTGTTTCTTGATAGCCATTGTGTCTATATTATCGAAATAGTATATAAGCCACATATTGAACTGCACACTGTCATGTGAATCTTAAATTTAGGGTGGAAACTTAGGTTTTATATCTAATCAAGAAGATTTTCTAGTATGACATATGGATATTTTTTAAAATTTTGTTTTCAGGAGAGGTGGATTGCTTGCCAAAAGTGCCCATGAACTGAATCTAGTTCTTCACGAATCATAACCTACGCTGCCAGCAAAAATAGTTCCAATTTTGGTGTGCTAGGTAGTTTTTGTAATTTTTTTATTAACGATATTGTGGAACATGGACCTTCACAACCAGAGGTTCATTCCAGTCAACCTTCATATCCTATATTTTGGTGTTCATCTTGGGATCTAAAATAAATAATTAAATAAAAATATTAATAATTAATATTAATAAATTAGTTCGGGACGGGATGAGATTGGCGGGATTGAAAATCTTCATCCCATCCCATCCCATTCTAGATCAGGACGGGACGGGATCGGGATGAAATTATTCAATCCCATTAAGACCCGGAAAAATCGGGACGGGAACGGGAACAGGATCGCGGGATGGGATGCCCACCCCTAGTCGTATCATGTTGCATTGCAAAAATGACAAGTCAGGCATAAAGAAGAGAAGTAAGATTAGATTAGAATCTGAGACCTTAAATGGGAACTTAAATGAGAACATAAAGAAGATAAGTAAGATTAGATTAGAGAATAATTCTACACGGCCCGCCCTTGTGGCCCGCCCGTGGTCCGGACCCTCCCAGGCACGTGCCATAGGGAGGGTGTTTGGCACGTGAGGCACACTCTCAACAGGGTCTGCTCCTCCTCTACGAATTGCAAACCCTCAACATCTCAAACCCTCAGAGCCTCTCCTCCTCCTCGCAGCGAAGGCGACTCCTCCTTGCGCCTCCTCCTCCTCCTCGACGAAGGCCACTCTGCTCGTCCTCCTCCTCCGCTCCTGCTCCGCTCCTCCTCCTCGTCGAAGGCCACTCTGCTCCGCTCCTCCTCCTCCTCGTCGAAGGCGACTCTGCTCCGCTCCTCTACTGCGCCGCTCCTGCTCCTCCTCCTCTGCGCCGCTCGCACTGCTCCTGCTCCTCTCATGCGCCGCTCCTGCTCCTGCTCCTCTCATGCGCCGCTCCTGCTCCTCCTCCTCTGTGCTGCTCGCACTGCTCCTGCTCCTCTCCTGCGCCGCTCCTGCTCCTCCTTCTTCTGGTACATAATTTCAATTTTTTTTTTAATTTATCTTCTGAAATTATACTGAAATTAAAACTTAAATTTATCTTCAAAATTTTTATACCCTGAAATTAGATAATCCTGAAATTCATACTACTGAAATCAGATAATCCTGAAATTTATACCCTAAAATTTTTTTACCCTGAAATTCATGATAATCCTGCAAAATTTTTACAAATTTTTGTTAAATTATACTACTGAAATTCATGATAATCCTGCAAAATTTTTGTTAATTTTTGTATGTCGAAATAAGGATCTTAACCCAACAATGACATACAAGGCATATGTGGTATATCGCGGTCGTGTCCCTGGAATTTACGCAACTTGGCAAGATTGTTCAATCCAAGTAACAGGGTATAGAGGTAATATGTACAAAGGTTTTGCCTCAGCTGCCGAGGCTCATGCTAATTATAAAGAGTGGGTTCGCTCAGAAGTAGTGGAGTATAACGACGAGGCAAGCTCATCATCTGCTGTAGAGGTCAAAAATAAGAACTGCGAGGCAAGAAATCTCTTCGAAGATAGGAATAATCAGTATCACGCTCGCGCGGGTGAAGCTGAAGCGAACAATGATAAATGGGCTTTGACAAGGGATTTGATTAATGCACTGCTAGTGGTGTTTCTTATGATAATGGTAGTTTTTTTGTTCAAACTTGTGGCATTTTGAATTCTCTGTAAGTGGTATTTCAAACGTGTATTCAGTTATGTTATGAATGTATATTTTGTTAATATCAGGAATAAGAATGCTTATATAGTGACCCATAAGTCGGTGTTTGGAGGATGTGTCATTAACTATTTTTTGTTAGTTCTAAAGCTTCCACCTGCCAAGTTTTACAAAAAACTTATCCAATATCAGTTCACACCATAACCAAAGTTTTACAAGTGTAGTGACTAATAACCATTCAGATTGGTTGCAATGCCTTCAACATATAGAATACATACAAGTGATTAGGTAATTTATTAAGTGCAACTGCTCTCATTCTCTCTGTTCCATGTGACCTCAATATGTGAAGTTCCCTAACCAAATTTTGACTTGTAAAGGCTAAGTACATGCCACTATTAAAGAATTTTAATTACTACTAGGGTTTGTTTGCCAGGAACTTTTAGGAAGGAGGGGTGTATATGAGTACAGCATCCTTAATCTCACATGTGAGTAGAATTGTCAGACAAGTAAAGAACAATTCTGATGCCACCAAGCACCTACAAGTTATAAGCAGAAACCACTACAACAATTAAGCCTTCACAACTCAAAACCAGTTGATAGAACCTGCCAAAATTCATCTCTTATGTGGCTTTGCCATTTCTATCCACTTCATAGTATGCATTTATATATTGTACAAAAAATAAAATGAGGACCTTTCCCTCTTACACAAGGTAATCAAATTTGAATTTTCAGTATTACATTTTCCTGAATTCATCGTTTGATTTGGGGGCTTCCTCGATTTCCTGCTTCAGTTCACTTTGCTTCATTTTTGCTCCAACCAAGCGGCCTAACGACAGCCCTAGGCAATGCAAAGGTATTGTTACCTCTGACCTGGATATTATCTCGACGATCATGAGATATCATGGACTTTTTTTATGCCTCTGTAGGTGCATCAGGCCCCTCGGCTATATTACCACCATCACTGGGCAGCTGTATCAGTGAATTTGAGCTGAATCAGTGAAATATCAGTGAATCTATATGAACTGTGGAAGAACAATTTGTTTTGTTATTGAGCTATATCAGTGAATCTGTATGAACTGCTGTATTTGTTTTGTATAAACAATTTGTTACCAGCAGAAGTTTCAGTGAATGTCAGGAAGGCTACCTAAAGGGATAATTACATGACAATGAAAAAGGTCATATGGAATTAAAGGTCACAAACCTTTAGACATCCAAATTTCGTATAAGTTCGAAGAAAAATGTATTGATCAAGAATGCACCTAAGGGGATAATTACATGACAATGAAAAAGGTCATATGGAATTAAAGGTCACAAACCTTTAGACATCCAAATTTCGTATAAGTTCGAAGAAAAATGTATTGATCAAGAATGCATCATACAGTGGTAAGCTCTCCTAGAAAAGAAGCCTATCATTTTCTTTGAGATTTTCACAGTTGTGGATAACAAAGTTTATGTTCTCATTACCACACATTTAAATGCACCTCTGAAATGCCAAAATGAAAGACTTATCCAATGAAAATGGAGTGATATTGTTTGGTTCTCAAAAAATTTCTGAAAATTACAAAACCCCATAAACAATGCTCAACAACATAACAGTATCCAACTCCAATATTTCTACAGGCATTGACATTTCAAACTCAAATTGATATACACCTAGTCCCCATAATGAAACTTGGACGACAACCATAACGAGAAAATTTACTCATAGATTATTTGATTCACTGTCCACAAACACCAATTTAACTCAAAACACTGATTGCAGAAAACACTTAACTCATGAACACTAAATTGAATATATTCTACACTAAATAACTTGGAAGAACAAGAAACTAACCTTACTTGAAAACATTTTGAATTAACAACCACCTATAGTCTGGCAACTCCATGTCGTTGTTTGAAGCTGGTGTCTGCCAAAATAAATAAATAAATAAATAATAAAGAATTGCACTGCAAAAATAACTGCAATATTAGGAAATCATAAGTGCAATACCTGTGAGAGGAGCGAATAAATATGATTCATTCCTGATAATGCACCAGATTGTGACACAATTGTTTCATCCTTGAAGTCCACAAATACAAATCATAAGTAAACAATCACAAGTGATTGACTTCTATGCTGCCCAGACCGACCACATGCAAGCGTTAAGTATATAGTTTTTCCATTTTCATCTTTTTCTGTATTCTTTATTTTCACTGGAAATCCTATTTTATTACCATAATCATAATAATAATGTTTGTACTCATCAATGTCGCTGAATTTCATCCCTTCTGTAGGATCCCTTATCTCTTCTAAATTTTTTTCATTCTCCATCAATTCAATATCTTCTACACTATCCATCCCTTATATACCTATTAAAGGAGTAGTTATCATCAGATATGTAATCTTTAAAATGTTTTACAACTAGGCTAAAATTATGATTGGTTTATACAAAAAAAAAAAAAAAATTTTACAAAATCTAATCAAATCTATTTTTTTTAACAAAAATTTTGCAGGATTATCATGAATTTCAGTAGTATAATTTAACAAAAATTTTGCAGGATTATCATGAATTTCAGGGTAAAACAATTTTAGGGTATAAATTTCTGGATTATCTGATTTCAGGGTATAAAAATTTTGAAGATAAATTTAAGTTTTAATTTCAGAAGATAAATTAAATTTTTTTTTGAAATTACGTACCAGAAGAAGGAGGAGCAGGAGCAGTGCGAGCGGCGCAGAGGAGGAGGAGCAGGAGCGGAGCAGAGTCGCCTTCGTCGAGGAGGAGGAGGAGCGGCGCAGGAGAGGAGCGGAGCAGAGTGGCCTTCATCGAGGAGGAGGAGGAGGAGGAGTGGAGCAGGAGCAGGAGCGGCGCATGAGCGGAGGAGGAGGACGAGCAGAGTGGCCTTCGTCGAGGAGGAGGAGGAGGAGGCGCGAGGAGGAGTCGCCTTCGCTGCGAGGAGGAGGAGAGGCTCTGAGGGTTTGAGATGTTGAGGGTTTGCAATTCGTAGAGGAGGAGCAGACCCTGTTGAGAGTGTGCCTCACGTGCCAAACACCCTCCCTATGGCACGTGCCTGGGAGGGTCCGGACCACGGGCGGGCCGTGTAGAATTATTCTAGATTAGATGAGAACTTAAATGGGAATTAAGTAACCAATCAAAGCTTAAGATCGATAAGCAAAAAGAGCAAAACACTGAAACATTTTCCCTAATCACACAACTGGATATAGCTGGTTGGAATTGGAGTTATGAACTTCACACATCCCTTAATTTCAGTTGTTGGGGGAGGCAATGAACTGTATCTGAAACTCTCTGCGATTTCTAGAGGCCCTGGATTTTCCTTCTCTGCGATTCTCCCTCTCTCTGTCGCTCTCTCGCTCTCAACTAACTCAGTTTCCAAGTCTTTCTTCTTCTTCTTCTCCTTCTTCTGTTTGTTTTCCTTACAGTTGATCCAATGCATTGTGACATATGATAGGAAGGCTATTATCATCAATGGGCAGAGAAGAATCCTTATCTCTGGCTCCATTCACTACCCCAGAAGTACTTTACTTTCATTTCTTCAAACACCCATGTTTAGTTTTTGTTCAACTTTTGTGGGTTTTTTATGATATGAAAAAACGGGTATTTTTTTTTTTTTTTTGCAGATGTGGGAGGATCTTATACAGAAGGCAAAAGCTGGAGATATTGTGCAGATTTATGTGTTCTGGCAATGTTGGTTCCTCTGTTTTTGCTTCTTCTCTTTGTGATTTACTACTAACATTCATGAGTTCTATTTACTGATTCTTTTTCTTTTTATGTGAATTTAATTGATGGGTTTTCAGCATTACTTCGAAGGAAGGTATGATCTTGTTCGATTCATAAAGACAGTTCAGAAAGCAGGGCTTTATGTTCATCTTCGCATTGGACCTTATATTTGTGCAGAATGGAACTTTGGGTACCCATCTTTCTTCCAAATTTTTCATTTTTTGTACTTTCTATTTAATTTAATTTTTGAAAATATTTACTATTAGTATAAATGTTCAATTTGAGAAGTGAATGGGTCTATTTACAATTTTTTTAATTAAATTTTCAGATTTCCCCCCAAAGAAACTATCATTATTAGAGTGCAAATGTTTAATTCTAGATAAATTTTTCTTGCTTGATGAAATTAGTGTTTTTTTTCTTGGTTGATTTTATTCATGTTTTAGATGAATTTTTCAGAATGAGATCTAAAGTAATTTATTTATCAATTGGTAGTGTAAATGCTTAGTTTAAGAGGGGGAAAGTGTTATTTCCTCTCTTTTTAGTCTAAAAAGTTTTTTCAGAGTCAAAGTGTCTGTTTGAGATGAAATGTCAACAGAATGAAACCTGGATCCATGTTGATGTGTTTTTCATTGTCTGCAGAGGATTTCTTGTTTGGTTGAAGTATGTTCCAGAAATCAGTTTCAGAACAGATGATGAGCCTTTCAAGGTCACTATCTCCTCCAATTTCTAATTTTTACTATTTTCCTCCTCAAGTAATTATGCCAAGCTACACACAAAAAAAGAAATGAAAAAAAAGCAACAGTGCAATTTCTATTTTATTTACTTGAGCTTGATTTATGTATTTGTATTTTTTCAAAGTGTATATATTTGGTGTTTTAGATGGTAATGCAAGGGTTCACAGAAAAGATTGTGGGAATGAAGAAGAGAGAAAAGTTGTTTGAGATTCAGGGTGGTTCGACTATCATGTCTCAGGTACAGTTGTTAGGTCATTGCTTCTTGCTCTTGAACTAGAAGTTTATTCACTATAAAAACATGGTGTTTCACCAAATTATTTGGTACTTATGATTTGTAATGTGTAGTAAATTATTCGCTGATTGGAGTGTATGAAATGAAATGAAGCGAAACTAGTTTCATGTAACTTACGTTCAATTTTATTGGTGCAGATTGAGAATGAGTATGGGCCTTAGAGTAAGGCGTTTGGACCGGCTGGTCATGCATGTGGATTGGATTGCAAAGATGGCTGTTGGCATGGATACTGGAATCTCGTGGGTAATGTGTAAGGAAGACGATGCCCAGATCCGGTGGTAAGCCTTCTTGCATTTAGAAACACAGCTCCTGCTTGTTCTGGTGTTCTTGAGCTATTGGAGTTTTGTGTTATTTGATAAGTTAATATGGAAGTGAACGGAAATTATATACCACAGTGGTTAAGATATTAAGTTTATGAATATGTTTTAATTGTAATTCACTGACAGTTCAATGCATGCAATGGATTTTACTGTGATAATTTCACTCCAAATAAACCTTAAAAGCACGCGATGTGGACTGAGGCATGGAGTGGCTGGTACAGTTACTCACTTCTGTTTTATTCTTATACTTTACTCGTAATTGACAAGATGAAATTGTGAAATTTACCATTTGAATCTTCTGTTTCTGCCTGATCAATAGGTTTACAGAATTTGGTGGCACAGTTCACCAAAGACCAGTTTTATGTCATTCTATGGTGTTGAAGTTATTTGGTATGACATGGTAACTTTAGAGTCTAGTTTTTATTTTTTAAGTTTGATGTCCATTCATAGCTTTGATGAGTGATAACTGCGATATTTCTCTTGGCGCTCCTAGGTAAGGTGTGGCTAACAAAACTTCTTATTCTGGTGACCATTGCTAGATGTTCCTATCTCATGAATGAAATGGACGTTTAAAAAGGTGAGCTTATTCACTGACTTTTGCTTATGAAATTGCTTTGTTATATCTATTGTTGTTACTATTGTCGAAGTGCTAGCGGCTTTAAGCTTACAAGTCTTCAACTGACATTCAATTTGTTGAAGCTGGAAAAATTGTAAAACAAATATCATGATGGCAAATTTACTTGCAAATTGACCGACAACAACTATGACATTTATCTTAGGTTGTTGGTAATGTATATTAATACATAAGGGAATACTTCACCTACAATGCTATTAAAAGTTCAGAGTCTTGAGATTTAATCACCATTTCATTTTTATCAGTCCAACACATGTTATTTATTTATAGAAAATCATATTATGGTCATTTGTTATGCAATTCCTATTTTACACTTTGCCGATGGTTTAACTTTGAAATAAGTGCACTTCTGGTCAAGAGGGAGACGACCATTTTAGTTATTCACAATTTAGAATTCTTTTGGATTAGTTCCTGAAACTATAGTTGGGACTTCTCATAGTAAGCATAGTGATCAGACTAATTGCTTGCTTGCTTGTGCTTTTGCAAGGTGTCTATTTTGGTATTATCTAGATTTTTTTAAGGAGTCTATTTTGGTATTATCTAGAGTTCACAGTGGATGTGTGACATTTTTGTTTTTTTATCCTTTCATAGTGGTTGCCAATGCGTCTGCCATTCCACTTTGGTGGGCTTTAATTGTGATGGTTCCCCTTCATGCTAGTTGAAGATGAACAATGCATTTGTGTGACTAAGAGGGAAATGTGTACTGTAACGAAAGTGTGGTATCTTGGTTATCCTCGATCCAAGTGATATATGTAGGGATTAGTTTATTCATTTAGCCTCTATACAACAAAGAGACGTGCTTCAGACCTAGGATATGATGGATTTGGTATCTGGGAATGCAATCTAGCAAATTCTAGATAGGCATCTGTGTGCTGATGTTACATATTTACCCTGGTATAGATTTCTGTCACGGTGGGCAAGTTGCTATGAAATTAATTCCAAAACTATGCATTGCACACACTGTATGATATGTTTACTCTTTGATGGATTTTTGAAGGGGTCTCTGTTGGAAATTTTATTGTTCATAGTATATATGAATATTTTAACTTAAGATCTTTGTAGTAATATGATATTTATATGTGAAGGGTGGTTATGATTTTCTGGGCCATACAAAAGATCAGATCAGAACAGAACTACTAAATAAATTAATTCCGCGTTAAACACATGCAAAGCCTTGAAATTAGATGGCCTTGTCATTATTGGAGGTAAACTACATTAGAGTTAGTTTCTCACATTGTTAGTTGATAGAAGGTCTATCTTAGATGTTTGGAATTCTTGTATTGAATCTTAATTCTTAAGGGGTTACGTCAAACACCGATGCTGCTCAACTAGCAGAGACTTACCTCAGTGTTCAATCCTAAATCATCATAATCCTTGTTAAGTTTCTTCATTTTCACGAATTGGATCATAGTTTTCTTTGGCTTGTTATTGAAACTGAAAAGATGCAATTTGTTATGATCAACCAAGGTCCTAATCTAATTTTAAGTAACCCTTGTTTGAGTTGCAGGTGGTTGGAGTTCAACCAATTTGTTGAAGCTAATGTTGGGTTTGATACAATCTGTAAGGTAAAGTTTCTTAATTATTGCATTGAGTTGGTTTGACTGGTTTAAAATGTAGCTTTGAGTCGAATGCCAAGAGTTATTTGATGGTGGAACTCTGCCATTTTTTCTCTAGTATCAAATGAATTCAGATCGGAGTGCTTCTGTTTTAAGTTTCTTGGTGTCAAAGTTTAAACCTTTACGCTTTGAAATGCATCCTAGTTGTACAATGAAACTCAAAGTTTGTAGCCTAACACATAAATGTATTAGTACGGTATGCAATTCTTATTTTTGAAATATGAGTTTTATATTAATTATGTGCAAGAAGAACCTGCATCGTCGATTCTTCGTATTCTAGATCTGCCGTGTTCAATATCCCACACCCGAGTCCAATACACGTACTAGTAAATGTGCAACCCATGGTGTTTTTTTTTTTTTTTTTTTAACTTCTTGAGCTGGCTAAAGGTCTCATTGTCTTGAAACTGTGTTATATTATGCAAAGTTCAAACCAGTTGTTAGAAGGCGAAACAAACACCCACTTATGTTATAACTATTAATGTTCTTAAGAAGATTATTTTAATACACAAGTTTTTTCTGTTAAATCATTTTGTATGACAACCCAGTAGCACTTGCTCAGGATATGAGACACTCTTTTGAATAGTGATGTTGATATTGCTGTTCATTCCATGAAAGACTATGCTCTTTTGAATGGTGATGTTGATATTGAAAGATGTACTTACATATTCCGAAGGGGACTATTATTTCTTGTAACCTGCCACGGGAGGATGTTTGAGAAGCCTTCATCTCTTTGAGTGCTAGTTCTCTAGCTGAGCTTCCTGCTGGAAGTGTTGTTGGCAATGCTTCACTTAGAAGACAATCACAGGTACTCCATAGATATCGTTCACTCAAAGTAAGTACTATTTTTCACTTTTCTATGTAGGATTCGTGTGCATATATGAAGAAATAACAAGTTCATTACGTAGAAACTCAAATGGTTAATTCATGCATAAGTAGTTCATCTTTAATGTATATCCATGCATTTCCTGCTAGTCAAGGACATGAAAATTCATCTACTCTCCCCTGTAGACTAGTAGATACATTG
This sequence comes from Berberis vulgaris, assembly GCA_963556465.1. Classification (NCBI taxonomy): domain Eukaryota; kingdom Viridiplantae; phylum Streptophyta; class Magnoliopsida; order Ranunculales; family Berberidaceae; genus Berberis; species Berberis vulgaris. The sequence continues at coordinate 26,595,157 of OY747137.1, read as the reverse complement.
AACCTATTGATAGATATATTAGAACATTCACCCTATGTAACTTGCAGAAGGCATGCATAATAGTTTCTTTGAATATTTTCAGTATTTGAAATGTTTTTTCCCTCTGTTTCTTGTCATTTTGTCAAAATGTGGGAGAGTGCATTATTAACCCTTCTTATTTTATGCCATTACAGAATACTGCACTGATAACATAAAGAATAGTATTTTTCTTTTGCGATTTTGAGGAATATATTAGAAATTTATTTTTCGAAGGGCTATTAAATTTATTTCTCAGGTACTAACGAGCTTCATTCAAGCCAAAAAAGAAGATTAAAAAAAAAAGGAACCAGAATCAATATTATTTGGCTTCTTATGCAAAATTACAACATATACTTTCTCTTTACTTTTTCAGAATCAAGTTGGCTTTGTGCCAATGAAGCTTACATAATACATACTCTGACAAGCTGCTGGATTGCTGTTTATTTAATTTTTTTATGAAAAACTGCTCAACCAAGTACAGTTCACCTCATAGATAGTATTCAATTTGAATGAATTATAGAACAAGTTTCATGTTTTTCAAATGAATGATTGAATGGCAGGTTGTGTATATGAATGTTTGTGCGATTGTTCACACTACACCAAAAATCAACTTTGTTGTTTTATGATTTTCCATTGGTTATAACTTTGAATTTAGCCTTGTGAATATATATTGCATGTGATGCTTTTGTCTTGCAAGAGTTTTGATATACCTTTATGTTTATATGGCAGGTGATGATGAAGAAGATGAAGATGAGGAAGAATAAAGTTACGGGAAAGAGGATTCTATTTACTTTGAAGAAATGACATTTTCATTACATATTATGTAAGAACTAATGAGACTTTTTTTTTGACATTGTACTTATGTTTCTACATGTATTGATCTAGTATGATTATTAATAAATGAAATTTTCTTACATGGTTGGATTTTATTTACTGTTGCACTTTTAATCGCGAGTAAAACCTTGCAAATGATACCAACATAGCTAAAAACAAATGGCAAAAAAAAAAAAAAAAAAAAAAAAATTGGTGAAGACTTTTAATAGCATTTTTAAAGTGTCATGAGTAATTAATTTAATAGCATTATTCTAAAAATCTTGCAGAAAAATATGTAACAACATTTTTTAAAAGCTATGAAAGGAGTTACAACAGCGTAAAAAACTATATAACATCATTTTCAACACGCTATGAAAAGAGTTGCAACGTGTCACAAACGCTATTAAAAAAACTCTTTTAATAGTGCTCCAAAATGCTATCATAAAGCAAGACTTTTAATAACATCGACCGTCACAATATATCATTTAATGCTATCATATCCATTTACCGCATTTTTTTTGAAATGCTATAAATGAGGATTTGTAGTGTAGTGTACTTGTTGATGGTACGGGGGATTCTCCATTAACATGTTGATATGATCATACGACTTCCCCTTTGAGGGGATTTTCTCATTAACAATAGATTTTCCTTGGGCCTTGGTAAACTCGAGAGAGATAAAGAGATTTCTAGAGGCCCTGGATTTAGAGCAAAAGCGAAAAATGTTGATGTGGTCTAAAATTGAAGTGATGTGTGAAACGGACAATTCCATAGGGTTCAATTTTTTCTTGTATCTGTATACTTTTATCATGTCAAAAATATGATAATAGGATCAAGAGGTCACACTTTTTTGGTAAACTTACATTTTGTTTTTTTCAAACAGTTGCACTATTTTTTATTTTATTTTATTTTATTTATCTTCCATGTTTATTAAATCGAAGGATCAAGAGGTCACCAAGTACATAATAAGCCATACAATAAAATTGAAAAAATGTTTTTGGTTAAGTTGCTCTCTTTAATGGGATGCATCACGCAAGAGTTTTTAACAGATTCTCCCAAGTTTAATCGACTCAAATCACTTTATGTCTGATATTTGCACTATCGAGATTAATAGTTATCCCCAAATATTCAGTCATCTCACTTACACTACTCAAAACCATATAGAATGTAAGTTAGGAAAAATAAGTTTTATGAAAATGACTAAGATGTACAGACTGCGCATGATAGCCATATATATATAAACCTTGATTGGAGAAAAGACAACAATCCTCTAAGTCCACAATGTTCAAAAAATCATAAAATATGTCGTAGACAAACAATAAAAAAAATGGGAAATTCGAAGAAAGAAAATAGAAGAAATGGGGGTGAATCTCAACCTTAAGTTTGAAGATGATCATGTATTTGGCAAACATTTTACTTACTCCCACTAAGAAAACATTTTTACAATTAAAAAAAAAAAGACCAAGTCGCGAGAGATCATCATGAAATTCAATTTCTTCATTCTCTCTTCTTTTTTCCCTCCTCTCCTTCTCACCTTCAACAATTTTTTTTTTTTTTGTTTTGAAGAAGAAACATTCTTTTCGACCAAACCTACACCTAGCTTCTTATTTGTTTTTTCACCATTTTAACGTACCAAACCAACCATTAAAGGTAGTAGAGTTCATATAGTTTTGAAGAAAATCAGGAGAAATATCATTTACTGACATAAAACCCCATGATGTTGCATAAATGGAATACCAACATTCCCTAGTATTGAAACCCTCAAGATCATTTCCCTTATTTCAGTTCTACTTCTATCTGAGATTACTTGGAGAACATAAATAAATTAGGTTCCAAAATATTGAAGACGATCTATGGAACTTGAGATAACATTTCAACATAAACCATTCCATGGCCTAGCATGACAAAATTAGGGAGGGATCCATCCCCTCCCCAAACTTGTGAAGACTGCTGCAATTTACAGTTTCATCATCCATCCGATATTTTTACATGAAGCAGCTCTTTTGTCAACATTACAAGCCGATTCCACAACATTGGGTGCAAAAAATAATCTAAAAGTTGCCTCAAGCAAACCATAAAGGCTATAAAACCGAGCATCATAAAGGACTAATACAATGAACTCGAGAGTGATGACACAAATTTGATGAATTGCACTTTTGGATACACGAAGGGGGGCTTGCCAACACAACACCAAAACACTCATTCTGTAACTGTTGTTGCATGTTTCTGGATGTTATTATCACGCACAAGAACATACTATTCATCGTGATCCATTTTATTGCTTTACCATTTTTACGATGTTGTGTTTGTGAAATGCATCTGCTAAGACCTGATATTGTTTGGTAAACTTTGCTCCTACCTGCTTCCGAATCAACAATGTCAAGTTTGAGACCTTGACTTGGGGCTTCGCTTATACATGCTTTCAAGCGAGAAAAAATACTTATGTTTTTGTTTTGTTAATATTTTTTTTTGGGAGGGGGGTGGCATTAAGGTTGAGACCTTTGCAATCGACTCGGGGTGTCACACCCGGATTTTTGAGAAAACGAAAATCCTTATATTTGCATAGGATTATTCATTTTCCCAAAATTAAATTCTTTGATGAGGTTCGCCCCACTAAAGAAACAACAGTAGTGCTGCCCAATGATCTCTAAACCTAAGATAAACTAATTGGCTACGTTCCATTAAGAACATACCCAAGAAGCAAAAGCTCACTTGGGTCAACAATTAAGCTGGTATGAGTAATCTTCATCCCAAAATCAATACATCAACAAGTGATAACGATAATGGGATAACTTAAAAGATTTAAGAAAGATAAACAAGAAAACTTTCTTCCTAATCTATCAAGCCTTAGATGATGATGGTTTTGAGAAGATTTCAAGTGCAACGTTTGTAAAGGTAGCATGGGAGAAGCTAAAACTTCTTGGAAATGAGCGGAGCAAGTGAGAAAGGTGAACCTCCAAACACTAAGAAGTGATTTTGAAGCTTTACACATGAATGAGTCTGACTCTATTTCAGATGATTTCTCAAGAGTCTTGACAATTTTCAATCAAATGAAGAGAAACGGTGAAAAACTAGAAGATGTGAGAATAATAGAGAATATACTACGCTCGTTAGATCCTAAATTCGAGCACATTGTTGTGACGATTGAAGAAACAAAAGACTTGGAAGAGATGACTATCGACCAATTAATGGGGTCATTGCAAGCATACGAAGAAAAATATAAGAAAAAACAAGAGATTGTGGAACAACTTCTAAAGATGCAAATCCACTTAAAGGAGAAGGAAGAAAGCTTCAACAATGAACATGGTCAACATGGAAGAGGTCATGGCCAAGGACGAAGTCGAGGACGTGGATGAGGAGGCTACGATAATAATGAAGATAGAAGAAAAAGATCTACAATAAATTGTAGGAAGAAAAACTCAAGGTATGATGAACCTCAAATCAAGTGTTACAATTGTCAAAAGTTTGGTCACTATGTTTCAAAATGTAGAGCTCCCAAATATAAAGTTGAAGAGAATGCTAACTATGCCAAAGATAAGAGTCAAGAAGATGACACGTTGCTGCTAGCATATAAAAGAGATCATGGAAGACAAGACAATACATGGTATCTTGACACTGGTATAGGTAACCATATGTGTGGAAGAAGAAACATGTTCATAGAGCTTGATGAGTTAGTGAATGGCAATGTTTCCTTTGATGATGAGTCCAAGATTCCAGTGAAAGGCAACGGTAAAATCCTAATCCGCTTGAAAAATCAAGAACATCAATTTTTTTCAAATGTTTACTTCGTGCCCAACATGAAAAATAATATCTCGAGTTTGGGCCAACTCTTAGAGAAGGGATATGATATTCACATCAAATATTGGAGCCTAATTATAAGAGATAAAAAAAAAAGTAATTTGATCACCAAGGTGCAATGTCAAGTAATAAAATGTTTTTCTTAAACATTCAAAACGATGTAGCAAAGTGTCTCAAAGCTTGCTACAAAGAAGCATCATAGTTTTGGCATTTTCAGTTTGGGTACTTAAATTGGTAGAAGGATTACCTTCCATCAATCACCCCGACCAACTTTGCAAAATATGTCTACTTGGAAAACAATTCCGAAAGAGTTTTCCAAATGAGTCAAACTCAAGAGCCCAGAAACCTCTCGAACTCATACACACCTGATGTTTGTAGACCAATCAAGCCAAGCTCCCTCGGTAAAAGCAACCATTTTTCTTTTATTTATTGATGTCTTTTCAAGAAAATTTTGGGTATATTTCTTGAAGCATAAATTAGAAGTCTTTGGAGCCTTCGAGAAATTCAAAGCTGCTGTGGAGACAGAAACTGGACGTGAGATTAGGGCCATGAGATCTGATCAAGGAGGAGATTTTACTTCTCATGAGTTTCAAGAATTTTGTGAAGCAAATGGAATTCAACGTCCTCTAACCATTTTGAGATCCCCCCAGCAAAATGGAGTGGCGGAAAGGAAAAATAGAACCATCATTGACATGGCGCAAAGCATGCTTAAAAGCAAGAGAATTCGAAGGAATTTTGGGCTGAAGTTGTGGCATGTGCGGTCTACTTGTCCAACCGCTTACCAACTAGAAGTGTGTGGGGAAAAACACCACAAAAAGCATGGAGTGGAAGAAAGCTTGGAATCTCTCATCTAAGAGTGTTTGGAAGCATATGTGCATGTACCGAATATGACACGAACAAAGCTCGATGACAAAAACCAGAGGTTCATATTTATTGGGTATGACTCAAACTCGATAGGCTACAAACTGTATAACCCAAATATTGAAAACACTGTGATAAGTCGAGATGTGGAGTTTGACGAAGAATGAATGGGATTGGGGAAAATATGATGAAGATTATAACTTTGTTCCCTATCTTGAATATGAGCAACAAAGCTTGAAACAGACAAGTGAATATCAACAAGAGTCCACTACTCCACCCATTTTGCCAACAATAGCAGCTATTGAAAATTCACCACAAATTGACAGGAACGTGTCGCGTACGAGGAATTTACAAGAAATTTATAAAGATACCGAAGGAATAAAGGATCTCACACTCTTCTGTCTCTCTGCCGACTACGAACCAGTAAATTTCAAAGAAGTCATCCAGAACAAAAAGTGGAAAGATGTTATGGATGAGGAGATAATAGTTATCACAAAAAATGATACATAGGAGCTTGCTTCACTGCAAAAAAGACACAAGCCGACAGGTGTCAAGTGGGCATATGAAGCAAAGAAGAATGCTAAAAGAGAAATAAAATGATACAAGGCAAAACTGGTCGCAAAGGGCTATAGTCAAAGAGCTGGCATCGACTACAATGAGGTATTTGTTTCCATTATTCCATTAGAAAGTATTATACTAATTATCTCTTTAGCTGCTCAAAATGGATGGAAGGTTAATCAAATGGATGTGAAATCTAATTTCCTGAATGGACTTCTTGAAGAAGAAGTTTACACTGAACAACCGCTAGGCTATGAAGTGAAAAGAAATGAAGACAAAGTACTCAAGTTGAACAAGGCCACTTATGGGTTAAAACGAGCACCAAGGGCATGAAACAATCGAATTGATAAATATTTTCAAGAAAATGGTTTTACTAGATGCCCTCATGAGCACGCGGTATATGTCAAAATCATAGATGAAGACATTTTGATCATGTGCATGTACATGGATGACTTGATATTCACAGGAAGCAATCCAAGTATGTTAAAAGAATTCAATTTAGCAATGATCAAGGAGTTTGAAATGATTGACATTGGGCTTATGTCATACTATCTTGGTATTGAAGTAAAATAAAACGAAGATGGTATCTTCATCACACAAGAAGGCTTTGCAAAAGATCTTTTAAGAAGTTCAAAAATGAAAAATTGCAAGTCCATTAGTACACCGATGGAATGTGGAATCAAATTGTCCAAGAAAGATGGAGGACAACAAGTGGAGGAGAACAAGTAGACTCAACAAACTTTAAGAGCTTGGTTGGAAGCTTGCACTACCTAACTTGTGCAAGGCCCAACATTCTTTATGTCATCGGACTAGTCAGTCAGTATATGGAATCTCCAACAACTACTCATCTAAAGACAACAAAAGGAATTCTTTGTTACATCAAATGTACGAGCAATTTTGGTTTATTCTATTACATGATAATGATTTTAAATTTGTTGGATATAGTGATAGTGACTGGGCTAGAGACCTGGATGATCGAAAAAGTACAAACGACTTTGTGGTTTTCATGGGAGATATCGTTTTTCACTTGGATGTCAAAGAAGTAACCAATTATCACACTTTCTACATGTGAGGCAAAGTACATAGTTGTTATATCCTGTGTTTGTCAAACAATATGGCTAAGAATCTGCTAAAAGAGCTGGAAATGTGATAAGTGCATAAAAGTGCACTCTAAACATCGTTATTCTAAGTGTAATTGTTAAATTATTTGGTTATTTTAAGAATTTTCTGTAATAATTTTCTACTTAGTTACATTATGTGTTTTTTGTATTTGGCAGGTAGTTTAATGGATAAAAGGAACTAATGCCACATGCAAGGTTGTGTCATTAAAAAATGAAGCGTAGTCAAAGAGGAAACTCAATTTCATAAAGAATTTTAGGTCAAAACCCGTTATGAAAATAGGCAAAATTAATAAATAAATAAATAAAGGGTTTTAAAAGGGTACAATTGAGACACTCGCTGAACTCTGGAATCTGATCTGGCAAGAAGAACTTTCTTGCTTGGCTATTGTGCATGAGCTCTTTGAGCTGCTATTGTGTGAAGACGGAGAACAAGGTTAGTTGGAGACCGTGTGAAGAAGAAGATAAGCTGCGGGAAGGAAGTGAAGTTGTTGTGTCGAAGGTTGGATGGTGGAGCTCTATTGACACTTTGATGATTCGTGCTCTGTTGTATATTGTGTGAAGAAGGATGAGAAATGATAGAAGAAGTAGGGAAGAAGCAAAGAAGAAACAAATAAAAAACAGGGAAGAAGTGAAAAAGCTACTGATTTGTGGCATGCTCTGTTTGTGTGTGAACTAAAGTCATGAGAAGACGAAGAAATAGGGAGGGAAAAACAAAAGTTTGAAGTAATTGGTTATGCTATTCGCAGCCAGCACCACTGCTTAGACTACCACACCACAATTTGCTTATTTTCTTCTAAACTCTTCTATGTTTAATTTGACTAATTGTTCTGATTGCATTATGTGTAGCTAAATAGTTAATTAGGGATAGATTGAAGCAGTATTATAACTTCTTTAGATTTTTGAAAAAAAGAACCTAGTAAGATCAGTTTTTGGAATAATCAACATAAATGACCTAAATAGATACCATGGTCTGGGTTTTATGTTTGTCCATTGATTTATCCGTTTTCCATTGATTTGTCTTAAATAAATGACCTAAATAGATACCATGTCGATTTTCATTGATTTATCCGCTTTTAAGGTGCAACTTAGTAGATACCATTCTAAATCCCTTGAGAATGAAAAGAGTTAGACTAGTGGTGGATATCAAATCCCTAACTTATTTTCTCACTATTTAAACTTATTTAGTTTTTCTAATTATCTTCTATATTCAATTAATTATTTGGTTTCGTTGAAGTAGTAATATTAGGAAAACTGTTTTAAATACAATTAATCCAATTCTCGTGGGAATGATCTCGTTCTTGCTATTTATAACATTTGTTTTATTTCTGCAATTGCGAGTAAAACGTATAATTATAAGCTTATTATTTAGGTCAATATTTGTACAACAAGTTTTTGGCGTTGTTGCTGGGGATTGCGCTAAATTGTGTTTAATTATATTTCCTTTATTTTATTTGTCTTTATTATTAAAAAACCAAATAAAGTTCTGCTCAATAATTTCATTTTGATTATTTTAGTATCTATTATTCCCGAAACATTTACTTCATTCTTATCGTCTTGCAGGATTGAATCTCGTTTATGCATGGTCGTAGGTCCCTGATGGTAAATATTCGTGTACACAATCCAGAGATTGAACGAACATTTAGACGACGTAAAATGCAAGTTCTGAAGATATAATCTGAGGAAGAAATGGACCAAGTGCAAGTTGAAAATCCACCAGTGTGGAAACAAATGAAGCTCTCATTTATTCCACAAAATCTCAATCAACCATCATTGCATTCCAGCCAACAGTGACGCACAACTTCAATTTATCTCTTTACTTGCTTAACATGGTGCCACATTACAAGGGCTGATATTCACGTAATTATTACATAATATATCCCTTAATTTATACATGTTAGTGTTTCAATTAGTATATTTTATTCTAATTATTTCATTTTCATGTCTTTGTAGGAATTTGAGCGTGAATGATGAAATCGCATTAAGGCGACAATTTAAGGAATGATCAATTGGTTGATTCTAGCGGCGGTACAAAGTAGAGGGTCACATATCTAAACCTAACCCAAATAAACTTAGGTCTACCTAATTTAACCTAAACCCAAACCCAAAAAGCTAATCTAGAAACCCAAGCCCAAGGAAATAAGAGAACCCTATTTAGGTCTCCCCAATTTTTAGAGAAATCTCTCTTCTCTCTTTTCCTATGGGTGTTTTTCTCCTCACTTTTCCAGCCACCACGCCAATCCACCCTTCCAGCAATCCTCGCTCGATAGGAGAACCGGCAGTGCGATCATCCCGCCATCACTACCTCACCTCGCCAATACGTCCTCACTACATTGTCATACCTCCACCTGGCTTGTCTTCATCGCCTTCTTATCACACAAAGCCACGTTGCAACTGTCCCTACGTTCTCCCATCATCACGCACAAAACCAACATCACATCCTCACCTCCCTGTTCCTCGCAAACAACCACACACACCACTCCATCACCTCGTCCCCTGTTTCGCACGCCCAACAACAGCCGCCACCATCTCTCTGTTCCTATCATCATCCCCTGTTCTCACCGTCACAAGCAGCGCAACACAACCATCGCCAGCACCACCCTGTTCCACCTCGCGACAGAGCCAGACAGATCGTCCACACCGTTGAGCCTCGCCATCACCGCCATCTCTCGACCCTCTTTCCTGTTTCCCTCTCTCATGACCACCGTCGGAAGCGGCGCACCAGCTCGCACACCACCACCGCGACAGGAGCAGAAATAGGGAGCAACGCCCCTGTTTCTCTCCCTCTTTTTTTGTTCTCTTTCGCGTCTTTCTCTCTTTTCTTCCATCTCTCTCTCTTTTGCAGGTACCGGAGCCGGTCGGAGGAAACATGAGATCGCGAGGAGCACGGAGGAAGAAGGAGCAGCGGTGCGGCTCGCTGGAGACGAAGAGCAGAGGAACGCGCGTTTTTTTGCAGAAAACAATTGTTTTTCAAAGAGTTTCGCTATTTGCACAATAATTTTTGCTATGTACCACCACATTTCATTTGTAGCCTTTTCTCGGGATTCGCATTCATGCTGAGATGGATTCCACCTACACCAGTGCTGTGATGTCATCCACAATGATCTTCTAGACCCCACCCCGAGGCGAAGATGAAACCACAGGGTTTCCTAGAGTTTGTTGTATTTGAATTTATTGTTTTCTATATGCTTGAACGTTTAACACAGTTGATTTCTGAATTTCAATAATTTGCTTTTACTGATTATATCCGGAATAATTATCTAGACTAGTCGGTAGTTAGAAGTACCCTTTATTGATATTCAAAGTCTGTTTTAATCAGTTAATCTGAATCTGTGATTGTGTGTGCCGTAAGAACACATGCAATGCCAGGGGTTTAGAATTAGTTAAAATAAACCTGTGATTGTGTGTGTCGTAAGAAGACACGCAATGCTAGGGATTTATACCTTTGCTGAAATCAATTGAGAACTTAGATTAATCTTTAGGTTAGTCGTGTTAATTCTTGAAAACAATACTTTGGATTACACAAATCTCGAATAACCAGTGGTGGATTCGATGTCTTGGTCTCTTCTCTATATCTTATCAGTTTAATTTTAGTTGTTAATTTCATTTTCTTAATTTAGTAATTTTCATCTACTGTAACCCCCAACTCTAAATTAGTTCAAATAAGTCTTTGAATTCGACTGTCTCGTCAATCCTCGTGGGATCGACCCGTATTTGCCACTGTCTACCAGTTAGACAGCCGTGCACTTGCGGTATTACAAGTAGGGTTTATTAGCTTATTAATTTAGGTTAATCAAATCTCCATCAAATTTTTGGCGTCGTTGCCGGGGATTGTAACGGTACAATCGAAATCTAGGATTGTTTTTGCTAGTTTATAAATTAGGTTTAATTTTCTTTTTAGGAACAATGTTACGAGCCAGTTTCTTATTTGTTTTATTTGCTTTTCTTATTTGTCTTATTTGTTTGAGTTTGAATTATTTTTGCAGGCGGTCACACACATAGGAGAACAAGTGGGAACGAAGTGAAATATTGCGATTCACGAGGAAACTCTCAGAAATCGACTTCTACCCAACGTCGCAAGTAACCCGAAAGAGGTTCGCCAGAGGTAATTTCTACCCACTGCATCTGCACGCGGTTTCTGTGTGATCACTTGTGTTTTGCTTGTTCTACGTAGTATTGCATGCAAATTTGAATTGTGGCAGGATTGAGTTGAAACTTCTGTGCCCTCTCCTGCGGATAGGTTAATCACTATCTATTATAGGGTTAGGAACCTAGACCTTCACTATTTAAAATCTGTAGCAAGATAATTATCTAGGACATGTGTGACGCTCATAGGGACCCTCTTTGGACATTTGATAGCTTAAAGTGGTCGAGTAAAGGAACATATCCCATCTGGGAATGGTTCTTGAACTGGCATTTCACTTTGAGCTAGAGAGTGAAAAAAGAGGTAGGAGCAACTCTGTAGTGGCGGATTGATAGGAAATTACCGTGCCTCTTCTACGGTTAGGTAAATTGAACTGAATTTCAGCCCTATATTAGTAACAAAGCTCTAGGGTCGTCTGCCATTCATTTTATTTGCGCATCATTTAGGTGTCATTTAGGGTTCCATTTTTTTTTTTTTTTTTAATTTTTTAATTTTTTTATTATTATTATTATTATTATTTTTGTTTTAATTTTTTATTTTTTTTTATTTTTTTTTTAATTTTTAAAGTCAAGTCATCTTCATATAGTTGTTAGGCATGCATGTATTAAAAACAATTCTTGAAACCAAGGAAATGGCTGAGGAGAAAGACTTTAAGGACTACTTCTACCTCAAGGTTCGAAACAGTTCTTATGACGATGACTCAGAAATTAGATGTACTTATGAATTTGACTCAACCCCTACCTCCACTAATGTTGCATTTGAGGGTTGTGTTGCATGTTCGAGTCCTAGTCATTCTATAGCTGATTGTGATTTGCAATATGATTATCCCGAATATTTCACTGAGTAAATCCATTCTTTTAATGCAAATTGGTGACCTGGTTATAATTCAAAGTCCAACTATTATAGCCTTGGTTTTGCCAATAATCAAAATCTCTTCTGAGCTCATAACTCACACCAAGGGGGACATATTTTCTCTCAGGCTCCTCAATACCCTAATCATGTTATGCCTCAATTTAACCAAGCTCCTCCATCCAACACATCAAGTTTAAAGGAAACGATTAACCGTTTTATGCAACGCACAGAACGACTGCTTGAACATGATTTTCAAGCTATGTTAGAGTCAAAAGCCATGATTAATCAACACCAATCTCAAGCCATCAATAGACTTGAGATAGTTGTGGATCATATTACTGAGGCATTATCTGAAAGTGAGTTAGGAAGAGTTCCTAGTCACTCTGTTCAATATTCAGAGGGTCAATTCATAACTGGTAACACATCGGAATCCGAGTCAGATGATGTTTTTGAGGATAATGTGATTGAAACTACTTTGCTTCATGACCCATTTCCTTCCCCACATTTTCATGATGACCCACTCGACATATGCCTTCCTAGTGACTCTTGCATGAAGTCTAATTCTCAATGTTCTTTGGAGTCAAGCATCGACTATTTTCACGATACGAGTGACCCCATAATTCAAGAAATAGTCAAGTCGTTATCGGAGGACGCATCTAATGAGAGACTACATGCCATAGGTAGTGCTAATTTTAGGTTTGGGGGTGTTGTTGCGTTGTCTAACTCATCATCTTGGTGTAGTTCATTTTGTTATTATGAGCCTGTACCACCCGATATATCAATAGACATGCCTCTTTCCATCCCTTTTATATTGACTGATGCTACCTATGTGGATCCATTGTTTGTAAGAGATGATTGCAGTTTTGACCACCCTATTGTGATACATATTCAATCTTCTGATTTGCAAGCTCACTTAGGATGTCCCTTTTTAGGAGTAGGTAGGAGTCATTTGCTGGATATCATTGTTTGTGACCCCTTTCAGCTCAAGGTTCCAACGAATTTTCTAAGAATGCGAGTTCATTTGCATTTGGTTGATGATTTTGCATGGCGCCTTCGTAGCTTTTGGGATGTGTTAGTATACGTTGTGTCGCATGTGGTTGCTACTATTTGTTGGACGAATCCTCAACTTTTTAGGTTGTTGCTATATGATTCCTTGCCCATTTTTTAGGAGAGTGTCTGATATGTTCTTCCTCTTCACTTTATGGTACATCATTTATGAGGAAGAATATATGTCAGGCTGACAACGTTAAACCAAGCGCTCCTAGGAGGCAGCCTAGCTTCAGTTTTGTCATTATGGTTAGTTTGGATTGATTTTCGAGTTTTTTGTAGTTGCATTTCACTCATACTCGTTAGCTCCGTAACAATTTTGACTTACAACTGATACATGTAATTTTTTCCATTATTTCATTTGTATATCTTTTTGTGTCTTTTATTGTTTTTATCAATTTATTATGATGAGTCCACAGTTCTTATGTTGTTGAGCGTTCATTGGTGGACGATTTCGTCGAAATTGGTAAAAACTTTCCTATAGTAATATCACTCTAACTCTCATCTTTTCTTTTTCCTGCATTTGTCATAATCATCATTTTATACATTGAGGACAATGTTTGGTTTAGGTTTGGGGGTGAGATTTATGAGTTTTTCTGCATTCTTCGAAAATTTTGAACTGAAATGTATTTCACAATTGATTATTGTATTCTACTCAATCTCCATTAAATACATAGTTAATTATGAATGTGTGAAAAATTTCAATTTGAAAATGCATTCAAAATCGAAGTTTCTTTCCAATGAAGAGGATGTGCTTTCAAGTATGCCTTTAAATTTGAGTAATACATGCTTTCACTTGTCACTTTTATATATCAATAAGAAAACATAAGTTAAATATATTTCATGATATTTTTTCGACTCGACCACTCTTGCACTATAAATCAAGTTAGCATGATTTGAAGTTAATCAGTAAGATATTAACTAGAAAACCTTAGAATAATAGTGGAGACTTAACCCTTGTGAGTTTTGAGACATTCTATTTTTCTTGAGGGTTATTAAATAAACTCTGACTTTTCTTGAGTTCGCATTTTCTCGTTGATGATCTCATTATTCTTGTTTCTTTTATTGATTGCTTTGATAATGGTGTTAAAATTGAATTATTACACTAGAACTTCTTGTTTTATTTAGTTAAGATGTCATAATATCGACTAGAGCTTAAGAAGTGATATAGGTAATTTTTTTTTTTGAACTGTTCTTTAGCCTTTTAGCCTACCTAATGATAAATATCTGTTTGCAGCCCTTTGAGCCTTTAAATAGAATTTTTCTTTGCTAACCCCATCTCCATTACCTACTCCAGTTAGGGAGTAATATCTCATACTATTTTAATCCTTACCCAATGTCTTTGAGAATGTGTATGGTTGATATATTTTTGGAATGGGCAAATAAAAAGAGTTGAAACTAAATATTCCATGAATTATCGGGACTGAAATGTTTTATTGTGCAGAAGGGTTCACATGTCAAAAAAAAATTGATGTTTCAAAAAAAAATATGAAGAATTTCGAAAGAAGAAAAATTAATGGTGTACATTAATGGTTTATTCTTCATAGCCCAACGTGTTTATTAAATGGTGTATCCATTCTTAGAGAATTTTCTCGTATCCTTTTCCATTCTTGTTAGCCAAAATCTTAGCCTCATTACAACCTAATAAAGACCTAATTGATCTTAAGTAAAGGTCTGGTTCATAGATGTGGAGATTAAATAGACAAGAACTATGGCGTGTGATTCAACATTCTCAAAGTAATTGATATTCCTGTCCATGAGATCATATTCATTTCATTCTTTTAAAAGTTTGTTTTTCATGATTATTATATGTGAGATGTTTGTCTTTCCATAATTTATTTTGTTTCTCACATAGAAACTGAATGATAACTAACCAATCTCTGAGTAATTCATTTTTGAGTGACAAGAGAGATTTGTAGTCAAAGCATATTATCCAAAGGTTATCTAATTGTATATTTACTGAGAAAAAAGAAAGTTATGTTGATAAGGCTATGCACACACACACTTTGAGTTGAGAATAATTGATGAAATTTATTTAACCTTTGGGAACTATTAAATCGTTGTTAGACTCGTTGATATATTATTCTGACAATGTTAATTGTTTTCTGAAAATTTTGGCAATTAGAATATTTCTCTGAGGATAATAGATCAAGTTACCATGCTTTGGAAATTTATTGAGTCATAATGTTTGTGGGTAACATTTTTAGAAACCCTCACGAGACTATAACTCGTCCACTAGCGGTTTAAAGCCTTAGTGATGTCATCCACAATGATCTTCTAAACCCCAAGCCGACGCGAAGATGAAACCACAGGGTTTCCTAGAGTTTGTTGTATATGAATTTATTGTTTTCTATATGCTTGAACATTTAACACAGTTGATTTCTGAATTTCAATAATTTGCTTACACCGATTATATCCGAAATAATTATCTAGACTAGTCGGTAGTTAGAAGTACCATTTATTGATATTCAAAGCCTGCTTTAATCAATTAATCTGAATATGTGATTGTGTGTGCCGTAAAAAGACATGCAATGCTAGTGGTTTAGAATTAGTTAAAATAAACCTGTGATTGTGTGTGTCGTAAGAAGACACGCAATGCTAGGGGTTTATACCTTTGCTGAAATCAATTGAGAACTTAGATTAATCTTTAGGTTAGTCGTGTTAATTCTTGAAAACAATACTTTGGATTACACAAATCTCGAAGAACCTATGGTGGATTTGATGTCTCGGTCCCTTCTCTATCATCTTATCAGTTTAATTTTAGTTATCAATTTCATTTTCTTAATTTAGTAATTTTCATCTGCTGTAACCCCCAACTCTAAATTAGTTCAAATAAGTCTTAGAATTCGACTGTCTCGTCAATCCTCGTGGGATCAACCCGCATTTGCCACTGTCCACCAGTTAGATAGCCGTGCACTTGCGGTATTATAAGTAGGATTTATTAGCTTATTAATTTAGGTTAATAAAAACTCCATCTGCGGCGCGCCTTCTAAGGATATAGGAATTTCTTTGATCTTTGCAAGACTCGGAATATCCAGGGCTTATACCCGGAAGGAATTAGGTTAATCATTTTTTTACTTTTTCTTTAAAAAATAATGCTCAGTTGTGGTTGAAATCTTTGGCTGCAGGTTCCATTAATAATTGAGAGGAGTTGGCAGCTAAATTTCTAAAGAAATTTTTTCCAGCTTAGAATGACAATTCAGAACTTCCAACAGAAAGATGGAGATCTTTTTCTTTGAAGCATGGGAGCATTTCAATGAGCTACTTATCAAATGTCCACGCCACAATCTATCTCAAAATGATAAGGTACAAGCTTGTTACAAAGGTTTAAATGATAGTAATAAAAGGCTTGTTGATTTTGCTTGTCGAGGTATTCTTATGGAAAAGAACAGTGAGGAAACTATTGAGTTGTTTGAGACCCTTAGTGAGAAATTCTCAACAATTCTCATCAAGATGGAGGCTATAAGTGAAAGATAAAGGTATTTATTCGGTAAGTACGGAATCCAAGCTCAGATGACGGGAATAGAGAGAAAGCTAGATATGCTTGTGAAAGCAATGTCAACCAGAACATCTCCCTAGTTCAATAAGTTGCTCAAATTGAGGTATGTGTTATATGTTCTCATTCTAATCATACTATTGAGACTTGTCCTATGTTTTCTTTTACAAAGTGGGAGCATGCAAACTATGTGGCACAAAACAACTATCCTCCTAAGAAAAATCCCTATTCCAATAGTTACAATTCATTGTTGAGAAATCACTCCAATTCCTCTTGGATTGGAAATCAGAACAACCTAGATCCACATGGATATCAGAGAAATTTCTAACAGGAAAATAAATTTCAACCTCCACCACAAGGGGTACAACCAAACTTGAGCAGAAGAAATATGGTTTCGAAGGTGCTATACTTCAGTTCATTGTTATACAGCAACAGACCAATGCTCAAACCATTCAAAAATTGGAGGCACAAGTAGAGCAATTGGCCAAGGAATTGAATGAGGGAAAGAAGTAAGAGTTTCCAACACAAACCGTACCAAACCCAAGAGGACATGAGTAGTTTAAGGCCGTGACAGTCCTTAGGAGTAGTAAATTTATTGACAACAAGGTTGGAATAGATAACAATGAGGAAGAAAAAGTGGAAGCATATCCAACAAAAACCACGAACTCCAATAAGGTAAGTGAGAAAAAAGGTAATATTGCCACCCTTCCCTCAAAGGTTAGTAAAGCAAAAGAAAGATAACCAATTTTGTGATATTTTTAAATTTTAAGGAAAATAGAAATTAATATTTCTTTACTTGATGCAATTCAAAAGATTTCATCTTATTCCAAGTTTTTAAAGGATTGTTGTACTCACAAAAGAAAGTTTAAAAAATATGAGAAAGTTGCATTGATTGAAGAGGTGAGTGTAGTTTTGTTGAGAAAATTACTACCCAAACTAAAAGATCCAGTCAATTTTACTATTCCATGCAAAATTAGTGGTGAATTCTTTGAACGTGTTCTATTTGATTTGGGAGCCAACATTAATTTGATGCCCTATACGGTTTATAGGAAATTGAAATTGGGAGAACTTAAAACAACCTCGATTACATTGTAATTGCATACAAAAGCATCAAAAGACCTAGAGGTATTTTAGAAGATGTCTTGGTTCAGGTAAATCAGTTTATGTTACCTGTGGATTTTATTGTCTCGGGTATAGAATAATCTTTTACGTTATCATCTTTGGCTATTATTTTATGAAGACCTTTTATACATACTGCTGCTACGAAAATTTGTGTTAAAAATGGTACTATAAGCATGAAAGTAAATGGTAAAAGATAAAATTTAAGGTATTTAATGCATTAAAATTACCACATGATGAGCCTGCTTGTTTTAATATTGATGTTGTTCAAAGTGTTGTTGAGCAAGTTTTTCAGATGCATAGCACTAATTTGTTGGAGGCTACCATCACTCATAGTTTCACAAAGTCAAATGTTGAGCATGAAGATGACAGTGTGATGGTGTACATCATTGAGGCCATACACTCTCTTGAGGCTTCTAAGTCTCATTCAAGTAAGTATGCACCTTCTTTTGAAACTCTTGTGCCTACTAATATGACTCTTGTCCCTTCCATTGTCAGGGCCCAAAATATGAAACAAGTAGGTGATTAGAGGAAGTTGCAGCTGGATGAATTAGAAGAATTGATGCATGATGCCTATGAGAAGGGCAAGCAACAATTCAAAATTGAAATTCTTTCCTAAGAAGCTCAAGTCTAGGTCGTATGGTCCTTATGTCGTGACCAAGGTTTTCCCTCATGGAGCTGTGGAGGTTCATAGTAAAGATAAAAATCTAACATTCTAAGTGAATGGACAATGAGTGAAGCCCTAAATTGAGATGAGCTTTGACCCTGGAGATAAGGACTTGACTCTCCACTTCGTTCAGTACATGGCATGATAGCCATCCAGTATAGGTGAAGACTATAAACTTAGCACTACTTAGAAGGTAACCCAAATAGCAGAAGAGAACATTATGCTAAGGCGCTCACACGTTATAGAAATCTAGCTAAGTCCATCCCTTGCTTATTTTCATTATTTTCGGATTCTATTTTCTTAGGTTGTTAGTTCATTTTTTATTTTTTTTCTTTTCCCCTCGTTATTACAACGGATTGATTTAACATTTACAAAAATGTTTGATTTAGGTTGGAGGGTGTAGAAAGGTTGGTTATCTTTTATTTCAAAAACAAATTATAAAAAAAATAATTTAATTAAAAAAATTGCAATGATGTCTGATGCATCCAATTTTCGCTCCCTGCTTTGACCTAATCCCGCTGACTTGAACAAGTAACGCACATGAGCCACGGACCACCGTTGTGGTGGCCGGTAGCACTCCAATGCTAAAGTCAGACAGGGATCTGAGGAAGGTGTAATGCTTGAACTGGGAATTTGTAGTGTACTCTAGCTTGCCAACCTCATGTCTTATTTATAGTGCAAGGCGTCCTGGTTCTACCAGGCCATCGAAGGTGTAGTTTAGGAAGGAGATCTTCGTGGAGATCCTTCTCTAAATAGGAGTGGTGCTGTAGGAGGGAAGTTCCATGTTAGGCTTGTGCTCCTAGATACGTGGGAGATAGTTCCCAATATGAGAGCGATCCGTAAAAGGAATATTCCTTGTGTGGAATGTACTCTGGTATTTGCTTCCTAGTTGGAAGCAAATAGCTGTTGTAATTGCCTGTTTGAAGTTGATCCTCGAAATATTAGCCTTAGTTGGACTCATGGGTATTGTGGTTAGCTATGAGACGTGTAAGCCTAGCACGCTGTAAGAGTTCAGGTCTGTCTGGCGAACTGAATTAGGCGGGCTTAGAATCGCTTGGGTCGGATCAGTGTTGGGCTGAAGGGTGTATGGCTATTACCCCTCGAGATCATCATGACACGTATATGGCTCAAGGGTGTGACCATTTTTATGTATCATTGGCTATTACCCCTGAGTTAGTGGGGTGTTAAGTCGGTCCACTAACTCTTTGAAAGGGCATCGCGCCCTTGAGTTGTACAATCTTGTTTCGCCGCACCCTGAAGCCCGTGGGAGGGTTCTTGCTTTGGAGAAGGCCTTTTCAGATCTGCTGATGTCATACTCGGATGCTCTCTATCAGGCTGACACTGTCACGAACTGCAAGGGCATGGAGGCCACAACTTTTGTCACCGAAGCAAAACTTGCTGCTATGAGAGCTTAGTTGAGGGCTGCCGAGTCTGATTTGGCATCTACTCGTGCAGAATTGAGGCGGACCGGTGCTGAATTAGAAAGCCTAGATGTGATTGTGGACAAGTGGACTTCTGATCGGGAGGCTCAAGAAGCCGAAGAGAAGCAGGTGGAGGCAGAATAGGTCGTTGAATGATGGCAGCTGGAGGCCACTGTTGATGAGGGGTTTCGCCGCGTTCTGGAGGTGGAGGAGCGCTCGCACTATGCAGCCTTGTTGGGTGCGGTGGATTTTGACGCGTCAGGTGCAAATCTATGAATAGAAAATGTTTTGACCTTCATTTGCTCGTTACAGGAGGGCTACCTTTGGGCCAATTAATTGATGGGAGGGCTCTGGCACTGCAAGACTAACTGATGAGGAGGATGTTTCTCCTTAAAGTGATTGTAACGTCCTTTCCTGGATCGAAAATATATAGATATATTTTTTGAATGAAAGTGTTGTTTTGCCTCATATTGTCGTGTTTACTTTAGTTGCTACGTAGACTGTAGAGTTTGTACTGCTAGGCGGAGTGTCTGTCTTCGTCAATCAAAATACATTGTTGCTCTGGGTCGCTGTTGTTGACCTTGTGACAGATTAGGGGTTAATCAGCAAAAATCGTTGTTGGTCAGGGGTTGACCAGACTCCCTCGGTCATTGTCTATATTGACGTCCTAAGTCGTTGACGGACAAACGTCGACGATGCTCATATTCTTTCAATCGTTGCAACTCGCGCAGAATGGACTAGGCATTGGGCACCAGAAGTTGTCATCATCAATCACGAACTGACTAAGCTTACCTGGTAAGTTTGGCGATCATTGTCTGTATTGAGAGCAATGATCCCTTGGTGAGTCGTCATCATTAGCGGACAAACGCTGACTAGACTCCCACTTCCTCGGCAATCGTGATCCGTGCGGAGCGGATTAGGCTTTGGGCACCAGAAACCGTCGTCATCAGTCGCAAACTTACTAAGCTTACTTGGTAAGTTCGGCGATCATTGTCTGTATTGAGAGCAATGATAACTTGGCGAGTCGTCGTCATCAGCGGACTAGTGGTGGCTAGACTCCCACTTCCTCCGCGTCGTGATCCGCATGAAACGGATTAGACTTTGGGCACCAAAAGTCATCTTCATCAGTCGCGAACTGACTAAGATTACCTGGTAAGTTTGGCGATCATTGTTTGTATAAAGAGCAATGATCCCTTGGCAAGTCGTCGTTATCAGCAGATAAGCGCTGACTAGACTCCCACTTCCTTGGCCGTCGTGATCTGCGCGGGACGGATTAGGCTTTGGGCACCAGAAGTCGTCATCATTAATTGTGAACTGATTAAGCTTACCTGGTAAGTTCGGCGGTCATTGTCTGTATTGAGAGCAATGATCCCTTGGCGAGTCGTCGTCATCAACGGACAAACGCTAACTGGTCTCCACTTCCTCAACTGTCGTGACCCGTGCGCAACGAATTATGCTTTGGGCACAAGAAGTCGTCGCCGTCAGAAGCTTACCTGGTAAGTTTGGCGATCATTGTCTGTATTGAGAGCAATGATCCCTTGGCGAGTCGTCGTCGTCAGCGGGCAAACATTGACTAGACTCCCATTTCCTCGGCCGTCGTGGCCCGGCGCAGTAGACTAGGCTTTGGGCACCAGAAGCCGTAGTCATCAGTCACGAACTGACTAAGCTTACCTGGTAAGTTCGGCGATCATTGTCTGTTGGAGAGCAATGATCCCTTGGCGAGTCATCATCATCAGCGGACTAACGCTGACTAGACTCGCACTTCCTAGGCCGTCATGGCCCGCACGCATCAGACTAGGCTTTGGGCAGATGTTCGAGTCTGGCCATAGTCATGTTTATCAAGGGTCGTAAAGGACAGCAGTGGAAGTTTTTGGTGAAAACAAATATTATATTGATAATATTTTTTGAGATTATACTATCTTCTAGCTGGTACGTTCCCGACCTGTTGACTTTAGTGACTTTGTAATTTCCATCCCAGTTTGGGTTTAGCTTTCCTGCGTCGTCTTCTTTGATGTTTTGGTTGGTCTTCCTGAGCACCCAATCTCCCACCTTGAACTCGCGTGGTTTGACCTTCTTATTTTAATATTGCGCCATTCGCTGTTGGTAGGTAGCTATTTTGGCGGAGGCTAGATCCCATTTTTCGTCAAGAAGGTTTAGCCCTACGCTCAGACTTCGTCATTACCATCTGGTCTGAACTCTTTCGTTCCTTGGTCGTTTGAGCCTGTCTCCAACAATATCTTCCAGCTAGTACGTTTCCGGCTTGTTGACTTTGGTGACTCTATAATGTCCTTCTCAGTTTGGGTTTAGCTTTCCTGCGTTGGCTTCTTTGGTGTTCTATTGGATCTTCCTGAGCACCCAGTCTCCCACTTTGAACTTGCGTGGTTTGACCTTCTTGTTGTAATATTGTGTCATTCACTGTTGGTAGGTAGCTATTTTGGTGGAGGTTAGATCCCACTTTTCGTCAAGGAGGTCTAGCCCTACGCTCAAGGCTTCGTCGTTACTATCTGGTCTGAACTCCTCCATTCGGAAAGTCGACACCTCGAGTTCTACAAGAACCATGGCTTCTAACCCGTATGCTAGGGCGAAAGGTGTTTCTCCATTAGGGACTTTTTTGGTTGTCTGATATGCCGAGAGTGTCCTTGGTAGCTCTAGAACCCATTTCCCCACGATCGACGCCAAATTGATGCAGTCAATTTCCGCTCCCTGCTTTGACCTAATCCTGCTGGCCTGCTAACCTGCACAAGTAACGCACGTGGGTCACAGACCACCGTTGTGGTGACCGATGGCACTCCGATGCTAAAGTCAGACAGGGATCTGAGGAATGTGTAATATTGTAACAGAAAATTTGTAGCGTACCTTAGCTTACCAACCTCATGTCTTATTTATAGTGCAAGGAGTCCTGGTTCTACCGAAGGCGAAGTTCAGGAAGGAGATCTTCGTGGAGATCCTTTTTTAATTAGGAGTCATGCTGTAGGAAGAAAGTTCCCTGTTAGCCTTGTACTCCTAGATACGCGGGAGATAGTTCCTAATACGAGAACAAACCATAGAAGGAAGATTCCCTATGTGGAATGTATTATAGTATTTGCTTCCTAGTTGGAAGCAAAGAGATGTTGTAATTGTCGGTCTGAATCTGATCCTCGAGATATTTGCCTTAGTAGGACTCATGGGTATTGAGAATAGCTGTAGGATGTGTGGGCCTAGCACGCTGTAAGATTTTGCGTCCGTTTGGCGGACTGAATTGGGCGGGCTTATAACCGCTTGGGCCGGATCAGTGTTGGGCTGATGCTGGGGCCTGTAATTCCTCGAGATCATCATGACACATGTATGGCTCAGGGGTGTGACCATTTTTATGTATCATCAATGTCTTGGCATGGTAATGTTGAACTCAATAACGGATTAAGTTGTTTCTGAGAATGTTCTTGAACTTTAGTTTTGATTCAAAATTCATTTGCGAGTTTACAATAGTGAACACATGATCATTTGTCTAGAAAATCTGAATTTGTACTACATATATTTGTTTGTGAGTATTTCACTTTGAGTTTAGCATAGACACATAGTGAAGGGTATGAAAAGGTGAAACCAAATATATGCATGCTTATATCTCAGGATAAATTGGGAGATTAGTTGGATGAGTAACATTGGCATAATGTTAATGTTTAAATAAACTAGTCTTCGTAATCTTTTTTACTCGAATTAGTAAACTGTAGGGGTTTGTTTACACCTAATGCCCTAAAACAATCTGGTTTAGGATTCATTGGTCTAACGCTTGATAAATTAGTGAATTAGAAAACTTAAGGGAGCTAAACATTGCACATGTTGAAGTCGGGTTATGGCTAATTTAACTTTGTAGTTATTTTGGCTCAAGTTAGTAAACTCGTAGGGGTGTTTCTACACCTAATGTCTTAAAGCGATGTGGTTTGGGAGTCATTAGTCTAAAGCTTGTTATATGGGTCATTAGAAAACTTAAGGGAGTTAAACATTGAGCACTCCACACATAAATCCTTGATAAGTAAAAAAAATAAAAATTAAATTAAATAAAGTATAAATTTTTGTTAGTATTCATTGCCTTAGTTGTTTCATCAAATGGAAATTCCAATGAATTTTGAAGTAGTAAGTTATGTATATTGGAATTACTTTGAAGCTCCATAATTATGTGTTGGTTCACTTTACACCAAAGGAAACTTGTGGTTTCTTACTAGCCATTTATAAGTAATGTACCTTATTTTGAGTTTTAAAACTTCTAAAGATTGAGTGTATTATTTTTAATTTGCTAATGAATGAGAACCATTTTTTTTTTTTGCGATATTTTACTCTTATTGACAATTTGTTCTAATTGTTGAATTAGAAGTTGAGACTGAGCAATTTGTTAAAAATAACACAGTGTTTGTGAGTGCCACTCTGGTAAATCCTCACGAGACTATAATTTGTCCACTAAGGACACCTAGGGATTTAAAGGTTTGTTGCATTCGCCAAATGCAATTTAAAGTGCCAGTGAAAGTGGTATAGATAAGAGTTTTATTTCAGTCTTGAGTTTGAGTTAAGTTTGAATTGCAAGAGACTAATAATAAGTTGGTTGGAAGTGTGATGAGTGCATAAAAGTGCACTCTCAACATCTCTTTTCTAAGTTTAATTATTAGAATATTTGGTTAATTAATGTACTTTCTGTAATAAATTTCTAATTAGTTACATTATGTTTTTTCGGTATTTGACAAGTAGTTTAACGGAAAAAATGAACTAATAAAAGAAAGCCTAATAAAAGAGGAAGTATGTTTTTAAAAAGGAAGCCTAATAAAAAAGAAAATTCAATTACACAAAGAAATTTAACACTACAAGAAATTGGTAATTTAATGGCGGTTATTTAGCGACATGTTGGCAAAATCGTCGCTAAATACTTTATTTAACGACGGTTGTTCCACCGTCACGGAATAATATTGTTTACCGACGGTTATAGATAATTGCGACGGTTATAAATAAAAATCAATTTTTTTACTCAATCGTCCCTGAAAACCCTATCCCTTTTCTCTATCTCTACTCTCAATCATCCCCTCCTCCTCTGCTCATCCACCACCACTATCACGGTCCCTAGAATCAGGGATCACGGTATCACCACCTCCCACCACGATCCGAATCTAACCCACCATCACTTCCTCATTCGATCGACCCCAGCCTTTCCCTCCCTTGATCGATCGCAACCCCTGCTACACATTATTGATCGATCGATTGGTCCCTCAACACAGCCAGCGATCGAAACAATCCTTCGTCACTCGTCAGTCAGTCAATCAAACCCCCCTGGTTCAACTTCTTCTTCTGCGTACGTCATCCGCCTGCTCCAACCACCAGCGTCTCCCGCGTGCGTCTTCTTCTTCAGGTTAGTTTTTCACTTCTTCTTCATCAGCTCTTTCTCTTTATAGCTTCAACTTCAAAGTCTATGACAATGGAAGCATATTAACAGGTTAGCTCTTTATTTTGTAAACATTGTCAAATTTCAGATTCTATTCAGTTGTTTTGAACTTTGCTTTGTTTTTCTTGTATATCTTATTAACTTCTGTGTGTTTGATTGTTAAAAAAAGGGAAATAAAAAATCTTATCAACCAATTTCGTACCAATTTTTCCATATCATCGTGCATTGCTTTTGTTTGCTGAAATGTGGCATCAACAATGAAGCAAAATTTTCGTAAGAAAATTAGAATTATAGTTTTCATTGAATGGTTTGCATTCGCATTATTGACATCTTTGATAATTTTAAGTTTAATAGCTGATAGATTGCAACATTTTATGATTTGGGAGCTGGAAATTTGGAAATGGTGTGTGCTGTTCATAGTGGTTCTATGTGGCCGATTGTTTTCAGAGTGGTTCATTAATTTTGTAACTTTCTTGATTACAAAGAACTTCTTTCTTAAGATTGTTTACCAACCCAAATGTTAACAGCAACAGCAACTTGAAGAACAAAAAAAAAAACCCAAATTTTCTCTTGCTTACAAATGGAGAACAAATTGGTCTACATTACATTTCTTTTGCTTTCTCAAAATTCTTCGCTTATGATTTGGTTCCCTTCATTAGTATGTAAGGTTGAGAAAAGAAGATCATTTCCATTGCCTTCAGTGGGATTCTTGATTCTAACAACATTTAGGATGTAGCCTAGTCAATTAGTATTTTGTGTTATAGTTTCTGAAACAATTATGAAGTTGAAATCTGTAAATGTGTGCCTTCTTCAGGTAGATTTGGTTTAGACAGTTCTTACTATTATTTCTGTTATACACCAATTCTTCTCTTTCTCTCTGTAGGCTTACTGCTTGTATAGACAAAACAAGTTAGATGAAGCTTTGGAGTCACTGAGAAATCAGGAGAGGACGCCTGCTACTATGCAATAAGAAGCTCAGATTTTCTATCGCATAGGAAAAATGGATGCTTGTATGGATGTCTATCAGAATCTGCAGAAGTTCAAGATTGATTCTTTGGAGATTAATATTGTTGCTGGGTTGATTTCTGCTGAAAGGGCTTCTGAGGTCTAGAGAACAATGTACCGGTTATCTGTTTTTAACTTTTCATTGATGTGTTAACTATCTTTTCTGTCACAAATTATCTACCCTCTTTTATCTCAGATTGTTCTCGGGCAAATTAAACAGGATGATTCCCGTTCATCGAGTGATACACCTTGAAATGATTCTTTGATGGCTCAGGTTTGTTTGAGGCTCCTCTATTTTCCTCTATATTAATTTATTATTTAAATATTTATGATTAATATTATGAATGCCGATTGACCTAGTAACACCTGTTGTTTGCTGTTTGTTTACCTCTTTTATTATTAGACAAGGTGTTGTAGATAATGATATAACTGTTTTTGGTTTTACAGGTTAACTGGTTGAAGCAGGAGCTGCAACTCCTGGCATCAAATAGACCAGTTACAATTATCACTGGAAGTAATTCAGGTTAGATATGACAAGTTTTTCTTTTTCTTATGAAAGAAGAGACATATTGTGTTTTTTTTTGGTGTTAACCTTCAGGTTGAAAATGGTTGTTCTTTTGGAGCACTTGTTAAGTAACATTGGGTTTTAATATCAGGACCATTGTCTACCAAAAGTGAGCTTCTCCTTATTCTCCCACACTTTCTTGTTATATGTTTTGTTTTTGTACTGCTTGTTTGGTACATCCACACATGGAGGAGACGAGGGGTGGGGGTTGTATTAAGTG
This sequence comes from Berberis vulgaris, assembly GCA_963556465.1. Classification (NCBI taxonomy): domain Eukaryota; kingdom Viridiplantae; phylum Streptophyta; class Magnoliopsida; order Ranunculales; family Berberidaceae; genus Berberis; species Berberis vulgaris. Next base: position 26,568,057 of record OY747137.1, on the reverse strand, counting down.
TTAAATTTTTCGAAACCTGAAAGAAGACTCAGTATTATAATGACATGTTTTATTAGGACTAATTACCTTAAAGTTTAAGGTGGATGAAATGATGAGTTCCCTACTTCTGATACTTGTATTATATAAGTTGTTTGTTAATGTTCATGTTAAGCTAAGAATTGAATGGTGAAGTGGGTGCCTGCACATTCTGCGAGCCTCAATTTCTTTGAACGCGAGTCGATGATAATGTTATTGTTGTTCCTTATTTCAGGTATACCCTTAATATATGGGATGTTGGCGGCCAAAAGACTATAAGGTCCTATTGGAGAAACTACTTCGAACAGACTGACAGTTTGGTGTGGGTCGTGGATAGTTCAGACACTAGAAGGTTAGAAGACTGCAAAATGGAGCTCCATAATCTTTTGAAGGAAGAGGTAAAATATTGCATTACCTGTTTCATATTGAAATTTTTACATTACATCAACCATTTTATGGTTCAAGTGTAAAGCACCGTGCTTCAACCACATAGTCTGTGTATAAATAGATCACAAACTCGTCCTGCAATTTCCGTTGCAGTTTTTTTAAGCAACCTGTGACAATTTTGTGACTAATTTTTATCTTTAAGTCATGCGACAAGCCATAAGACTAATTGTTGAAATATATACGTTGACAGTGTAAAAAAAAGACTAACTGAAATATATATGTTGACAATGTAATTTTATTCTAAGTTTCAGGAGAAAAAAAAGACTAACATTGTTTGCACTCGGTATCTTGGATGAAAACCATGAACTCACCTGTGTGTGTTTATTCAAGCAGAGACTTTCAGGATCATCTTTACTAATACTAGCAAATAAGCAGGACATACAAGGTGCTCTTACTCCAGCTGAGATAACAAAGGTAAGTATACAGTTTAATATGATCTTTGAGTTCACGACTCGAACATTACTTGCATCATTGAAATTTTTTAATTGAAAAAAACATTACTCTAGGAAATTTGAAGGTTTTTTTTATTACTTTCATTTGACATCTTAACAAGTTTATCTCTATGCAGGTACACGCAACGTTGGCGTTCCAGTTGTTGTTGTCATTATTGTAGGATGTGGATACATATGGTGGAAGGTAATATCTTACCACAAACCTCTTTTGTCTTTAGATTGCATATCTATATCAACTTGAAAGAATTTTATAAATATTTTAGTTACTTTGTTGTGAAGAATTGCTTATATCAATTAAACTTTAGCTTCTTTCTACTATCCATTTAGTTGCCCATGTGAAGCCGTACTCGATTACTGGGAGTTTACCATTAATTCGAGACTTGCAGAATGAAGGCTTTGATGTTCAAACTACAGGATACGGTCTAATGGCCACGTACCATGCAAAGAACGAGTACTGCCTTTTCTCTGATATGTGCCAAAGTTTCCAAGTATTTGTGAGCATCATCTCTCAGCTGGACAATGACAGCAGTTAATCTCACAAGCTTGTTTCCTGGAGCTTCTTTGGACTGGACTGGGTTTCAAGTTGATGCTCCACATTTCTTCGGGCTTGTTTTTGCTTTGATTGTTTTACCAACTGTTTGGCTGAAGGATCTTCGTCTTATTTCTTATCTTTCAGGTGTAGCATCCATACCATGCCTCAACCTCCCCTATTATTTATCAATTTATAATTGACTTTAAAATTCAAGTTCTTGCTCATTATAACCAACTCGTATGCAGCTTGTGGAGTGCTTGCCACATTTGTAATATTCTTTGCAGTGCTTTTTGTTGGTACTGTGGATGGGATTGGTTTCCATGAGAGTGGTCCTATGGTGAACTGGAGTGGTGTACCATTTGCCATTGGAGTTTTTGGATTTTGCTATTCTGGGCACTCTGTTTAAAAGAGGATGAAGGGGTTTTGATTTCGACCCTCTCTTCCCTGTGATTTTGTATCCCTCTCTGACGTTAATTGATTTTCTTGGCTGCGATTAAGAACACTGGCTAAATTCTGGAATCTGATATGGCGTGAAGAATTCTCTTGTTTTGCTGTTGTGTGTGAGCTCTCCGAACTGCTGTGTGAAGACAAAGAACAAGGTTAGTTGTAGACAGTGTAAAGAATAAGAAAAGTTGTGGGAAGGAGGTGAAGTTGATGTGTCACAGGTGGACGGAGCTTTGTTGTCCCTCTATTGGTTCGTGTTCTGTTGCATATTGTGTGAAGAAGGAAGAGAAGTGACAGAAACAGGGAAGAAGCAAAGAAGAAGCATGGGAGAAGTGAAGAAGCTGCTGATTTGTGGCATGCTAAGTCTCTGTGTGAATTGAAGTTTGAATTAATTGGTTATGCTATTCACACCCAGCACCATTGCTCAAACAACTACACCTCAGTTTGCTTGTTTTCTTCTAAACTCTTCTATGTTTAATTTGAATAATTTTTTTGACTGCATTATGTGTAGCTAAACAGTGTAGTTAGGGATAGATTGAAGTACTAGATATGACTCCTTGAGAATTTTAACATGCCATGCTACACTACTTTTTTTATGCCCAATTGATTAATTTTTTATTTTATTTCACCCTTCATATAAATTTTGTTTATGCTTGATCACGCATGATTGTTAGATGGGTAAATTTAGATGACCGAGTCTTGTGCCTATGTTAAGTGATACAAAGAACCAAGTAAGATCGATTCATGGAATTAATCAACATAGATGACCAAAATAGATATCACGTTTTGAGTTTTATGTTTTTGTCGATTTTCATTGATTTATGCATTTTAAAGATGCAACTTAGTAGATATCATGCTAAATAACTTGATAATGAAAAGGGTTAGAGTAGACACCCAACCTAATTCATTGTTTAGGAAAATTCAAAGCTTAAGGAGTAGACACACATGCCATTAGGTAGGAAAATTTTGAACACTGATATTTTGTTTGTATCGTTGTACATGTTGTTATTCAAAGGAGAATGACTAGTAGTGGATATCGAGATCAATACCATTAAAGGAAGTGCAGCTAAAGTATGTGAGATTTCAGGATTAAGTAGTAGACATTTTTACTAAGTCATCCAAGCTTGAAAACTTTATCAAATTGAGAAGTTTGCTTGGGATGACAAATCAAGTTTAAAGGGGGTATTGGATTGTAAACTTGATTTGAGATTTAGCAGGTTTATGTTGTAATTGAGCTTAGAGTAAAACTTAAAATATCAAAACTCTAATTCTAGAAAGAGTTGGAAAAAAGCCCAATATCTAGAAAGGTTTTTTCTACAATAGTCATCTAAGTATTTTTAGGATAAGAGAAGAGTAGAGAATTCTACAATGATAAATATTTTGGTAGAGAACTCTGGATGATGGATTGTAACCATTAGATTATAAATGTGTTGACACATTCCTAACCATTGTTTAAGGAGGTACCACTAGTATAAATAGGGATTGAGTTCTTCCATATTATATCAAGCAAAAATTTGAGAATCAATAAGTAGTTCTCATTTTTACCATCTTCTTATTTTCTCATCATCTCCTCCTGAATTTTCTAAATGCCTTTAGAAGCCTTCTCTTCCAACAACATGTTAGTGTTTTACCTCAGGCTCAATATAAATATCAGGATTAACTAGTATATCGAGATTTTTCTGTCCAAAAAGATTTTTCACCTTAGAAAAGCAGAGAATGTTCAGATGGTGCATGGTGCATGGTGCATTCTCATGATCAAACAGAGAGGAAGTCTTTAACACTGGATACAATGGTGTGATACATACTACAGCAGTATGTACACATAATTAGAATAATAATGATTGAAACCACATTTAATTTGAGCTTGCTACTATAGTCCTTGATTTTTGAACACCACAGAGCTCATCATAGGGAGAAAGAGTTGTTGGACAAATCCAATAATGTGGGCACACATATGTAATATAATATGTATTGCTATCTTAAAGTGTAGTCCATTTAAATATGTGATCTAATAGGGGTATTGGACTATAAGGTATTAATAAATAACATGGTGTAAATAAGGATGTAATTTCTAATTCAATGAGGGGCATAATTGGAAATTCACAGCCCGTAAGTTGAAGGGTTATGACTTATGGGCATTATAAATAGGATGGGTCCCCGATTGAGCGTATGCGTTGAAATAGAAAAAAAAAACTTTTGGCATTGTCTTCTGTATCCTCTCAATAGAGAACTAAGGGAAACGCTTGAATCAATCGGAAGATCCAAACAATCCAAACTCATCACAATCAACGGGGAAATCGCTATGGATCGATCGGGTATGTTTATATTCTTCTTGTTTCCATTGAATCAACTAGAGTCTTAAGTTTTTTTAGTTTAAATACAACAATTGGTATCAGAGCATCTCATGTTGATTCAATGTGAAATTCTAAAGAAGAACACGTTTTCCTTCTTTGATCCAGTGAAATGCAATTCATTATGGTTATGCACTGTTCTGCACAGTGATATGCACTGTTCTGCACAGTGGTTATGCACTGTTCTAAATAGTGATATGGATGTTATGATCATGCGATTCATGGACTGAAATAATGTTATGAATAGTGATATGCTTGTTTACAATTGACTGTTATGAATACTGATTTAACTGAAATAATGATAACCTTATTTACAGACCCATTATTTACAGTGATATCATTATTTCAGTGATTATGTTGAAATTATATTCATATTCACTGTTAAATCTATATAGATATTGTATTCAGTGTTTTATGGCAATTGTCTTCACTGTTTTAGTGTGAGTGTAATTGTATTCAGTGATTACATTGTAATTGTATTTCCTATTGAAATAGATTACAATTTGGATCAAGGTGAAATAGATGTTAAAAAAAAAAAAAAAAAAAAAGATTCACTGTTTACCGTTGACCGCGACTGTTCACTGGTGGGCGGGCCTGGTCAATGTTCACTGTTGGGCGGGCTTGGTGACTGTTCACTGTTGGACGGGCCTGGTGAATGTTCACCTGTTGGGCTTGGTGACTGTTCACTCTTGGGCCTGACGACTGTTCACTCTTGGGCCTGTTGCTGTTGGTTGGGCCTGTTACTGTTGGTAATGATTGGGCCTGTTAGTAAATTTTACTTTGACTATTGGGTCTGTTGCTGTTGGTAATAATTGGGCCTGTTAGTAAATTTTATTTTGACTATTGGGCCTGTTGCTGTTGGTAATATTGTTTTAAATTATTGGGACCTATTTAATTCTTGGTTACATTTTATTTAATTTTAATTTGTATTCAGTTCATACTCCAAATTTATACATAGTTTATAATTTTGGTTTCATGTATCACTATTGTGTTCCTTATTTAAAATTTTCACAATTTAACTAATAGGTTGCCAAAGCAACCACTGTTAGGAAAATTGGTTGATTTTAAATAAGTGAGCATGCTACATCTATGTGAAACAATCGGCCCAAAGGAAGATTATTTTGACCGGATAATCCCTAGTCTTAAATATGTGATAAAGTTTACTATACCATGCTTTTATTATGTCAGTCCAAAGAAAGGCATAATATTAGGCCGGTTTCGTTGTGTACGAAGAGTACCACTTACAGATTGATATTTCTGTCCAAAGACTAAATAACAATGTTGTGCTAGGTATCTTAATATGGGTTTTTTATTTACCTATTGTATGAATTTAAAAGTTTATGCAATTGAATAATGATGTGAATATGTTATTTATGTAATTTATTCTCTGTACAGCTACTATGTCAGCTACTAGTATATCTACTGGTGTAAATAATATTCCCATGCTTAATGGGACAAACTTCAAGGACTGGAAAGAGAACATGTTAATCGTTCTTGGATGTATGGATCTGGACCTTGCCTTAAGGATTGAGCAACCCGCTCCTCTTACAGATGCAAGTACTCCTGATGCCAGGAAATACTTTGAGAAGTGGGAACGCTCCAATCGCATGAGTCTCATGCTCATCAAGCGAGGTATTCCAGAAGCCTTTAGGGGTGCAATATCCGCAGGGGTGACCAATGCCAGTGAGTTCCTTACTGAACTTGAAAAGCGTTTTGCTAAAACCGATAAGGCTGAAACAAGCACGCTTTTAGCTAGCTTGATTTCATTAAAGTATAAAGGCAAAGGGAACATTAGAGAGTACATCATGGAGATGTCTCATCTTGCTTCAAAACTTAAAGCACTGAAGCTTGAGTTGTCTGAGGACTTACTCGTGCATCTAGTTTTGATATCACTTCCTCCACAGTACAGTTAGTTTAAGGTCAGTTACAAATGTCAGAAGGAGAAATGGACTCTTAATGAGCTCATTTCATACTGTGTGCAAGAGGAAGACAGGTTGAAGCAAGACAGAACGGAAAGTGTTCATTTTGCAAGCACCTCTAAAGATAAGGGCACAAAACGAAAGAAGGATTATGAAGCTGCTAAGGGTCCAGCACAAAAGAAACAGAAAGGTAATGAGGGTTGTTTCTTTTGTAAGAAACCTGGACATGTAAAGAAGGAATGTACCAAGTATCACGCTTGGCGTGCTAAAAAGGGTATGTTTCTTGCTTTGGTCTGTTCTGAGGTTAACTTAGCTTCAGTACCTAGAAACACTTGGTGGTTAGATTCCGGTGCTACTGCTCACATGAGTGTTTCTATGCAGGGTTGTCTGAGCTACTGAATGCCAAATGATGCTGAAAGACGCATCTTCGTGGGCGATGGAAAATCGGTAGATGTGGAAGCAATAGGAAACTTTAGGTTACTCTTAGGAACTGGTTGTTATTTGGAACTGAAAGACACTTTTGTAGTACCGTCATTTAGACGGAATTTGGTTTCTATTTCCTTGTTGGGCAAATTTGGATATTGTTGTTCATTTGGAAATAATCAATTTAGTCTTTCATTAAATTCCAATATTATTGGTACTGGTTCATTAAACACATTTGATAACCTATATCTTCTTGACACTATTGCCTCATATAATGAAACCTTGCATGTGGAATCACGTGGTACTAAGCTTAAGCTAAATGAAGGAAATTCATCAAAACTATGGCACAAACGTTTAGGACATATCTCGAAAACGAGAATGGAGAGACTTGTGTCAGATGGCATAATAGATTCTCTTGATTTTTCAGACTTTGATGTCTGTATTGAGTGCATCAAGGGAAAACAGACCAAACAAAAGAGATTGGGTGCAAATAGAACTTCAGACGTCTTAGAATTGATCCACACAGATATTTGTGGGCCATTCCCTTCGGCTTCTTGGAATGGTCAACAATATTTTATATCATTCATAGACGATTACTCACGCTATGGGTACCTTTATCTCATTCATGAGAAATCTGAGTCACTGGACATGTTCAAAGCTTTCAAAGCTGAAGTTGAGAACCAACTCAACAAACGAATTAAAAGTGTCAGGTCTGACCGTGGTGGTGAGTATTACGGCAGATATGACGGTTCCGGTGAACAACGTCCAGGACCATTTGCTAAATTCCTAGAGGAATGTGGAATCATCCCACAGTACACCATGCCAGGATCACCTAGCATGAATGGTGTAGCTGAAAGACGAAACCGAACTCTTAAGGACATGGTAAGGGGTATGATCAGTCATTCTACCTTACCTGAATCACTCTGGGGAGAAGCACTAAAGACTGCAGCTTACATCCTTAATAGAGTACCAACTAAAGCAGCTGCCAAAACACCTTATGAACTTTGGACAGGCAGAAGACCTAGTCTAAAGCATTTTCACATTTGGGGATGTCCAGCTGAAGCAAGGCCTTATCGGCCGAATGAAAAGAAATTGGACTCCAAAACAATGAGCAACTACTTCATTGGCTACTCTGAGCGATCAAGGGGCTACAAGTTCTATAATCCCACTATTAAGTCCATTTTTGAAACGGGGACAACAACGTTTTTTGAGGATGTCGAGTTTGGGGGAGAAATAAGGTAAGAGACATTGTCTTTGAGGAGGAATCAATTTCGACTCCTACTACTGTTGTTGACAATGTACATGTTCCAATACCTGTCATTGATCAAGAAACAGATCTGGAACCTCAACAGGACAATGTTGAACTACTCCCTGCTCAAATTGAAGTAAATATTCCAGAAGAACGAACTCAACAACCTCAAGATCAAATGCCATTAAGAAGATCCACGAGAGAAAAGAAAAGAGCTATTCCGGATGATTATATGGTCTTTCTCCAAGAACATGAGGAAAATGATGGATTGGTGGACAATGATCCAATCAACTTCAATCAAGCCATGCAGGATTCTAACTCTCAAAAGTGGATAGATGCTATGAATGAGGAGTACAATTCTATGCAAGACAATCAAGTTTGGGATCTTGTCCCATTACCTGAAAATACAAAGCCTATTGGTTGTAAATGGATATTCAAAATTAAAAAGGACTCAAAAGGTAATGTGGAAATATATAAAGCTCGTCTTGTAGCTAAAGGCTTCACTCAAAAGGAGGGCATCGACTATAAATAGACTTTCTCTCCGGTATCAAAGAATGACTCATTTAGGACAATCATGGCTCTTGTTGCACATTTTGACCTTGAGTTGCATCAGATGGATAAACAACGTTTCTCAATGGCGACGTTGATGAAACAATTTATATGGTGCAACCAGAAAACTTTGTGTCTGGAGACCCAAAGAATATGGTTTGCAGACTAAAGAAATCCATCTATGGGCTCAAGCAAGCTTCCCGTCAATGGTACTACAAATTTCATCAAGTAATTGTCTCGTTTGGTTTTGAGACAAATGTTGTTGATAATTGTGTGTATCATAAGTTCAGTGGGAGTAAGCATATCTTCTTGGTTTTGTATGTTGATGACATATTGTTTGCCACTAATAATATAGACATGTTGCACGAAACCAAGAGATTTCTATTAAAGAAATTTGAAATGAAAGATCTTGGTGAAGCTTCTTTTGTCTTAGGGATTCAGATATACCGGGATCATTTTCAGGGTATTCTTGGATTATCACAAAAGGGCTATATAGAAAAGTGCTTAAAAGGTTTGGCATGCAAGATTGTAAACCAGGAGATACCCCTATATCTAAAGGAGACAAATTCAGTCTTAAACAGCGTCCTAGGAATAAACTTGAAGTTGTAGAGATGCAAAAGATCCCCTATGCATCCGCTGTTGGGAGTCTTATGTATGCTCAGGTATGTACACGTCCAGACATAGCATTCATTGTTGGAATGCTTGGCAGATATTTGGATAACCCTGGGATGAGTCACTGGAAAGCAGCTAAACGGGTTATGAGATATTTACAGAGAACTAAGGATTACATGCTCACATACAAGCGATCAGATCAATTGGAGATCATAGGGTATGCTGATTCTGATTTTGCTGGATGCCAAGATAGTAGAAAATCTACATAAGGCTACATTTATCTGTTAGCTGGAGGAGCTATTTCTTGGTGAAGTGCTAAACAGACACTCATAGCTTCTTCCACCATGGAAGCAGAATATGTGGCGTGTTTTGAGGCCTCCAACCACGGATTATGGCTGCGTTATTTTGTCACTGGACTACGCATTTTGAATGACATAGAGAGACCACTAAAGTTATATTGTGACAATAAGTCAACAGTTTTATATGCCAACAACAACAGGAGCTCGTCTAGGTCAAATCATATTGACATAAAGTTCCTAGTTGTGAAGGAGAGAGTAGAGAATAAACAGATTTTCATAGAGCATATTGGGACACACTCCATGATTGCGGATCCTCTTACTAAGGGATTACCACCCAAGGTCTTTCATGAGCACACCGCTCATATGGGTGTTATGTCACATGAGGATATCATGGTTTAGTGGGAGTTTTGTTGTTCTATGATGGATTTTTGGACACATTGGTGTAATTTAGTATTTTCTGCAGAAATAAAGTCTTCAGTCAATTGTCTGTTTATTATATGTTTGATATCATTAAAGATTAAAGTTGGACTGGTTGGAAATAGACATGTTTGGATCACATCACATGTAATTTCCATGCACTACATCCATGTTTGATCTATGTCATTTGATTATATTGGTATATGTGACTATTGATGGATTTCGTTACGCTACTTGTGACGCAAATCGCTTTAATCCTATACCAGTATAGTCAATGGACGAGATTGTTTCGGAATACCTTTACTTGTGATAGCAAGTTTTGAGCTCATAAGGTTATACACATTAAAGGTAACATATGTGGCCCAAGTGGGAGATTGTTGGACAAATCCAATAATGTGGGCACACATATGTAATATAATATGTATTGCTATCTTAAAGTGTAGTCCATTTAAATATGTGATCTAATAGGGGTATTGGACTATAAAGTATTAATAAATAACATGGTGTAAATAAGGATGTAATTTCTAATTCAATGAGGGGCAGAATTGGAAATTCACAGCCCGTAAGTTGAAGGGTTGTGACTTATGGGCATTATAAATAGGATGGGTCCCCGATTGAGCGTAAGCGTTGAAATAGAAAAAAAAAACTTTTGGCATTGTCTTCTGTATCCTCTTAACAGAGAACTAAGGGAAACGCTTGAATCAATCAGAAGATCCGAACAATCCAAACTCATCACAATCAACGGGGAAATTGCTATGGATCGATCGGGTATGTTTCTATTCTTCTTGTTTCCATTGAATCAACTAGAGTCTTAAGTTTTTTAGTTTAAATACAACAAGAGTATGCTTCCTTTAGGGTAAAAAACTTTTTTTTAAAGTTTTTTCCATGGAAAACGTGAGGCCATAAACCATGGGAAAAACACTTTCTACGGCTGGCAAAGAATGTTTCTCCCTGGAAAACTCAACAAACATTATAGCAGTCTTCAACATTATCATGGGTAAATTTTTTTTATTTTTTGTTTTTTTCATTATCTTATCCTTATACCATTTCTATGGTTTCCTTAAAACTTAAAAAATATATATATATATATATATATATATATATATATATATATATATATATATCAAACATACGCTCAGTTTACTATGCAATTCTTTGCATTCAGAAAGATCTTGCACAATTTGGAAATGAGGACTGCTAAGATGGAAAAGGCTATATATACCAACCAGTTAGGTATTGCTTCACAAAGTGACAATTGGATATATAGCATGACAAATCCAACCTTCATAGAAGCCTGAATCAGTTTCAAAGTCAAAATCCTGTGAACAACATTACCAAACCCATACGGGAAGTAATTCCATACCCAGTAAGGCAATACGAAACCATCTTCTTTTGCTGGCTGCAAAAGATCATGTATTTTCAGTTACGTAGCCTGACGTGCCTTTCACAACCGAGTGCATATGGTTGCGCTTATAGTTCATAAATTCAGCAATCCTGAAGTCCCCAACAATGGCTTCAAACTTTTCATCCAACAAGATGTTAGAAAGTTTTACATAAGGTGAATAATCTTTGGGTAACAATGAACATGCAACTATGAAAGCCCTAGGGCAGCTCAGTGCAGCAATTTGTTTCCAAGTTGCCCAATAAAGTGGGGTACGTTCGGTGGGTGTTTTTCAAAAACAGATCAATCCATATTAGGAATCAAAATGGTGTTTCAGGTTGGAGATAAAAGTCGGCTAAGATTCGTTTCATCTAATGGTTGGAATTTAAAGTTAGCATTGGTATCTTACCTTCAATCAATCCCCAATAAGAGTGCATGTGTTCGATTCCCATACCCAACATTTTTATATTTATTTATTTTTCTTCAACTGTGAATGGTACACTTAAATTTACATTTGGGTATTTTTTGAGTGACTTTGTATTGTAACTTTTATGTTTTCCAATTGATTTCTTGGGCAAAGTGAGTGTGTTCATGGTGTCGTAGGCATGGACGGGTTGGCATGTCATTATCTTTACCCAAAAAATCATATTGTGCCAACGGCACGGGAGACACACTAGTCTATATTACAAATCAGAATGGTGTTTGAGGTTGGAGATAAAAGACGGCTGAGATATATCCAAATATATGAATCTAACGGATCATATAGAACTTAAAGCACTAAGAGTGCATAAGTTCGATTCCCATATCCAACATTTTAATATTTATTTATTTTTCTTCAATTGTTGATGGTGGTGATTAGGCATGTGAGTATGAAGGATGAAAACTTAAGGGTGATCATGTTTCGACAAATTTTAAACTTTTATCGTGCCTACGACACGGGGAGTACCCTAGTCTATATTACAAATTAAAATGGTTTTTGAGGTTGGAGATAAAAGACGTTTGAGATTTACCCAAATATAAGAATCTAACAGATCACATAGAACTTAAAACACCAAGAATGCATGGGTTTGATTCTCATACCCAACGCTTTAATATTTATTTATCTTGATATTTAAAGTAGAATAAGCTCTATTTATCATGTTAAAATTTTATCGTGCCAACTGCACGATGAATACCCTAGTCTATATTATAAATCTTGATGGTTTTTTAGGATAAAAGACGGTTGAGATTTACCCAAATATAATAATTCAACGGATCACATAAAACTTAAAGAACCAAAAGTGCATGAGTTTGATTCTCATACCCAACATTTTAATATTTATTTATTTTGATATTTATCATGCTAAGCTTTTATCTATTTATCATGTTAAACTTTTATTATTTTATAATGTTAAACTTTTATTTTTAACATAGCAAAGCCATTAAGTAGAACAAAGATTTCAGTTTCAAATCAATATATCAACTGAAATAGTGAAACCTACAAATTATGACAGGACGCTTCATTTTCAGAAAAGAGTTTCTTGGGATACTCGGATACACGTTTAGACATGCAAAAGGACACACCACTTCTACATTATTAATTTTTTAGCATGCATTTTGAAGGTTCCAATTGCTTATACGTGTTTATTAACTAATAGTTTAGTAATATTGAGGAGCAATGCCGATCTACTAAGTAAAAAAATATGAATAGCAACATAAAGGTCATAACTGGAAAAAAAATAATAATAATAACAATATTACAGTCGTTTTCGCTCTCTGCTCTGACATATTTCTGCTAGCATGTTTAACCTGCACAAGTGAGTCACAGACCACCGTGTGGTGGTCGATGACACTCCGATGTTAAAGTCAGGCAAAGATCTTAGTCGATGACACTCCGTGGGGCGGTCGATGACACTTCGATGCTTATCAACCTCATGTTTTATTTATAGTGCAAGGAGTCCTGAGTTAACCAAGCCATCATAGTCGTAGATTAGGGAGGAATTTTAGTGGAGATCCGTCTATAATTAGGAATCGTGCTGTAGGAGGGAAGTTCCCTATTAGCTCCGTGATGTAGGAGATAGTTCCTAATCCGAGAGCATTCCATCGAATGGAGTTTCCTTGTGTGGAAGATATTATGGTATTTGATTCATAGTTAGAAGCAACGAGCAGTTGTGGTTGTCCGTTCGAAGCAGATCCTCAAGATACTTGCCTGAAAAGGGCTTATGAGTATCGTGGATAGCTGTGAGACATGTGGGCCTAGCATGCTGTGAGAGTACGGGCCCGCTTGGTGAGCTGGAGTTGAGCGGGTTGATAATCGCTCGGGCTAGATTCGTATTGGGTTGTTGCTTAAACCCGTGGTTGCCAATGGCGTTATGGTCAAGTGGTTAGGGCTGTGTTGGTTTATCCCCCATGTCCTAGGTTCGAGACCCGCCGACGGCATAGTTACTTTCTTATGGTGTTGACCTGTAGGTCGCGCCTTGTTGATAGGTTATGGGATCCTATAAAAACCTTGCTCACTTTCCAAAAAAAAAAAAAAACCCGTGATTCCTTAAGATCATCATGACACATGTACGACTTAGAGGTGTATCTGTTTTTATGTATCATCAATTATTATTATTATTACCGAAATAATAATCTAAAATAAAGGCGAAGTGCATTTGGGAACAGTAAAAAGCGTGGAATTCGTCATAATAAAACTTGGGACGTGAAATTCAATAACAGAAACATTTAGCAGCAATGACAAAAATATAGTTCAAAAAATAGGAACAAACTAAAATTTATAACAAAACTCTAACCAGGAAAAACTGACGTCGCTAGCCCCACTAGCGGAACTCCCGTAACGCTGCTCAAAAGTCTCTAAACTTGAAAGGCTAATTGGCTACATTCCCAAAGGAATGTACCCAAGAAGCAAAAGCTCACTTGGGTCAGCAATAAAGCTGGTGTGAGAAATCTTCATCCCAAAATCAATAAAATCGCACGTGATAAACATCAAGCTAAGTACACACACAACGAACCATCATACCAATAAGTAGTTCCTCAACGAGGCAAAGATGTTATGCAAGAAAACACAGTTCCAAAAATTTAGTTCCTCATCGAGGCCATCATATCATCATCCCAATAAAGTAAAAATGCATTTACTTATACTTACCCTATAGGAGTCGACTATGGCAAGTCTGACCTGCAGAAATATTAGTTGACTTGCCATCCTGCATGAAAAGGATTAGAAACAATATAAACGTAATTTATTCATTTTTATTTGAATTCGATTAATCTTTTTAACGGATTGATCACTTAGACGATACCACATTCGCACCACCTCCGTGCCGAACATACATGCCCGTATGCCTCTCTCATATAAAGGAGGACTACTCCGTTATCCATGCCCAAGTGGGGACATCACATACAGGCATGCATCGCGGATACTCCTAACTATATGAGTACCAAAAGCCACCCTTGGGCTATCAATGCGCATAAACTCACGTCACATTTTTTACGGATAAATATCAAAGCCTATTTTAGGCATACAAATTCACCTCATTTCCGCAAGACTAACCCGAGGGTTATTTTAGTTTCTCTAGTAGGAAATAGGTGCCCCAACTCCGCAAGACGACCCACTGGTCATTTAGTTTCTCTAGTAAGAGAGGGGAAATAATAAACAAAAGAGGTGTGGTAGTTCTAAGTGATACAATTCCAGGTGATTTAAATTTTCAGGAGTCAAAGTTTACCAATATCATTTATTTTTGATATTTCAAAATTTATCCACGATGACATTTTGTCATTTCTGAATCGATTCACAATCGTATCCACCCACATTTTTGGGCAACCAGCATTTTCATATACAAACTTTTTGTAATAAGGCGGGGATCAAAACCCATTGAATACAAGAATTAAATTTCTTTTCAGCAACGCAATCTACATAACAATCAAATTTAAGTCATAGACATATAAATGCAAATTTGTAGAATCATGCAAATACCCAAAACATGAACCCAGCAAGTTAGGAAAAACTCACACATCAAACGGATCAAAATAGTGAAGATCACGCGTTTACAACACAAAACACCACAAATAAGGCAACCTCATTCTCAAACATGCCTAAAATCTCACAATTGGATTACCTGAAATGAAACCCATCATTTCCATACAAGCAATATACATACAGTATACATATATACCAATTAAAATGACCAGCCCTAAGATAATTCCTCTTCCAATGTTAACAAGAAAATTCTTCACAACAGTATGGATTCAATTCAATCCTTCAATGTTTCCTATCATCAACCTCTTTCTCTCCCTAATACAACTTCAAATAGGTTACTTCCACACATGCTGCCATCACATAAATCAAACAACCCCATAACTCCCTCAACGACATGAATAAGGATCACTTTCACAACTAAAATGGAATACCTTTAATTATGTGATATGATTTTCTACCTTTGCATATGTTAAGACTCGGTCCACCTCACTTGTCGTTCACCATGTTGAACACACAAAACTGATATCTAAGTTCTGAATATATATTTCTTATGATGATCCAATTAGATATGTTTATTCAAACTCTTTCAATCATGAGTATCCAATCAAGGATAAAATATGACAATGGCTAAAAGATGAAGGACTAAGGGTTTAGAATATTCAATCATACTTAACATCTATCAAACCAATTAGAATAACAATGAATATATCCTCACTGAATTGCTCATCCAAAGAGATGAAGGGCTAAGAGTTTCACTTACACCTTACACCCAAAACCTTTGAAATGGGATTTAAGTCGAGCAATATAAACAAGCCTAAGAATCCAATCCAAGCCTAAGAATCCAATCATACATTCTTATTGATAATAACACTATATAAATGATAACTCTAGCTTTTCCACCAAATTCCAGTGTTCATCCAATAAATAACAATTTAACCACAGAAGAACCAAAACCAATGAATCAAGTTGTATAGCATAAGTATGATTTCAAACATTGTTAGATATCCTTCCTATTGGTACATTTTGTTCGGAAGACTCCAGCAGGGATAGGAAATCCCTAGTTCTATCACGCTATAATGTCTCATGTTCAAAAAATTAGTTTCTATCAATTAAGGTTATGTTGGGTTGAGAAAATAATTTTACTGAAAACTAGTAACCAAAAACAGAGAAGATAGGGTGAACTTGTGACCTCCAAGTACACGTTTTCTCTCAATTCATCCAAAATCAAACCAAACCCACAATCCAAAATCATCAAGGACACACAAATACAGGTCATCACACCACCAAACCAAAATCCAAATCATAACCACACATCCTCGCAACAAAACTCACAATCCCCATCATCAAATCCTCAAAATAAATCACTAATTCAGTCAAGAAACAAGGATTTGCAAAATACAAGGAATAAGAAAACTCACAGATTCAGTCTCTCCATCCATCACCACGGCATGTGGCCTCCCAAGCACATCCTCACAAAAATCCTCATCTGAAATCAAATAAGCGGGCGTCCTCGCGAACTCTACCTGTGTCGCACAATTTTCTCTCAAAGAATAAACACAGTCTCTAGCAACCAATCCGCCACTTCTTCTAAACCTCACGCACCGAAACGTCGCAAAGGCTTAGTTTTGTATTACCAAATTCGCCTTTAGGTGAGACTGAAACTGCGCCAATATCATTAACAACCCCGCCTTTCTGCCCCTCTTTGTATTTGTCACACAGACTGTTCAACTCAACGCTGTTTACCGGGGCTTAACGCCCATCATTCACCAACTCGTATTCATCAAGATTTCCTGACCGAACAGACACACATGTAGCTAGGGACTCGTCCTTGTTAACAATATATGCATCTGATCCTTCCACCTTATTAGAACTGCCATCAGCTTCTTCAATAGCCTCCAACTCGCTGGGATCGATTCCTCCAATATTGCAGGTGTCGTTCACTTAGAAACAGAGTCTATGACTCTGTTTTTTTTTTTTTCTGTATTGACCACTCGAATAGGTTGTTTGGAGGTAGAGCTCGTTGCCTCAGCTCTCAAGGCAGATTTAACCGCCCTCTCTCATGCCGCCATCAAGAAGAAAATGCAAAGAATGGAAAGAAAAAGAAGAAAAGAGAAAAGGGAAACAGAAAAAGGTTTTTTTCCTCTTTATAGGGTGGGTGGTTATTCGCCCACACTGGACTTCTGAAAGCACCCACCTTCTAAACTCACCAAATAAAACCCTAAATTTTTGAAACCTAAATTTAATTAAATATAACCCTATTTTATATGTGCAAGGTACTTTGGCACATGGCCTTGTCCCTTAACATAGACATATCCTTTAAGCAGATGAGCATGTCTCCAAATAAAATTTTATCTTTTCAATTGAATTTTGGTCATCCATAAGCTATTTTAACTAGACTTCATTTGCCTCATAACTTGAACTTGGTTCACCTTCTTAGACTTCAACCATCTTGGACTTGTCTTCTTGAAGCTTTGGCAATGTTTGACCGAAATTAATGTCATTATGGCAAAGGGAAACACCATCGTTGAGACATGTAATGGAGTTAATGAGGATAGAAATGAAGGCAAATGATAGAGAATATCAAGCAAAGTTGATAGATATCAAAGAACTGAAAGCTTTCTCTATAGCCCAATGAGTCAAAGTAGATGAACAATGTGCAAGAGCTGAAGAGATGTGAACGCATACTGATATGGTGAACATCGAAATGCACATGATGAACTTGAAATTGGAAAATTGCATTGATGATGAACACCATGCACGACTGACTTCTATAATGAATGACATTATGATGAAAATAAAAATTAGTAGTTGTTCCAAAATGTAGTATGATGATTGAACGCACAATGACATTGATATCATTGAATGATCCAAGCATACCAAATAAAGTCAGCCATATCCACAAGTCGTGAGATGCATCTGCCTCAAGAATAACTGGCGAATGATGTTTGTAGTTTGAAAACTACAATTTCAAGTAGTTGGGCAATCTTCCATTCCCAATGCGTGCAATCGATGCTCCCAAACATTCCAGTAAATATTCGTTGTTCATTTTCAGCAAGCAATCACGCTACATCTTTATGTGTCGGTTCACAAAAATATTCCTCTGCAAACACATCAATGACAGTTTTCAAAATTTTAAACGACAATTGAATATAGTTGTTTTTGCAACTTTCAAGTGCTGATAAACACCATTACCAAAAGTACCATCAACAAGCGTCCTTGGCACAAAAGTAATCTTCTGAATATCAGATGGGCCCAATTCTCCAATGCATTGAACTCTCCGAGTGAAATAAGCATTGTTTCGAACAACTTCACCTTGAATGCGATAAAACTCCATGTGCATTCAACATCATATCCTGAAGAAATCACCATCATACACATGATTTGTATTAAAGTAGTCATTGTACAAATTGTTGGCCTCTACAACACGGGGTCTCTAGACCTTTTTCCCAACAGGACATTCAAGTGATTAAATCATTTCCATTGACAAAGCGTTCATTTTTAGCACAATCATATAACTTTCATGCATCAAACATTCTTCCAATAATAAATTACGAACATCGTCATAGTCACCTGATTCGGAGTTGGAACTGGGCATCAAGATCTCTTTTGCATCCAAGATGAAATTTCATCTTCTTCATGCGATGTTTTGTCAAACACTTAGCGTGCACAAATAATAATAATAATGTAAAATGAAGGCCAATTGAGAAATTTTTGGAAAACTGGCTTCTGAGGAGGAAAATGAAAGAAACTAATTATAACATTTGGAGCTAATACATGGATACTATGAGAGTTTTCAAGTTGGATTTGAAGTTCACAAATGATAGAGAACTCACACTTTGTTGGAATTTGCAAGTGTGTTGAATAAAAGAAGTTGAGGACATGCCTTATAACACGTGAGTATTTGGCGCTCTTACTATGAGTACGTGCCCTTTCTAAGAAAGCACTGACTTTTCAATGTCAATTTAGCAACTTTCGAGTGCATGCCTATTGGAGGTGGAAATTTTTGGTAGAGCCCTCCCAAAGTGCCAGATAGGGAAAAAAAATACTACAATATAACAACCTTTTGAAGGCATTTTTTTGGTATGCCTATTGGAAAAGGTCATGATAATGACATCAACGAATTGGATCATAGCCCCCTTAGGATGAGAGCATTTAAGAGTTTTGTAACATACTTTTGATGAAATAGTCAACCATTTAAGATGTGACCATCTACTTTTAAGTGACTTGTGTCCATGACTACTAATATTTATTGAAGGATGAGATCTTTTAGAGATTAAAGGGATATTAAATGATCACGTTGTTATGTTATAATCTAATTTTCTCACACAATATGATAAAGTTTGTGAATGCGTCGACTTTGCAATCAAAACTGATTTATTTGGGAGCATTTCAATCTGCTTGCCATATATGGTTGAAAGCGTTATTGAGTCTAGTTTCTAGAACACTAAATGGTTTTATACTTCGAATTTCAACGAAAAGGTAATGATTTTCTTTGTAACAGGGTGTCAATTTGATTTGCAATTTCACAAAAAAAAAATCAGTTTTTGTGATTTGCCAGGCTCGGCTTTGAAAATTTAAAAATTCAAAGAATGACTTGATTTTCCTTGCTCGGTTTTGAAAGACCAACAATTCAAAGAGAGACTTGCTTTTTAACATGAAAGTATGATTTGATGGTTGTTTTTTAAAACCGACTTAAAGATAGCAAAAAAAAAAAGTTCTCTTCGATTCTAAATACTAACAGATTTACTATGTTCTCCCTTTTTGTAAAATTGAGTCTATCTAAAGAGTCTTTTATTTTATAAGTCTATTCTCCGGGCAAAATAATATAAAATTTAATTACCTAATTTAGATCAAGAAATTATAATATTTTGTGGTTTGCCCGACTCGATTTTTAACATCGATGTGGGAATTGAAAAACATTTTTTTAGAACTGGCTAATAATGCCAAAAATATGGTTTATTTGGTTATAAAATTATGACTTCGAAGCAAATGAAGTCGGTTTGTTGAAACCGAGTTATTTGTTATTGTTGTCGATTTTCATACACAACTCTATAGAAATCTTTTCGATTTACTTTTCAAAGCTTGTCTCAAATAACTCCATAATCCGCAATGAAATCTTGCTTATGGCTTCAAAGTAGCCCTGGTACACTTTAACTCATGCATGAAAGTAGATACATCAAATACTAGAGCTTGTTGTGGTTCATCAATAGCCATTGCTGGTGATGCATTCATTTATGTCCTTGTTGGTCTCGATGATATCCAACCTACAAAAATGAGCAACTGTTAAGCTCAAGAGCACCATTGTGGTGGCCGAAGGCACTCCGATGCTTAAGGCAAATTTCTATTCTAGAAATAGTGAAGACTGTATGTACATTGCAGTGTGTATACTTGCGTACCTTTTTTCCCCCTTCTCATTGATTCTTATAGCGAGTGTTCCCTCCCCAATTGTCCCTGCGATCGTGGTAGTAATGGAGGGAAAAGATCTCGCATAAGATCTAACATGTGCATTACCGAGTTCTTTCACACTTGGCTCTATTTATGACCCAATGATTGATTGGCTAGAGTTTATTTTGTGCGACTGGATCTCGAGCCTGTAGCAGCTCTGAGATTCGTTGTTTGGGCCTTATTGTCCTGGGCCAAGCCCTAAGGCCCATGCCTTTGGGGCTGGCGTGTTTTGTGCCTGGATGCCTAGCTTATGGGCTGAATAGTAATCTTGCTCATGGGTCAGCTTGGGACTACGCTGAAGCCTTTTACGTGCTAGGGTTAGCCCGTGCCGCGTGTACGACTGTGACTGAGTGACTGCTTGATGTCTCATCAGCTACTCCCCCAGTTCATGGGGATCCCTGCATTTCCATTAATTCGATGAATGTGAACTGGTGCAATTGTACTCGAAATCGTCGCTCCATTATTCCCCGCGTAGCATTTAATGTCGATGCGACTACTGGGTAACCTTCTGTGAACCTTCGTGCCTATATATAGGCTGGTTTTCATAGGATCGGGCATTGCAATGAACATTGTAGGGCATGTTCCTCAAATGTGAATTTCTAGATAATGTGCTCTGACCTTTCGAGAGGATTAAAAAAGATCTCTATTGGTGGAGTCTCTGAATGTTTTGACATTTGCAGTGATGAGTCTTAACAAAACCTGCTATTGGATGAAACCACCTGGTTTGAGTGAGCTTCCAGTAGTTCCATGGGACCTTCGGATTCCTTCTTATGTCGTGAAAAAGAAATACAGACTCCCCTTAGCTGCCAAGCTTGTCTTCCATCTTCTAGCGTTCCCACTGTTCCTTCCTGGGCTTCCCTCGTAATGCCCTAGCCAAAAGACGGAATGCCAAAGTCGAGCTCTGGTATGCTGGGTCTGCAGCCATGGGGAGCTAACTCTACATCACCCTAGACATCCCTTCTTTGAGGGATCACATCAGCAACCAATTTTGGGTCCCTTTACTTTCACTTCCAAATCCTCTTCTGAATGCAGATTGGCAAAGAAAAGCCTCGACGCGTGTTTCAGTGGATTCTTACTCGGGCCTTACTTTGCACCAAGCTTAAACACTTGTAATGTGTAAACTTTTGTACTTGCCTGTTGGACAAGCTTTGTAACAACTTTTTGATAATCAATAAAATATGTTTTTTTGAATTCACTTTTCTTGTATGCTCCAAATAATTGTTTATTATATTGGCTTGTGTGAACAAATCTTCTGGACTGTAAAAAAAATGAGACAGTTTTAACTATGAGCAAGGACTGGGCTGACATGTTTCGGAAAGAGATGAGTGTGGTCCTGATTCAGCCTATGTAGTTCCCTTGGAGAAATATACTAACTGTGTAGTTCCCAATCATAGTGAACTGAAGAGTGAACTTCATCTAAGCGAGCCGATTGCTGATTGCCCGCTTTCTGAGTAGGCGCTAACCTATCGAAGTACAACTACTTAGTTATGTGTAGAACTAGTAGTTAGGGAATTGTTGGTCTGTATGGACTGGAACAATTAAACACGTTGAGTCATCTGTGAACTAGACTCATTAGCATGTGTGTTGCCTTAGTTTCTGAGGAGGACTAGGCTACCCTTGGATCGGTAAGATGTCTGTGGACAAGACTCGCCTACTTATGGTGAATTTTCCATGGATTGGGTTCAGCCTATTCTTGAGTTCCTTGCCTCTGTGGCGGACTAGGTTATTGATGCGACAAGCTGTCGTCATCCTTAAAATGACTAGGCTTGGCCGCTTGTGTGCCTTCGTGGACCCCGTATTCAGGTCAAGTTCCTTAGAAAGCAGTGAGTCATCCGGAAACTGGACTCGCCCACTTGTGTAGACTGTCCATAGATTGGGTCCTATCCGCGCTGAAGTTCCTTGGTTCCCGAGGCTGACTAGGTCACTTATGTGGCAAGTTGTTGTCGTACATAAAAAGACTAGGGTTGGCCGCTTGTGCGTCGTTGTGGCCCCCATATTCAGGCCAGGTTCCTCAAGGAGTGGTGAGTCGTACGAGGACTGGACTCGCTCGCTTGCATGGATTTTCCGTGGAGTGGGTCCGGTCCACAATGAAGCTCTTTGGCTCCTGATAAAAACTAGGTCATTTATGCAGCAAATCGTCATCCTGAAAATGACTATGCTTGGTTGTATGTGTGCCTTTGTGGCCCCAGTATTCGGGCTAGGTTCCTTAGGGAGCGGTGAGTTGTCCGGAGACTTGGCTCACCCCACTTGCAGTGGACTGTCTGTGGACTGAGTATGGTCCATGCTGGAGTTCCTTGGTTCTTGAGGCGGACTAGGTCACTTATGCAGCAAGCCATCGTGGTCCAGAAAAGGACTAGGCTTAGCCGCTTGAGTGCTATTGTTGCCCTCGTATTGAGGTTAGATTTCATAGGAAGCAGTGAGTTGTCCAGAAATTGGACTCGCCGTTTGCGGTGGACTGCTCGTGGACTGGGTCTGGTCCACCCTAAAGTTTTTTAGTTCCTGAGGTGGACTAGGGTCACTCATATGACAAACTGTCGCCCTCCTAAAAAGGGCTAGTCTTGGCTGCTTGTGTGCCATTGTGGGCCCCATATTCAGACTAGGTTCCTTAGAGAGCTGTGAGTAGTCTGGAGACTAGGCTCACCCACTTGCAGTGGACTGTCCATAGACTAGGTCCGCTCTGTAGTGTGCTATTGTGGCCCTGAGGTCGGACTAGGCTATCTAAGGAACATGGAGCTATCCATGGACGAGGTTCGCCTGCTTGCGAAGAACTGTCCATGGAGTAGGTTCGGTTTGCATGGGTTCCATCGTAGTCCAGAAGTCAGACTAGGCTATCTCAGAAACAGTGAGCCATCCATGGACGGTGACGAGACTCGCCTACTTGCGGTAAACCATCCATAGACTAGGTTCGGTCAGCATAGGTGCTATCGTGGTTCGAAAGTTGGACTAGGCATGTTCTTCGGTATAGACTTATATGAAATGTGAATCTTTAAAGAGAGTATCTTTACTGATAATACTTCTTCAAATGCTCTACATTCCATGTCCTTTTCAGCCGCTCTCCATCCAGGTTCTCTAGTTAGTAGGTTCATGGCGTTTTGATCTTAGTCACCTTGTAGGGACCTTCTCAGTTCGTGCTTAGCTTGCCTTCTTTTGGGTCTCTTCTGTTTGACTGGGTCTTCCTTAGTACCCAATCGCCGACTTTGAATTCTGAAGGTCTGACCCTCTTGGTGTAGTGCTAGGTCATCTTTTGTTGAGAGGCTGCAATTCTGACAGAAGCCCCGTGGAGGACACATACCAAGTCGGGAGTCATGTGTCGCACTTCCTATGTTGTTCTCCCGCCTTGAGTATGCGTGCCCTTGATGTCGATGAACTTCTTCAGTCGTCCTCACTGGATCTAGTAATGGATCTCATCTCTAAGGCTCATGCAATCCTTGGTGTCATGGCCCATCTCAATGTGATAAGAACAACTTACACTTGTCATGTTTTGAATGATCTCCTTTGAGTTTTGACCACCACTTGATGTGTGTCAATTTTTCCATGGTGAACAAAATGTCGAGTGGGCTGGAGTTAAATGGGTGTAGTAGGGTTACCTGGAGCCACTGAGCTTGAACAACTTTGCCTAGATGAGCCCACTCTGGTTTCCCCTGTTTTCGCTTGAAACTATTCCTCTTTCATCCTTGTCCTTGGCTCTGGAGAAGTGCTTGGGCTAGCTTCCTCCCTTCTTGGTAGCCTACATTTCTTCTGGGGTAATGTACTTTTGGGCGTTTTGTAGCAATCTCGCCATATTCGCTAGGGGCTCCAAGGTTAGTGGTTGTTAAACTAACCTCCTCGGAGGCCGGAGGTAAAAACAGTGACTGATCTGTTGTTGTTGCACCCATAGATCAAGGTCAGTTTGTCATTGAAACAAGGGACGTACTCCCAAAGGGTCTCGCCCTGTTTTTGCCTCAGGTTCAGCAGATAGTGAGGCCTCTTTCTGATATGTTGGCTCCCGACGAATATGGTGATGAACGATTTTGCCAGGTTCTGTAATGACCCGATGAACCTAGGTTGGAAAATGTGTAACCATGTCAACACAACCTTCTTCAAGCTGGTGGGAAAAGTTTTGAATAGAAAGACCTCTGAACTTTCCATGAGTGTCATCATGTAGTAGTAATGGCGCAAGTGGTCGGACGGATTTGACATTCTGTCATAGAACTCGAGCTTCGATCGGACGAACTTCTTAGAAAGAAAGGCACATATGACCTCCTCCGATAATGGAGGGACTGTGAGACCGTATAGGACATCAGGTCGAACGTTCCTAGTCATAGCAAGTTCCTGACCATGGTCATGTTGATCCTCGAGGTGTCGTCCCCATGACCCTCTCCTGGGCCTCATTTTTGGCAAGCTATTTGTTCTTCTGCGGCGGAGAGGGGGGAGGGGGTTACCCTATCGGGCATGATTTTGGATCTGAGGTCCTCGATGGCCTCAGATTGTTGTTATCGTTCTTGAGTCATCCTTTCCACAACCCTTATTAAGTGGTCTAGGTGAAGCAGGATCAGACTCATGTCAGGGGCGACCGCGGTCGCCTCTGCTACTGGGACGTGCGGCCATTCAGCCTCTTCAATCAGATCGATTCGGCTCAGTGGTTAGACTTTACTGGCCAGAACTTCATCTCGCTCTGCTCCAGATCTGGTGTTGGCAACCATTTCTCCATGCTCTGCTTAGCTTATAGAAAACTTTGTATGTTCATTTCAGGGAAAACTTATTGTTGTCTTCCCCACAAATGGAACCAAACTGATGCATTCATATTAGTCCTCACAAATCCCGATGCTATCCAACCTGCAAAAATGAGCAGTGGTTAAGCCCCAGACTACCGTTGTAGTAGCCAAAGGCACTCCAATGCTTAAATCAAATATCCATTCTAGAAAGAGTAAAGACTGTATGTAAATTGTAGTGTGTATCCTTGCGTACCTTTATTCCACCATTCATCATTTCTTATAGTGAATGTTCCTTCCAAACTGTTACTACGATCGAAGGCGTGACTGAGGGAAGAAGTCTCGCATAAGATCTTAACTGTGCATGATTGAGTTCTTCAGCACTTGGCTCTGTTTGGGACCCAATGCTTGATTAGGTTGGAGCTGATTTCGTGCGAGTGGATCTCAAGCATGTGACAGCTCTAAGATTCGTTGTTCGAGCCTTATTGTCCTAGGTCAAGCCCTAAGAACTGTGCCTCTGGGGTTGACGCGTCTTGGGCCTGGACGCTTGACTTACGGACTTAACAATAATCTTTTGCATGGGTTTGCTTGGGACTGCGCTGAAGCCTTTTACATACTAGGGTTAGCCCATGCCACGTGTACGACTATGATTCCGTTATTGTTTGATGTCTCATTAGTCGTTATGAAGAAAAAATGTGAGAAGTGTTGGAGAGGTGAAAACATTTACAAATTGAAGGAATTTGAGTCATAAATCGAAAAAATTTGATACAGAAATGACCTAACCGCACAAAAAAAATTGTGGAGAGAGTGATTGAGGATGAAGGAGTGTGAGAGATTGAGAACGAGATATATATAAGGAGAAGTGCGGTTGAGGGTGAGAAAGAACGAAGAGAATGACCGGGATATTAAAAGAAGTAAGAGAGATGAAAATTTTCAAGGATGATTGAAGATGTGAAGAATGGAGTTGAAGAATTTAACATTAGGGAGGTGAATGTAGGTGTGGTTGGAGAAGATGAACAGTAACACAAAAAAGGATTTTTTTGGTTATTCAAGACTCTTAAAACCTACAAACCCAACCCATGGTTTAAAAATAATTAAGAAGACATTTTCTCACTTAAGTGATCAATTTTCAAAACCAAAATCATAGAGATCGTATCTTTAGTCTTGACTCAATTCAGTGCAACTGTCTCGCTACCATTAGTCTTCTTTATTTATCTCTAACCCTAGCCTCTCTTTATATTAAGAAACCTTTTTCAACCATGAGTCACTTTGAATCTCTTAGACCCACCATCACTATGTACTCCTGTGATTTCCTCTCAACAACAAGTAATATGGCTTTTTAATATAACTTTAACACCTAACGTTGAAAATGCATTAGAATTTTGATTTCAATCTCTTGACTTCCTTTATTTGAATCAGGCTATTATAATGGAAATTCAATCACCTTCTTAAACCCAATCATAAGTTTACTTTCGGATTTTTTTATTTTCTTTTTATATTTTTTTTATTTCCAGATTACCCAACAAGAATCGGCTATTTGTTTTAGGGACATGAAACAACTTTGAAGAAATATCAAATTGCATCAAAAGATTGCATATTTCGTTTGTATCATTGTAACTGGATTATGAATAGATAAATAACAATATCACGTTAATATGTCTAGAAATATGGGTATAATTGTCCTTTTACATATCTTTTAACCATGGTGTAGGTTTGTGGCTTTAATAGTATTGAATTACGAAGAGTATGCCTTTTCAGGCATTTTCATTTCTTGTTTGACTTTATAAGATTAGGTGAGAGAGTGTGGGCCTTTAGTCAAAATTCAACTTTTTAAGTGCTACGTCACTCCTCTTCTTTTTCAATCGACTGACCGGAACAACTCCCCCTCACCTCCATGGCTCCACCTTTACTGAATCAACACCACACCACCATCACTTCATTCTCACTGATCCTTGTCTCAATCTCTGCACTCCAAAACTCGAATTTCACTAAAAGTAGATAGATGAACAATGGTTCCTACAATTAGGTTTCTTGTTTGAGGATATCTTCCTCTCATCACTGATGCTTTCTCCACTTCTTCCTCATTTCCTTCGGTTTCTCCACAAAACCTTGTCGATGCGAACAAGCTAATCAACTCCTACTGCAATGCCGGCATGCTCCAATGAATTTGTTCACATCCTCCACTTCTCACTATAGGCACTCTTTATTGTAACATCGTTTATCGAGGTCACACGTTAAAGCCAATCAATTTGAATCAACTCGGACTTTGTATAACTTGTTAAGAACCCGTGTTGTGTCCCTGATTAGGTTACATTGAATATGGTAATCAAATGTTATTACGAAACCCGTCGAACCCCTACTGCATGCCAATTATTTGATGACATTTTTTAATGTGGTTTTTTTCTTACCTAGTATTGTTACTTTAAATACACTAATTAAAGGTTGGTATAAAAAGGGGCAGAGCCAGGATTGCAGACAAAGGGTGCAAAATTTTTTTGAATTGTCTAGGCAGGGTGCCTTTAGAAGTTAAATAGGGGCGAATAACCACCCACATTAAAAATTATTATTTTTATTTATTTCTTTTTCCTCCTCCCCTTGCACGTACTTTTCCTTCATCTTCTCTAGTGAGTTCTTTCTTCTTCTCCGCCTAAATTCTTCTACTCCTTAATTTTTCTTCCTCTTCCTTGATTAAACGGGGGACAAACTAAATTTTTAAAGGGGGCAACCTAAAATTTTAAAGGTGGTTTAGTGGATTTATTTTTACACCAAAGGGGGCAATTGATACCCTTAGTTTGGCTGTAGATCTGCCCATGGGTGTATAGAGGGGAGTGTTAGTGAGGCCTAGGAAGGGTGGCAATCAAACGATAAGACATATGCAATTGTTGTTGATACTCTTTGTAATTTGTTAAGGTCAGAAGCGGGTTTGAGTTTGGTTAATTATGCTAGTGTACCATCTGTGTCGTTGGCACGATCATACACTTTCCATGTAGCGTGTACCCAAGTCATTACCGTATCATGCTTCAGGTATGACACCCTTGTCCTTGGGTTGTGCTTACGGTACTCCCCAAATGACAAACTAAACAACTTCAATCACAAAGGCAACAATTTTCGAATTAAGAAACAATGGTCATGAAATTAAAATGAGATTATTTTGACTTGAGTGTACTTATTCATAAACATGCATGTGTGCGATGTGATGTCAAGATCCTATCCATTAAGAATCCAATTCACTGATTCAAAACTATTATAGAAGCCTTGAATACCATGCCTAAGAACCATAAAGGAAGGTATGTATCTTGTTTATATAATAAACCAAAACTGATTTGATTTTCACCCCAAAATACCAAATTTACTCTCCTAGCATTTTTTTTTCACATATATGTGAAGTAATGGGAATATGACGAATGGAATGCCTGAGCTAATTTTCCTTTAAGAGGGATCCATCAGATTTGAAAATTTTGATTTCAGAATGTCCAATAGAAGTGGCTTGGGAAAAGGGTCCACCAAAATCAAACACTTCCACATCTGGTACAGAAGGGAATTCATAAGTAAAAGTGTTTTTAATGAAAATGTTTTCTGTTTGTTCATTATCATATGTAGTCAAAATGCAGACACGCCATACAAAATCTCCCCACTCCATTTGGGCACAGTGACATGCCCATCTTTAACCATTTTGGTACCTTTTAGATAGTTCAGTAGATGAGAAGCGAAACAAAGTTGATTCCAGATTAATTGAAAAACAAAACAAAAATTTCGAGGGATAGAAAAGGATTATCGATCCCACAATCTAATGATTTGGATTGGAGGTTTCAACTTGAAAAGATTTATTTGGTTGACTGAAAGATAAGCAACTGAAATTGCTAAGAAGAAAAGAACATTCCTTAGGAGGAGATCACGTGTGAGGAAACCATCTTCTTCCTCTGTTTTCGTTATCTGCTTTTGGTGATATGCATCTTCTAATAGAGTAAAAAAGAATAGAGAGATGAGAAGTTTGTTAACAAATTCATTTTCTTTCCCAATATGCAAGTTTATTTCTCGAATCAACTGAGTCTAAGTAAAAGACTCGGTAACAGGAGACAGTGCTTGTGTTCATCGTCGTCATCGGACGAGACGGTGGGGAAGAGGATGAGAGGAAATTGGTGAATAGAAGGAGAGGAGGGAAGTGGTATCCAGGGTTTCTATGGAACAAAAAAGAAAAAGAATTGGCGGTGCTAGAGAGGGTGATTTGGGGTTATGAAGTTTGGGTTGGGGCTTTATAGGAAATTCGAAATGTTTACATACAAGGTAACAAAACAATGTTCATTGAACAGTAAACACCAATTTTAGTTGTAGGCATTAGATGTTGGCATCTACATTGGAACCAAGTGAAACTACGGGTGTGTTTGGTGGCATGGAATTCTTTGTCATGGGAATAATAAGGACCACCAAAATCTGAGCTAATTTAAGGTTTACTCACCAATCCATCATTAAATTTTGTCATCAATTGTGGGAATATAAGTCTCATGAACATGTGAATCATATGCTTTGGGCGACCAATTCCATTTCTACCATTGATCAAAAAATTTAATGGTGAATTTATGAGTGAACATCAAATTAGCTTAGATTTAGGTGGTACCCTCATGGATTCCTATAGCATAGGATTCTATACAACCAAACACACTTACGTGTAATACTGTTTTAGAGGGTTTGTGTAAGGATGGTATGATTAAGGTAGGGATAACACTTTTTTGTAGGATGAACAAAGTGGGTCAAAGGTTGAATGTGCTAACATATACGACACCCATTGACGGATTAGAGATCTAGGGGCGCGGGGGGGATGGGGAACTACCCCCCACACACACCCTCAACTTTCAAAATATTTTTAATAAATACTTTGCCTTACAAAAAAATCAATTATATAATGTATAATACAATATGATAATTCTTCATTCAATTATTTCTACATGTCGTTGTTGGTATAGTGGTTAGAAGTTTAACATTTTTAATAAACGACCCTATTTCGATACTCTTGAGCCTAAATTTCTATATGGCTATTGATAGTTACTATTAACTATACATTTTTATGTATAGTGATAATTACTATTTTCTATCATTACTCACCTAATTTTCAATACAATTTTATTAGTGATTGTAAACATTAAAAAAATTGTTGAGTATAAAAACTTATTTTCGGTCTTTTTGGAGCGTATGGTTTTTGTTGCTATTGACAATTACTATTTTTTACATTGTGACATACCCGTACTTTTTTGTTTTCACTGCAATTTTATATGTAATAGAAAACATTAAAAAAATGAATTATTTGTTTACAAGTGGTATAAAACCTCCAAAAAAATATTTGAAATTAATATCTACAATAATAACTATGTAATTCAATAAAAAAAATATAAACAATTAGCCAACTCATACAAAATTTGAGGCTCATAGAAACCATTTTTTCTATGAAATTGTATTAGGGTCTTATTATCTTTGCAAATTTCATATTTTTAAGTTTCAACTAGATATTTATCCTAATTATTTTGTGATTTTAGTTATATACTTGAAGGTTATCAATATTTTGACCTTATTTTGGCTTAAATTTTGACTATAATGGATTCAATTTGATATATGCAATGTACTTTCACTACAAGAAATTAGCAAGTTAGTGGCGGTTATTTAGCGACGTGTTGAAAAAACCGTCGCCAAATACTTTATTCAACGACAGAATAATATTGTTTAACGACGGTTATAGTTAATGGCGACGGGTTTAACTGTCGTTATAAATAAAAATAGATTTTTTTACCCAACCGTCCCTTAAAACCCTATCCCTTATTTTCTCGATCTCCACTCTCCATCGTCCCCTTCCCCCTGGCCCGTCCACCACTCACCACCACCACTATCACCACCTCCCACCAATGTTTGCTTCCATCTTTTCTTCTTCCTTCCTCTCTCCCTCTCTCTCTTTACTCTATTCATAAAATAAATCAACAAAAAAGGGGAAAGTAGTGCAAAAGAATAGATACTCGACCGAGTTTTTAGTGATTTTGAACAACAAACCATCAAATTGATTGATTGTTTCTTCTCGTTTATGCTCAATTTGAAGGCAGGGATTCTTGTTTCTCCTCATTTTACAGAGATTCTGTGTTCTTCGAATTTTAGGTTTTGGTGTTTCTTGGTCGAATTCGTTCGGTGTGAGAGATGCAATTAAGGTTTGATAGATGTGATGAGTTTCTCCTTCTCTTTCATTTCGATTCTTGTTGTTGTTGGTATTGTTCATCAATTTGAGTTTGAATGTTGAGAAAATTTTGGGTACAAAGGAAGATTTTTCGATTCTTGATGTGGATTTCAATTATTTGTACCGAGAAAATTATTCATCTCCACCACCTCCATTATCACCATCACCGCCTCCCTGATCGATTGCAACCCTTGCCACACCTTATTGAGTGATCGATTGGTCCCGCAACACAATCGAGCGATTGAACAATCCTTCTTCTTCAGGTGAGTTCTTCATTTCTTCATCAGCTCATTCTTCTTATAGATTCATTATAGCTTCAACTTCAAAGTCTATGACAATGGAAGCATATTAACAGGTTAGGTCTTTACTACATATTTACATTTTTGTAAAAATTGTCAAATTTCATATTCTATTGAGTTGTTCTGAAGTTTGCTTTGTTTTTCTTGTATATCTTATCAGTCTTATTAACTTCTTTGTTTTATGCACTGAAAATATTTCATCATTTTGGTTGTACCAAAGCTTGATGCAAAAAAGTTACATTAGTTTCTCACTTCCCATGGTTGTATCATGATGTTTATATGGATTATCTTAATCAAGTTCAACAGTCCAACAACTTGTTCAATGAGGTGTTCTTCAACATTCGACAGTGTGTTTACTGAGGTGTACTTGTTGGTGGTTAGTGTACCCTGGAGGACGAGTCTTAATTGTTTATTTTTCAAGCAAATATGAAAGACGATGCGATCTTAAATGAAGATGGAATCAAAAGCACAAATAGCTAGATTGAAAGCGCAAAATCACTTAGATTTGATCTAGCTACTATAAGAATTGCTACAAAGGATTTTTCTTATGCATATAAATTTGGGGAAGGAGGCTTCGGTTCTGTTTACAAGGTAATAAATAAATTATTTTAGTACCTTGAGAATTCAGATAATTCCTTCATCAGTATTGTGCAGTTTAAGAATTTTTGGCACTTATAACTATCATGAATACTTTTTTTTTTCCTGAAGAGCAAAGGAAGTTAATAAAGGCCTACAAACCTTCATTTTAAATAAATCAAATAACTTATTACAACCACTCATAAACAATTGCGTCCGCATTAATAAAACTATTTTCTTCAAGTCATCAACAAATGAGCTGAACTCATTAATAAGTTTCCTGTAAAATGGCTTCCCAAGAGGTCAGCTGCTCTCTTTGTTTCTTTGTACTAGATAAAACAAACTACCTGCAAACTTGTCAACCATTATGCATTTCCTTTTCAATAATGAAATATAGCCTGCCATGGAAGTTCCATCTTCTTCTTTAATGATTTCTACTGCATTCTAAGAATTGCTTCCCACCAAAATAGAGCTTAGACTGTAGGTGTTATTTTGCTAGATCGCTACCCCTATCTAATTTCTAATTATAGTTCCATAGCTAGCTACATTAATGACAGATCCATCTGTCTTTATTCCTGGTTACTGCACCATTATTACTTATGTATTGTGTACTTATTCATTAAATCTTGAAAATCTATCAAAGGGGGAGCTACCTGATGGGAGTGAGATTGCAGTAAAAAGGCTTGCTCGAAAATCAGGACAAGGAATGGAAGAGCTGAAAGCTGAGGTAGTTTTGGTTGCCTTCCTGTTTTAGTGTGTTAAGATGCCTTCCTGTTTTAGTTATACTACAGCTAGGCCAGATTGTTGATTTCAATTTTATATTTTTACTGTTAGTGACATTGAGACTGCCATGGTCATCGAAGTAGATGACCGCCTAAATCATCGATGTTTATTAGGCATCGAGATATGTAGGGTGCGGTCTTTTACCCTTTTGTTGTATCCCATAATATGCTTCATGATGCTCTGTTTTGTTGTGTTCCTGAAGGACTGTTTTATAGATCATACTTTTATTGTCTTAATAGCCCTCAAAATGCATTATGGATAAATGAATGGTGAATCCAGAATTAAGCGTACCTGGTTTTAATATGAAATGAAAAATAAACAATAAAGATTTTTTTTTTTTAACTGAAATCAAAACAATAAATTCGTGTCTTTCGCCCTATAAGGTCTTGTAGTGTCAACCGAAAAAAATTTGTAAATGTGGTAGAAAACTAGCAAATGTCTAAGGGCACTGATACAGGTCTTGATGTGTGGGCATTCATAGTCAAATGCTTTTAAAACCGTAAGGTCTATATGAAAAGGGAGTTTGAGACCAGTAAAAGTTGAATTCTCTAAGACCTCAATGAAAGCTCGACGCCTTTAAAACGTCATCTCTACTCTCTAACTATGAAAATCAACTCATAATAACTTAGTTATTCTATGCTTTTAATATTTTCTACTTGACTTCTTGTTAGAATGTTACAAGAAAGAGGTGTATAGTTTGCCAAATTCAGAAAAAATAACATTAGGACTTAACTTTCTCAGCCTAAACCTGAATTCTGGACTGTCCTTCACAAAGCATCATTGTGACTTTGTGAGCTTTGTTCCTAGGTATCATCCCAACCAACAACAGATTACTGTAAGGAACCAAAAATATATATAATTTTTTCTTCTTCAACCAAAACAAACATATCGATGCATAATCTTATGAAGACGCGGAGAACACTGCCATTATGTTGGGATCCAAAAGTGTCATATTTAGGGGGCTTCAAATTTATTTTGGCATTTGCAACCAAGATAAACAAATGGGATTTAAGGGATTCCTCCTTCAACCATTTCTTCCTAGAAAAAAAAAATCAGAAACAAAATAATATCTTAATCTCCCACAATCCTAGAGATTTGAGGTACACGCGAACTAAATTTGAAATTGGAAACAAGAGTTTCAGCGAAGAAACTAGTTTCATAGTGAATAAAAGATCATCTTATCAATAGTCATTGATTAATCAAATTGTATCATTGATTAATTAAATTGTAATCTGTTTGAGAGCAATGTCACTAGGTGAAAGTATTAAGGACATTTTTGCAATCCTATCAACCAAGACAGAAGATAACAAATACAAGCAGACAATTCACATGGGGAACTCAGAAAATTGGATAATATATTGTCGAATCATGGTGATTGAGAAAGGCATGCAGTTGTACGAAGAACGTTCGATGTATCCAAGGTCAGGGTCAGAAATCGCTTATTACAAATAGTCCAATAAAAAAAACCACACACACACAAAGGAGGCAGGGCAGCTAAAACTTGTATATCAACCATTAGAAATACTCGCTTTCTATATGTCACAGTCTAATTAAACATCGTCGTTACTAGTTATACTACGTACTAATAACAAGCCTTAATAACCAAAATACAGCAATATTAGTGGCATGAATAGACCATCCATTACATGATACAAGATGATATGCCATATGCGATATGGGATGATCATATAGAGTAATGGAGTTGATGATGATCAAATTTGGTCAGGCCAGAGGAAGGCACCCATAGCAAAGGACCTTTTCTCATCAAGGGTACCCTCAAAACTAATACCATATTCTTTGAGCAGCATGTCCACCCTCCATTCTTCCATATTCTCATAATCAACTTTTTGATACCTTGGGTAGTGAAGGGGCATCTGGAACTCTGTTGGACAAGTAGCCTTACAAGTAGTTTTTCCTTCATTTGTTCCCTTCATTCCATTGGGGTACTTCATCATCCTTGTCGATCCATACTCATTCTTTGTGAACCCAGTAACGTCATTTTTAGGGCATAATGTTGTGCACACAGAGTGAACAAGCCACCCTAAAGCCATGTTAGAACTGTAAAAGGCTTTGTTTGAAGAAGTTTTGAGTAAACATAGGCAATACATGCACCTGTTTATATAGTGTGTGTGAAACAACATTTAATTAATTAAGTGTGACTTACACGCCTTAATTAATCATATTAAGCACCCTTGGTTGTATGATTTTTTTGATGAGCTGTTTGTTGTATTTCTTGAGGACCCTTAATTAAATTCTAGTGGAATTGTCTCCTTAGTTAACAAACTATGATTTCCTGAGCTGTTTAGGTTTCTTGTGTTCATTGGTATGTAGGAAGACTGCTATGTTCAAGGAACTTTGGAATAGTTTGGGATTTTGCAGTGGCAGGAATCAATCATTGAGAAGCACAGACGGGTATGTTGATTTTGACTATTTTGGTCGACTTAATGTCTTAGATTTACAGGTACATATGTATAACACCTTCCTTTGTTCAACTATGATTATCATTTTCTCTGCTTTGAATATTAACTTATCTTTTTGCCTTTCCTCTACTTTGAATTTTGCATCTTTCCACCCTTCTGTATAGGTGCAGATTTGTCGTCTTCCAAAACCTGTAATAGCAATGTTAGTAGATATGATGTTGTAGTCTGTTACTTAAGAAGCGCATTCTACTTTCCAATGTTGTAATTTCTGGAATAATATTGTGAGTTCTTATCATGCAGGTTGATATTTCTGGAATAAATTATTGTTTTCTTGTAGTGCACTGGGTCTGGTTTGGGTTCATTGTTATTAGAACGCTTGTCTGTGGATTATGGAAAGAAATCCAAGCTTGGTTTCACCATCTTTCCCTCTCCCCAGGTATTTTTTTTGTTCTCTCCAAGTAAACCCTTCTTGCATTTATCTTATGTAATCAGGATACTGGCCACTGCTGGATATCTTGGCCTTGGCTCCATTTTGGATAACATACCAACATGGTTTCTTTTCAAATTCCTGAATGTGTTTCCACTCATTATACCATGTCAGATAGTGATTGCAGGGTTTATCTTCTTAATCTGTATATGTTAACCATCTCTTAAAAAGCTGAGACACCTCCCCTTTTCATCTTTTACGTGAAATTGTGAATCCTTGTAATGTTTATTGGGCTGTTGCAGCTCTTATTTTCTTATCACTTGGATTTTAGATTTGACAGCCTTATAATACCTAGATGGTGGGTGCTGGTGCTTCATGTAATGTTAATAGTAGCTTTGTTTTTGCTTGCTCGGGTTCTTCTAAGGGATTTTCTTCTAGTCTCTTCAGTATGCAGAGACTAGTTTGTTGGTATGTGTATAAGTGGGAACTGAGATGGACTGTTGTTTTATAGAGAGTACATTAGACAATTTAGCATCTCCAAGCAGTGCAGTACAAGACCTTTTAAAGCTTCTTTTTTTTTTGTAGAGATGAATGCTATTGGTCTCCGTAAGATCCTGAAGAAGTTTGATAAGCGCTTTGGCTACAAATTTACTGATTACTACGTCAGTTCTCATTCAAACCATCCTTACTCCTAGCTACAACAAATGTTCAAGCATATGGTAATATATCCATACAATAGTTGATATCTTCTGTTCCAAAAGTTATGTTCCACTAAAGTAATTGGTTCTTTAGCAGTATTCATGTTATCAACTTGTGTGCTTCAATGCCTTTTAATTGATTGTGCATGCAAATTCATTTCTAAGCATGGTTGAGTTTCAGATAGTAGTTATATTCTCATGAATGGAGACGTCATAATGTTGGTACATGTAGGGTGTTGGGGCTGTTGTAGGTGCGTTATCTCGCAATCTTGCAGAACTCGATGACAATAGAGAAAGTTATTTGTCAATTTATGACCATCCTGCTCTTCCGGTGCAAGTATTTCTTTGTTGTACATTTCATTGAATCCTTTCTAATGTTGTTTTTGTTTTCCATGTTAACATTCACCCAACATGTCATGATTGTTTTTGGTCACCCATGTGTTCAAAATCTTGTAAACTGTCATTTGCAGGATCCTGTTATTGAGTCAATCAAAGCAGCTGTAGACAGACTAACTCATTCAACAAACTTCCTCCACTTTCTAGGGCAACATGTACTAATTATACAAGAAGAAGAGCTACCAAGTGCAGTGGATGATCATGTTGATGACCAAAAATATGATTCTATGTCTCTTTTCTTGAACTTAGCCAATACATTCTTCGGTTTTGGTTGTTAGATGTAATTAAGCATTGACAATTTGTAACAATTTTAATTTGTAATTTTCTTCTGGATCATGTATAATATTGATTTTGAAATGAAATTAAAGTTCCTCTTAATGTATGATGATGGTATCATATGAGTTTAGTTTAGTGTCGTTGTTTATATTTGATTTTTGATTTGAGTGTAAAAGTTGTAGTGCATATGTTGGATAGATTATCTGCACCCAATGAAAAGAAAACACTACAGGTTGAAAAATGTGATTTTTATATGGTAAAAAAATTTGAATTATCAAAGGGAATTTAGCGGCGGTTGCAAATCGTCGCTAAAAGGCAAAAAGTTGGATTGTTCATCGAATTTTGTCGACGGTTATAAACGTCGCTACATTAAACCGTCACTATATAGTATTTAGCGACGGTTATGCCAGCGGTTGCTTAAAACCGTCGTTGAATGACCTAGTGACGCCTTTATTAGCGGCGGTTTTGTAACCGTCGCTGTTTTATTTGGCGACAGTCATAACCGTCGCTGTACCTTTGGTGACCATCGCTAAAATACAGTTTTCTTGTAGTGTTTTGATAGTTGTATTTTTTATTAGTTACTAGCTCGGGTAGGAAATTTTTTTTGGTTCCGCCCTTGATAACTACTATTATCAACTAATAATTATTTATCATTTAACCCACTTACTAAAATCTTCAGTCCGCCACTGGAAATATCACTTGGTGAAGCGAGAGATCACTTGGTGAAACAAAAACATTTTTTTATGAGATGTTAGTAGAAAAGATTTTTTCCAAATGTTGCTACTTATACAACTTTGTGGTGTTTGTGCCGATGGGCTTTGGGATGATGCTTCGGAGCTGCTTCACAAGATGATAAAATATGGGACTAGTCCTAATGTAGTTCCCTATACAATACTCTTGCGTGGGTTACGTAAAGAAGGGCGTTCAAAGGAAGCTTTGAAACTTTTTTATTTGATGTGTCTGCAAGGTTTACAACGTAATGTGACCACTTTCAATACTCTAATTGATGGACTCTCTAAATCGGGAAGCTTGACAAAGCTTGTTCGGCACATGAAAGAGAGAGGGTCTTAAAATAATATAGTCACCTATCTAAACAATATAATGAGAATCCCCCAAATGAATAGTGATTGTGTATGTCTTCAATTCCAAATTTTCTTTCCAATTTTGCCCCCACTATTCTTAAGAATTATATGTAAAACCAGTAGCTCAATGAACAGTGATAGGGGATTTGTGTCTTTTAATTGAAAAATACTATTACACATTTTTGTCTATACCCTAATTTTAGTGTTCCAACATTGCCTTCTCAACTTTATAATATTTACAAAGAAAAATCAAAAGGTTGTGTTAAAGTGACAAAAAGTGTTTTTGTCTATAAATGAAAAATACTATTACACATTTTTGCACTTTTGCCCTCTCAAATTCATTTTATTAATAATCAAACCCAACCCCTTTCAATATTCATTAATTATATCTAAGCCCCTAACATAATTGATTTAACTATCAATTTATTTATAAATTATAAATAGGCTCTTATATCTAACTTTTACATTTTGCCTTCCATATTTCATGATTTCTACAATCGAAACAAGCCCCTCTTAAACATTAATATAATATATCTAAGCTCCTAACATCATTTATTTCAAGCCCACAATTATCTATAAATTATAAAAATGCCTTTACAACAAATTTTTTTTATTTTTCCTTTTGCCATTCACATTTCATATTTTTATAATCAAAACCAATACTTCTGAAACAATGACAAATTATACTTAAGCCCCTAATATAATAATTTATTTGAAGTCCTTTAATTATTTATAACTATACATATGTCTTTCGTGGATTTCGAAGAGATATCTGAGCTGTCGAGAGAAGAGGGCGATCTGGATCATGGCGATCAAGGCAAAGCGCATGCAGATGCAACTCCTGCTTCCTCTCCTGTTAAACTCAAATCCCATGATACTTGTACCTTCTCTTGATGAGGAGTGAATTTTGTAGATCTGTACCTTTTGTTTTGGAGTGTTAATGAAAACAGGTTCCTTTTCAAGTATGCTTTGTACCCGAGTTTTGTTCAGTCTCCCTGTTGCATGCTTTCTATTTTTCCTTGTCGCTTTATTTTGACGTAGGTCCCGTTGGGTTAGCAGAGAGCCAAGTGGTTTGTCCGCTGTTGAGAGCTTGACTGTTTATGCTGCGAGTAATTTTGACATGTACTTCCATGAGGTCTCAAAGTTGCTATCGCGTAGTTATGCCCAATAGTGAAATGTGGATGGTTTGGCAGTGGGTTACTTTACCCACACTGTAGCTCATCTTTGAGGTAAGCCGTTGAAGGCTCAACTTATATATCGAACCGTCGGTTGCAATCGTTGGCATGAGTGGACTGTTATAGTCGAGCACATGAGTTGTTGTACGTAGTTAAGCATGAGCGCTTGGCCCGAGCTAAGTTTCCTAAGCTCGGTCTAGTCTCCCATGTAGCACTCGTCCATGCTTAGTAGATTAGTTTTCGAGTCGGCTCAAGTGTCCATTGCTAATAATGGGATGTCAGCCTATGCAGGAGTCAAGGCGCTGCTTGAGTTGTAATCAAGTTTGGCAACCATGATCTGTGGAAAAGCAATGGTCCCATTGCAAGTCGTCGATATCAGTGGGAGCTGACTAGTTTCCCACCTTCCAAACCATCTACACCCGCGCGAAGCGGGCTATAGATTTGGGATGAGAAAATTGTCAACCATGGTTTGTAGAAGAGCAGTGGACCCGTGGCAAGTCATTGACATCTATCGGAGCGACTAGGCTTCTACCATCCAAACCATTTACACCCGCGCGGAGTGAGTTACAGGTTTGGGAGTTAGAAATTCGGCGACCATGGTCTGTAGAAGAGTAGTGGTCCCGTGGC
Source organism: Berberis vulgaris (assembly GCA_963556465.1). Classification (NCBI taxonomy): domain Eukaryota; kingdom Viridiplantae; phylum Streptophyta; class Magnoliopsida; order Ranunculales; family Berberidaceae; genus Berberis; species Berberis vulgaris. Next base: position 26,527,903 of record OY747137.1, on the reverse strand, counting down.
AAGCCATCGACATCAGTTCTGAACTGACTAGGCTTCCACCATCTACACCTGCGGGATGCGAGCTACAAGTTTGGAATTGGAAATTCAGTGACCATGGTTTGTAAAAGAGCAGTGGTCCAATGGCAAGCCATCTACATCAGTTTGGAACTAACTAGGCTCCCACCTTCCAAACCATCTACACCCATGCACATCGAGCTACAGGTTTGGGAGTTGGAATTTCGGCGACCATGGTCTGTAAAAGAGCAGTAATCCCGTGGCAAGCTGCCGACATCAGTTGAAACTCACTAGCTCCCACCATCTCAACCATCTACACCCACGCTAAGCAAGCTACAGGTTTGGGAGTTGGATATTTGGCAACCATGGTCTGTAAAAGAGCAGTGGTCCCGTGGCAAGTTGTCGACATCAGTCGTAACTGACAAGGCTCCCACCATTCAAACTATCTACACCCGCGCGGAGCGATCTTCAGGTTTGGTAGCTGACCAGAAGCTGTCGTCACTGACTAGGCTTACCTAATAGGGTTCAGTGACCATCATCCGCAGAGGGGGAGAAGATCCTTGACGAGTAAACATCATCAGGCATGAGCGTGCTGACTAGACTCCCACTTCCTAAGCCATCGATATTCGCGCACAGCAAACTAGGCGTCGGGGTGAACCAGAAGTCATCATCATCAGTCGAAACTGACTAAGCTTACCTGGCTAGGTTGGGGCGGAGCCTGTTACGGGCATGCGAGCCTACTTTCAAAATCGGAATGCATTGTACGGATTAGTTCCCACTAATTTCAATTAAAGTTATTCAAAAAAGGATGTACCTTAAATCAGCTAGTGATACGTAGGTGTGTTGTGTGTCAAGAGTGAAGAGGACCTATGTTTTTTGCATTAGCGCACGTGGAAGAGTGCCACTCGAATAGTGGGCTGAGTCGGTGGGCCTATATAAGAAGAAAGTAGGCCTTGTCGCAAGATCATGGTGCCACGGGTACGACGTAGATTGCAAGACATTAGAGTTTTGGTTCCCCCTAATTAATGGGGTTGTGTGCAGCGTAATTAATTGACTGAACATGGTCCTGTGCGGTTGCAATGGGAACTGTCGCCTCCTTGTTTCCCACTCAGTATTCAATGCTGATATTCAATGCTAACACGCCTGTTTGGTGAGCCGATTCGTCTATATAATGGCATTTCCTCATCGTTGTATGCATTATTTTCTATAGAGTGCACTCTTCAGATGCTATTACTCAAAGGATATGTTTTGGGTTTTGCAAAGGCAGAAGGAAGATCTCCTCCACTGGAGTCTTCGAATGTTCTGACATTTGCGTCGATGAGTCTTGATAAGACTTGTTATTATGTGTTGTCACTCACTCTGGGTGAACACAAGGTTGGTTCATTGAGATCTTGTAATTTGTTTTCGTATTGCGTAGAAGAAGTTTAGACTTCCCCTCAAGGGATGAGTTTGTCATTTACTCGTCGGTGCTTCAATGGCGTCTCACGCCACCCTGACGATTGGGGAGATACTCTCTGCTGCTAATTTATGGTTGGTCGGAGCGTTAGTAGATGCGGCTTTACTCCCTAGGGTGGTATTTTTTAGTCCCCCCAAGTATTACACATGGGAGAAGTGTCCCCGCTTGGCAGTACTATGAGACCTCAAATGTCTCGTCGCTCATGGACACCCTTGTCTGTCCTCTTCTACTTCCTTCGGGAGGCTGGATGATGGAGTGAAGATGTCTACAGCTAATTGCGAGGCTCATATCGTTGTTGGTGAACCATTCTTCCTGGGTGATACGACGGAGTGATGAACTGAGCGTGTCCTTTTGTCTTCTTTTCGTACATTTGCTCTTGCTGGTAACTCATATTCTCTAGAGAAGTCGCAGACCGAAATTTCTAGCGGGTAACGTAGTCTACTTTTGTACCTTTGCTCTTCACTTCTGAATTCGGACTGTTTGAGTTAATCTTTACTGTAATCTTTTGCACTCACCATCTGGGTGAATGTTGTAACATCTTTCCAGTAATCAATAGAGTGTGTTTTCATAATTCTCTTTTATTTCTCAAATGAGTGCAAATCACATATGTTCCTAAGAATTAAAACTCTAAATTGACTACTGAAAGAAAGCTAAACAACTGGATGAATTTACTGTTGGCAGAGAAAGGCTGATTCGGCCCTCAAGTGAACTCGCATGGCCTTTCTTAAATTGTAGGTACCTTTGGCGAATTGTCAAATTTGTTGACGCCGTTGAGGTTATTGAAGAGTAAACCTTGTGCAGGAGGGTCCTTCCGCACTCGCTAGAGTTGTGGGATTGAGATCTCGTTTGCCATTACTTGCCCACTTGGCTGGGCATCCCGTCGAGTCAGAGAGCGGACCGCTCCTATAGTGTTGGACTGCCTTTCGTTGCTAATTTGAGCCACTGTTGTTGGGTTTTATCCCCATCTGGGATGAGCGACTCCTCCTTAGTTTCTGCGTCTGGCTTCTACTCAACTTGTTTGGCGGGCTACAGCTGTATATGAGAACATTTTATATCTTTAGAGCAGCATAGTGGCAACCTCGTGCTGTTGATTGGTCCCCGCGAATTTTTCCCTCTGAGTGGTTAGCGGTGTATTTCACGTACTGGTGAAGGGTGGAGACCACTGCTTCCATCTGGTAAAGCCAGGGCCTCCCAAAGTTGAGGTTATAGGTAGATGGTGCGTCTACCACCATGAAGTCCAGGAACATGACCTTCCTCAGTTGTGCCTCTCATGCCACCACTGCTAGCTTTATCTTTCCGATCGGGAAACATTTTTCTTCGCTAAAACCAATCAGCGGGTAGTCGGAAGGTGTTAAGTTTTCTTCCTTGATGTCCATGTTGCAGAATGCGTTGTAAAATAGGATATTGAGAGAGCTTCCTGTGTCCACTAGGACCATCTTTACTTCCCACCTCGCAATAGAGACCGAAATGACAAGAACGTCATTGTGCGGTGCACGGATGCCTTTGAGGTCCTTATCTGTGAAATTCAAGGTCGGGATTGGGCTTTGTACTCACGAGTACTACACGCGTCTATCCACGCTGTTGGGTTGTGTCCGCATCTCAAGGAGTGTCTGCATCTCAAGGAGTGTTATCTTTCGAGACTTGTTTGTATGTTCTTTTTCAGATCCTACTTCGTAAAGGACGTATATAATGCCCAGAGCCTTATTTTCAATATCTTTCACCGCCTCTCCCCTTTCCCTGGTTCGGTCTTTCCTTTTTTTCCGAACCCAAGAATTCCTTCAATTTTCCCTTGTGAATCCAGTTCTCGATCTTGTACCTTAGACTCCTATAGTCGTTGGTGTCGTGGCCACCCTCCTTGTGGTATGAGCAATATTTGTTGTTGTCACGTTTGGAGGGGTCTCCGTGCTGCATCGGGGGTCATTTTAGATCCTCTCAATTCTTCATAGAGTTAAGGACGTCTGCCAATCTAGAGTTGAGGGGGAGTATGGTCATGGATCTGACATAGTTGGAAGATTTCTTTAGGCTGGCGCGGCGAGAGTCCAACCTGCTGTCGTTGCGCTTCCATTTGTTCCCATCTTTGTCTTTTTGTCTTTTTCCCTCTTTTCTATCTCTAGAACTGGAGGGCTTCTTTTTTTTCTTGGGTTTCTATCTTGGTCGTTCTCATCTCTTCCAAGGTGATGTACCTTTGGGCGCCTTTCAAGAGTTCTGCCATATCCATGGGTTCCAAGGTAATGAAGTCGTTAAATTTTCCCTCTCTTAGACATGCAATAAAATTCGTAACGGCAGTATCATCGCTACAGCCGTCAATGAGCGACAACTCGTCATTGAAGCACTGACTTATTCCCTTAGCATTTCATTTGACTATTGCCTCAGGGAGAGTATATAGTGCGGGCCCTTCCTGATACCCTAGCTGCTGAGAAAGCGTATCAGAAATTCTTCAGCTAGTGTCTTGAATGAATCGATTGACTTTGGCGAGAGGCTATGGAACCATGTCAGCGCTGATTTCTTCAGGTTGGTAGGGAACATTTTTCACATCACCGATTCAAAACCTTCTTTGAGCGCCATTACGTGCTGATATTGACGCAAGTGATCTAACGGGTCACCAGTCGTGTCATAAAACTCAAGCTTCGGAGGGCTGAACTTTTTTGGTAGAGCCTCGTTCATGATGTGGTCTACAAATGGGATCTGAAAAAGGCTTAAAACCGTAAACAGGAAATTTGTAGCGTACCTTTTTTCACAAACCTTATGTTTTATTATAATGTTGGAGTCATGGTTCGACTAGGCCATCGGTAGCTTAGTTTAAAAAGGAGTTCTTGTTTGAGATCCTTCTTTAATTAAGAGTCGTTTTGTAAGGGGAAGTTTCTTTGTTAGACTTGTGCTCATAGATACGCGGGAGATAGTTCCCAATCGAAGTGTTGTCCATAGGTGAAAGGTCCATGTACGACGTATACTCTGGTATTTGCTTCCTAGTTGGAAACAAAGTGATGATGGCTTGCCTGTTCGAAGCTGATCCGTGAGATACTTGCTTCAATAGGTCTTATGGGTATTGGGGATGGCTATGAGACGTGTGGGCTTAGCAGGCTGTAGAAAAATTTGGTCCAGCTGGCAAACAGTGTTGTGCGAGCTTGATGTCGTTTCGGCCGGATAAGTGCTAGACTGAGCCTAGAGATCATCATGACACGTGGATGGTGTAGAAGAGAGGATGTTTCGGTTTATCATCAAAAAGGGAAATAGATTCCATTTCCCCAAAAAAAATGGCTAACCAAATAGACCCTAAAAATTTCCAAATTCTTCCAAGACCTATGAATTGGTGGAAAAAGACGTATAAAATAACCATGAGCCTTGAAATCAAGTTAACATTACTCCTACAGTAAATAAAAACATGTCCAATCAACAGGAATAATGATTGACTACATTTTCATGTTAGCAGAAGAGTTTGCCACATTCCAAATCATATTTTTTTCTCGTAGACATGTGTTAGCAAACTTTCCTTCTTTCAAAACATATCATCTTGGTCTTTCCTCCTTTTTGTTTGCGTTAGATGTATTACTAGCAAGGATTATGATTTTATGAAATGTTTTGCGAAATATTTTAGTGTAAAGAAATAAAAGTACAAATTTTGAGGATACATGAAATATATATAATGAATTTTGAGGTTATATTAAATATGTGAAAAATAAGCGATGCAAGTAAATAAGTGTATTAAGCACATTAAATGAAACCAAAATACCTATAATTATAAAATTAAGGGTTAGTTTAAAAAATTAATGAGTAAGTCTAGCCAACCATGTTTGCTTTCCTTTTTTGGCATTTTATTTTGTTGTTTTTACACTTTTAACTCCTCTTTAAAACACAGCCACAAACAATATCTATAGAAATGTAAAAAAATCTAAAAAAATGCTAGCAAACATGGCTAGCTAGAATTGTTGAAAATCAGTATATAAGTAGAAGAAATGTTTATTAGGAAATAAGGGGGTGGTTTAAAAAAATTAATAAGTAACTACAGTAAATTATAATTAGAAAAAAAAAACCTCGAAATTTGTGAAAATACCCCGAAAGTTTTTGAAAAAATCCTTGAAAAAATGTAATTTTTAGTAGCCGAATTTTGTATATTTACGAAAAAAAACACAAAATTTACAAAAAATTAAACATCGAAATGTTTTGAAAAAACACTCAAGAAAATATAATTATTTCATTCGCCCTTTTTCTTTCCGTAATTTAAAAAAACAAAAATTTTGGCATAAACTTCACGAAATCACAATCCTTGATTACTAGTGGAGGTCATACATTTCTTAATTTTTAGACAATTGAAAAAGTATCCTACATTGAACATTTTTTTTTATATTTTTTTTATTTTTATAAATTAACCTCCAGTGGGGAGGGGCAACTATGGAATGCCAGACCTTTATTACTTAGCAAAAAAATCTTACAAACTTTACGGGGGTACATTACGACGTTACCCGCATTTAACCAAAACCAAAAATAAAAGCCTATCTTTAAAGCATTTGCCCGAAAAGAAATAACAAAACTTAAAACATCCAAGGACTTGAGCCAAAACAAAAGACCAAAGCAGAGTGCGCGCAAGTCTGCATAAGCAGCCAGCGTACACACGCTGAAATAGCACGCAAACAAAAGCCAAAATAAGCCGCAGCAAACCGCAACCTCGCAGCAAAGCAGGCCGCAACACTCAGCATCTCAGCAAAGCAAATCGCATCATCTCAGCATCAGGCCGTGTCCTCGCAGCGCCAGACCGCAGCATCCCAAGCCACAGCATCGCAGCACCCAGCAAAACAGGGTACACTCTGTTTTGCGACAGAGTGCCTAGCCAGCTCTGTTCCAGTGCGCACCCACCGTGTTTCTACTCGTCCCCGTGAATGCAAACCTGTTTCGCAAGTCCCTGCAGGCCAATTGAATCCTACATTGAACATGTACTTTTTGAAAGTTGTGATGTTCAGTACTTTTGAAAGTTGTGATGTTCAGTATTTTTGAAGCGAAAGTTGGTCAATTCAATTTCTAAGTGCTTTTTTTTAAATTGGATTGTTGATCATTTTTATTTATTTTAATCCATGCCTGAAGGCTACCTAACAGTCCATATAGGGGCAACCAAACCATGCCTGAAGACTACATCATTGTTGCCAACTAACATTCACACCACTTCTACCTAGTGTATAGATTTGCTTTCACTCCAATACATCACCTCCACCTTGCATGGAGGCTTGCTTTCACTCTGATCATCTAAGCAACGTCCAATACCCAAAGGCTAATAATTGGGAGAAAACTTACAAAATCCTAACTTGTAAGTCTTAAACCGGCTCTCACAAAGAAAGTAGTTGTCCTATCAACTGAGCTACAATTTGTGAACCAAATCTGGTAATTTGGTAAGACATGTCCACTCTAGAACACCTTTGGATTCATTGGAATCGTTATTGGCTATCAATTGGAGATTGCCTTGAAAGAAAGAAAAAATGAACTATATCAAAAGACCAAAAAGGGATAATCACAAATTGGTTGGTTGGGTTGTGAAAGGGGTTCACGTGCGTAAGGGGGTTGGGGTATCTGTAAGTATTATTATTTATTTACTTTCCAATTTATTGTGAAATAGCAAGCAAATGTATTAAAATTTGTGGAAGCGTCCTATAAATGGTGGGTTTCCAATCAGTTCAAAAATAAGCTATATAAGATGTCTCGGTGTCTGCCTCGGATACGAGGTGTTAGCCGCATCAACTAAAAAAGCATAATATGAGTACATGCTTGAAGTTATCACATCATTAATTTGTCATTTGTAGATCAATATTGTTATATGTTTAATTGTTGGAGTTATGACACTCCTCTGGATGTCGGAGTGTCCAAGACATGTCCTAATCGAGATTTATTTATTTATATATTTATTTATTATTATTATTATTATTAATTTTTTGTTCTTTTGAAAATGAAGTGTGCTGGTTACATAGTAAAACAATATTACTTTTAGTCCCCGACAACCAAACCATTCGGTTGATGTCATTGGTTGTGAGCTCAATTTGTTTATTAAAATTCTATCATCCCTCTCGATAAGAACCCATAGTGATGTTGGGCGGAACAAGTAGTCCCATGGCCAAGTTCCTTGTAGAATTGCACCATCCAAGGAGTCCCGGCTGGAACCAGTCCCCCATTTCTGATTTTGGGGGAGGGGGATTTCAGTTAGTTATTAGTCTTGCTTTTAAAGAAAATGATATGTGGGTGCCACTATTGGATAACAACATAAAAATAGTGGGTTTGGTTTAGTTTTGGCTATGCAAGTAAAAAATAGGACACCTTAAAGGGTGGATTCAAACGAGATGGTAATTGATGGACACTAACGTAGTGAACGCCGCATCTTGTAAGTGGCAATGGTGATGGTTTCAGAAGATGTTAGAGTACGACCAGACTTTAGTGCACTTGAATGCGCTCTGAAAGCATGTAATGCAAATTAGAATTTGCAAAGAGAATTTTGAAGAATTATTTGACAAGCATGCAAATGCGCGATGTTGGCAATTGATGATGCAAATAAAAAAAATGTTAAAGAGAAATTTGCAAAATTATTGCCAAACTACCTTGGTTTTTATTCAAAAATCTAAAAATCAATGACATCAATAAGACTATTTTCCCGTACTAATTATTGAAATATTCTGTTTTATTATTATTATTATTACTATTATTGTTATTATTATTATTATCATTGATGTAGTTGACCACCGTTGTGGCGGCCGATGACACTCCGATGCTAAAGTCATACAAGGCTAGGGGAAAGCTTATAGCTGTAAATTGGATTTTTGTAGTGTTCCTCTATTTGTCAAACCTATGTCTTATTTATAATACGAAAGTCCTCGTTCGGCTAGGCCTTCGATGGCGTAGTTTAGAAAAAAAAGATCGTCTTAGAGATCATTTCCTAGTTAGGAGTCGTCTATGTAGGAGAGTTTCCCTACACGACTTGTGCTCATAGATTTGCTGGAGAGATTTCCTTTTCGGAGTGTTGTCCACAAGGAAGTTTCCATGCATGACTTATACTTTGGGATATATTTCCTAGTCGGAACTCTTCGAAGATCCCTTAAATACTTGCTTGATTAGGTCTTATAGATATTGGGCTTTACCATGTGACGTTTGGGCTTAATATGGCATTGCAACTTGGATCCAACCTTTTGGATTCTACCAATATGGGCTTATTGTTGTCTGGGCCTAGCCAGATTTGGTGGGCATCCGAACTCGCTTTGTCCTGCTGACGAGATTATCATGACACACGTACGGTGCAGATTAAAGGACGGTTTTGTGTATCATCAGCTACTCCCCCGAGTTAATGGGTCGTTCATCGGTCTATCAAGTCATGTCGTAGAGGACCTGAGCGATCATGATTGGTTGAGTCTAAATCGTTTCTTTGAGCGACACACTTCATTAAATGGGCATGTGTCTGCTCGAGAAAAGGCGGGAACTTTGTTTTTTTATATAGTTCCCATCTTTTGCAGTGTTTATTTACTTTTTGATCTTGGAGACTCTACTCTGTCTCTTCACTTTCCGTGCTTTTGACTTTATCCAACTTCCATGATCGAAAGTTTGTACGTTCGTCAATGGCGCACTAGAATCAACCTTCTAATTAATTGTTTGCTAAAGGCCGTAAGATTTCGATGATAGGTCACTTTCTGAGTCAAATCTGGAAAGTCTTCATGAGACGTATGCTATCCCTGGTGTTCCGCACATTGGACGTCGGTCAAACTGTTGTCTCCCCAAAAGAATTTATCTATTTGCATCAAGGTATGTTCCAATCAGGCATCTTCTTTCCTATTATCAAGGAAATTTAGAGCTTCTTAGTCTACCTCGACATTGCGCCTGCTTAACTTGTGCTGAATGGGTACATGACGGTGATTGCCATTCTGATTAGGGCGAAGGAAGCTGGTGTCCGAGTATCTCCAAGGGTGATTCAACTGGTTACTTCTCCTCGAATAAAATAGCATGTTGTGTGCGTCTTGACATTGCCAGATTGTTTCAGCAATCTGCCTGATGACTTCAAGTCCTGGCACAAATATTGTTTCCTGGCCTCTGCGGACTCAAAATATTTTGAACTTGCGAGTCATCCGATCGAGCGAGGGATCCGACCACTGAGTAAGTTTCAGTTCCATTCTTGATTCTGACAGTGTTAATTACATATTGAAATGTTGTTTGTGTTTTTTGAAGGGAGGTTCCCGACTACACCTCTTTCTTCTGAGGATAAGGCAGTCTCAGATAAATTTCATGACATGCCCCAAGTGCGGGTAAAGTATGTTATCATGTCTTCTAACATCAAGCGTAGCGGACTGTGGGCCCATTGCCATGTGGCTCCCACTCTTTTTAGAGTTCCAAAGCCGAATTCCTTGGGGGAGCCTTCTTCGAAGAAGATGAAACTTCCGAAAGTTAAAATTCTGAGTACTTCAAGGATGGCAGAATTAGATGTGGCCCTTTCAGAAGGACGCCACGTTGTGGGGCAAATTCCTGATTTATCCACTGGAGCGGAGACTGTTGCGTCCGAGGGGCATGACGCTCGGGCAAAGGCTCCTATTTCCCTTCCCGATTTGGAAAGGGAGTATCTGCAAATGGTGGGGTAAGGATGTAACGCAACTGAGTACGGAGCAAGCGGAGGTTCTAAACAAAATGTTGTTGTAGGCGGGCATGGAAGCCTCATCTGATGCAGGACTGGATCGTCCCTTCTCTTTGAAGGTTTTTGCGTACCATTGTTATTTAGACCGCGACTCTCATAAGCCTGCTGAAGAGTCTCCTGACCGTCGGCTTTATGTTCAAAGGTCCCCCCCCCCCCGCATCGTCCGTATTGTCCTCCATCTCGCTCTCGTCCCCATATTAAGGTGGCATGGATCCGAGGAATAACTCGCTTCCTTCTTGCCCCTCAACTGTTTTCGAGTCGGGTCGTGAAAGGGAGCTGACGTTGCAAGTATGGGGAAAGTTATGGATGAAGGCACCAATTCTGTGAAAACGGTGAAGGGTGGCGCTGGAGTGATTTCGGTCCCTAAGGACCTCCATCCGGATGCGCGGATCAGTTTGTTTGCTCTAGACGTGGTAAAAATGAGTAACCAAGCTTGGCACAAGGAGATCGACATTTCTTATGCTTCTAGGAAGCATATTAGCAGGTGGAATGACTTGCTGGTGAACTGTGCTCCGAAGCCAGAAGGAATGACACTACGAGAGCGTATCGATAAGGGGAAGAAGCTTCTCATGCTAGGAATGCCATACCTGTACCAAGTTGTCCTCACTGGGACGGAGGTTGAAGTCGCTCATGATGGAGCGAGTCTTTGTGAAATTGCAAAAGTCTTACTCTGATGCTCTCCGTGAAATTGAGTTACTGAATAAGCAGTTTGAGGAAGGGAGGTCTGCCTAGTCATCATTTGATTAGGGGGCCTGGAAGACAAGGTCGGAAGCTCAGAGGATTCGCTTGGAAACGCTTGAGTTTGAGTTGACTTAGACAATGACCGCGAGCGATAGGTTTGGGGAGAAGTTGAACCTTGTCCGTCGCGACTTACGTTCTACTCAGGAGGCTGTAGCCAAGGTGCAGGATCAGTTCCAAGCTCTGAATGCTCAGAAGGCCAAAAAGGAATCCAAGTGGGCTACCCGATATCAGCAGCTAGAGGCTGAGGTTGACTCCAATGCCAAGAGTGTGCAGACAGTAAAAGAGCTCCTCCTGGTGCAATAGTGTCTCGAATGACAACTTGAGTTCCGAGCAGATTAGGACCGATACGCTATTAGGCGAGTTGGAGCGGCTAGAGCAAGAACTTTCTAAACCGAAGGTGCGCAAGGAAAAACTTTTGAAAACCCAGGGCACGTTCGAGTTCAACAGAGTTGTGCATGGGCGTTTGGGGCTGTTACATCTGATGAACGAGGAGCACCCCGAATGGGTTTTCCCTCGCTATAAAAAGTTGTCTTACACGGATTTTAGGGAAACTTTCGACCAATCAGAAAAAAAAAAAAAAAAAAAAGGTGATCAACATGAAGAAGAAAATGATGAAATCCGAGGCATCCGAGTGACGACACGTGCAGACGTATCTCCTACCTCATCTCCTTCCAAATCAAGCTCTATAGTATCTGAACCTCCTTCCGGTGAGGAATGAACATTGTAATTTTAACTTATCAATTGATAAATGGCATATTAAACAACATTCTGCATTCTTTGACTTTCTTTGTTAGCTTTTATCTGCTTTGTCTTACTTTGTTACTAGCTTTTAGAGAAGAAGTTGTGCTGAGATAGGAAGTCGTATACTTGATCTGCTGATGAGAATTTCGTCTTTGAGAGCCATTATAATCCGTCAAATGCGGGCCAGGTTGTGGATCGGGCATGCAGTTGTCATTGCTGCTATAAGCAAACTAGTCAGATTGTCGTCATGCACGTGCATTTAATCGGATGATGGTCCTTGTGATTTCAAACCGTTTCTGTCCGCTGCTGGCGGACTCGACTGTAAGGGAGATCAGAAGTTGTTGTCATCAGTTATAACTTATAAACTTTGGTCACGTTCGGCGATCATTGTCTGTAGTTGGTCAATGATCCATGGCAAGCCATCATTATCAGGCTAAATAAACACTGACTAAACTCCCACTTTCTAATCCATCGTCATCCGCGCTAGGTAAACTAGGTGTTAGAGCAATGGGGCTCGGCGATCATTGTCTATAGTTGGCTAATGATCTCTGGCAAGCCATCGTCATCAAGTTGCATGAGCATTGACTAGGCTCCCACTTTCTAACCCATCGTCATCCGTGCTCGGTGATATTCACATAATTATTACATAATATATCTCTTAATTTATACATGTTAGTGTTTCGATTATTATATTTTATAGTAATTATTTCGTTTTCATGTCTTTGTAGGAATTTGAGCGTGAACGATGAAATCGTATTAAGGCGACAATTTAAGGAATGACAATTGGTCGATTTTAGCGGTGGTACAAAGCAGATGGTCACAAACCTAAACCCAAAACCTACCCATAACCCCAAACCCAATCCTACCCCTAAAGAATATTCTCTCATTTATACCTTGATGAATGTTCCCTTGATCTCATCCCTATTCACTTTGATCTTTCTCTATAAATAGAAGAGATTAGGGTGAGAAGAGAGGAGGAAGAGAAGGGAAGAAAAAAATCATTAGAAGATCAAATCCTCTTCCTTTACAAAAGGGGAGAAGAGAAGGGAAAAGAAAATACAGAAAATTAAAGCCTCTTCTCACTGTAATTTTCATCACACAACACCATCCACAGACACACATCCTCCACTGTCCTCACCTGTCTCGCTCCACCTCGCCACCACCGAGCTCCGCCACCGTCATCACGCCACCACCACGAAACAGGGGCGTGACAACCCTGTTTCGTGTCAAACTTTCACTCCGCCACCAATCTTTGTCCCTCTCCCTGTCCATCATCCATCAACCACCATCATCTCCAGACAGCACCGCCACCACCACGTCGCAAAACAGAGCCTCACCGCGGCTCTGTTCCGCCTCGCCACAGCGCCCTGTTCCTCCTCTTCTCTCGGCCTCTCTTCGTCTCGAGCTCCTTCCTGCCTCCCTCTCTCACGACCACCATCACAACAGACCGAGAACCACCACCACGCCGCCTCGCGAGACAGAGCTCGCAAGCAGAAACAGGGAGTCCCTGTTCCTCGTCCTCCTTCGTTTTTTTTAGTTTTCTCGCTGTTTCCTCACCTTCTCTCTTCTTTTGCAGGTTCTGGAGACATTTGGAGGACGAGGACCCTCGCGAGGAGCACGGAGGAAGGCGGAGCAGCGCCGCTGCTCGCTGGAGATGAAGGCGGTACTGTAGCGCACTGTAGCGAGGGCGGGAGACCGAGTCAAACTGTTTTTGGCTATTCACGCCCCGATTTCTGCTCTGTACCACCACAGAGCATTTGCAGCCATTTGTCTCGGGATTCATGTTCGGACCACCTGCTGATCTACTGAGTACCACCACATCGAGTTTGCGTCAAACCAAAAGGAGTTGCATAATTCATTTTGATTTATTTTACCGAATTGTGTGCTTAATTATTAATTACAATTTATTTCTGAATTTTTGATAAATTGCTTTCACCTTTCATGTTCGAGAAGTTAAACTTGATATGTTTGGTAGTTAGAATTACCCTTTATCAATATTCAAAGCATGTGCTAAAAATATTAAGCTTAAACTTTGATTAAGTGTGCCCTAAAAAGACACTTAATACTTGGTAAGAGCGTATTTGCTTGAAATAATTTGTTAATGTTTGATAGAAACATGATATAAGTTGAATTGGATTGTAACGATCACATATTCGGTGTAAGCATGGGATTCTCATCCCTAAAGCTTCTCGTTTAAATTTTCAGTAATTTAGATTTAAATGTTTTTGCTAACTCATTGGTCAGTCCAAGCTCACAAAAATCCATTTTTATCCATCTTTTTCTTTTATTTTATTTTTCTTATTTTTAATATTTTTAGTTTAGTTTTAAAAACATTGTAACCCCATTTTCCTCCAAATTAGTTTAATTAAATTATTAAATTCAATTGCATCCACTTTCCTCGTGGGATCGACCCGTACTTGCCGTTGTCTACCAGTTAAGCACCGTGCACTTGCGGTTATTACAAGTCGGTTAAATTAACCTATTAATTTAGGTTAGTTAAGTCTCCATCACTCGGCGGACTAACACCGGACTAGGTGTTAGAGCAATAGGGTTTGGTGATCATTGTATATAATTGACCAATGATCCTTGGCAAGCCATCGTCATCAGGCTGCATGAGCACTGACAAGACTCCCACTTTCTAAGCCATCATAATCTGTGCTCAGTGGATTAGGATTAGAGCGGACCAGAAGCTATCGTCATCAGCGGCCTACTGACTAAACTTTGGTCAAGTTCGGCGATCGTCGTCTATGGAAGAACTTTGTCCCCTGACAAGCCATCGTAATCAGAGGTCGAGAGCACTGACTAGACTCCCACTTTCTAAGTGTCGTCATCCGCTGTTGGCGGACTAGGATTAGAGTGGAGCAAAAGCTATTGTAATCAGTCATCACTGACTAAGATTTTGTTAGGTTCGGTGACAATTATCCATAATTGGAATATATTCCCTGGCGAGCCATTTCGATCAGGCATTAGAGCACTGACTAAGCGCCCATTCTCTAAGCCATCGTCATCCGCTTTTGGCGGACTAGGCGTTAGAGCGGACCAGAAGCTATCGTATTGGTCGAAACCGACTAAGCTTTGGTTATGTTCAGTGACCATTATCTATAGTTGGACAATGGTCCCTGGCAAGCTATCGTGGCCAGGCATTAGAGCGCTGACTAAGCTTCCACTTTCTAAGCCATCGTCATCTACTTTTGGTGAACTAGGGTTAGAGTGGATCAGAAGCCATCGCCATCAGTAGGAACTGACTAAGCTTTGATCGAGTTAGGCCCCCGCTTGGCCTTGGGCGTGCAAGACTAACTTGGGCATCTTGACTTACTCAGCTCGCCTAGTAGTTCGATTGAAAGTTGGACCAATAAATCAGATTCCAAAGTCGGATCGCCATAATAATTGATCAGACTGAGTTTATCCAGGTTCAATGAACAACAGATAATAGGGTGGATACCTTGAATTTCTTGTTAATAACATCGCAACAGGCGTGTTTTGCATTGCATGGGCGCTTAAGGCCTTCGTATTGTATTGGGCTGGATCTTGCAGGGTACTTGGTTGGGCCCATTCGTTGGGGGGTCATGTTGTAAAAAATAGCATGCCAGGTATACGGCGTAGATTGTGAGATGGTTCAGTGTCGATTACTCCCCCCAGTTAATGGGGCTGTGTACAGTGCCATTAATTCGATGAATGTGGACTCATGCAGTTGCAACTGGAATCGTCATTTCCTAATGTGGACTCGTGCAGTTGCAACTGGAATCGTCGTTTCCCTATTTCCCGTACGATATTTAGTTATGTCATAACTATTGATTGCCTTCGTTTCGTGAACCATCGCGCCTATATATAGGCTGGAGTTCACCATTTCAAGCATTGCCATGGATGCTCTAGAAAATGTTCCTGAAATGCATCCCTTTAGAAAATATGCTTTGGGTTTTCCAAAGGCTAAAGGAAGATCTTCGTTGTTGGAGTCTTCAAATGTTCTGACATTTACGTCGATGAGTCTTGAGAAGACATGTTTTTATGTGGTGCCACCTGGTCTGGGTGAGCATCCAATTGGTTCCATGGGACCTTGTAATTTCTTCTCACATTTCATAGAAGAGGTACAAACTCTCCCTCAGAGGATGAGTCTGTCTGTTGCCTTCACTTGCTCCCAAGTTTCCATCCACCACTATTATTGGGAGATGACCCCATCAGCTAGTTTTGAGTCTTATTTTCATACTGTATTTACTGGGTTTCTCCAGCGATGCCACAGCTGGAAGGCGGATTTGGCAGATTGAAGCTCTGGCAGACGCGATTTGCATCCTGGGGTGGTAGTTCTGCGTTATCCTAGGCATTACACATTTGAGAGATGCCATCTGGCCTTTTCTGCTCTCGTTCTGAATCCTCTTCATATTGGAGGTAAGCGAAGCAGAGAAGTCCACAACTCCTTCGATGTGCCACTGTTGTCACCTTCAAATTGCACTTGTGAGGTAATTCGGTGGAGCAAAGGATCAAGTGCGCACTTGCAGCCTTCTTCAAGTAATTTACTATCACATTTCTCGAAGACAGATTGGCGGAGCTAATTTTTGAAGTATGTTGGAGCTGATAAATACTTGCGTCGGACTTAGATACTTGTGTATAAACTATTGTACTAGTCAGTAGGTCAAGCTTAGTAATAATTTCCATTGCAATCAATAAAGTTATTTTTATTCCTAGAATATGTCTTGTGTGAGAAATTCTCCTAAAATGAAAAACAAAATGAAGCAATAAGATAGTTCGATTCTAAACAAAAGCTAAACTAATATGGCCCTGAAAGATACGCGCACGGTCCAGGCTTAGACTGTGTAACTCTTTTTTACTGACCGTTAGGTTACGCCAATGTTGGCGAAGTTATCGAAGAGTAAAGTTCATGCTGGCGGGTGGTTCCCCACTGATTGACAACGTTCTGAGGAGGCGCCTAATTACTAAAGTGTTAATACTTAGCTTTGTGCTATTCCGGCTCGTCGGATAACTGAGCCTTAGCTGTCGAGTTTTATCACTGTCTGCACGGGGCAATCCTCCCCCCGCTTCTAGGCCTGATGTCTGATGCATCTGTTCTTCGGGCCTGGGCAGTGATTGCTAGAAATCCAGCTACTTCAACGCCGCGTAGTGGTAATCTCTCGCTGAAGGTTGATCTCCACGAATAGTTCCTTGGGCCTAGTTGGCTGTGTACTGAATGCAATAGTGCAAAGTAGAAACTATTGCTTCCATATGGTGGACCAAAGGCATCCCCAGGATGATGTTGTAGGAAGACAGCGTATCGACTACCATGAACTCCTGGACAAGGTACTTCCATAATTGCAGTTCTCTTGCCACTACCATTAAGCTGAACCCGACCATGGGATGGTTGGCTGGTGTTAAGTCCGCCTTCTTGACTTACATTTTGCAGAAAGCGTTGAGAAATAAGATGTTTAAAGAGCTTCATGTGTCCACGAAGGTTCTTTTCACTTCCCACTTTGAAACGAGAATCGATATGACCAGGGCATCGTTGTGGGGAGAACGAACACTCTGAAGGTTCTGGTCCGTGAACATTAGCAGTGGGATGAGGCTCTGAATACATGCATATTGCACTTGTCTGTCTTCGCAGGTGGGCTGCATCCACATTTTGATAAGCATCTTTTTGCAGGACCTATTTGATTGCTTGCTTTCAAAGTCGACTCCATGAAGCACATACATAATGCTAGGAGTTTCTTTTTCTATTTACTTAATAGAATTTTCCATTTCCTTTGCCTGATCCTGCCTCTTCTCCGGGTTTACAAACTCCTTAAGCTTCCCTTTCGGATTAATACTCTATTTCGTTCCTGGACGTTGGGTCTCCGCCTTTTGTCCACTGAGAACCTACAGAGTCAACGCGGCTTTCCTGAGCATGTTCCCTTGAGTTTTTAAGAGATGGGGCTCTTCACTGCTTATGTTCTCCTTCTGCTGGGTGAGAATCTCTAGCGCTCGAGCAATCTGCTGCATCTGGGTTGGCAACAGATTCGCCCTTGGGTCCGCCGCTACTACAACCAGTGCAGGGGTCTGATTTTGTTCCTCCCGTGGTGTCGATTCATTGGAACTGGCGGCGCTCTCAAAGTACTAGCGTTCGAAGGCTCAGCGATTTCTCAATTGTTGCGAGAACTCGTGGTCACCATATCTCTATACTGCGTGGCAGGGTGGTATCACTATTTTTTCAAGAAATTTTGTCGTTCCCGATGGCGAAAAACTAATGTAATCGATTCCTACTCCCCCTTGACCTTGACCTGGACCTACATAGGGAACACATGTAAGACAAGGACCATCGTTGTGGTGGGCGATGACACTTCGATGCTAAAGTCATACAAGGCTGGAGTAAAGCTTAAAGATGTAAATTGGGTTTTGTAGTATACATCTCTTTGTCAAACTTGTGTCTTATTTATAATGCGAGAGTCATCGTTCGGCTAGGCTTTCGGTGGCATTGTTTAGGGAAAGAGATCTTGTTGGAAAGATCATTTCCTAGTTGGGAGTCATCTATGTAGGAACGTTTTCCTACACGACTTGTGCTCCTAGATCTGCGGGAGAGATTTCCCCTTTAGAGAGTTGTCCATGCAAGGAAGTTTCCATGCACGACTTATATTCTGGGATGTGTTTCCTAGTCAAAACCAATGTGTTCTTGGCCTACCCATCTTAGGAGATCCTCCAGATACTTGTCTGATTAGGTCTTAAAGGCATTGGGCTTTACCATGTGACGCGTGGGCTTAATAGGGCATTGCAATTTGGATTCTGCCAATATGGGCTTATTGTTGTCTGGGCCTTGCAAGATTTGGTGGGCATTCGAGCACACTTTGTCTTGCTGACGAGATCATCGTGACACGCGTTCGGTGCAAATTAAATGATGGTTTGGTGTATCATTAATTATTATTATGGAAAATGACCTACAATCCTACTTTTTGGATTTGTAGGCGTTTAAGACCTACTTTATTGTCAAACACCTTTAAAGTCCTAAGACTTTAGTCAAAGAGACTTTCAAGTTCTTAAGGCCTTAAGTTCAATGACTTTATTACCCCTTTCACATACCCATTGAATTCGATTAACATAATCAATTTCGAGTAATGTACCAATTTTGATTAACATGGCCAATAAATTTAAATAACATACCTACTAAAATTCATCAAATTTGAGTAACATACTCACCCATAGTTATTAAATTTGATCAACATGTCACTAACACCTATCAAATTTGAGTGACATAGTCACCAAATATCCAATGTAATTCATTAAGATATACATTTATACTCATGAAATTTTAAGCTAATTTGATCAACATCCATTTTTACAACCAAACTTGCAACACATCCATCAATATACCCAATGTTAGTGAATCACGAATCGTATTGAAAATCGTAACATGTAATATTTAGATTTAATCGTAAATTGTAAGATTTATTAATAATACTATATATATAAACTAAAAACCATAAACATGGATATAATTTCAATGGCCCAATAGCTTATGTTTTAAACCGTAGAGAACTAGCACAATTTCAATGGCCCAACTAGCTCTTGAAAATCCATTTTTCTCTCTCTTTCTCTTTCTCTCTCCCAGCAAAGGTAAACTCTTTCTTTAGTCCAAAGTCTACGAATTAGGTAGAAGATTAAGAGAAAAATGGATATTTAGCGAAAAAAATAATCAATTAAAGTGTTTGGAAAAAGACAACAAAGTGACGAGCCAATTTCACTACAAGAGTTCCAGATCTAAGATATGTATTTGATTCCCTCTTCTTTTTTTTCTTCTTTTTCTCAATCTTTTTGTTCGTCTATGCTTTCTTATTTTTGGTCCGATTGACGAAAGTGCCCTCTCTAGATTATAGTTAGGGATGAAAGAGTTTTGTGTGAATTATTGTTGGTGACTTGTTGATCTTAATTTCCTCTGAGTTCATTTGAGGAATGATCAATTTCTCTTCTCTGTTGATGTTCACCTCTGCAAAACTTTCCTATTTTTCTTTTCATTTTTCTTCCTTTTTTTCTATTATCAAATCGCACAATGTAATTGGAGACCGCGATTTTGCGATTAGGATCTGAAATCATAAGCCAGTTGACACAATTAAGAAGGGATGCAATTTTTGGACTGATTAAAATCTGCAGGGGTCCAAGTGGAGTTAAATCACAATTTAGGACCATTCAATAACACTGAAGTTACCCATCAAATTTGATTAACATGCTCATCACTTTTCAAACTTTGATGTTATGTGTGATAATAATATTTGCTTCCAAAGTTTGTAACACTAGTTTAATTTCCATAAACTTTGAACAACAAGGGCATTGCATAAATAACCAATACATACCATTAAATTTGTAGTTTCAAGTATAAAGTACAAAAATGCATGTAATGATAAGGCAAATAATGGATGTGTATGTAATGCATAAGTTTATGGGTCAAAATTCAGAAATATTGGTTGGGGAAGAAATCTTTTGAATCACGACGATGAAGTTAGATCGAAAGGCTAGAAGCATATCCGCATAGGGGTGCCATTAAAGAATACTTGAGCAGCCTTGTATACATCTGTGCCAATAATCTGCCAACAAGATCGGCAAAATGTACCTGACCGTCTAGAATTGATGGCAATTTTGTAATATTGAGTTGTCATTAAGTGGAGGGGTGTTGATTGAAAAAGGATAAAACATTTAGGATTTGAAAGTCTCTTTGCTAACTTCTTAGGATTTTTAGTGGTGATTCACAATAAAGTAGGTCTCAAAAAACTTCCAGATCCAAAAAGTAGGACTTGTAGGTCATTTTTTTATTATTTTTATTATTAATAAAATTTATGAACAATAATCAAAATAAACGAAACAATAAGGAAATAAAAACTATAATAAAAGATAATGAAAATCAACTAAGAAAATAACTATTCTTTCAATCATTTACCTGGGAACATTGAACAATCCATTGCCTTATTTATAATATCCCTAACATCTGTGGTAAGCTATTTAAACTAACCCTAATTTGATAATAATGCCCTAACTACTATTTTAGACTCTTACTAAATAGACCCAATTATTTTTACTATTAATATTGCTAAACTAACCTGTAATATTGCTAATATTGATTACATTATGTTCTACAAGTTGAAGAAGCTCATCCTCGAATATGAAGCCGAAGAAGTCAAATGAGCACAAACAATCGGTGAAGGAATACAAGGCGAAGTGCACGAGCAGAAGTAATTGACCTGGGACCATGCCACAATACACACTCGCTTCGAGCTAAAACAACCACATTAGTATCCCACATTTGTCAAAGTTGGCCAAATACTGTCCATGATCTCTGGCTCAACTTGCTATGGCAAATGAAATGGACCAAAATAAGGAACACGGTCCATGTATCAACAATATGCATAAGAGCTTTTGGATACATTTTCTCATTAGCTATTTCCTCGAAAAACTCCCAATACAAGTCACTGTAAACTGCGTAGCTTACTGCATGTGCCTCTATCGGAACGTCAACATCTTCTTGACCAAAAATAAAAAAAAATATTGCACAAGTAAAATAGCCCCACATGTCAGAAATCGAGTACGTGTGATTATGCCCTTAACTTCGTCAGAAAATCGAAAGGATTCTGACATACAGTATGGCTCATCTGCTGTTGTGCGCCTATATTCAAGTTCATCTTGCTCCCATATTTTGTTATTTCGAAGCTCTCTAATTACATCGTCAATTATCTGATATTATGTGTCTACTCGTTATCTCATTTCTCTTAAATCACTGCTAAATTGTCCGTGTCCGTTTCAACCTATATTGCAGCGATCAGGGAAACTACTACTCACCTGTCTGTGTAACGTCAATGTCGGTACTCTGCCTGGTCCCTATGGTGCTAGAGGAAAAGGTTGTGCTGCTTGTGGATGTCCGATGGCCTCTTTGATGTTTGCTATAAATTATGTGATCATCAGTTTCATCTCCATTTCCTTGCCTTCACTAAATCTATGACTGTCTCTACCATGACAAAAGTGGTAATGGATTTTATGTCATTGGTCACTGGGTGTGGTGGTTGTGTATGATAAAAGGTTTCAGGTTGGTGGTAATGGGGAACATAGGGGGCTTGTGATTGAGATAGTAAATTTGTTTATTGGTATTGGACACTGTGGGGCATTGGATTAGATTTGGGCTTGGGTTATATTGCTATTGGTATGGAGGCAGGGAATAGTATGGGTATGAATAACAGGAGTATGGATATTGATTATAATATGAGTCACAGAAACATGCATTCATTCCATGAATATAACTGTTCCTCTACCCATAAACAGAGTCACAGAAACTCTGTTTTAACATTATTTCTGCAATGTTCAGACCCCCAACTCCACCAAAGCCATACCATGTTACCTGCTGCTAGTAATAGTTGTGGCTTATGCGTTCACAGTAGAACCGTCCCTACACAAATGCAGAAACCCGAAGTCCCCTGTACTTTACCTGCCCAAAAAAAACAGAGCATGAACACATGATATTGGATCCAATCATTCTCCCCTGATGTACGCTATATGCATTTTATCAAGCCTAGCCACTGCCAATGTCCTAGATGGAAGATTAAAAGCGTCATAAACCTTTGAAAGCCCCTCCTTCTGTGCTAACCTCGCCAAACTATCCACCACCGCATTCAACTCACGAAAAACATGAGTACAAGAAACGTCCATATTACTTAACAGTCTGTCAATCTCCTCCCAATCATTTTCCAAACTCCAAGGTATTTTAAATCATTTGTAGAACCAATTATATACCAGATTTGGGTTTGTCTGAATGACAATCTTGTAGAAACCCAAATGAATGCTTAATCGCAACCCTTCTAAAAGAGCCATCACCTCCGCTTTGTTGTATGAATTTGTGCCCAATACAATCTGTTTTGCCCCCAAGCAATCACCCATAGTATTCCTTATAGTCACTCCCCCAGCAATCTTATTCCGAATGGCCGAACCATCTACATTCAAAGCAACGAAATCATCAGGAGGACAGGGCTTGTCGAGGATGGGTATCACAAGTCAGCCATTTAATTGTTCTGGAATCCAAATCAAGAACATCTGCTTGTCCTTACAAAAAGTATTTTTTTTCAATGGGTGCTAGTTCAGTGTGAAACTTGTGATGGATGATATACAATGACAAGTCCACGGTACAAACCCTGCCACGGGCATAAAATAAAATTTTAATAAAATAAATTGTATGGGGCTCCTTTCACAACAAGGTGTATCCCTCCCTCCCTACTCACCCACCATGATCTACTGAAATGACTGTTTAATTTACTTGTTACGGTTGTCCCGTGTCATTTTATATTTACTCACCCCTCTTTGATTTAATGAAATCAACAATTATTTAAAATAAAAAATAAAAATCAGCGAAACACAATTTCTTAGCGTGAGAAGCATGGGAGATTGACTTCCTTTCAAAGAATTACTCCCTTGGGACAACTAAAACCCCAATTCCAGTAATTATCTCTCTCGCAAGGATATGTTGGGTAAGCATATTGTCAATAGTTGAAATCAAAACAAAGGTCACTAGATGTGTGTTGTTAGCCGGGATTGTTATAACGGTTTTTCGAAGTAATTTTGGTAATGTGATTTTAAGAAATACTTCAAGATGTGTATAAAAAGCGTAAAAATTTCCAGAATATGTAACATATATATTTAAATTTGTGGATAAGTAAAGTACAATCTTACGAAATGAGATATAGTTTGTTAGATTTCTTCATTGGTTACATAAAGAATGAGCAACGGAGCTTCCAAAGGGAACAATCCAAATCCACTTTTTTTTATTAAACCTCCAGGAGGAATGGGCAGTTATGGGGTGTCATACCTTTATTCAATATCAAAAGAGATTTACAGTCTATTCGGGGGTATATTACGACTTTACCCAATTAAAAAAATCAAAAATTGAATGTATTAACACAAATAAAACTAAATTTCCTGTAAGCCTACAAAACTCTTCCCAAACCAGCCTCCACGACAAAGCAAGATTAACACCTAGCAAGAAAAAAAAAAACATGCGGCCATCCAGAGTAGAAGCCATAACATCCAAGTTTTGTTCATCCAAAAAAGCACAAAGGAGCTCCAATGTACTGCAACTAAATTTTCCAACAATACTTGAAACCGTCCAACATAACGCCCTACATAGAAACAAAGAAACAGAGCTTCGTTTCGACCGTCCAGCAGCACCACCTCCTAAACAAAATGCTCAGAACCCAGAATTCTTCAACCCCAGCTAGAGACTAATAAAAAACCCCTTAGCACCCATTTTCTTCCTTTTATATCAGTGCCTTCCATGTCAAGAGACACGAACATAGGGCATATGGGACTTATCTAAATTCATCAGTCCCAAAATTTTATTTGGAAGTCGTGATATCTCCATCTCCCTAGTTAACCCTTCTTGCTGTGCCATTCCAACCACCGTGTCTGCCACTACATTCGTTTCCCTACACACCTAATAGGAAACAACCTCTCTTCCACCTTGAAGATAATGTATTTCATCTCAGAATTTTTTGAAAAACCATGAAATCTTAAAATCTATATAAAACCAACCTTTAACCAAAGCCGAATCCATTTGGACAATGATATCTATAAACCCCATTCTATAGCATAACCGCAATCCTTCCAAAAGCGCAAGAGTTTTCGTCTTATTATTCTTTCCTTCGACAAAGAAAAATTGGTGTGCTGCTAAACAATCTCCCATATGGTCTCGAATGATCACCCAACTTGCTGCTAAGTTATTCTTGGATGACCCATCAGCATTCAAAACTACAAACCCATCTGGGGAATGCCCAATAAACAATCCTATTCACTCTCGAGGTTACTGGTCGCACATGAAATCCAAGAGCTATTACCACATCCCTATTTGAGCTAATTTTTTTCGGAACAAATACAAAATTAATATGTTTTAACCATCTTCTTATAATAATAATCACTATGAAGGCCTTCAGAGAGACATCTTCATACAAACACTTACAACGATGTGTCCAAACCTCCCATATCATCCATAACGGCGTCATAATAAATAAAACATCCACTTGTAAGACCCCATTCGCCGACGAAACAAAACTGGGAGGAGTGTCGAAATCTCTGCTAGCTTCCTAACATGAATATCAAAAACACCTTCAAAACGGTCCAATACTTTCCGAGCCAGTCTCCCTTCTCTAAACAAATAATTTAAAGATTCGATCTTCGGGCCCAAGCAACATCTACATCAGGAAGTTAAACTAAACCCACAATGAGGTAATTCCTCATCAACTGGGACCCCTATCAAAAAGTTTCCAAAAGAAAATTGATATTCTCGTAGGGACTAAAGGCATCTAGATCGTACTAAACAAATCCATTTATGCCCCTCTGTCCCTAAGCAAGTCATAAGCAGATCTGACGAAAAAGACTCATCTGCATTGGGATTTCATACACACAAGTCAACCTTTTTGTCTCTCCTCTGATGCTTCCTTTAAATAATTTCATAGTTGAGTTGCGGAGCAGAAACTAATCTGCATAAAATTTCCACTTTTCACCTCCTCAATGGAAGGCCAAGTACTTTGTGCACTAATCTCCAATGGCCTAAAAAACAACAAGGAACTCCAGTTCTCGTCAAAGATTTATGTATTTCCTTGACCAATCCGCCAAGACAAGTTAGATAAAAATATATCCTTGATTTTATATAAGTCTTTCATGAGCGAAGATATTTTTTTTTCGTCAGTGGGGATGCACTGCATTTAATCACTTGTCTACTCAGAGGGACACTCTACTTCCAATATTTATTTTTCATAAAAACCGCCCACAAGGAATTAACATTATGCATATTCCACAAAGCTTTAATTCTAAAAGCTTAATAACCAACAAAAAATCTCTCATTCCTAAGCCTCTTTCCCTGACTATGGTGCAACCTTATCCCTACCAATCCACTTTTTCTTCAATCTACCTTCATAGTCTCCCCTAAAAGAAATCTGTTATAATTTTTCGAACTTGGACAAAAGTTTTTTGGGAACATGCATAACACTAAGAATATAAACCGTGATGAAGCTCAACACATTTTTAATCAAAACCGATTTGTCTCTAAGGGAAATAAGTTTAGTTTCCATCCATCTACACTCTTTGAACCTTGAGAACCAACTCTTCGAAATAAGATATCTTACATCGACCTTGATAGACCACACCCCCCAAATATTTTCTAATAGCCCTTTTAAATTGAAATCCCGTGTAAGATTTGATTGCCAGAATTCTTTTAGCTTTGGCCTTGTCATCTAGCATAAATGAGTTTTTATGATTATTAATTTTCTGACCTGAGACTAAACAATATTTCTCCAAAAATTTCATACAACCCAGCAGAGGCATTTTCCTTTCATTCAATAAGATGAGGGTATCATCAGCATAAAGTAGATGTATGACATGCACACATGCCCTCAGAGTATAATAATAACCAATCTCTCCCTTCTAAAAGGCATGGGATAAGCCTCTATTGAGGACTTATGACACATTAATAAATAACAAAGGGGAGAGAGGATCTCCCTGCCTCAATTATCCAGTAGACTTGTAATACCCATTGTACGCTCCTTGTAAAAGAACTGAGAATTGACAATTAGTAATATAATTAGATATAACATAGCAAACTTTGTGATTGAAACCAAACCTCTTGAGAACTAAAATAAGAAATCCCCATTCCAGTCTATCATAGGTTTTCTCCATGTCAATTTTGAACACCACATTCCACCAAAAGACTTTTTACCAATGTCCCTAATCAGCCCCTGCGCAAGACCAATATTTTTACAATGGACCTCCCTCTCACAGAAGCACCTTGTTCCTCTGACACCGTCTCAAGAAGCAATAAACCCAACCTAATGCCCAATATTTTAATAAATATTTTATAAATAACATTACGAAGGCTAGTTTAAAGTCCAAAAAGAATCTGGGGAGTCCACTATCATGATAAGGGCGATTAGTTTAGCAGAGAAGGTTTTTGGCAAGGCGTCACCCCAAAGAAATTGAATGGTTGCTTCCCAAATATCCGTACCAACTGTATCCCAGCAAGATTGAAAGAAACTTGAAGTAAACCCATCTAGGCCAGGGGCATTATTCTTCGAAATACTGAATGTAGCATGTTTTACCTCTTTTAATGATGGTTGCTTGATTAAATAACCACAAATGGAGGAAGAAATAACACTAGGAATACAATCTAACAACTCCTAATCCTCCACCAGATTATCTTAAAAAGAGAGTAAAGTCTTGAAGAACCCATTTGCTTCACGCAAAATTTCCCCAGCATCCATGATTTCTGAACCAGAGGGAAGCATAATCTTTTCATTCCTCATGCGCTTTTGTTTAGGCTGACCAATGCAAAGAAATATTTAGTGCACGCATCGCCTTCCTTGAGTTTCTTCTCACCTGAGTTCTGTATCCAAAGCAACTTTTCCTGTGTCAAAGCTAACCTGTATTCTGCTTGACAATGGTTCAGGTTACTCTATGCATGCACATCTCAGTTGACAATGACATTCAGTTCAGTGCCTCAACCATCATTAAACCAAAAAGTAAAATAACTTCCTAGCTAGATCAAATCTAAAGCGAAAAAAAATGCTTCCAAAGTGAACCACCCAAACCCAAATGAGTTGGTGAAAATAAAATATATGAATGCACACATCGCTCTGCTTAAGCAAAATAAGTGGGATGATTGAATCATGTGTTTAAGCAAAACCTTGAAAACAAGAAAAATAGGTGGGATAATTGATGGAGTTTTTATTAACCTAAATTAATAAGCTAATAAGCCCAACTAGTAATACCGCAAATGCACGACTATCTAACTGGTAGACAGTGGCAAATACGGGTTGATCCCAAGAGGATTGACGAGACAGTCGAATTCTAAGACTTATTTGAACTAATTTAGAGTTGAGGGTTACAGCAGATGAAAATTACAAAATTAAGAAAATGAAATTGACAACTAAAATTAAACTGATAAGATGATAGAAAGGGGACCGAGACATCGAATCCACCATAGGTTCTTCGAAATTCGTGCAATCTAAATTATTGTTTTCAAGAATTAACATGACTAACCTAAAGATTAATCTAAGTTCGCAATAGATTTCAGCAAAGGTATAAAATCCTAGCATTGCGTGTCTTCTTATGGCACACACAATCACAGGTTTATTTTAACTAATTCTAAACCCCTAGCATTGCATGTCTTCTTACGGCACATACAATCACAGATTCAAATTAATTGATTAAAGCAGGCTTTGAATATCAATAAAGGGTACTTCTAACTACCGACTAGTCTAGATAATTAATCCGGATATAATCGGTGAAAGCGAATTATTGAAACTCAAAAATCAACTATGTTTAACGTTCAAGTATATAGAAAACAATAAATTCAAATACAACAAACTCTAGGAAACCCTGTGGTTTCATCTTCTCCTCGGCGCGAAGTCTAGAAGATCATGGTGGTGGTGGTCACAGCATGAACACGAATCCCGAGAAAAGGCTGCTGATGGGTTGTGGTGGCTATTACAGGATCTTGGGGTGCCAATAATGGAACTGTTTGAAAAATAGTTGTTTCCCGCCAAAAATCGCGCATTCCTCTGGCCTTCGTCTCCAGCGAGCCGCGCTCCTCGCGAGCTCTTTCTTCCTCCAAAGGGCTCGGGTACCTGCAAAAGAGAGAGAGAGATGGAAGAACAGAGAAAGAGACGCGAAAGAGAACAAAAAAATAGGGAGAGAAACAGGGGTGGTACTCCCTGTTTCTGCTCCTGTAGCGGTGGTGGTGGTGTGTGGTCTGGTTGTCTTGAAGGAGCAGAAAGAGATAGGTGGAGGAGGCAGAGATCGTGGAGAAGAGAGGAACAGAGATGATGGTGGTGTGTGTGGGTTGTTAGTCGGCTGCGAGAGAGGAAAACAGAGACGTCCTCCCTGTTTCTTCTCTGTTTTGTGCGCGAGGTGGTGATGGTGGGGGCGTCTGAGTGTGGTGCTCGGCGGTGTGGATGCTGGACGGTGGCAAGGTGAAGCGAGAGACACGAAAACAGGGGAAGAAGAGAAGAAACAAGAGGTCGTGGGCGGTGTTGTTACGGTGGTTTGCAACAGGGACAGGGGCAATGGTCGTGCGTGGTTGTGTTGACGCAGGAGTTGATGATGTCTATGATGGACAGGGTGTGGCGTCTCCCTAGTGAGGTGACGGCTGATGGTGGAAGACGAGGAGGAGGTGGTGATGGCGAGATGATCGCACTGCCGGTTATCCTATCGAGCGAGGATTGCCGGCAGGGTGGATTGGCGTGGTGGCTGGAAAAGAGAGGAGGAAAACACATATAGGAAAAGAGTGAGAGCAAAAGAAGAGAAGAACAAAACCTAAATAGGGTTCTCCTATTTCCTTGTTAGGTTGGGCCTGGGTTTCTAGGTTAGCTTTTTGGGCTTGGGCTTAGGTGGACCTAGGTTTATTTGGGTTAGGTTTAGATATGTGACCCACTATTTTGTACCACCGCTAGAATCAACCAATTGATTATTCTTTAAATTGTCGCTTTAATGTGATTTCATCGTTCACGCTCAAATTCCTACAAAGACATGAAAACGAAATAATTAGAATAAAATATAATAATCGAAACACTAACATATATAAATTACGGGATATAGTATGTAATAATTACATGAATATCATTACCCCCAAACCTATATTTTGCTAGTCCTCAAGCAAAACAATAAAAATAAAATTCTAACTCACTTTCGCAGGAATCATCGGTTGCACTTACCTTAACCGTGCAACAAGGCTTTAAACCGCTAGATTACCTCTAGTGGACGAGTTATAGTCTCGTGAGAGTTTCCAGAAATGTTACCCACAAACATTATGACTCAATAAATTTCCAAAACATGGTAACTGGATCACTCTATCTGTTATCCTCAGAGTAATCATCTAATTGCCAAAATTTTCAGAAAACAACTAACAATTTCAGAATAATATGTCAAAGCGTCTAACAACAATTTAATAATATCCAAAGGTTAAATAAATTTCATCAATTATTTTCAACTCGACGTGTGTGTGTATGGATTTATCAACACAATTTTCTTTTTTCTTAGTAAAGATACGACTAGATAACTTTTGAATAGTGCGCTTCGACTACAAATCTCTCTTGTCACTCAGAAAGGAATCACTCATAGATTGGTTAGTTATCACTCAGTTTATATGTGAGAAAGAAAATAAATTATGGAAACACAAATATCTCACATATAATAATCATGAAAAATGGACTTTTAAAATAATGAAATGAATATGATCTCATGGACAGGAACATCAATTACTTTGAGAATGTTAAATCATACACCATAGTTCTTGTCTATTTAATCTCCACATCTATGAACCAGACATTTACTTAAGATCAATTAGGTCTTTATTAGGTTGTAATGAGGCTAAGATTTTGGCTAACGAGAATGGAAAAGGATACGAGAAAATTCTCTGAGAATGGATACACCCTTTAATAAACACGTGGGGCTCTGAAGAATAAACCAATGTTGTACACCATTAATTTTTCTTCTTTCGAAATTCTTCTTCATATATTTTTTTCTTCGAAGCATCAATCCATTTTTTTATTTATTTTTATTTTTTTTACATGCTTTCCCCTTCTACACAATAAAACATTTCAGTCCCGAGGATTCATGGACTATTTAATTTCAACTCTTTTTATTCGTCCATTCCAAAAATATATCAACCATACACATTCACAGAGACATTGGGTAAGGATAAAAATAGTATGAGATATTACTCCCTAACTGGAGTATGTACTGGAGATGGGGTTAGCAAAGAAAAAATCTATTTAAAGGCTCAAAATGTTGCAAACGGATATTTATCATTAAGTAGGCTAAAAGGCTAAAGAACGGTTCAAAGAAAAAAAATTGCCTATATCACTTCTTAAGCTCTAGTCGGTATTATGACATCTCAACTAAATAAATCAAGAAGTTATAGTGTAATAATTCAATTTTAACGTCATTCTCAAAGCAATCAATAAAAGAAACAAGAATAATGAGATCATCAACGAGATAATGCAGATTAAAAAAAAGTCAGAGTTTATTTAATAACTCTCAAGAAAAATAGAATGTCTCGAAACTCACAAGGGTTAAGTCTCCACTATTATTCTAAGGTTTTTTAGTTAATATCTTACTAATTAACTTCAAATTATGCTAATTTGGCTTATAGTGCAAGAGTGGTCGAGTCGAAAAATATCATGAAATATATTTAACTTAAAGATAATATCAAACCATATGTTTTCCTATTGATATATAAAAGTGACAAGTGTAAGCATGCATTCCTAAAATTTTCAGACATACTTGAAAGAACATCCTCTTCATTGGAAAGGAACTTAGATTTTGAATGCATTTTCAAATCCAAAAATTTTCACACAATCATAATTAACTATATATTCGAGATTGAGTAGAATACAATAATCAATTGTGAAATACATTTTAGTTGAAAAATGCAGAAAAACTCATAAATCTCACCCCCAAACATTGTCCTCAATGTATAAAATGATGATTATGACAAATGCAGGAAGAAGAAAAGATGAGAGTTAGAGTGATATTACCATGGGGATTTTTTTTACCAATTTCGATGAAACTGTCCACCAATGAACGCTCAATAACATAAGAACTGTGGACTCATCATAATAAATTGATAAAACTAATACATGACACAAAAAGATTTACAAATGAAAAAAAATAAAATGTATCAGTTGTAAGTCAAAATTGTTACGGAGCTAACGAGTATGAGTGAAATGCAACTAGAAAAAACTCGAAAATCAATCCAGACTAACCATAATGACACAACTGAAGCTAGGCTGCCTCCTAGGAGCGTTTGGTTTAACCATAATGACACAAATGATGTACCATAAAGTGAAGAGGAAGAACATATCAAACACTCTCCTCAAAAAGGGCAATGAATCATATAGCAACAACCTAAAAAGTTGAGGATCCGTCTAACAAATAGTAGCAACCACATGCGACACAACTTATACTAACACATCACAAAAGCTACGAAGGCGTCATGCAAAATCATAGAGCAAATGCAAATGAACTCGCATTCTTAGAAAATCCGTGGGAACCTTGAGCAGAAAGGGGTCACAAACAATGATATCTAGCAAATGACTCCTACCTACTCCTAAAAAGGGACATCCTAAGTCAGGTTGCAAATTAGAAGATTGATTTGTATCACAATAGGGTGGTCAAAACTGAAATCATCTCTTACAAACAATGGATCCACATAGGTAGCATCAGTCAATATGAAAATGATGAAAAGAGGTATGTCTATAGATATATCGGGTGGTACAGGCTCATCATAACAAAATTAATTACACCAAGATGATGAGTTAGAAAACGCAACCACACCCCCAAACCTAGAATTAACACTACCTATGGCATGTAGTCTCTCATTAGATGCGTCCTTCGATAACGACTTGACTATTTCTTGAATTATGGGGTCATTCGTATCATGAGAATAGTCAATGCTTGACTCTAAAGAACATTGAGAATTAGACTTCATGCAAGAATCACTATGAAGGCATATGTCGAGTGGGTCATCATGAAAATGTGGTGAAGAAAATGGGTCATGAAGCAAAGTAGTTTCGATCACATTATCCTCAAAAACATCATCTGACTCGGGTTTCGATGTGCTACCAGTTATGAATTGACCCTCTGAATTTTGAACAGAGTGACTAGGAGCTCTTCCTAACTCACTTTCAGATAATGCCTCAGTAATATGATCCACAACTATCTCAAGTCTATTGATGGTTTGAGATTGGTGTTGAATCATGGCTTTTGACTCTAACATAGCCTGAGAATCATGTTCAAGCAGTCGTTCTGTGCGCTGCATAAAACGGTTAATCGTTTCCTCTAAACTTGATGTGTTGGATGGAGGAATTTGGTTAAATTGAGGCATAACATGATTAGGGTATTGAGGAGCCTGAGAGAAAATATGTCCCCCTTAGTGTGAGTTATGAGCCCAGGAGAGATTTTGATTATTGGCAAAACCAGAGCTGTAATAGTTGGACTTTGAATTATAACCAGGTCACCAATTAACATTAAAAGAATGGATTTGCTCAGCGAAATATTCAGGATAATCATATTGCAAATCACAATCAGCTGTAGAATGACTAGGACTTGAACATGCAACACAACCCTCAAATGAAACATTAGTGGGAGGTAGGGGTTGAGTCAAATTCATAAGTGCATCTAATTTCTGAGTCATCGTCATAAGAACTGTTTCGAACCTCGAGGTAGAAGGGGAGAAGTAATCCTTAAAGTCTTTCTCCTCAGCCATTTCCTTGGTTTCAAGATTTCTTTTTTTTTAATATATGCACGCCTAACCACTACATGAAGATGACTTGACTTTAAAAAAATAAAAATAAATAAATAAATAAAAATAAAAAGAATGGAACCCTAAATGACACCTAAATGATGCACAAATAAAATGAATGGCAGACGACCCTAGAGCTTTGTTACTAATATAGGGCTGAAATTCAATTCAATTTACCTAACATTGGGAGAGGCACAGTAATTTCCTATCAATCCTCCACTACAGAGTTGCTCCTACATCTTTTTCCACTCTCTAGCTCAAAGTGAAATGTCAGTTAAAGAACCGTTCCTAGATGGGATATGTTCCTTTACTCGACCACTTTAAGCTATCAAACGTCCAAAGAGGGTCCCTATGAGCGTCACACATGTCCTAGATAATTATCTTGCTACAAATTTTAAATAGTGAAGGCCTAGGTTCCTAACCCTAAAATAGATGGTGATTAACCTATCCGCGGGAGAGGGCACGGAAGTTTCAACTCAATCCTGCCACTATTCAAATTTGCATGCAATACTACCTAGAACAAGCTAAACACAAGTGATCACATAGAAACCGCGTGCAGATGTAGTGGGTAGAAGTTACCTTCGGCGTGAACCTCTTTCGGGTTACTTGCGACGCCAGGTAGAAGTCGATTTTTGAGAGTTTTTTCGCGAATCGCAATATTTTACTTCGTTCCCACTTGAGCTCCTATGTGTGTGACCGCCTGCAAGATAAATGCAAAATTAATTCAAACTCAAGCAAATAAAACAAATAAGAAAGTGATACATGACACTGTTCCTCAAAAAAAAATTAAACCTAATTTATAAACTAGCAAAAACAATCCTAGATTTTGATTGTACCGTTACAATCCCCGGCAACGGTGCCAAAAACTTGATGGAGTTTTTATTAACCTAAATTAGTAGACAGTGGCAAATACGGGTTGATCCCACGAGGATTGACGAGACAGTCGAATTCTAAGACTTATTTGAACTAATTTAGAATTGAGGGTTACAGCAGATGAAAATTACTAAATTAAGAAAATGAAATTGACAACTAAAATTAAACTGATAAGATGATAGAGAGGGGACCGAGACATCGAATCCACCACAGGTTCTTCGAAATTCATGCAATCTAAATTATTGTTTTCAAGAATTAACATGACTAACCTAAAGATTAATCTAAGTTCGTAATTGATTTCAGCAAAGGTATAAACCCCTAGCATTGCGTGTCTTCTTACGGCACACACAATCACAGGTTTATTTTAACTAATTCTAAACCCCTAGCATTGCATATCTTCTTACAGCACACACAATCACAGATTCAGATTAATTGATTAAAGCAGACTTTGAATATCAATAAAGGGTACTTCTAACTACCGACTAGTCTAGATAATTAATCTGGATATAATCGGTGAAAGCAAATTATTGAAACTCAGAAATCAACTGTGTTTAACGTTCAAGTATATAGAAAACAATAAATTCAAATACAACAAACTCTAGGAAACCCTGTGGTTTCATCTTCGCCTCGGCGCGAAGTCTAGAAGATCATGGTGGTGGTGGTCACAGCATCAATGGAGGTGGAATTCATCTCTGTACAAATATGAATCCCGAGAAAAGGTTGTTGGTTGGCTGTGGTGGCTTTTACAGGATCTTGGGGTGCCAATAGTGGAACTGTTTGAAAAATAGTTGTTTCCCGCCAAAAATCGCGCATTCCTCTGGTCTTCGTCTCCAACGAGCCGCGCTCCTCGCGCTGCTTCGTATTCACTCCTCGCGAGCTCTTTCTTCCTCCGAACGGCTCCGATACATGCAAAAGAGAAAGAGAGATGGAAGAACAGCGAGAGAGACGCGAAAGAGAACAAAAAAAATAGGGAAAGAAAGAGGGGCGATGCTCCCTGTTTCTGCTCCTGTAGCGGTGGTGGTGGTTCGTGGTCTGGTTGTGATGAAGGAGCCAAAAAAAAAAGAGGTGGAGGAGGAAGAGACCGTGGAGAAGAGAGGAACAGAGATGATGGTGGTGTGTGTGGGTTGTTAGTCGACTGCGAGAAAGGAAAACA
The DNA here is from genome assembly GCA_963556465.1 of Berberis vulgaris. NCBI lineage: Eukaryota > Viridiplantae > Streptophyta > Magnoliopsida > Ranunculales > Berberidaceae > Berberis > Berberis vulgaris. The sequence continues at coordinate 26,493,027 of OY747137.1, read as the reverse complement.
GGGACATCCTCCATGTTTCTTCTTTGTTTTGTGCGCGAGGTGGTGATGGTGGGGGCGTCTAATGGTGGTGCTCGGCGGTGTCGATGCTGGACGGTGGTGAGGTGAAGAGAGAGACACGAAAATAGGGGAAGAAGAGAGGAACAGGAGGTCGTGGGCGGTGTTGTTACAGTGGTTTGCGACAGGGACAGGGGCGGTGGTTGTGCGTGGTTGTGTTGACGCAGGAGTTGATGATGTCTACGATGGACAGGGTGTGGTGTCTCCCTAGCGAGCGAGGAAGAGTGGGTGAGGGAGGAAGGCGAGGTGACGGCTGATGGTAGAGGATGAGGAGGAGGTGGTGATGGCGGGATGATCGCACTGCCGGTTATCCTATCGAGCGAGGATTGCCGGTAGGGTGGATTGGCGTGGTGGCTGGAAAATAGAAGAGAAAAATACACGTAGGAAAAGAGTGAGAGCAAGAGAAGAAAAGAAAAAAACCTAAATGGGGTTCTCCTATTTCCTTGTTAGGTTGGGCTTGGGTTTCTAGGTTAGATTTTTGGGCTTGGACTTAGGTTAAATTAGGTGGACCTATGTTTATTTGGGTTAGGTTTAGATATGTGACCATTTATTTTGTATCACCGCTAGAATCAACCAATTGATTATTCCTTAAATTGTCGCCTTAATGCGATTTCATCGTTCGCGCTCAAATTCCTACAAAGACATGAAAACGAAATAATTATAATAAAATATAGTAATCGAAACACTAACATATATAAATTAAGGGATATATTATGTAATAATTATGTGAATATCAATAATTTAAACATGTAAGGTTGGGAACATAGAGGAAATCAGAAAACACAGAGAGAAGGATATGCAATGGCCACAACAATCACATTACATCAAATTGACACTTTTGTAACAATCCCCAAAACAATAGTACTTTGAACTGTAACAGTCGCCCAAACAATTTTACACATTTTCACAGAGTAAATCAATAACTGTATCACCATAAAGAGTATGGGTGCTACAAGTGATATTATTCATCGTGATCCAATTTATTGTAACATTTTTTTTTTGCAACTGTTTTTTATTTTTTTGACTAAATTTAATGTTGACTTGAAATTGTTTGTTAGACTGTTACAGCTGTGTTACAATTTTAGGAATTGTTACAATATGCTAATTTGGTGTAATGTTAAGGACATACAAGCCTTTGTGATTCTCGGCCCGCTGCTTGTTTCTTTGTATGAGAGGCAATTGATCAATCAGAGTTTGAAGTTCTTTAAAGCTGCTGCAGAAAGAAGATCAAGATGGAGGTTGAAGACTAGTCTGTGCAGAGTTTTGTAAGGCCAGATCTAAGGTTCAAGATCTAAGGTGAAGACGGGTCTGCGCAAAGAGGGTTTAGGTCGAAATTTTGATCGAGATAACGAGATTTCTGTAAGTGATTTTGGGGATTTTAGGCAAATTTTGTGAGAAAATGACGCAATTTTACGAATAACCCCTTGAAATAATGTATTTTTGTATATCGCGCTTTTTAATTTCAGAGTAAAAAAACAAAAAGAATATCTCATGAAATCACACACCTTGGTTGTCACTGGCCCTAATCATATTGTCGGACCATCCTTTTGCACCATGTCGTCTAGTGCATGAAGCGTTGCAAGGCGCTAGTGGGAGCCTCGGTACCACCATGACATAGCTGGGGTAGCTCTTATGTCTTTGCCCTGAGTACATGTTGGGGGGACTTTTCTTATGTCCAAAAGAACATAACATTAAATTGAAACCTTCGGTGAGGTGTAAGTACGAAGATTTCCAACAAGGTAGATGACAATCAAATAGTAGGGGTATTGTGATCTAAGATATTTTATACAAGTAGCAAACCAAAAATAAGTATTCTCTGGTTGTAAGTTTGCATGGAGCGAAGGTGATTATGGGTAGTATGGGTTTGTATCCTGTGGTGGGGAGTAGTGGCAAGTAGCAGAAAAGGTTTTAGATTCAGACGGCTATTGTGTATGACGAGCTTGTCTAACGGGCGAGGAAACGGGCGAGGGAGGGGTGGAACCCTCCATCCCTCTCGAGATGTGTGCATGTGCGCATTTCAAGGGGGATGGCCTCGCCCGTTTTCTCGCTCATTTCCTCGCCAATTAGAATTCCCCGTGTATGACATCGTTTATGATCTCCAGCAGCAATGAGGTTTCCTGGGTTAGGGACATGGCACAATGGTAATTAGGGGTGGGCACGGGACGGGATGGGACGAGATATACCCATCCCATTCATACGGGATCGGGACGGGACGGGATGGAAAAAACCTCATCCCGACCTCGTCCCATCCCAAACGGGTTCGTTACGGGATCAGCGTGCTGCTTGTGACTGCTGCGAAGATTATCATCATATAAGAGCGTGAAAAATAACTTTCTTAAACCTACAAGCAAATTGCAGGAATCTGGAAATAGTTATGGATAACACCTAAGTAGTGAAATACCCACCAATATAGAGACGACCCCATGGAAAACTCAAGGTCTCGTAAACCAGGTCAGCTCTTGAATATACGTTCTCTGACACTACAAGATAACTCCTATTGCCCGAGGGTGAGTAGCATATTACCTAGCAGGCTTTAGTCTTAAACCAAATTAATAATGGATAAAAAAAGACATGTCTAAATATGTCTCTCAAGATGCTTATAACATTGTATATGTAACGAGCACGTGATTGATTGGAAACCTCCTTCAAGTGCTAATCTAGTTGGGATGTTTGGGATAGTTCAATTTGTTTTTGTTTTCATCTGTTTTCTCCTTGAAACTTCAGATAAACCCAGAAATGATAGCCTCAAGAGACACAAATATATAGTCTATATCGATATTACATAATATATAAAATCCAAAATAAAATAAATGAAATTCAAATGCAATCTTAAACATCAAAAGATGAAGATCCCAGAAAGGATTCAAATGCAAACACATGAGTTCTTGTCAGTCATCTGTAAGTTTATATGAATAAAAATAAATAAATAAATAAAATATTAATAATAAATATTAAAAAATTAGCTCGGGGCGGGATGGAATTGGCGGGATTGAAAATCTTTATCCCATCCCATCCCATTCTAGATCGGGACGGGACGGGACGGAATCAGGATGAAATTATTCAATCCTATTAAGACCCAAAAAAAATCGGGACAAAACGAGATCGCGGAATGGGATGTCCACCCCTAATGATAATTCTAGCATCTAGGTATCTCGAGAAATATAATACAAAAAGCTGGTTGATATTGTTGGCAATGTGGGTCATATTTTGGATTCAGAATGTGTCAGCAAAAGATCCTTGGAGAGAGACAGTCACTTGGTTCACGCTTTATGCTTGGTTAGCTTCACGAGGAGGAGGAAGTGAAACTTGGACCTAGTTGGAATCAATGGAGTCTTCTTTGCGGGATTTTCGATGTAGAAACTCCTTCCCCTTAGTCTGATACATGAGTCAAATCTTAAGCAGAAGGAATCACGTGGGAAAAGAAAGGTGTTATCTAGAAAATGAGTCCTTCTAGGGAGCGAGGGATGGGTGTCACTCTCTAGATTTTTCGCTTGAAAAGTCTACAAAGACAATTGGGTCTCATACTGTCAATCACAAGTTTTATGTTTGGCGGAATACTCGTACTGAAAATTTTGATCAAGGTCAATAGGAAGAGGGGGGATTCTAATTGGCGAGGAAACGAGCGAGGAAACGGGCAAGGGAGGGGGGTGGAACCATCCATCCCCCTCGCGATGCGTGAGTGCACACATCTCGAGGGGGATGGAGGGTTCCACCCCCCTCCCTCGCCCGTTTCCTCGCTCATTAGACAAGCCCATAGGAAGAGTAAACCTGACCACTTCACGTTGAGGTTCATAAAGGTAAGTTCGAATTCCTTGATCCTCACTCCAAAGCCGACAGAAGGAACTTTGGTTTCTGATTGGGGAGTTTTGTCCATTCACTTCTTGTTACTCTTTCCGTTCACCTTTTCTAACATTTCTAGTACCAACAAATTCATTCGGGCGAGACATCTTACAATGACACGATTATTTTGCAATGACACTTAATTGTAACTATTGACGGTTAGCACGATTGTTTTGCATGGGACTTCAATGTGTTTAATATGCTTGTTTAGGATTTTATGTATCTTGATTTACTTGAAATTCTTGTCGCTAAAAAGTCCAAGCAAATCAACATTTTTTTTTTGTTCCCTTCTTATCAATTGCTTGCAAAATTCTAAGAAAAATACAAGTAAAGTGGTTCATAGGGATTATCGTCCTACTCACCAAGTTAAAAAGATTCAAGGAAAACACTTTAGAAGATCAATTAAAATTAAGAATTGGTGGAAATAAGGGAAATAAGATTTGGAGAATAGAAGTTGATTTTTTTTTTTTTTTTTTTTTTTTAAACAAACTTTGATTCAAGGAAAATTTATCAATTAAAAGAAAGATATCAAGGATTGGATAATCCACCTCTTAGTTTTGTAGGTATTATTTTAACACATTTTTGTAAAAAAGAATTTTAACACTTGCATAAATTCCTTTAATTTTTAATTCAAGACCAATGCTCAAAAAAAAAAAAAATTCTAAGATAGAATTTCTCTTACCTCATTTGATGATAAAAGAAACTTTTTAACCGTCATTAATTCACCTCTCTTTCGATGGCGATTTTTCAATGAATGGTCATAATTTACAAAGAATTAAAGAACTATGAAAAGCAAATATAATTCTTGTTTACAATTTCATATCTTCATTTTTCATAATCCTTCATTGTCCATTTTTGATTTGACAACTTTGATTTCATTGGTTGAATCTAAAATTAATAAAAATATACAAATTTTATTTTTTTGTGTTAAAAAAAATCTCTACATCACTCAAGTAAGTTTCATTTCTTTTCCTTGAGATGAGAGGTTTAGCCTACCATTATCATTGTGATGAAATAATTTAAACTAATTAAATTAAAAGATAACTAATGCATAAAACAAAATTTAACTTTTATTAAATTCAAAATTAAAAACTTACATGCAACTTGAACGAAGCTCCAACGAAAGAAAGAAAACTATTCGAAGCTAGATGTCTGTGATCTTTTTTTTTTATGTCTTTTCTCCAAGAGTTTGAGCCTATTTATAGTGATTTCCTCCAAGCTAGAAATGGGAAAATTTTTACAAATCCCTTTATTATACTCCAAATCATATCATATAAAATAATTTGAGTCATAATTAAGGATAGATATATTAAGGTAATAGTAAATGGAGGTAGATACATTAGACAAAACTCAAGGTAATGGAATATTCTTTGATTTGATCCTTGGAATATGCCTTGGGTTGATGTTTTATTTTTTTTATGATTGCATGCTCCATATTTGCCACATGTCTCCATCAAATGTTGACTTCTATAATATTGGTCTTGAAATGAAACTTTTGATCCACATGTGCCACGAACGTTCCCAAATGCCTCAAATTTTGTACATTTCAATGATTTCATAATTTCTCTAATTGCTCCTGGTCATGCAAATTTATCGTAGAATTGTCTCGAATTTCGCACATTTCTCGAATTCCTACAAAAATTGTGACAATAATCAAATTCGAGACAAATAGAGACATTTAATTGATTTTAAGCACAATTAGAGGCTAATAAAGAGGTAAATTGGGCATAAAAATCAATGTTTTGGGTGTTTATCATATGTTTTTGCCTTTATTCATTTATATTTTCACAAAATAAATACAATAAAACAAAATAAAACTATCTAGGTGCTCTTTGGGTGCTTCAGTAATCCAAGGCATTTTGGGGCACTCTAAAGCTAAGGCTATGCACTTTTGTAAAAATAGTGCTTGACAAGTTGAAGTGTTGCCATGATCGAGCCTCAAACAATATGCTAAGGCGCACTATACCAAAAATACCCATCCGCAACGGTTTGGGACCATGGGGGTAAGCTATAGCCACGATTGAGAGGCCTGGCCATTTGAGGCGTCGCCAAATCACCATTGACGGCTATAAACCATGGCAACACATATTAGCAACGGTTTTATGCTCGAGGACGGTTGATGATTTAGCCACGGTTCTAAACCGTTGCAATAATTTTAGCCACGGTTTTAAGCCGTGGCAAGAATAAATTACCACGGTTTTAAGCCGTGGCAAGCATGAATTACCACGGTTTTAAGCCGTGGCCAGTCAAAACAAAATTAAAAAAAAAAAGAAATCTGGTTTGTTGCGAGGGTTTGAAACCGTTGCAAAATAATATAATACAAAAAAAAAATTTAATTTTTTTTGCTGCTGCAGCAAAATCACAGCCACACACCTTTTTTTTTTTTTTTTTTAGTTAAACTTCCAGTGGGGAGAGGCAGCTATGGGATGCCCGACCTTTATTACTTATCAAAAAAATTGATTTACAATCAAAACGGGGGTATATTACGACTTTACCCGTATAAAAACCAAACAAAAATGGACAAAAAACCTTGCCCAATCTAAATTACCGCAACCCCAGCCACAAGCTGGCTAACAAGACTTGAAGACTAAAAGCCTACTAACAATCACTTAAAACAAGCACATAAGCATAAAGAAGTGCCAAAAATAAAAACAGAGTTAGCAACTCTGTTGTGGAGTTAGTGCACCTCCCTGTTCAATCCGCAGCCTCGCTCCTGCAGCACCAACCAGCACTCGCATTCCCACACCAAGCAGCACACCACATCCTGCAGTACCCAGGCAGCATGTACACGTCTGGTTTCATCTTGCCTCGCAGCAGATCCGCCAGCAACAGTGCCTGGAACCATTCATGCCACCTGCAAAAAGAACAATTTAGTAGAGTGGACTTCAGAAGCATAAATCAACAGATTGGTGTAAAATATGGACGGTTTAGAATGGTTCTACAATTATATGAACAACAACAGTACATTGATTGAAATCACTTGCTATCATATCATATGAATTGACATTAGCAAACTAAAAAGATACAAATGGATGAAGTTACTCCTGCTTTGAGGAAACAAAATGTTTTAAGTTACTCCTGCTTAATACATTTTGCTTTGAGGAATTATTGGGACACAAGCATAGAAAGGAAAGGAAAGAAAAGGACAAAAAAAAACCAATAATCAATGAGAAAGTAACCTTTCTGCTCGAAACACCAAACTCTTGAAAGCATATTCGTCAGCAAATGCCACTTCTTCTGGTTTTCTGTCCTGGCCAGAACTAACAATATTGACAGCTATTCTAACAGAACATCTAACAGTAACTCTTCCTAACAGAGTACTCACAGCAGTTTGTATATCAGGAAAAAGAAGCAACACTGCCTAACATTGCGCCCTCGCCTTGCACCCAGCAACAGCACACCTGCCTGCGCAAAACCAATGCCATGTTTTGTTCCAAACCGCACTACATCCAGCCACTTTCCAGCCCGCGCATATCACGTCCATTGCTTGCAATCCCCGCCAAGTTCCAACCTCGACTAGGGCCATTCAGTTCTGAGCAATCAACTGCTCCAAGCTTGCCCCCAACACCCGGCCAGACCGCACAAAACAGAGTGCCCTGCATCTCCATAAACAGAGTGCACCATAGCACCCTGGCAGCCTGAATTGCTTCAGATTTCCTTCCCGAAGGCCTGCATCCAGCAAGCCAAAATCCCTAGGAGAAAGTCTGTCGCGACACCACATAATGCTAAGCTTGTTCTCTTTCTGATATGATTCGACATACTGCAGGATTTTATAGACCTGCATCACAAGTTAGATAATAACACAGTTAAAGGAAGCAACAACATGATAATGCTCTGATGAAGCAAAGAAAATTGAAACTACACTAATAAGATGTAATTACAGCATAAGAAACAAGGCAAATCTACCTGATGTAACCGTACAATAGACAAACTAGAATTATGACGAATAGGAGGTGCGTATTCACAATAAGAATTTCTTGTTGCACATTTAAATAAGTGTAAGATTTCGAATATAACTTAGAAGCCTTTTAAATAACATTTCCTTTCATTATTTTATGGCATATGGATCCAGAGATTGGATTACACTTATGTATATCAGTCAGCACAACTATGGAGCTGTGGCTGCCTGGGATATAACTTCCAAGGAAAAGAATAACTTACAACAAAACAATAGCAGAACATTATTTTTCATGATCAAGAGGGTTGTAAACAGGGTACCACATGTTGCTTGCTACATACTCCATTCTCGCCTCCTATACCAAACAAATGATCAAAGTCGACTTCTTATTTATTTGATAACACAAACTAAACATTTGAATGCCTTTTAAATGATTTTTAGAACTTGAGAACTAATAAATTACTTTTATAAGATGAGAACATGTCGCATTTTTGCACTGTGGCTTGGTGTATTTTGCGACAGTAAAAATAGCTCATGATTTTTAGAACTTGAGAACTAATAAAGTTCTTTTTATCTCTGCTATCAACAAAAGTAGTAGTATAAGTAGCAGTAGTAAGCAACCAGAGCAGCAGAATAATGTTATAAGCACCAGTTCCATAAACCAACATGACAAATTGATTTGTAGCAAATTCATGCATGATAACTTATCTATCCAAAACCAAAGTGAAGAAAGGAAGAAAGTATTCACATACCTTAGACAGTAGAGAGTGAGCAGGGGAGAGGGAAGTGAGTATGAAGCAATCAGAGGAACAGAACAAGGGAAGCACAGAAAAGAAGGCAGTGCTTTTTCATTTTGATAAATTAAAACAGAAAAGAAAATGTTTTTACCTTTTTCTTATCTTAAAAACAAAGAAGAAAAGACTCCATTTTCAAGTACCACATACGCACGTCCTGGAGAAGTTTGTTTTTTTGTTTTTGATAAATTAAGATAGAAAAGAAGATGTTTTTTCTTTTTGATAAATTAAGAAGAAAATTCCAAAACATGCACTTCACATTTTCTGCTTTTCTAGGTTTTAGCCAATCAGTTAATTATATCTTGGTTGTTGGTTATTTAAAGACCAAAACATGCACTTCACATTTCATTGAAATATACCCTACCATTCTAGAATAAAATGGACTTAGATAGGCAAGAACAACAGAATTAATCAGATCTGCTTAGACCTTGAAACTAAATTCCTAGACATTCTATTGATATCAACAACTAATGATTATCCTAATGTCAAATGATCTTCTTAAGGCCATTCATAGCTAGGGCTGCGAAACTTTTCCCAAAGTCTATGCAGCATCACTTGAAGCAAATGATAGAAAAAAGAAATATGCACTTTTAGGAAATAGAGACCCCAACACTTGCACAAACCAGTTTACTGGTACATGAAATCGAGTTCATGCACAAACCAAAGAAAATGTGTGCGTAAGTGAACAAGTGGTGTGAGCTGAAGCTCAGTGTCTAGAACTAGTTTGATGACTGAGAAATGCATACTACATACAAAACATATGGAAGACATACCTCCAGTTCGTCATCATTATCTGCTGAAGAATCATCAGATACCTCACCAGGTCATAGAAAAAATTATCATTATCGTCATCAATAACACTAGAAAAAATTACATAATATCTACAAAACAGGTCATAGAAAAATGCAAATATAGGTGTGAAGCTGATAAGAAGCCATGGAAGATTGATGAATTACCTCTGTGGCCTTTCACAGCTTTTGGGTCTTTTTTTTCCTTAGTAACGCCAAAAACATCAAAGCATAAATCTTTCATTGATGTTGAGACCTATAATTGTAGTTCAAATAACAATATCAATGAAATTGAAAAGAAAAAAAATTAGATTACAAGACAGAAAGAATAAGAATATCATCGTAATAATTTGATGCTTCTCTTACACTTTTAAATTCAGATTCTGAAGTGCCACAGACTAAAAACATAAACAAGATCTTGCAAAAGATTAGTGTAAACATCTACCTCATAAACTAAGTGATTTTCAGACTACTACTAATAGAGCATAAACAAGATCTTGCGAAAGATTAGTGTAAGTAGAAGCGCCTTGAAAAATAATAAAACGAACCTTTGTTGCCTCCATTTCAGCTTTTCTTAGAGCTTTATCTTCCTTGCAAACAGATGAAACTTTTATTTTCAAATAACACCAAAAAAAAAACTCACAAGTAGAGAAAATGCAGTTATGAGACAATAATAACCTTTCTTCCTCGAGAACAACAGAAACTTGATCTTCCATTTTTTCAATTGTCTGACACCACTTGGTTACAGATTGCTATGCAACTATCCGACTCCTCAACTTTGAACCAGCTCTTTAAGCCTATTACACAATATTATGCGTCGTTGATAAATATTTACTTTGTCGTGTTGATAAACATTTACTTTGAGTCAACAAAAAGCACTACAAATTTGAAGACCTTGCAGCACTAGCTTCCTGAAATAGAGAAATTTGAAGACTTAATCAGAGGGGACGTCAATCAAAAGCACCTGAACTCTATGAACTCCACTTTCAAATATAAAGAAACTTAACACAAAAATTGATAAAGGTAAACATACCCTCATCCCTCATCCTTTATCCGGGCTTGGGATCGACAATGTAAAAAAGAACCTTTACATTGGCGGAGTTAAAAAAGGGTTGTTATAAATTTAAAAAACATAGGTAAGTATATATATATACATATATTAAATAAGAAAACAACACTGCTAAGATTACATATTTGGGACTACCAAATCCAAATTAAAATTACAGATTTGGGACTACCAAAACCAAATTAGCCAGGAGTGTGTAAGTCAAAAAACAAAAATGAACGTATCACTACTAAGGATATCGTTCAAGGTTGTAACTACCAAGGTAGCTGTTGTAACTTCAATCATCAAGTTCCACATGATTTTTACACCATACGAAGAAATCACCAACGTCCAAATCCCCCATCATGTCTCCTTTTGGATCACTATTGTAAAGTTTCACCTCAGTCATATATTTGAAGCATAAGTAAAGTCTGATCTCTGTTGCAGGGTTCAATGATCCATGGCAATCGCAAGAGAATCGATGGATAGGATCTACAACCTTTTTTGCTATCGCAATGACATTCTTATGCCAATCACAAACTTTGTAAGTCCTTGACACTGAAGGAACAGGATTGCTTGGAGAAGGAAACCTCGCAACACCTTGAGAAGATGGTGGTAATGGAGATGGAGGTAATGGATTTTCTGGTTGCCTTGTCGATTGTGCACGGGATGAAGGGGTATCTTCAGTTATTTGTGTTCCCTCACTTGTTGATGGTCTCACGTAAGTTCCATTTTCAAGTCTCTCTCGTATCCATTGAACATTTTCTTCCAATCTATCATATTTTTGGCTCAATTTTTTTACTTCCAATGTTTTATCCAAAAGCAATGAACGAGCGGGAAGTGAAGCATCATACTTCCTTTTAGAGACGGTGGTTCCAACACAACGAACACGTCCCCTTTCTTCTTGGCCAAACACTTGGCTTAGAGGATTATTATCAATAGTGATGTCAGTGGTACTCTGGGTTGAAGATTCTTGCAAGGCGGTCTTTTTTGCTTTAACTTGTTCCTTAAAAAGAATGAAAAAATAAAATAACACAGGACACAAATAATATTCAAACAACTACAAAGTAAATTAAGAATTGTGTATAAAAGACATCATTGGGCACATACCATATATAGTTCAGCACCATGCGTGGGTTTTCCATCCTTTCCCGTGTGACAAACAATCCATATATCAGTGCGTGTGACTGGTTTCCCATCAGGGTTCTTCTCAACCTATATACTTGAAATATTAGTCTCAGCCTATATAGTTAAATGGTTATTATTGTACTAGTAGCTAGAAACTCAATTACCATTTCATACTCCACTTCTGCAGCACTCTTTTGGCCACCCCCCCCCCCCCCCCCCCCATACATACTTTGAAGCCTTTTGTTTTTGCCATTTTGGGCTCTAATTGCCTTCGCTTTAGGGATGCTCTCATAGCGAACAAACTCCTTCCAATCCTCCTCTCTTACACCATTTGGAACATGCTTCTCTTGTTCCTCAATGGTAGGATACTTATCCAAATAGTCCTTCCTAAGATCTGCCTTGAACCTTCTAAAATATTCTGGCATTTTCAAATGCACACTCCTTTTCACATAATTTGGGATGTTGTATTCACGCTGCAAATAAGCCATTGAGATATAAGTTGACAATAAAATAAAACATTATGAAAATCAATGATGTAAAATCTCACCTTGAGTGCATTCCACACATCCTCTTTGTAGTTGTCAGTAACATGGTTCCAACTCTTGAATTTGATGGGCACAAGTGTTTCAACAAGCTTTCCAGTGCGTTTATTGAAATTTCTAGCACCAGGTCCAACTGCTAAACCATGGACATTGAACTTTATGGTCATTTTAACTTCACTGTCATCATTTGTAGATGTAGTGACATCATTGGTGGAGAGATTGCCGCGAGTACTACCCATTTCTATCAATGACATTATAGATATTAACCATTATCAAACAAAAAGAGATAAGAAACGACTATGTACACTGCATTTATAGATAGTTTCCTTCCACAACATATCACCACAAGTAGATTTTTATAAAGCATTGGAAAAGCCAATCTGAATACTTAGCTACAAAGCTTCCATTTCCCAACTCAAAAGTCAAAATAAGAAACAAAGACAAAATAATTGGTCTCAACCACTACCACCAACACTAAAATAACTAGTGATGTGAAGTATATGTCTATGTACTCTGTGGTTCTCCTTTAAAGACTGAAATATATTTCGTGTCGACCACTACCACCACCACCACCACCACATAGTATATACTTCACTACTATCCAAGAACTAAGTCATTATAGGTACATGTAAACAAACATAATATAAGCTAAATAGTAAACATTACACTAGTACCATCATAATATAATCCAAACATGTAAACATAATATAAGCTAAATAGTAAACAAACATAATACATGTAAACATAAGCTAAATAGTTATTCAACATGAGGTGAAAACTAGTACCATCATAATATAATCCAAGACATGATAGAAACAAAACATTACACTAATTAACTGAAATAATTTGAACTTCTAATTACTTCAATGTTGAGATATTACTAAACTGAAAGAGTTACCTTTATCCAGATGGAATCGAAAGAGTTTGAGAATAGCTTCGAATGATGGAGAGCAACACAAAAGATTTACTAATCCCTAAAATTAGCATAAATAAATAAATTTTATTACACACTATAGTTAAGAGCCGACTGAAGCCAAACATAAAAATCTCTATTTCTTAAAAATCAGTGAAAATGAACATTTGAAGAAAAAAAATTTCAAGAACTGGTTTTCTTCCTCAATCAAGAAGAAAAAAACACTTAACAGACATAGCAATTTCCCCATCAACCCATCAAGAAGAAAAATATTTTTTCCTCATTTGATTCTCTGCAAAACCCATCAACCCCATTCGATTTTATGAAAAACCCATATTATATTTCACCATTTTTCACAATTTCCCCATTTATTAGTGAAAATGGACCAAACATTCATCATAAACCTAAATGTAACAGAACAATTGAGATTGCAAATGGGTATTACCTCTGGTCGAGATCGAGGTTTTGGATCGAGTTCAAAACCCAGCACGAGGTCGAACCACAGCTCGAGGTCGACGTCGCAAGTCAGCACGATGCTAGAGTTTTCGATCGATTTCTCTGATTTCTGATTTCTCTGCAATCAACAACAAAACAAAATCAGTGATTTCGATTCTCCCCTCGAGCTTTTGAGCCAAAAACATATATGCGATTTTCTTACAAAACCATTTCCCACCGCAAGGTCGAGGTCGATGGCTAGAGATTTCTTTGATTTCTCTAATTTTTTATTTCACCGCAATCAACACAAAAACAGATCTGTGATTTCGATTCTCTTCTCGAGCTTTTGAGCCAAAATGATTTTCTTACAAAACCCTAAAACTCTAAAATGAAAATGGAAATGAGCCAAAATGGAGGCGGGGGCGCCAAATGTTTTCGCAAGACCGTTCACCCGCGTGAAATCCACTCGAGTTCTTCAATATAGCCACGATTTTTATTTTTTTAGCCACGGTTTTAGACCGTTGGCCATTATAGCCACGGTTTTTTGCCGTAGCAAATAAACCAACGGTTTAGAGCCGTGACCATATCCCTGTAGCTAAACAAGCCTTTTGATGTAGTGTTATAGCCACAGGTTTTGGCCGTGGAAAATAAACCAACGGTTTAGAGCCGTGGCCATCTCCATGTAGCTAAACAGGCCTTTTGGTGCTATGCACTTCCATATAAATATATTTTTTAATTAAGACCTCGGTGTACTTTTACCGCCTTTAACTTACTAATGCTCTGAATTGAAATGAATGAATTTGTAGTGTATATCAGGTAAATGACGCTTGCTTAGATGAGGATTTGTGCCAGAACTACTGGGAGGTGATATAAACTATACGTATCGTCATTCCAGTTCTATGTTTATCGACATTCCAGTTCTATGTTTATCAATGAAATATGATAGAATAAGAATGAAATATAAGACATTCACTACACCACAAATCTTCATTTATAGCATGCCAAAACCACTATAACTGGGTAAAAGAGCGTTGTCAGACACGTTGTGTCAACCGGCGCTATTAAAAGTCTTGCTTTATTATAACATTTTTGGAACGCTATTAAAAGTGCACTTTTTAATAGCGTTTCTGAGACACTGGTAACACTTTGTATAACTCTTAGAAAATGTTGTTGTATAGTATTAAATGTTGTTGTGACATTTTTTATAACATTTAAAAAATGTTATTACATAGTTTTATGCAACTTTTTTTATAATGTTGTAAAAATGTTATCAAAAGTCTACGCCATTTCTTTTACCCATTTGCTTTTAGCTATGTTGGTATCAATTGCAATGTTCTACATGCTATTAAAAGTGCAACAGTAAATAGAACCCAACAATATAAGAAAATCTCATTTCTTGATAATCTTACTAGAAAATACATGGTTGAAACATAAATACAATGTCAAACAATATAAGTCTCATTACTTCTTACATAACATGTAAACATAGTATGAAAATTCATTTCTAAATAGGAAATAAAATCTTCTTTCCTATCACTTTCACCTACCATATAAACATAAAGGTATATCAAAACTCTTGCAAGACAAAAACACCACATGCAATGAATATTCACAAGGCCAAATTCAAAGCTATAACCAAAATAGACATAATAATAAAAAGGCATGACCGTTTTCGATATTCTTGTATGTCATCTGGTTCCGTATTCTCTTTTTCTAAGCAAATAGCTTCTATGGAAAAAAGTTCAGCAACTAAAAGGATGTGTAAAGAAGAACATTACAGCATATATAAGTTTCAAGGACTTGGACTTATGACTTACCTAATGTGCACATCCTTGTAAATAGTTTTAAGGACTTACTTAGAATGCATGGACTTACTTAGAATGCACGTCGTGAGCCATGTTGTGATATGAAATTTTTATGAAATGAGGACTTTTATAGTTGGCACGTCTAAGACACAAGCCGTGGTAGATATAAAGTCCGCTTGAATTACTCTTCAAACAAAACGTGCAAACATAAAAAGAGAAGTAGAAAAGCGAAGAAAGGGGGAGAGGGGTTGGGGAAGACATGGGCTAAGGGTATGGGTTACTTTTTGTTGTGTTGTTGTTTGTTATTGTGGTGATGGATGGGAAGAGTGAATGAAGTTGGGGTTTGGATTTGCGAATTTGAGTGGAGATCAAGAAGGTTGAGGGCAAGCAAAGAGTCTCTATGTAAGATGCAATTTTGTGGGTGATTTAGGGGGAGTTTGTGTTGTTAGAGAATAAGAGATGGAGAAGTTGAAGGATTTGAAACAAGTTTGGATTCGCTACTATTTTAACTCTAGGGCACGGTTTTGGGATTCGAAACAGTTTTTGGGTTTTCTTCGATTCCTCTCTCCTTGGTGGTTTTTCAATTTAACTGAAGATGTCTCAATTCTTACCTACGAAAAATCTGAATCCTTTGTTCAAGTTAGTTATTCTGATTTGTTTTGTGGGAATCACAATGTTTTGAAGCTACAACATCTGAACAACTATAAGCTCACTATATTCACCAATTTGTGTAGGTTTTTCAGATGTTGTGACAATTCCTTCACTCCCAAGAACGCCCTCAAGTAAGGTTATGAGAACGGTTCTACGGTAGCAATTGATAGTTGAAGCTAACAAGGTTGCTAAACTCTAATACATTTTTCTTTGACATTTTATACCAATATGCTTGACCTAAAATTTTGATCTTTGTGTTCCAGCTTATTGAGAAAATTTTGTTTATAAAATCGATTATTTTATGAATATCAATGATAAATCTGCGTGCCTGCTACAATCATATTTTCACCTCTTTTGATTTGGCTGCCAGTCGTTTTAAGCCATTTTTCTTTCAATAAGTAATTAACATTTGTCTGAATATTTCATTGAACTAATTCATCCTCTGATTGATGAAATTATGTCAAGAAAATAGCTTGTCAATTGAAAATTTCTCTATATGTTTCTATCATTATAGGTTTGCATAGTGATGACCAACTCATTCTATTTTGAATATTTGTCAGAAATTGATGTAGAATAAAACAACAATTATCAGAAATTGATGTAAAATAAAACATCAGTAGCTATAGTTGGGAAGTTGATGTCATCCTCTTAGATTGAGGTCTGTCATTGAACACCAATTGTCATAAACCATTTATTGGGAAGGTGATCCAGTTGAAGTTGTCACTAGAGTATCAAGAATTTAGCCTATGCAGTTAAGGCAACTATATTAAGTTAGTGTTCAACTTATCATGCACATTTTGATGTTCAATCATGGTGGATTAGTACAGTTTTATGAGCACCAGTTTCTCTTTTTGACAATATGTTTTAGGAAAGACAGACGGCTACGATGATAGAGACATGGCTAATTATGTATCTACAAGATTTAAATGTTTTATTTAGTTTTGAATAACATATCAATAGCTTCCCTCTCCAGGAATTGTACAAAAAAAACCCTTCTATTTGTGCCTAAAAATCATGTAAGCAAGAAATCACCATTGAAAAACCAATCGTAACAATTTCTCTCAGAAATAGCTGAAGTGAAACACCAGTTGTAACAATTGAAAAACTAGTTGTAAAATATCTAAAGGTTGGACACATTCGTGTTTCTTTCACTCAATTGAAGCCTTGCATCCTCTTCTTCCATCCCCAACATCTCAAGCAAGAATAGTTCCAGGTATCGATAGACTTAGGCAAACACCAATGCACACAATCAAATAGTGCTTCAACCCTTTTTTCCTCCCTTCTCTCTCGGCAACTCTTACTCCATCTGTATCAAATAACGCTCTAATTCTCGACCTTCCAAACAGGCTTCATTGTGCATATATGGTTATTTTTTCTCACACAATTCCCTCCCTCATTTCACAACCTGTTTTCAAAGTGTGAAGGAGAGCGAATGTCCTTTAGAAAGTTACATGTGTGAAGTTCAAATTGCTAATAGCTTTGAAGGCAGTTCGAAATGTGTTCCTGTAACCATAGGACATTGTCAGGTCTGTGACATTTTTGACCCGGCAAAAATGGGAACATACTAGGTGACCATCTTCATAGAACATGGAGGGGCATTGAACTAGTGTCCAGCGGATATGATCAGGTAGTCAAATTCATCGATTTGGGCAGTCCGTTATTCATCGAATTCGTTCAAGTAGAGGTTGAAAAGGCATGTGTCGATGGGGTCCCTTTGTTTTAACAAGATGTTGTGTCCAAAAGTTTGCAATGGTGAAATTATTATAGTATTGCCATCGTTTGAATCACTCATCTTGTGTGTATGAAACATCTACTGGATACTCCACCTGAAAAAAATCTCCAGAAATAAAAGCACTAAATCAATAAATCATCTTGTTAAAGAATCGCATTGAACTTAACTCGCCAACCTGAATAATTAGCACCGGCTTCCTTCCGTAACTGATTATTATTATGGTACGCTATTTGGGTTGTAGATTGTATGTTATAATGACTATAAGATGTAAAGTTTAAAAATAAACATTTTAGGATCAAAATATAAGTCACATGATCGATACCCTTTTTTTTTTTTGAAAGGCAAGCAGGGTTTTTATAGGATCCCAGAACCCATAAAGATGCCGCAAGCTGGGTTTGAACTCATGACCTAGTGGTACCATCCGTCAAGCTCTAACCGTTGAGCTGTCATGCCATTGGCATGATCGATACCCTTGTTTGTTTTTATTGAAAATAAGTCTATGTTATTAACAGACAGACATTATCTATCGATGATGAATGATTAAGTAGTGGTGGTTAGGATTTTTATCTACTAATTTGAAAACCCATTTTTTCACAAAGTATAATGGTTTGTACAATTGAAGGTTGTAGAGCCATTTTCAAGAAGATGTAAACTACCAGGAGTTCCATTGATATCCACCCTATCACTGAAGTTGACTTGATTCATTTTTTATCTGGCTCCAGGAAATTGAGAAGTTTAAGAAGTTTGCTCAGGATGTCGATGTGGCCAGTCTAGTTCATTTTTAGTATATTTCCTCTTCTTTTGCTACCTACTCAAAACATTTGCATCATCTTAGTGTCATGTGGCATTGTCGTTACTTTGTCAAGCTTTATTCTTTGACAGTTGCAATTCTTATTTCAGCTTAGTTACAGAGACTTCTTGCAATCTCTTTTACAGGCAAGTACCATGTTTCACGTATTAACCCTCGACCTTTCTTATACCCTGCCTAGATTTTTAATGTACTGCTAATATTTCTTCATTTTCTGATACAGCCCCACATGGATAATATGGAGGCCCAAACTTATGTGACATTTCAGAAAGATATTGTTAAGTACAACCAGGTGTGGTCATGTGTTTAATGAAGTATGTGTTTGGATTATTCGTTTCATTATTTTAGTTCGAATTAGGTATAATGTATATGTCTCCAGCTCAACGGAGATATCTGTAAGCATGGAGCCGGATAGGATATATTTAATGTAAAAAATAGCAGTGCAATATATGTAATTGGATGAGTATTGCTAATAAAAGAGTTCTTATACCTATGATTTTATTTGCATGAGTGTGGTTATTGAGATAAAGCAGTGCTCTTTCCCTTTAGTTTTCACTGTTTTGAGTTACACTGTTATTGTGAAAATAAGAGTACTTTGATGGATTACTAGAATGCCTTGTTAAGGGTCTGGAGTAGATACAAAGTACATGTATTTAACATAGAAAAACACATCATTCTCTGTAGAAACCATAATTTATACGGTGAAATCATTAGTTAAACTCTTCTTTATTTTCTTTTTCCAATTAAAGTTTTGATCGTTGCTAATCTGTTTTATATTTGGATGGTACCAAAGGGCAATTTGCAAAGCTTTGATTGACAAGGTGCAAGATGAAATGCTAACTAACCATTGTAAGCCTAGCATTTTGGTAGCTATCAACATTTTTCTTCCAGCCCTTCTAGCCGTCGAGGAAACCGGCGAGGGGGTGGGTATTACCACTCATCCCCCTCGAGATTCGCAAAGCTATGCATCTCGAGTGCACAAATGCGCATCTCGAACGGGATGAGTGGTCACACTTACCCCTCGCCCATTTCCTCACCATTTAGAATTTTCCTTTTTCTTCTTTAGTACCTAGTCTACAACATCATGTGTATTTAACTACATGGTTGTTCATGTATTAGTGATGTTTTCAAGCTTTAATTGTGCTCACAAGTTGGATTCAACTCATGATGTATGCAAAATAGGTATTGATGGTTGTAGGAGCAGGCTGAGATCTTCTTGTTAGAGCAACTTTGCAGGTCCATTTCTATACAAATTGTTTCACTGAACATTGGCACTACAACATATATAGGATATGATGACGTGAAATAAATATACGATAATTATTTTACCTTCATAATGATTTTACCTTATTTTACCTTCATAATGATTTTACCTTCCAACCCATTATGTTGTTCATGTTTCCTTGAATTGGGAATTGCAGGTTGACACCAGGTTTGTGCAGTTAAAACGGCGAAATAACGCTCAACGGGGGTGAGTCGTTACGTTATGACATTATCACGTTATGATATCATAGCTTTGATATAACGGCGTTATATGACCATTATTGAGATAACGTTTTTTTCAATAACGCCATTTTAACATTTTGTTCTAATACATTAAAAAAAATCACTCATTTCATTCTCGATTGAACCAGAACCTAGACTGATATGAAAGAACGACCAGAGCTCGCCGTCACCAATCAACAAGGAACCAGACCTTGCCATTTGACAGAGAACGAGAGAACAAGGGAAAAAGACGAAGAGTCGATCACACTCTCTGTTGTGATCTCACTCTCATACGAAGGGAAATGTTTTTTTTATTAATTTTTTTTCTTTATTTTTTAATTTAATGTTATGAATATGATTTACTTTTTTGACTCTATAATACATTAATACTTTGTGAGGCTATTAAAAATATATTTAAAAAATTATTCCGTTATATATTGTTATATCTCGATATATCCCGTTATAAGCTATAACGCTCTTGAACCGTTATAGGTCCATTATCTATTTTAACTACATAAGACCAGGTTAGAATATGTGAACAAAATATACGATGACCATAATGCAACATTTTGGACGGAGAAGTTGTATGGTTCACAGGTGTCACTTCATCTCAGTTGACATAGCTAAGTTTTGACACCAGGTTAAAATGTGTGAACATACGATGATTGGAATGCAACATTTTGGACGAAAAAGTTGTATAGCTCACATGTGTCACTTCATCCAAGTTGACATAGCTACGCTTAATAAATGTTCGATAATAGCAAAAAATCTTTGGTATTTTTTGTGACGTTGTTCTGCACATGGCACTTTAAGAAAGCCTTTTGACTTGTCTTATAGAACTTTAAATGGATAAAAAGATTATGTTTTTGTTTCAATTCTTGATTCATGTATTATAACTCGTGCAAATGATTCACCACATATCAATATGAATGTATACTTTATGTAATGGTCTACCAGTTTTGAGTTTGTGTATTGTCCTGGACAACTTTTTTGTAGCTTGTGGTGAGTTCTTTAATTTTATTTTTCTTAAACATTATGATTTGTTGCAGGCAAATTATTAAATAATTTTATAGGTGCAAATTAATAATGTGTACGATGGTGTGGATAATGATGTTGAGGTGTGGATACGTCTGAGTGTTATGGACATATGATGAGGTACAAATAGGTGTACCGGCTAAATACTCAAGATTGGGAATGTTAATGGGGTACAAAGATAAGGTTGAAGTGGGGTGATATATATATATATATAAAATTGACGGCGTGCATTCAGAGTCGTTGTTTGCAATAAGACGTCGTGCAATACACGTCCTCAACGATTACTTAAGTCGTGACTAGCAACTCATTATTCATCATTTACGTCTTGCCCAATGACATTCAAAGCGCGTCGTTGCTTTACATTTTTAATGACTTGCCAATGGCGTCATTGAAGACACTTACGACGTAAAACTTAAGTCGTTGTACATACGAGTGAATTATATAAAACCTGCAAGGACATGATTCGATGACGCAAAAATGCACGTCGTAAAATGCTCAACACCTATAACAATCCTTGATTCCTCGACGTGTCGATGGACGTTACCATAAGCATTAGACGACGTGTTTTGCACGTCGTCATATCCTATATATGTTGTAGTGGAAGGACGACTGTGAGATAGGCATACACCACATGCCGCATAAAGTAGACATAGATATCCTTGTAATTCCAGTCAAAACTTCATTAGAATAACTAAAATCATAACAAAAAACATTTATAAGAGAAACTTGCAGTACAACAACTATGAACTATCTAAGAAAAGTGGATACCAACATTTGATTGAAAGGAAAAATGGAATACAGGTACCCAACATTGAATTTCTAAGACCTTCATCACAGACAAACAAATAATATTACTACATAATTATAAAGGAAAAATGGAACAATACAATTCATATGCATCATGTAATAAAACATCAATTATGAAACAAAGTGTATACCCACACTTGATTGATGATAGGTGCATACCGAGCTTGATCCGTTATGTTGTTTATGGTCAAGAAGACACGACTCATGCTGCATTGATTAAAATGTTATGGAATAAAAAGGGAGATCAAAAAGTAAATAATATATATCATAACATAATAAACAAGATGATGAAACTCAAAACCTATAACATCATCAATGCCAACATCAACTAATGACCTATAACATAATTTAAATTAATAAACAATGGATTTTTCTGAGGTTTATAAACTGTTACCTGATCGTAATCCCTTTGTAGGAAAGGAGTAAATTGTACAGAAGGATTTGACGCCCTCACAAGCTAGACCAGCAGAATAACTCACAACGTGTTGTCTTGCAACCTCGACATCAAAACAATGTTCTTCAAATTTCTTTTGGAACAAGTTAAGCCCAGTTCCCCCTCCCATGGCAGCATGGATGGCTACTATCTTTTCATCATCTCAGCTTCAACATTAGAGATTCACGAAATATTGAGTGTAGGTGTGTGTTGCAGTTTTGCCTTTTGTTGCTTCCCTGACTGGGGGTCAAATTTCACTACACCTGCCATATAAAACATGTATTAAACAGAAAAAAAAATGATTGATGATAGTTGTGTTGGTCATACCATGCATCTTATCCGCAACAACTTCAGCTGGAGGATAACCCTTTCATTTCTCAGTGATAATATGAATAAGAACTGGACCAATTGAAGGCATTGCCTTCACCGTATTGAATATGTAAACAGTCTTCAGTAATATGGCCATCAACCATACCAATGTAATCGAGGCTGAGCTCTTCAAATAGGGGGGGCCCAGAACCATCTTGCATCCCATTTAGGACCCTCATTCAATAACAAGGAGAAAATAGTTCTAGCAAACATGCATATGTAGGACCCTCATTCAATGGTATTTGTCACACATCAGTTTTTGAATCCAAATCATAACGAATAAAGTATAAACAGAACACAAAGAAAACCAAACATATCAGAATTGTCCTGCATAATTAACCAATAAAGTGTAAGACCGTGTTTAAGCACTACATCAGAAAAAAAAAAAAAAAAAAAAAAAAAAGGGAATGATCTGAATATAGCTTCAGTTGTATCAATGCTTAACTAAAATTTGAGACATCTACTGTCATGTTATGTTTAGAGTACATCGCAAAGTCTTTGTTGTGCTCATGCAACATTTAAAGTTAAAAAGAGGGGAAAAAAAAAAAGGAGTTGGCATATTGGAAACACATACTGTTATATGAACAAATTAATATGAAATAATCTTAGACTTGGATTTTGTTGATAATTACATATGAACACAAATGGAAACATCAACGGCAATAGTTTTATCAGGAGTCCGAACTACATAAGAAACTCAGAAGTCAGAACAGAAACAGACTTTCTTAGTATAACCTTGGGTATTTCTCCTCTTTGTTGTAATCTGCAACTAATAATATACTAGGACAACACTTTATCCGGTATTGAGAGTAAAATAAAAACAAGAAAGCTGAATAAGCTTGTAAGCATAAACTACAAGTGCAACATTGATAGTAAACCAAGTCAATTGGATTGCACATGGATGAAACTCACCTGGAAAAGCTGAGTAATGAAATTCGGCATATCAGATTTACTAGCACCAATCTGACCAAATGTTAGAGCTATCAAGATAGCAGCCAATAGATTTGTGATCGAGTAGTCTAGGTAAGTATGTTTTTCAAATTGTTTTTCAAATTTTGCCATCCATTTTGCCTGGTCATTGTACATGTGGGCTTTGCGAGTTATGGCATTGAAAAATTTATGAAGGTCCCTATCAGCAGGCTCCACTTAAAACAATGGGTATACAAACTAATTAAGTTTATTTTGCTCCATTACATGACAATCATCTGCTTAGGTTTTATTACCTTTGAGTCTACAAGCCAAATATCTTATAACAGTTCATTTATGGCAGACAAATAAAATAGATTGTAAACATCACTCACCATGACCCTCTATGGGTGGTTGCTTTTATGAGGTGCAACCTCGACCCCGATGGAGAAGCACTTCACACATAAGTCAAAATCAGGGCATTGGGCAAACTTAATTCCAATCTTGCCTGTTATATCTTTATTGCAGTAGTTGTAATGGTACATTACCGCTTTCCCTACATTTTTTCAAATAAAACACAATATAAATATATTAAAGGAAGTTACAACTAAGAAGATTGACAACTAAATAACGTCGAGAAAAACAAGTAGGTCACACTGGAGAAATATACCTGTAGTTGCACACTTTCTATTTGATGTAAATTTTGTACTCATTCCTCTAAATAATGGAAATGAAATGAAATGTTATATTCAGAAAAGAAAGAGATAAAATAAAGAAGATACCATGACAAAGAGTTTCAGTCAATGTACAACAGCCAACATAGGCATCAATCAAAATGTTTATCCCATTAAGACAAATGAGAGGTTTTCAAACGAAATAATCAGAACTTTCTTAGAACAAGTAGTAATGATAATCTGACTTGATATCCTCATTAGCCACTCCCTGCAAAGGCTCCACCCTTCTCAAGGAAAACTCCTCGAGTTATTCAAATCAGTAAAATCTCTTCATAAACCACATCATAACAAATAAACTCCCTTCATTTTCAAAGTAAGTTGATTCCCATAAACCCTGAATGGCTCTGTATGAACCTTGTCCTTCTGCCTCCAGCTGGAACTTCAAAACAAGTCGACGATTGTTAAGGCAAATAAAAGCAGGAACCAATTTTTTTAACCCTGGCTACAGTTAAATCAAAACCTTATTTTTAAGTTGCTTGTTGATATCACACAGATGCCACTCCTGTAAGCGAAAAACCCATCCATACGAACAAGAACATTGAATGTTACAAATTAAAATTGTGTAAGAAAAGTCGTTGGATTGGTGTGTCCATTTACCTTTCTGCGAAGTTCCTCCATTTGTTCTAGCATTATCTGTGTCCATAATTGAAAGGAACACAATAAGAACATACTCAACTTCACAGATTATTCAATTTAGGTAAACTTCGAATAAACTCCTAAATACTAAACACAAACAAGTATAATCTCTTCCTTGCAAAGATCAAACCCTTTACTATATCAAAAACAGTAAACTTCGAATAAACTCCTCTCGAAATCAAAATGTAGACATGTTAACTCCAACAGTTGAACATGTTCTACAGATACCCAAACACCCAAATAACATCATAAACAGGCAAAAACTTCTTGCAAAATGAAGAATTTCATCAAATTCAGAGCAAAAGAAGAATTGTAGAAGAAAAGCAGTAAAGCAGTAAAGGGTATACAAAGCACAAACCTTTGGCTTGAATCACCATCTGCAGGAGGTAAGAAATCACTAGAACGCTCCAATCAAATTCGCCCACCTTGAGCGACTTCATCTTCATGAAGAAACAAATGCTCAATGTTCCTAAATGCCCCATGTAAGCAAACAAGAAGAACCCCAAACAAAATGGAAACGAGAACATTCAACCTCACGAGTAAAATAGGTGCCATAGGAGAATCAAGAAGAGTATAAGCAAAATTTCGTTTGATTCGAGAGATGGCTTCACCGAAGTTGTAAGGGCGGCTGAAGGAGGAAGGATCTTAGAGCTCCCGCCCTATTGTTGTTGTTCTTCTCTCTCTCGATCTCTCACTGGCTTGATCTTTTTGTCTCCCTCGCTTTCTCCCCCAATCTATCTCTCTCCTCGATCGAGCGAGAGGCGAATCGAGAGCTAGAAATAGGAGAATCGAGAGTGAGAGGTGATGGCGACAGTGAAAGGCGAGGCTAGGAAGTGCTTTGTGGCGAGGGAGATCGGTTTATGTTTTAGGTTGGAGACTAAAGCGGGATTCTAAAATTTTAGTGGCAATCTCTCCTGCTCATTTTTCCATAGCATTTTAATGTAATATAGTCATGTGATTGAAACTTGAGCTTTCCATAGTACAGGTTAAAAAAATGCTATGAACAATCGCTATTAATAGGCATTGTGGTGTAGTGATTGTTACGTGAAAAAAGGATTAGGATATGGTCACATTTCTTGTGAAAATTGCGTTGTATTGGCAATTGCAATTATTGACCTCTTACAATATCAAGTGGAATATAATTGCTTACATGTGCTAATCAATTGATTTTCATTTATGATATTTGTACAAGTATACAATACTACTTACACAGTTACACCCTCTTACCTTCTTTCATTTTTTTCTTTTTTCTTTTTATGTACTTGTAAGCTAGTCATGCATATATCACAACTTCGTTTGAGGTAAAACAAAATATGTTTGTTACTAAAATCACCTCGCAATTTCAAAATTGGATTCTTGGCACAAGGTGTTGAGAAGGTCGCCCGATGCTTTTAGGTGTGAAGATTAGAATAAGAAGAATAGTATTATCTGTAATGGTAAGGAAGTTGATTTTGCATTTGGTGGTGATTTAGGTCATGTGGCTTTTTTGATGTAAACTTGTCGAGGATAGGATGCAACTCAGGGCCATGACCAACCTAATTGTTGAGGGAAAAACCTGAAGTTAAGCTGGATCAAGTCAACCCATAGGCTAAAATTTCCTTGTTGAATTCAAGTAGATCGTTCTTGCCAATGGCATGACAGCTCAACGGTTGGAGCTTGGCAGATGGTACCACTTGGTCTTGGGTTCGAACCCAGCTTGCGGCATCTTTATCAGTTTATGGTGTGTTGACCAGTTCTGGTCTTTAATGGGTTCTGAGATCCTATAAAAACCCTACTCGCCTTCCAAAAAAAAAAAAAAAAAGTCGATATAATTCTTTTACCCAAAATACCACGGATTCTCATTTCAAGCCTCATCCACCATTCATAATAATCCGTTTTGTGTTTCAAGAGTGTTCAGGTTAATCCGGTTGCAAAGACCCCATCCCAAATCCAACCCTAATTTGGTTGGATTCATTTCAAATATGTTGACCATATGATCTTTTAGTCTGCCCAAAATTGCACCCCTAAAACATTAAAAAAAAAAAAAAAAAAACCTAAAGACATCTCAAATGAACTTTGGGTTTTTACATTACTAAAAGAGTAAAAGTTATTTGTCCCTATTCTATACTTTAGTTGCGGCTAATTATACTGTTTGGTCCAATGGGATGCGGTATGTAGACCGAAGGCTTCCGGTAGTCTAGGAATTAGAAGGGTGAAATAGTTAAACCATGTCTTGGAGATTCGGATTAGAAGACCAAGCTCTTTGGCGAAAGCTGGTTGTTGAGAACAAGGAAGTTGAATTGTAAATTAGTACACAAATCGAAAATGAGGACTTCTAGATCGTATCACAAGATTATTTTAAGACCTTTCTGAGTAATGTTCAAAATGTGAAATAAATATTACATGCATTTGAGTACTTTTATGCAAAGCAATAAATAATTGAATTTCACAAAGTAAATTAGAGTCCTCAGTCATCAACTTCAATAACCTCAAATTTCATTTGGTAACTAGATCTCAAGAAGAGTTTCTTCAATGTTGTTTAGAGTATTCCTTTGTAGGAGATGATGCAAGCAAGAAAAGTGTTAGACAGTGTGAGAAGAAAACCACCTTAGTAGTTTCGAGAAGTGAAAAGTCTCCCACTCTATTTGAATTTGTCTTGTATAATGGTATACGAGTGAGTTTTATTCAACCGAAATTCTTCCTGGCCTGGGAAAACCAGCCTGGTTGCTGCCTGGGGGAGCGAAAATACACTTTTGCCCCCCCCCCCCTCTTTAACAACCTTTTCGGAAATGGGTGTTAAATAGGGGGGGGGGGGGGGGGGCAAAAGTGAAACATAATAAAATAGGGTTGAGTACTCGAATCAGGTGTCATCTGCCTACAGTTGTGCAAATTGGTGAGCAACTATATACCTAAAGCGATGCTCTTGTCTGACATATCAGATGAAGCCAGTAATGGGAAGAGGGTTGACTCTTGGGATGATAAGTGGCTGACTAAAAGGCCACTAAATATCGATCTTGGAAATGTATGTAGAATTGGGGAGCAATTATGTACTTGAATCAGGTGCAATGTTGAGCTATATGACTTCAATGAAGTTGGTTCAGCTTGGGATTCACAATTACAGAGGGGTCTCAAGGAGTGAGTAATATTAAACAGATTGATTGTATTCGTTAAGTTGCTTAATCCGAATAGTTACTACAGAAATCTACAAGAATCTGACTACTGGGTTTGGGACTAACGGAATAATCTTTTTGGTCGACAGTTGCAACTTCCTCTCTTTCATTATTAATGCCTCTAGAGTGGTACAGACTTTAGTGCTCCTATCTTTTGGAAATGCAGACTACTGCTTGCTCTAATTTTCTTGAGTATGCAATTGCTCATGGCCATATCTTAACCTGGCTTTGGCTTTATTTTCAGTTTGTGAAGCTCAGCAATACTTTTTAGAACATCGATTTGTTCAAAAAAACTTAAGAGCCAGGCCTCCAGCGCCAGGGGAGGCTCCTATGCACGTTTTTAGGAGAGAGAGTATTCAAGGTGGCAAAAAGGGGATAACGTGAATCACAGAGCCCAGTTACTTTTTGTCTCTTCAAGCTGGCAAAAAGGGTATTCAGAAGTTAGCTTACCCCAAAATTTCTATACAAAGAAGATGCGAAGAAGATGAAGAAAACAATAAGAAATGGGGAGTTGGGATGGAACCAAAACCCTAGGCGATCAAAGCGCTTTTAGAAAATAAACCTTCAAGGTGCAGCTTTTGGAGACGAAAAGAGCGCTTCAAGGTTTTTTTTTGTTTGGAGACGAAACTGCAATCCTCCCCTTCTCAGATATGTTTTTGAGAGAAGGGATAATGTGAGTTAAACGGCCGTTAACTCCAGTTGGAGTTTTTTTGTTAACTTAGCCCTCTCTCCGAAAAAAACGTGCCAGAGAGGCTCCCTTGTACTCCTCTGGCGCGCCTCTCCTGGCTCTCTAGACCGGGAACAATATCTAATTTAACTCAACCAATTTGTTAATGCTCTTCCCTTATCTCCTCTCTGCAAAGTACATATTGTACCTGGAGAACAATGTCTAATTTAATTTATGAATTTATTCAAAAGGTTGAGGTGATGTTAGGGATAGGAGATGGTTAATTTTTGGGAAGATGTTTGGGTGGGAGAGACCACTAAAAGACAAAAGTCCAAGACTTTTTGCCTTGTGAGAGAAAGTAGGGTGAAGTTGTTGATTTTAGTATGCATATTAATGGCACCTTGCATTTAGACCTTCGTTTACATAAGAGTGTTCTTTCTGCTGGTGAAGTGGAGGGGTTTGTTATTTTCTTGGAGGCATTGCAGAATGTTACTTTGGGTCAGGATAATGAAAATGGGTGTGGAAGGAGATTAGAGACAAAGGCTTTTGAGTTGGTGTATTTTTTTTTTTTTTAGATTGGCTACGGATAACTTGCCTGCAGACACAAATGCTCATTAATAGCGTTTCAAAAATGCTATTGTAGGCTATCATAGCGTTTTAGAAAACGTTGTGTCTGCTGGAGCTATAATAGATACAGGGTTATTTATAGCGTTTTAGAAACGCTATTGTAAGTAGACCATTTATAGCGTTTCTGAAACGCTATTGTATACTGTACAATAGCGTTTGAAAAGCGCTATTGTTTAGGTTGTGAGAGCACTTAAAAAACGTTATTGTATAGTTACCAATAGCGTTTATTTAACGCTATTGTCTTCCCTCACGTAGCATTTAACAAATGCTATTGTATTTAGGTTCTATAACGTTTCTCAATACCCTTTTTTTTCTATAGCACTCATCAAGTGCTATCAAATGACTTTTTATAACATCTTATAAGTTTTATTTCTAGAAAATAAAAACTAAATGTGCCAAACATTTTTCCATGAACGACGAGGCACGATAATGTAATTAATAAGATAATGTATTACATCGAGTTACAAAATCTATCAAATAATAAAAATCAGACTACATTTATTTCAGTTGAAGCATGGTAAACAACCAAACATCGACCCAAAAGCCTGTACAAACTCTGCCCAAGACACCATACCAAATCAGCGCTCAGCGACAATTTCAACACTACGCCCTCAGCGCAGCAGCCAACGCCTCCACTGCCAAACAGTCCATAGCGAGCCAATACACCAAGGATAAAAGACTTGATAAGCCAATTGGCAAGTACTTAAGCACTGCTCCACAGCTTGCAAACTGAATTTGCAACTTACAAGAACAAAAATGCAACTTGCAGTCACAATGTTCAACCACATTTCTGCTAATGCTTCTCCCATACGAGAGAACTGGCCTCCCAAGAGTAAGAGTGTTCTTCCTAACTGCTGTTGCACCTTCTCATACCTGCTGCTTGGGGACTGCATTGGACGGCTAATAACATACCTGCTGTTTGGGGACTGCATACCTGCATACTGCTTAGTATTCTGTCCAGGTAAAAAATTGATAATGTCAAGTGAAATGCCAAAAGAGCTTGGTGATAAAATTGGAACAAAAAGTTGGCTATTATGAGAGATCCAGGTTACTCACATGAACAGAGACACCTTGCTTAATGTATTCTTCATCTGTGTCTAATTCCTTTTTCTCCGTCACATTGACCAAACACTCATCCCTGCCACTAAAGTCCATAGATCGAGATCGCCGCTCATAGTTTGGGCCAAAAACGTCTTGATATCTTTGAAGAATAGAAGGTAGCATACAATCATGGTTAGTTGATGAAAAGGAGCATAAAACAATATTACAGCTGTAGACCATTAAAAGAAAATCCAATCACTTGTAAGAAGATTATCACACTGTTCTTGAAAAAATAAATGCAAAGTTGTGTTGCTGTTTATCAAACAGGTTCAAGAATCATTCAGTTTTCTCAAACGAACAAAGTGGTTGTGCGGTTGATAAACATCTAAGTACAACATAGCCCTACTTAAAGCTTTACTAAATCCAACAAGCTGCATCAGAGAAAAATTCAATTGCTATATATAGCTTTGATAATGCAAAATGAATGACTATGGTATTCAAACAATTCAATGAAATTCTTTAAAAAGTCAATGCTCCCTACTTCCTCACTTCTCTACTTACAGGTTTTTATTGATGGTGGAACGCGAACTAAAAGACGCCAAGCACCTCCTTTCATGCTGGAAGCATCCTGTTTATCCTGGTGCTCCAACGAAATCTTTTTGGCCTGACCATTCCATTGCATGCACCCACCTTGAGTTTCCTGCTCAAATGTTTAATGCACTGCCCTTTGATTATCTGGCCGAGTTGGAATTGCATTTGAAGGGGGAAGAATTTTTTACAGAAGTAAGTGGGAATTGATAATAATATAATAAACTGATGCCTACCGGAAAGCTCAGTAGGGGCTGAGCTAGACAAGAAAGCAACTGTCAGCCCTCCAAATAGGCAGGGGAGAGATCCTTACCAATACATTTGAGATCCGGCTTAAATTAGATAAAAATTGAAGACGGTTTGTGGATATATATAAAATAAAAATAAAATAAAATAAATTGTAAAATTCAAAATTAAAACAAAAGGAAACTATATATTTCTATCTTACCTAGCCAGTTGCAAAAAAGATCATACTCTCCAGCATATATGAGAATCTTGATTCCGTCCTCAAGGAGACCAGGGATACCAACTTCTAAATTTCTCATCCAGTCCATCATCATGGCTTCATGCACTAAAGGGCTACAAGATACAAAGTCTATCTTGCCGACACCAAGAGCATCCTCAACTGTTTCTGTTGCAAGAAATTTTCCATATTCGAGAAATCATAGCAAAGGTCTCCCTCACATTTCTTTCGGATATCATAATACTGAAAAATTGCAAAAGCAACATTAAGTTACTCATGAAAATAAAAGAGATAGTTCTGATCTTCACATGTAATACTCAGAAAATGAACAATCAACTTTTCACAATGTCTTACATTCTTATCTCCAACAAGGGCCATGACCTTACTGTACATGGAATTGCAAACAACATATGCTGCGTAGCAAGAGGTTTGACCATCGGTGCCTGAAAAACATTACTTGTCAAACATTGTGGGTGGCTTTTAATGCTCAAGGAATAAAACCATATTTTCAACTAATGGATGTTTCTTCAATAGTTGAGAATAAATACAAGCAAAAGTGTGAATGTCATACAAGGAAACTAATAAGGATAAAATCTAAAATACAAAGTATTACCACAAATTTTGATTGCTAATTCACATGCTGGAAGCATCCTGTTTATTGATCTTGGAGTCTCTGTCAAGCTAGCTGCATAAACCACGCCTGAATTTGCAGCAGTAGTTGAGGGAGCTGGAACAACATAATGTTCTAGGCCATGTTACATTGTTAAGATCAAAATGTATAAGAGGACTTGCATTATCCTGTTCTATGGAATTCTCCTGATAAGCTCTCCAACTGGCCGCAACTATTTCATGATATAAATACAACTATGTCCCCACTTCGCTGATTTTTTGTGCAAGACAGAAAAATTATAAGCTTATCTTTATTATTAACAAACAAATAATACACTGGGTCTGCAATGCCACGGTAAATCACATCTTACCATCATTTGCAATCTTATCAAATAAAAAAAGAATAGCAAGCCGAGTCAAGATAACAGCAAAATCATCCTGCAATAAAGAAACATGAGATTCTCTTCCAGGATAGGGTCGACAAAAAGTTAACCCACTGAAACTGCGTTTCTTCAAAGCATCACTTAGAACATACCTTCCAGTCAGGAATATTTCATGGAGTGCATCACGCAAGTACTCACTGGAATGTACATGAGGATTGTAACAAAAATAACACCATTCTGCAACTGAAAATAATTAATATTTAGTGCTTAAAAAGATTTCCAAGTATATATTACATTCGCGAAACATGTTCTACTATGAATAAGATTAGCAATTTAGCATGATCAATTACAAAGTAGCAAAGCGAAGAGTATCTAAAAGATCGAAATACATGATCCTCAACTCTACACAAAAGAACAAAACACTTCATTCTATATCTCAGTAAGTTATAAGAATCTCGAATGAGAATGGAACAACCTTAATACAGGTACCCGAGCATGACAACATAGAACATAAAAGCTAGCATACCTTGATGTTGATGTTTGATAGACGCTGCTCTAGGTTTGACTGCCCTTTTTTTTACCCTAGTGCATGGAAAGGATGCATTGCCACTCAAATGACTTCTCTTTTCATCCATTCCATCTTTGTGGCTTACAGATCCCTGTGGCTTCGAAGGTGAGTCCTTAGGTCTATTAATATCTTCTTCTGGTTCAGCTACACCATCTTTAGCCTTCTCAGTATCCTCCTTAGGCTCTTCATCATTGTTTCTCTTTAAGCATTTCTGATATGATATAGACCACTTCTACTGTTCTATCCTCTAGAGTCATCCCAAAATGGTGTTCTGTACAAGAAAAATGAAATTTAAATATAAACTTGCCTTATCTACTACATCACAAAGAATGCACACTGGCTGCAACGTCACGCTAAAACAGAGATTATCATCACTGGCATTTGTCTCAAGCAAAATAAGAACGTACCAAGCTCTTTGATGACATTAGCAATATTAAACTGCATTACCAAAAGAACAAAAAATGAAGATTAGGAGATTTTGTTAGCGAAAGAGTCAACTAAGAGATAATCCACTAAAACTTACAGTTGGTTCAGATCTCAGTTTTCCCAGATATTGATGGAGGAAAGGAAGCATTTCGTCCCTGCTAGGTTGTTTCTCAAGCTCGCCTTCTCCTAATGTCAAAATAGATTTCCAACAGATTTCTTGCAGGTTGAACAGAAAAGAAGCCTTTGTATAATTGCATAATAAAACACTAGAAAAGATGGATACTTCCATCTCTATTTTAGATGTTGTAAGATTGTACTCAACACTATACAATACCTGACTAGTCTATAAAGCTATTATGGTCTTTAGAGATCAAAATACTCAAACACTTGACATATGGTAGACACCAACACTCTCTTTGTATTAGTTCATACGGCGACATGAGAATTTTAAATGATGCTGGCATAAAAATTACAACACGCTGCAACTGAAACTAACTATATATCTTATGCAAAAAAGGAAAAGAAAAAGAAAAAACCTAATATATTAGGGAAAGAGACTCTTAAACAAATGTAGTTCAAGAATTGGGAAATTAACGAATTCCAGACCAGACATGCACAAAATATGCTCTACTATGAAAAAATGCATCATTAAACATGGTACCAAAGGGGAGAATATCTAAAAGCATGAAATACATGATCCTATCAACTCTAAATTTAAAGAACCACACTCAGACACTAATACTTCATTCTGTATCTGAATAAGATATAAGAATCTCAAATGAGAATGAAATGACCTTAATGAGCATTTGTGTTGTAGTGACCAGAGGAAGTTAAACAGAAATGAAAACCCACCATGGAATGGATCGGGGACCCTATCTGAATCAAAACAAGACTCACCCATTGTAAAACAATCAATTTATTAAACTTGGCCTTCCTGAACTCCTCTGGAATGTCCCCATCCGCAAATGGATCATCTTCCTCTTCTTCCATCGACTTCCCCAAGAATCCAGACCTCAATTGCCCAGACCTTAATTTCCCAGACCTCAAATGCCCAGACCTCATATTCCTCTCTGATTTCTTATCCCGCTGATGCTCATCCAATGGAATTTCCAACAATCTCGACTTAGTAGTCTTCGACCTCAAAAACCCAGGTGTCCTTTTGAACGAACTACTCGAAGAAATGCATCTCAAAAGCTGTGCTTCTTGTTTATCCTCACTTCTCCCGTCATCATTAGTCGATGAAGCCTTTATCCACTGTGGCGAGAATTGTTGATTCGTGGGGCTTTCAGAAACCGTAGGTAAAGTAAACCCATGATCCTTACTCAGCTCATCCATCTCCAAATCCATGTCCAATGACATCTCCCCTGAAACCCTGTGTTTATGCAAAAACTGGCCAATAAGCTTCAATGGTGGATCATCTTTCACCATCTGCTTCTTCCGACCTTGTTGGAAATCAAACCCATATTCCCCATCCCCTTCTCTAACAATCTCATTGTTGCTATTTTCACTTGGACCTTCTTTGCTCTCTGGGTCTCCCTCTCTTTCATTCCAAAAATGATAACTTGAATCCCTCCAGATTTCAACCTCCTTTATTTCTCCTAACCCCCCACATCTAGCAAGTTGAATAGTCACTGATACACTGATAAATTGTAGTCAAGGAAAGAAACTGATAAACCAAAGTATTTTTTAAGAAAGAAACGAGCAGTACCTCAGTAGGTGATGAAAGGAGTGATTATCTGTTGGAATCTAAATGGTCGTTCACTCTTTTGCTTGATTTTTTACAGATTAAATAGTGCTTTACATGGATCACAACACAACTATTTATTCAACAAACCAGTAGAAGCATTTTTCTTGAACTACCTTGCTTTTCAGACTTTGCAATGTGTTTGGACATTATAAAGGCATGCATTCAGAAGTAACGTAATACAATCGGTAAGCAAAAGTAAAAGGAAATTTGCAGGGAAATAAAACATCAGTTACGCAGAACAGGACTGGAAAATCTGAACTGTTATATAACTTTCCAGTGGAAATTTGGATTATAAGCAAGTCCAAATAGCTATTTTAAAAAACAATTGGTAAATGAGTACATGAGCAATCATTCAAATTAGATGATTCCGTTTTGGATATCTACAATCAATCGCAAAATCAAAATGTAAAATAACAGTTTGGACTTTCTTGAAAGAAATGTTGTTGTATGATTACCTTAGATGTCAAAACATGTAAATTTGGAAAGACAAGAAGATAGGAGCCTAAATGTTTATAACACTTTCTATTAATCAAATGAGTTCAAATTTTGACGGAAACAAAATACCAAACGGGAAAACAAATGGTCTTGGAGAGTGCATTTATCAGCTAGTAAAAGGAGACTCATTTGGTAGGGTTTCGTGTCTTGGATTGAGAAAAAAAAAATACTTGTTAGAAGGTGATATGCTAATAAAGGTACTGCTGAAATCCCTTTTCTCAACTTGATTTCATTATGTTTAAACTTTACAAACAATATTGAAGCTAATTTTCAATACCTGCCACTGGATGATGCTTCTTGCTTTAACAAATTGAGCTTCAAGTTCAATTTCCCTTTCAGTTGCTTCAGAAGTGACCCGCTCTTTTTTTGTACATCTTGTAGTTGAACCATACGCTCCTAACCAAATCAACAATTAACAGTTAGACGCTAAATAAAATGTAAATATAAACAATACATTTTCTAAGAAATAACTTCCAAAATGGAGCAAAAGAATATGGAAGTTACCTTGATAGAAGTCATCTTTGTTCGCAGACTCTTCTCTGTTTGATCTCTAGCCAAGTGAAAAGAAAGATCAAAGACATCCTACACATAAGAATCCTCTTAGATCACAAATAGAGGAATTAAATCATCAAAAGCTTTCATTTCCAAGATTGTAGTGCATAGTGTAGCCCTTACCGTTCTGCCCCCAACGGAGACTACAAGGGGTCAGAATCAGGTATTTTATTGATGGACATTCGATGACGGATAACTTGCTTTGGCAATCCATTTGGAGCAGTTAAGAAGTCCTCATATCCATCTTGAGATGGTGGTCCTTTGCCATTTTGAGAAGTTTTCTGGGGTTTTTGGAATTGATTCATGCAGGTTTGCACTTGTGGTTTGATCACAAGGTGCTGCTCTGAGCTCTCCTTCATCTGCCTTATGGGCATGGTGACTCAAATGTGTGTCCCAAGCCAAAGAGAAAAACTTTGCCTTCACCGACTTCACCAATGTGTATCTCTTTTACTCTTCCCTTCTCTTGTCTTACTTGGAAACACACTGAGGTTCTAAACTATTTGTACTACAAAATCCAAAGAAGCAAATAGAAGAAAGTCATGTCAACAAGGTAACTCCAATAGAAAATCAAATAAACATATAGAAATAAATGATGCATTACATCACACCTACATACAAGAAGGCAAAA
The DNA here is from genome assembly GCA_963556465.1 of Berberis vulgaris. NCBI lineage: Eukaryota > Viridiplantae > Streptophyta > Magnoliopsida > Ranunculales > Berberidaceae > Berberis > Berberis vulgaris. Next base: position 26,456,246 of record OY747137.1, on the reverse strand, counting down.
ATGGAATGAAAGAAATACCAGTCTTTGTTGCAGAATACAAGCATTACCATTAACTGATGTTCTCTGGAAGAGGTAGTAGTATTGAAGGAAGATCTAGGGGTCTCGACACATGAATATTCTTGGGCAAGATCAGGACACTGTTCTTTCCAAGAGGTGATTAGTCTCTTCAAAACGTAATTTGTTTTGGGTAGTAAAGTTGCAGACAAAGGTTGTCGGGTAATGGGGCATGTTGTATTTCCTTTTTTCAGCCATTCTTGAATTGCTCTTCTTTCATATGTTTGACCAGTTTTGAGTGTAACCAGATCAATGAGAAGCTGGCATGTGATTGGACACATAAAATCCTTTGGTGGTCTATTTAGAGGAGTCGTCTTCCCTAATGATGCAACATAAGTACTGAGGCTACCATCTACTCTTCATATTCATTAAGCGAACTACAGAAGCAAAAAATAAAAACTCTTGAAGAAAGAAAATAGACTTTTGTTCACAATTACATAATAGACACAAAATCATATTAACTCATAAAAGTTATAACATTGAAATGATTCATTCGAGACTTACCTATTTGTTAGGATTTGAGTATTCACATTGTCAAAACTCACGCTCCGCCGAGAACTTAAGTTCTTCCTGACACTTTTTGGCTTCTCCTGTGGAAAAAACAACATCAGGAAACAAGAAAAGTAGCAATGTTAACATCTCATTTTATGAATGAACACTTGGAACATTTGAAGATGAATCTCAAGATTTACGACTTTACTTTAACTTCACTATCTGATTCTGAACTGAGGCTGGAATCACTATACAACTGAGGTGATTGTGACAAAGAGGCAGAAGCAGTAGGATCTTTTAGACGATTAGATAAAAGACCCACAATGGGCTCAACATCCTTTTTAGAACTTCCACTTTGCTTTAATGATGGAGATTTCGGAGAGGGGGTTTTAGGGGAATCTACAGGAGAGAAAAGCATAGGAGAACGTGTGTGTCCCTTCTTCTTCAGTTGTTGCACTTTCGACACACTTCCTCCAATGTTGTTATTTCTACCGCTATTAGTCGGAGTTTTTGCTTCCGACTCCATATCAGCATCACCACGCTCTGGGCCACAATCATCTTCATCCTCCATAATTGACTCGGCCTAATTAAGAGCAAAGACTTAAAATCAACATCTACAAAATCCAAAAACTAGCTCTAGAAACAGAAAAAACATATGAACTCAAAGATTATAAACTTGACAATTGCTAATAGAATCTTCTAATTCACAAGTTGAAATTACCTTAGGGCTCCATCTAGCAAATTCACCATGTTTTACATTAGGGGACGAAGTTGTGTTCAATCTATCATTATCTCCTTCATCTTCTTTATCTTTCACAAATGGAGAAAAACCAGCACTCTTAGGAAAAATAAGCCCAAATTTCACATAATCTGGAATAGACCGGCTCATTTCATGCAAAGGAGTTGTCGGTGGCTCTGCTATTGGAACCATTGGGAGGGCCTTCTTGCTTGTTGTTGAATCAGACTTTATGCAATCCTTGTAATATTTTGAATACAGGCGTGTATTCTCATCCAACGATTGCCCATAACGCTACTCCAACTTTTGCATCTTTTCAGCTTGATCAGGCCTCATAGAGAACGCTAAAGACTCATTGATTTATCATCCTTGCTCGAATAAATCTGCAAACCTCAACAAATTCAAAGTTCCAACACTCAAACGAACCCTAACCCTAGAATTGCCTCAGCTCCAAAATTGATCACAGAGAAATTGAGAGAGGGAAATAGAGTGAGCTGCATCAGCAAGACCCAGCGGAAATCGAGTGAGAGCGACAGAGAGATGTGTTATTTCTTTTGAGAGAGTGCGAGCGCGTTTTTCAGATTTTAGAGAGAAATAATCGCGCGGTTTTAACTTTTCAATGTCCCGCATTTTTTTCAATAGCGTTTTAATACTTAAATGTTATTAGAATTTAGGTTTTTATAGCATAAACGTAAAAAACACTATCATCAATTGCTATTAATAAGTAACTGTGGTGTAGTGAGATTGCCTTTAAGATTTTCCAAACAAAATGGTGTGGAAAAAAGCATTACCTTCAAGGGTGTGTTTTTATGCGAGTTGTGTGGAAATGGCTACCATCCAAGGTAGAGCTGTCACGAGCAATATGGACATTGAAGTGGAATGTAGCTTTTATCACATTGAGTCAAAGAGTGCAGTTCATATTCTTATGCATTGTGGGTGGGTCTATGTATGATGCATTTTTGTGATTTGCTTGGTGTTAGTTGGTTGTTGCGTCGAGGTCAACAAAATTGTTGGAGTTACCTTTTTTTTATCTATAGTCGACACGCTTGGTAAAGAGGACTTCGTGTGAGAAATTTGTTAAGAAGTTGAACAATGCCAAACCATCTTTCTCCGAAAGGGAAAGAAATTTGGAATTTAACTTTTCTATTTATGGAAATGTTGTAAAGAAGTTGAACGATGCCAAACCATCTTTCTCCTGAAGGGAAGAGATTTTGAATTTACTTCCTTATGCATTATTGATGCATCCAAAAATCGTCCTCCTGTGAGTTAGACCTGCAAAACAGACGTTAGACTGCCAATGACCACCTTTTTGGTTGTCGAAGGCACTCCGTGCTTAAGTCAGCAAATCTGTTTGAAGAAAGAAAGTAAATCTGGACAAAACTCAGTTAAAGTTGCATACCTGTGTCGATTGTTCCCTTTACCTTTTATAATGGTCATGGTTAATTCTCTGCGAGACTTAAGCAAGTGAGGCACAACAGAAGGAGATGTTTCTAGTAGCAGTCTCCTTGTTAAATAGAATATAAGATTGGATGAAGTAATAGGTGTGACAAGAGGCATTCAAAGAACTGATCTGGAAGCAAAATCTTGTCCTCTTGTTCCGGTATGTTTTCGCCCTGAAAATGGTTATGGATCCTGCTGTTAGTAAAGGGTAAAATACTATGAAAACTAGCTAAGATATAGGAAGGGCGTTACTGGTCCCATTGTTTTAAAACATCCATTAAAAGTTTTATGTTTAGGTAGGCCTATTTGTCCATAAACTATGAAACCTAGGTATTTTTAATTTTTTCTTCAACCTATTACTTATTTGATGTTGCTTTCTGTCAGTGGCATGAGAGATTTAACGAACAAGTGTTCTTGGTTTGTGAATTTGTTTACTATAGCTTCTCAACTTTTGCCTATTTTGACACTTGCCATGTTCTACCATTTTTATTATGTTCAGGGCATGAGGAGGTATGATGTTCCAGAGGCTTATTAGAAAAGTAGTGATGATACACCAAAACGTCCTCTCTTCTACATGGTACATGTGTCATGATGATCTTGAGAAATAATAGGCCCAAGCAATCAGCCCAGCATTGATTCGGTCTAAGCATCTTCAAGCCCGCGCGCCGCAGTCTGCAAGACGGACCCAAATCACTACAGCCTGCTAAGCCCACACGTCTCACAGCCATCCCTAATACCCGTAAGCGCTGCTAAGGCAAGTATCTCAGGGATCAGCTCCGGACAGGCAAGACAACAACACTTTGCTTCCAACTAGGAAGCAAATACCAGAGTATACGTCGTACATGGAAACCACCATCTATGGATAACACTTCAATTGAGAACCATCTCCTGCGTATCTAGGAGCACAAGCCTAACAGGAAAACTTCCCTCCACAAGACAACTCCTAATTAGATAAGGATCTCTACAAAGATCTCCTTCCCTAAACTACGCCATCGATGGCCTGGTCAAACCAAGACTCTAACACTATAAATAAGACATGAGTTTGGTAAGCTAATGTACACTAAAAATTTCCTGTTTACAACATTACGCCTTCCTCAGATCTCTGTCTGACTTTAGCATCAGAGTGCCATCGGCCACCACAATGATGGGCCGTGGCTCATGTGTGTTCCTTGTGCAAGTTAGCAGGTCAAGAGCAAGCAAAGAGCAAAAATCGACTGCATCATACGAGAAGAAATTATGAGGTCTTAGCGAACTAATTGAGTGCTCAACCAGAGCAGGTGACCATGCATAATAGCATGTCTCATCAAGACTAACCGGCACAAATGTCAGAACATCCGAAGACTCCAGCATTAGAGATCTTCCTTCAGCCTTTGAAAAACCCAAAGCATATTCTTTGAGTAAGAGCATTTGAAGAAGTGAACTCGGTAGAAGATAATGCCTACAACGATGAAGAAACATCATTATATATACATAGTAGTTCACCAAACAGGCGCTTCAACATTAAATATCAGCATTAAGTGTAGTATGAGAAATGAGAAGGCGACGGTTCCCAAGGAACTGTATTGGACCACGTTCATCCAATTAATGATGTTGTACACAACCCCATTAATTTGGGGGAATAACCGATGCTCAACCATCTCGTGATCTATGTTGTATGTGTATCACCATGCAATCTATGATGTACACGTTGCGTCATGATCTTATGATAGGACCTAGCTGCTCTTTTACGAGTCTATCGGCTCGGTCCACAATTCGCGCGACATTCTACCACGTGCACTAGCGCAAGCAGTAGAAACCCTAGTCACTTTTGACACACGGAGCACACCTGCATACCACCAGCTGATTTCAGGTACTTATTTCTTCTTGAAAAAACTAATCCGCATGATGCAATCCGTCTGCAAAAGTAGGCCCGCAACGGGCAGAGCCCCGGCCTGACCAGGTAAGCTTAGTTAGTTTCAACTATTAATGACGGCTTCTGGTTCAGTCTGACACCTAATTCGCCACACCTGAATGTCGATGGCTTAGGAAGTTGGAGTTTAATCAGCGCTCTTGCGTCTGATGATGACGACTCGCCGGGGCCATCGCCCCCTTCGTGAGTAAGGGACGATGAACCCGATCAAGTAAGCCTAGCCAGTGATGACTGACAACGACAGCTTCTGGTCAAAGCCCAGACCAATAACCCCCTCTGCGCGGGTGTATATTGTTTGGAAGGTGGGAGCCTAGTCAGTTCTGACTTATCTCGACGACCACTGCTCTTTTACAGACCATGGTCATCGAAAACTCTCAAATTTGTAGCTCAATGCACACGGATGTAAATGATTTGGAAGGTGGGAGCCTAGTCAGATCCTAGTGATGCCGACGGCTTGGCACAAGACCACTGCTCTTATACAGACCATGGCCACTGAATTTTCTCATCCCAAATATGTAGCCACTCCGTGCGGACGTAGATGGTTTGGAAAGCGGGAGTCTAGTCAGCTCCGACTGATGTCGACGACTTGCCACAGGATCATTGCTCTCCAAAAGACCATGATCACCAAATTATCACACCTCAAACCAGTAATCCGCTCCGCGCGGGCATAGATGGTCTGAAAGGTGGGAGCCCAATCAGCCCAGTCACAACGGTCGCTGAATTCGAAAAGAACTCAAACAGCGCTCTCGCACTCACATAGGCTAGCATTCAGTTATCAGCAGTGGCCACATGAGCCAACTCAATAATCAATCCGCTAACACACAGACTAATGGCATACGGAATGTCAGCTCGAGCTTACGAAACCTGACTTGGGACAAGCGCTCTAGCTTAAATACAACGCATGTGGTCAAATGCAACAGTTCACTCATGCTAGCAACCACAACCGATGATCAGATGCACAAATTAAGTCTCTAACGGCTTACGTAAAGATGAACTACAATCTGGGTAGCATAACCCACCGACAAATCATCCGCATAACGTCACTATTGGGCGTAACCATGTGATAGCAACTCTGAGACCTCACAGAAGAACATGCTAGAATTATTCGCGATACAAATGATCGATCTCTCAAACAGACTACCTGGCTTCCTGCTAACCCAACCGGACCTTTGTCAAAGTAAAACGACAAGGCAAAATGGAAAACATGCAACAAGGAGATCGAAGAGAATGCGATAGGGGGTACAAATACGAGGTAACTAAGCTTGGCAGGAGAAGGAACATGAGTTGCATCCATGCACGCATCAATCCGAGCGCCACGATCCGGATCGCCCTCTTCTTTTAATGACTCAGAGACCATACCGAAGTCTGCATAAGACATTTTCTTGTAATAAGCAAGGTCCCAATTCGGATGCTCTCATTTTATCAACACCAACACTTCTAACCTCCCATGCACGATCCAACAGAATTCACACTTGCCTTGCGCCTTGAAAAGCTCTTCCTTGCGTGCCTTTGCTTCAGTAAGTTCACTCTCCAACAACTCCAACTTACTTATCAGCGCATCAACCTGAGACTGCTCAATAGTTAGGTTATTCTTAGGTGCGCTAAGTTCATCTTGCTCCAGGAGAAGTTGGTCCACAACTTTCCTCACTTCCCAAACATTGAATTCCACATCGGCCTCAAACTGCTGTCTCTTGGCAACCCACTCAGCCTTCTTCATGGTGTTCTCATCAACCAAAGACTGCAATTCAGAATGCATCTTAGCCGCAACTTTCTGCGCAACTTCCAGATCACGGTGGACCAAGTTCAACTCTAGTCTGGATCCGTCCCTTGCGGACACCGCCTTTGCTAAATCAAACTCAAGGGCTTCCAAACGAACCCTCTGAGTCTCGGCAACAACGGTTAACTTCTCCAGCCTCATCTTCTCAATTTGCTTTCTCATCAACTCAATCTCGAAAAGTGCATCAGAATACAACTTCTGCATATTCGAAAAGATACAACTTGTTTGAAACTTTTCTTTTGCTTGAATTCGCTTCCATTCATGCGACACGCAGTTGAGTTTAAGGTGCCTTTGATTTTTTGAAAAGTTTTCAAAGAAAAAGAAGTTTTCCTTTAAAAAAAGAATTTTTCAAGAAAAAACACTCAATTTGTTTTTCCACTGCTTGATTTCTGTAAGGAAAAAAATTGGGTGATGTACTAAATCCTCTACAAACCCTGGAAATTTGAAGAACCCCAACTCATAAGTATATTATTTAACCTCCAAATCAAAGCCAAAATTGCATCAAAATTGACCATAGAGATAAGAGAGAGAAATAGAGATGGGATCGATAGGTCTGGGATGAAAGATGGCTTTGAACCTGTTTGAAACTTTGAGTTGAGGAGGAGATAAGTTGTTTCGAGAGAAAAAAGTTGGGTGAAAAGTTTGAGCATGAGAAAGTTTTCCTAGGACTCGAAAAAAAACCTTGAACGAAGTGAGAAAAGGGGGTCACGTGCGAAAAAGTTTTATTTCTCTCAAACGAAGATGGAACACCAAAAAACTGTCTTCAAGGATTTTTTTACATGACAAACCCAAAAATCAAATGCAACCTAAGCGTGGAACGAGTGCTGAGTCAAAAGTTCAAAATTTACAAGGATTGAGGCATGGTTCTGGACTTTGTTAAAGCACTATGGAAACATGGTTTGTTGCAAGATTAGATTTCTTGGTGGCTGGCAACTATGGCAAGCAGTTTGAAGATATTGTACATTATTGCAATTTAAGGGGGTGTGTTGTATGGTTGCTTTTAGTCCATGACAACCTTTTACGCAAAAAAAAAAAAAAAAAAAAAAAAAAAAAAAAAATCCTTTTACGCATGTTTTGAGGTTACATTCATCATCGGTATTTGGATATGTAATCCATGACACGAGAATCACACTTCTTCACTCCCTAAATAGATTTGTATGGATGTTGTACGATGCTATTAGCATATTTCTGAACTCATTAAATAGGATAAGTAAATTGAATCTATGAATCAAATTATCCGATGTCGATCCGTTTGTGTGTGTGTGTGTTTTTTTTTTTCAACAACTCCATTGGTTTTCTTTTTCAAACAACGACAAAAAAACCACAAATAATGGCAAGCCATATTTATGATTATTAAGTTAAGCTTTGACTAGCAATATAGGAAACGAGCTATAAAACAAACAAAGCTATACCTTATTACAAGATCTTCAACACAATTGGGCAAGTCACATTTGGCTTGTTTTAATTTTTAGGGTGAAACTTAATATCTGCAAACTAGTGATGACGATATCAGTCTCTCTTAATTATCATTCTCAAATACATCCTTAATAAATCTATTGAAATTTTCATAGGATGATCCTCCAATTTTAGTAGCATTTTGTGCCTTCTGTTTCCATTTCAAGGCATTATTTCTCATTTTCTCCTTTCTCACCTTCCATCAATTCTTTAACAAGCAGCTCAGTTTCCTCTTTTTTTAACATTGTTGTCGATTTCCATTCCTATTTCCCACGTGGTACATGCGTACTTACAATTGGTTTGTTGTTCTGCAAAAAATGGACAACAAATCATTGGCACTTTATTACATATACTTTCCATCATGGAATTCCACCCCAATGTGTTAAAAACCCGGCAACAGAAGGGTGAGCAAGTACTTGATGAGGGCACCAACTTGCAATAGTCCCTCGATCTTTAGTCTCTTTAATAAATTCTGGAGGCAACCCAGTGGAGTCGCCCATAAGAATATTCTGGTGTTTATTGTTGCCAAGTCCCCATGCAAACTCTATGAAGTGTTGCCAAGTGTTGTGACTGTTATACCACCAAAATTCACATAAACGACTTAGTTGGGGCTTTTTTTCATATAACTACTTTAGGCAGTCTAGGTCTTCTTTTCATAAGCTTGCAGATCTAAATGATTTCAATCAACTGTCAGGAAAGTTTGAACTAAGCATTGATAGAAAACCTACAGTGTAAATGTTAGGAAACTCCAATGAAATAGCACCAAGAACTTCAAACTCAAAGTCATCGAATGTGTTGAAGATAATGGCTGAAGAATACAAACAATTTTGTGCTTCCTTGCTCAAGAAATCAAGAAGGATGTCATCAGGATTAGTAGTTCGGATAAAACTAGGGATGTCCTTCAGTCGCATGGTTTTTATGCCCGGTATCCAATCGATTGGGGTGCCAAGATAGCCATTGTTGAAGTAACTTTCATCTGTAGATGGTATGCCATTGATAATAATAATAATAATAATAATAATAATAATAATAATAATAATAATAATAATAATAATAATAATAATAATAATAATAATAATAATATGCTGGAAAAAAAGAAGCTAATGCAAAGTAAATTATGATATACTTCGCCAAATTTCAAGTCCCTTATTGAAAATGGAGAATTGCCAAAATCTCTCTGCATGAGACAAAGTTTATGTTAAAAAAGTTGATTATGTAAAAAGGTTAATTTCAAGGTTGACTCTTTTACATAATTTGTCTAAGAAGAACTTGTTTTTTACTAACTTGGAAAATACATATTTACCTTTAGGTTGGACTATAGCAAAAAATAATGATGGATCTAAGTCGAGGAGGTGGAGGTGGTGACCAATTGTAGGGGTGGGCATCCCATCCCGATTTTTTCGGGTTTTAATGGGATTGAATAATTTCATTCCGATCCCGTCCCGTCCCGTTCTAGAATGGGATGGGATGGGATGAAGATTTTCAATCCCGCCAATCCCGTCCCGAGCTATTTTTTTAATATTTATTATTAATATTTTTATTTATTTATTTATTTTTATTCATATAAACTTACAGATGACTGACAGAAACTCATGGTGTTTGCAGTGGTAACAAAAATGTTACTTCAATAAATAAATATTCATTAAGCAAGAGAAAGATAGCAGACTGTTGCTTGGATTCCCAATAAAAGTGGCTCCAATTATTTAACTTCCAAAAATTGATAATACCCAGGTGAAGATGAAAAATGACAATTGACTGAGTAATACATATTCAGAAGGGAACATTCAGGGGTGGAGCCAAGAATTTGAGATGCCCAAAACTGTAAAAATAAATTTTTTTAATTACAATATATGTATTGATGGTAAACCATTATGAATATGTTAGAGCATCACCAATAGGTCTATATTTCTTCCCTAACAAAAAATGAAATGTCATTTTGTCAAGGAACCATAAATTTTGTTTCCCACTGTAATGAAATTGTAAAATCAGTTGGGAGGCCATCACAACGACACAATACTCTTAGTGGGTCCCATTTATCATGTAATTTTCTAAAAGTCAAACCCACTCGACTTCATTGTTAGGGGATTTAGTGGCTACGCTTATATTTGCATGCCACATCTATATCTAATTATAAGAAAGTTATTTTGACGCTCTTATATGATGATAATCTTCGCGGCAGTCACAGGAAGCACGCTGATCCAGTCCCGTCCCGTCCCGAACCCGTTTCGGATGGGACGAGATTGGGATGAGATTTTTTCCATCCCGTCCCGTCCCGATCCCGTATGAATGGGATGGGTATATCTCGTCCCATCCCGTCCCGTGCCCACCCCTAACCAATTGTTTTGAAAATCTTTAGCAGAGTACTGTAATCATTCAACTCTAGCTTTAAGTTGTTTGGTTTATTTCAAATTCCAACACCTAAATGCCATTACTCAAAAAAATATATATTTAATAACTATAAAAATACACAATAAAAAATAAGTTAACTAATAATTGATGATACACCAAACCGTCTTCTGATCAGTGTCGTACACGTATCATGATAATCTCGTCAACAAAATAAAACATGCCCGATTGCATGCTCAATCCAGTGAGGCCCAAACAGCAGTAAGCCTACTATTGGCAAATTTCAGAACGTTGGACCCGAATTGCATTGTGCATTGTGCATTTAAGCCCACACGTCACGCAGTCAAGCCCAATACTCGTAAGCCCTGATAAGCCAAGAGTCTCGAGAATTGACCCAAGACAGACATGCCAGTAGTGCACCGGTTCCGACTAGGAAACAAATACTAGAGTATAAGTCGGGCAATCCTTAAATGGACAACACTCAGAAAGGGAAAGCTCTCCCCCAGATCTAGGAGCACGAGTTGTGTAGGGAAACTTCCCACAAGAACAACTCCAAAACAGGAAAGGATCTCTAGCAAGATATATTTTCCTAAACTACGCCACCAAAGGCCTAGCTGAACAAGGACTCTCAAACTATAAAAAAAAAGATAAGGTCGATGAACTTAAGTTATGCTACAAAACCCCAATTTACAACTTTAAGTCTCTCTTAAGCCTTATCTAACTTGAGCATCAAAGTGTCATCGATTGCCACACGGTGGTTCTTTGCTCACGTGTGCTACCTGTGCAGGTCTAGGTAAGCCGCGAGAAAGAATAGCAAGAATCGACTACATCAGTTTGGCACCGTCCGTGGGGAGCGATAAAGTTCCTCAGAAGAAGTAGTTGTACCACCTTTTACCAGAAACCAGAAAGATGGTGACAACAAGGTTTCACAACAATGGACATGTGATAGAACACGCTCATATCAGCAGAGCGCCGCCCCCTCCGGCACCACCGCTACCTCGGGAGGAACCTTCGCAGACCCCCGTGCCAGCGTCATCCATTATGTACCCAAGGGTGAATCTACTGTCGACTCAGATACAACAAGTCATGGGAATGGTAAATATACTCAAATCCATGAAACAGAAGCCGGATGAGATGTTGAGGGCATAGTCACACACTTCAATAAAGAGTTGACTCTCGTCAACGATTGTAGTGACACGTTAGACATCCCAGCCTTCACCGAAGGTCTGAGGAATGACAAGTTCTACAACTTCCTTACCTTGGACCCCCCGTCAAATATGGTAGACCTGCTGAAGGAATCACCGAATTACATCGTTCTAGACGAGAAGCTGACCACAAACAGCGAGGAGCACGACAATGAAGTGTGTGTCCTGCACGGAGTAAACTCAGAGACTTAACAGTTCAACTGGTCCCGAAAAAGGTTGCTCCGCGAATTGCAAACCAAGTTAGCCTATGAGGACCAACGGTTGTAGCACATTCACTCTTAGAGCCTGATCCTGCCCCTAACTTTCACAGACGCGGACGTCCAGGGCGTCCGCATAAGGCATAATGATGCCCTGGTGATATCGGTTTCCATAGCAAACTGGAAAGTGAGGATGGCTTTAATAGACACTGGAAGTTGTACGAACGTGTTGTTCCTAAACATGTTCTGTAACATGCAACTGAAGGATGAAATCCTAAGCCCCTCGACAAATCCCCTGGTCTAACTTAGCTAGGAAAAGTACTTCCCTATGGGGAGGATCAAATTAACAGTAGTGGTGGGAGAACCACGACTCCTGAAAATAATCCTTCGGGAGTTCATGGCGATCGATGTGCCGTCCACCTACAACATCATCCTGGTGAGGCCCTGGCTTCACCTGATGGAGGTGGCGGTCTTCACTTTACACTAGTGCGTCAAATACCATGTCAATCAGACAGTAGGCACAATACGAAGAAATCAGCCGACCGCTAGAAACTGTCGCTACGCAGCATTGATATGGCTCGACAGCCGTCAACTGCAGATTGAGACCACGACTATCGTGCCCTAAGCTCGGGTCCGGAGTTGAGCAAGAAATCTCCCCACCCAGAAGAGGAAGCCTCTGTCAGCCCGAGGGGAAGACCAAACGTCAGTCAACCAGAAGTGGAACCGGTGACTATGTAAGCAACGAATTTGAGAAACAACTGATAACACTGCTGCGACAGAATCAAGACGCCTTCGCTCGAACGATGCAAGACATGGTTGGAATAGACCCCTCCATGATCTCCCATTGAATGACTGTAGACCTAGCAGGAGAATGCATGTGGCCCCCGAGAGGAACTAGATCATAAATGAAGAAGTGCATATGCTACTTAATGCCGACATGATAAAAAAGGCATGGTACTTGGATTGGCTGGTGAACACCGTCCTAGTTAAAAAGAAAAATGAAAAGTGGAGAGTCTGCGTAGGCTATACCGACTTAAACAAGGCGTGCCCAAAGGACAACTTTTCGTTTCCCATTTTCGATCAAATTGTAGATGCCACGTGAGGATACGACCCCCTAAGTTCCGTACACAACTACTCCGAGTATAACCGGATATAGATGCACCCCCGGATAAAGAGAAAACCTCTTTCATAACTGAAAGATGGATTTATTAATATTGGGTGATGCAAGTCAGCATCAAGAATGCGGTGCAACATACCAATGGCTAGTTAACTGGATGTTCGAAAACCAAATTGGAAGAAACATGGAGGTCTACATAGACGACATGCTGGTCAAGAGATTCCGTAGCCCAGATCACATATTCGATCTTGCCGAAGCATTCAGCCAACGCCGCAATGTCGGATGAAGCTCAACCCATAGAAATGCACATTTGGGGTCGAGTCAGGCAAGTTCCTAGGTTACACAGTGAATCAAAGAGGAGTGGAAGCAAATTTAGGTTCTTCACGATATCAAGTCCCTGATCTCCATAGGGAAGTTCAGAGCATGACTGGGAGGGTGGCAACACTTATAAGGTTATCTCTAAGTCAACAGACAAGTGCCTCCCTTTCTCAAGATTCTCAGATGAAACAAGACCTTCAAATGGAACAAAGAGTGCGAGCAGGCCTTCAAGAACCTAAAGTCATACATGGGAAATACCAAGCTACTCTAAAAAATAACCCCGGGGGAAACGCTTTATTTGTATCTAGTCGTTAATTAAGCTCTTGTACGAAATGATAAGGGGGTACAGAGACCAGTATACTACGCCAACAAAACTTTCGTGGAAATTGAAGCAAACTATTCGAATCTAGAAAAGCTAGCTTTGGCGTTGGTCATCTCTTCCAGGAAACTTCGGCCCTACTTTCAGGCCCACTCTATCAACGTTCTGACTAAACACCCACTTCGCATAGTAATGCACAAGCCAAAATTATCTGGGATGATGGTTAAATGGTCGGTGGAACTAGAGTAGTTTAACATCAACTACGCTCCAAAAATGACCATCAAAGCCCAAGCGTTAGTAGACTTCATCTACGAATTTACCAGTGGTGGAGAACAGAAGCTGGACAGTTAAGAGCAGAGATCGATGAACAAGGTAGGATCCTGCACTACGACGGGACATCCACATCGAAAGGAAGTTGTGCCAGCATCACACTCCACTCTCCGGGCGGCTTCATCTTGGAAAAGCGGTCCGGTTCAGTTTCTCGGCCTCAAACAATAAGGCAAAATAGGCAGCCCTCTTGTTCGGCATGGAGCTAGCAAAAGAAATTGAGGTAATTGTACTAACCGCTTATAGCGACTCACGTCTGGTAGTCAACCAGGTTAAAGAGGATTTTAACAGAAAAGACCCACAGATGATAGCCTACCGCAAAAAGGTCAATAACGCAGCAGGATTCAATAGATTTGAACTCCTACAGTGTCCAAGAGCCGACAACGAAAGAGCCGACGCACTTGGCAGGTAGGCCTCAGCCACTGCAGAAATCGCTAATGGGCTCATTGAATTCCAGGAGTAGTCAAGTCTAGAGTAAGAGGAGATCAATGAGTTTTACACAATTGAAGCGGATTCAAGTTGGATGATCTTATTATTGAGTACATAAAAACTAGGGCCCTTCTGACAGAAAATCAGGGGCCAGAAAGTTGAAAAATAGGGAAACGCAGTACACCCTCCTTAACACCAAGCTCCAAAGAAGGTCAACCACGAACCTCTGGGGTACTACTGGCCGCAAATGTAGCAGGATGTGAAAGATATCGTTCGCAAGTGCGATAAGAGACAAAGGTTCGCGCCGTATACTCACATGCCCATTCAACCCTTGACTCCGATGACCAACCCATGGTCGTTTGCGCAGTGGGTAATGGACTTTGTAAGACCGCTCCCAGGCTAAATCAATAAGAAGTTTGTCTTTGTAGTTGTTGATTACTTCACTAAATGGGACGAAGTTGAGCTCATGTCCAAGATAGGACAAGATCAAATTGAGAGATTCATATGGACGCCCATTGTCTGCAGGTTCGATATTCTAAGGACACTAGTCAGCGATAACGGAACCCAATTTGAATGTAGCATGGTAAACAAGCTATGCAAAAACCTCGGCATCAGCCGCCACTTCTCCTCGCTAGGGCATCCGCAAGCCAACGGCCAGGCGGAAGCCACCAATAGGACAATCTTGGAAGCACTCAATAGGAAACTTGATGCGACAAAAGGAAAATGGGTCTTAGCACTTCCACGAATACTCTGAGTGTATCAGACCACCAAAAGAACACCCACGGGAGAATCACCTTTTCCTTCTAGCCTATAGTCAGAAGCAATGATCCCAGTGAAACTTAGAATACAAACTTTCCAGACAAAGGAATTTAGATCAAAAGACAACAACGAAGCTTTGCGCGTCAGTTTAGATCTCCTCGAGGAAATGAGAAATCAGACATTTACCAGAATAGCCGCCCCCAACAAAAGATGGCTCAATACTACAACAAAAAAGTCAAGCTACAAGAATTCAAAATGGGTGACTGGGTAATCAAATAAACTCAGCAGAACACTAAAGAACAGAGAGTAGGAAAGCTGAACCCGAATTAGGAAAGGCCCTATAAAGTGACTGAGCTCAACAGGCCAGGGACATATTGGTTGGAAGATGTGGACGGTAGAAGCCTTGTGCGGCCATGGCATATAGAACACCTTAAAAAGTATTATCAATAAAGGACATTTTCTTCTTCTAAAATTCCACTACTGCCAATAAATCTTCTATTATCTGACTCCCGCCCACTCAGTGAATTAGATAAGCCAGGACATCAGAGTCAGGCCTATCATACTCGATCAGTGCCTAGTCAGCCTCGGCTGGCGGCGATGGCCTCTAACTCTCTCTAATGCCCAGTCCAGTCAACGAGTGTCAACGGTTTAGAGAGTGGCAGCTTAGTCACCTCTGTAATACCTGATCGAGACAACTCACTAGGGATCGTTGTCTAAAATGGACAACGACAACCGATGATGATAGCTCTTGATCTGCTCGAAGCCTAGTATGCGAATAACGGATTATGACAGCCTAAAAAGTGGGAGCCTAGTCAGCGTTCTCGACGCTTGATAAAGACAGCTTGTTAGGGATCATTGTCCAATTGTAAATAATGATCGCCAAATTTATTGCGCGAAGCCTAGTCTGAATAGAACGAATGACGACGACATAGAAAATGGGAGCTTAATCAGTGCTCATGTAGCTTGGTGAAGACGGCTTGCCAAGGATCATTGCCCAACTATAGATAATGATCGCCGAACTTATTTCTTGAAGCCTAGTCTGAATAAAACAGGCAACGACATCCTAGAAAGTGGGAGCTTAGTTAGTGCTCATGTAGCCTGGTGAAGATGGTTTGCCAGGGATCATTGCCCAACTATAGAAACGATCACCAAACTTATTGCTCAAAGCCTAGTTCGAATAGAACGGGTGAAGATAGCCTAAAAAGTGGGAGTTTAGTCAGTGCTCATGTAGCCTGGCGAAGACGGCTTCCCAAGGATCATTGTCCAACTATAGATAATGATCGTCGAACTTATTGCTCGAAGCCTAGTTTGAATAGAACAGGCGACGACGGTCTAGAAAGTGGGAGCTTAGTCAGTGCTCATGTAGCTTGGTGAAGACGGCTTGTCAGGGATTGTTGTCCAACTATAGATAATGTTCGACAAACTTTTTCACTCGAAGCCTAGCTCGAATAAAATGGACGACAATGGCCTAGAAAGTGGGAGCTTAGTCAGTGCTAATGTAGCCTGGTGAAGATGGCTTGCCAGGGATCATCGTCCTTCCGCAGACAATGGTCGCCGAACCTTATCTCTTTAACACCTTGTCTGCGAATAACAGATGGCAATATGTTAGAAAATAGGAGCATGGCAAGCACTAATACAGCCTGACATATGCTCGCATAGATCATTGTACTTTTGCGAGCAATGGTCAACATAACTAACCAATACAATGTCACCTTTGACTGCTGACGAGATATCAATACCAAAGTTACGGACCGGTACTTAAGAAAGTCAAAATGGGTCGAAGAAAGAGAAGTGCAAACACTTCAGAATCTACCCTGCAAACAACAAACTGGCGTAATGGCACGATAACACAAATTAGTTATGGAAGGTGCAGGTACAAAAAACTACTTGATAAACTTTCTTTAAGTCATACTTTAAAAGACAACTGTTTTGGAGAGCTTACTCCAAAGGCCGAAGAGCCACTTACATCAGAAGGAACTGCGGGAGATAAAACAACATTGTCTGAAGCCGGTCTTGAGTTGTCGGATGGAAATGCAGGATCAGAGGCTTTTGCCTCGTCAATCTTCTAGAAATCAACCTTCCTGTATCGATCAAAGTCAAGCTTCTCCTGGGAATTCTCTTATTTAATAAGTCCAAGCAGTTCTAGCCTACCACGGGTGATATCAGGAGATTCTGAAGTTAATCGCTGAGCCTTGGACTCCGTTAAAATTGTCTTTGCATTCGATAGTTTGTGTGAGAGAACAGCCACAAGAGATTCCTCTTCCACCAATCACTCTCTCAGTGAACTTAGCGCATCCGCAGACCGAGCCTCACTTCATGAATTCGGCATTGCCCGCTAGCTAGCTCGAATTCAAACTCAGGCCCCAAAACAACCAACTCGGGCTCATGAGAGTGCACCTTGCTCGACAACCCCTTCAGTTGCTCACTTAAGAGGTCTGGCCTATAGAGCGCATCCAAATACGACCTACAAACCTCCACAAAAGTCTCCTCCAAAACATTAATTGTACCATGAGTGTCAGGGTGTAGATTACACTTAACAAACAATGTCAAGGAACCTTTGGGAAACACCAGCTACACATGAAAAGCCTTTTCAAGTGGAAGATTAACCCGATGCTCAACATCAGGCTCCAGGGGCGAGAGAAAAGATCTGTTTCCCAGGGCAACGCGCAAAAAATTATCAGGGCCAGCATTGACCTTGTCCGCATTCACCAGCTCTGAAAATTCCTCTCTAGTACAACTAAAGAAGCAGGAGTCCTCAAACAGACACCCCGCTCCTCAGGAGCCATCTATTTAGGGGACTGATTAGGCCCGGACTCCACGATCGTCACTTCCTGCTCTAGCGGATCAGTTTATAGAAAGAACTAGCTTTGGTGCTAGCTTGCTTTCTCCTAAGATGACTGATGAGCGGCATGGCCGCCTCCAACTCAGTCTGTTTCGAATGGCTTAGTATTGTAAGCATCATCTTCCTAGAATGGCCACAACCAGTCTCCCTTGGAGACTACCTAGGCATAGTAGGGTCTGCGTGGCATGGTCGGTTCCAACTCAGCCTACTTCGAGGGGTTTGGTATTGTGAGCTTTCTCTTCCTGTAACGGCCACCACCAGTTTCTGCGAAGGCACATAAAAGTAAAAAAAAATGATGAAGGGCATTACGCTCAGTAAGATCAAATTTGAAGTGTTTGACAAGTAATCTTCCATCCACCTTGAAGTACGGGGAATTAGAAGAAGCCAGAAAGCAATACTATTGCCAAAAATTGAATTCATCAAGCAAGGAGCCCAAATACTTGGCAGTACTCAACCAACAGACTCCATGAGCATTTAGCCGAGGAGAAGTTAGCAAGTGGAGTATCTGCAAAGTTGACATGAGGTCAGCATCCCTGGCTCAGATAAGGACAACAATCAAGGTTCTAAATCCGTTAGGCACCATTTGAGTAGGGGGAATATGAAGGTGCTCCAGGAAGCGCCAAATATCCTCTGGAATTGGGATGCGTAGCCCGTCCAAGAACATGCTTTTGTGCAAAGAAATGAACCCTTGTGGGGGCATCAACAGACTATGAGTAGCACTCAACATGTAAGCTCCAAGTCTTTAGGAATCCGATAGTCCTCAGGAAGCTTATCCAAAACGGACCCCTTTAGTTCCCGGTAAAAATTGTGGCAGGCATAAAACATATTTTGTCCAGGGATAGTTCGACGTTATCCGCCATGAAGAGAAAGTTTTAACTTTTAAAAATATTTGTAACAAAGAACAAAGAGAAAAGAAAATAGAAAGGAGGTAGAAGATATACAAAAGTAAAGAAACTCCCTTTCGTAGAAATTGATAAGTACCCAAAACATCGATTTTACACTCCCAAATATACAATCATTAAGTTCAATTATCAAATAAAAATATCTCATTATGTGTATTTTGTGCATTTTGTAGGAATTCAAGTACAAATCTCAAATTATGTATAAAGTTGCACAATAAGGCTAAATTCATCAACTAGAAGGCCCAATGGGAATTCGAATGCATTCATCAGGATTAAAGAATTTCAATCTCAAGACCCATGAAGTCAAGCCCACAAAGCAACAACAACTACGGATCTCAAGAAAATCAATATGAAGATTTGGAAGTCCACATGGCCAACTTTATCATAAAAAAATCTCTACAAGACATGTTTCCTTATTGAACTCCAACACCATTCCTTGTTTCATTCAACCATGTTTCACTGTTTAACTCAAACCATGTTTCCTTGTTTCACTCAAACCCTTTTTACCTATAAAAACCCCATACATGGAGTTCATAAGGAATAGTTTTTTCTTTGATAGTTTTTTTTCCAGAGTTTTTTAGTTGTAGTTATTGGCTTTATATTTTTACTTGGGAGAAAAGTGCATGTACTACAGTTTAATTCTATTGAAGTTGTAAGTTTTATCTTTGTTTTTCTTTGTTCTTTTAGTTTAATACTTATTTTCACCATACATTATTTTGCTACTCTCTTTATTCTTTAAGTTGAAAATCAAATATTGTCTTCTAATCCATGTGAAGTAGTCGATAACCCCTACTTCCACTATACATTGTTGAACTGTACTGCAGGTTGAAGGAAGAAAAATAAATAAATAGAAACAACTTATATTTCTTTGATTGATGTCGACAATCATGCAACGACATTAATGTCGGTTTTTGGCATCAATCAAATGGCGTCGTTGCACATCGCTTGGTGAAGGATTACATTATTGAAGATACAACTTTGGAGACAATAAGGAAGATTTTTAATTTATTTAAAAAAAATTTATTTAATTATTACAATTTTTTGTCATCTTTATGCTTTTTTTTTGGTAATTTTCAGCATATAACGGAAACAACACAGCAACAGACGGCTCAAACATTGTCCGTTTAACGTAAAATTTTTACAGCAAACTTCGTGATACTCCCCTGAATTTCCATAAGTTTTTTGATGTCTGTTGCCCATTGAACAAATTCGTTTGGAAAAGTTGGTGATAAAGCTGTGAAATTGCCTAAGACTTACTTGAAGACCTTTATTTATTTATTTATTTATTTTTGTTTGTAGTTTTTAATGAGGAAGAGAGTTTATTCTTTTTTTAACATCTTTTTAATATGACTCGAATGGTTGAGTGCAACTTGTAATAGTTGACATTATTTTAGCATTAGGTTGATTGTTAGTTTTAGGTTAGATTTAATTCACTTTCATAAAAAAAATAAACAAAAAACTTAAAAAAAAAAATAAAAAAATTTAATCTCTGACTTCTTGACCAAGACCATTAAACATCTTTGCATGTGTAATTGTTTGATTGTGTGTTTATTTATTTAGATAGCAATCGAAGTCCGAAATAAATATAAAAAAATAAAAGAATTTCTTTGAAAAAGGGCTAATTTTTTTTTGTAGTGGACAACAAATGGTGTTGTGGGGGAGAGAGTAATTGCTTGAACCTAGGAGGAGTAGCTCTCAAATAACACTTCTCTCTACTCCCACGGTGGAGACCTTGTGTCCGAGCTCACAAGTTAGTAAGTATCCCTTTCAGACACATTGTTTTAGTGGCTTGGGTGCTGAGTGAAAATCGATTGGACATTGCTTGGTGTTTGTTTATGTTTCTGCATCTTAACGAACTGCGTGGTTGCTTACGTTAATAAAAAAACTACCATAAACAGAGAGGGCAGACCTAGCCCTGTTTTTGAAACTGGTGGGATTTCATCACCCACTTCATCACTCCAACTGTGTGAAACCAAGGCACATAATAAAATCAACTAAGATTTGAGCCAACTAGGACGGTGTTCATAGGACAACTAAAACCTATGTTATTCTGCTAAATTTTGTGTTGACTAAAGCAAAACGTGACGTTGGGTTTAATCATTCAATGAACTCCGAGAGGCCACTGCCACATGGGTAACTCACCCGGTACGCCAAGTCGTTAGTAAGCTGCAGACCACAGAAGGACGTGGTATAACTAACAGTTTTGGCTAGGAACACACCCTAAGTACGCATTTGACACACATCATTCTCATATCAATCGGTCTACAGAGCGGTAACACGGGTACAATTCTTAATTAGACCACGTGATCTCCTGTACTTGTGTAATAATCCAGCTTCTTGCAAGCGTAACTCTGACCTTCTGATTTTTGGACTTTGTACTGTTGGATACAAGCTTTTAGGATCATCTGTTAGCACCCTATCTAATCAGGCAATAATAGATAACAGTGTAACGCCCGCTGGTTTCAATCAATCTTGTTCCTCATAGATTAACAAGATAAAATCCCATTAAGACATTGTTTGCTTAGATTTGGCATTTGTGTGGTTCAGAAGTGATCATTGCTTGTGTATGTCTTCTTAGCAATCGTCTAGGGATACTTGATTTTGTGCTTCGTCACTGTCATCTTTCCAATCCATTTTTTTCCCTTTTATGAAAGTTTGGGAACGACCCAACAAGCGTTTGGTTCGTACCCAAAACTTTTCTAGCCATCCTAATCCACTTTTTGCTTCTTCACCACACTCATCTCCACCTACCTCCCCTCACTCTCCAATCAACACTAAAATGGAAGAACGTCCAATTTGGGAATACAATGTTCCCTTTGCTGCTAATGTGCACGGATGCATTGAGCTGCCCCCTATCACTACAACTCAATTTTAGATTAGACCGGCTACTATTAATATGTTGCCGAAGTTTCATGAACATGATCGAGAAAGTCCATATGTCCATCTTGGAAAGTTTCTTGAAGTTTGTAGTACTTTTAAGAACCAAAACATAGATGAAGAAAATGTCAGACTTCGTTTGTTTCCTTTCTCTCTTGATGATTGGGCCACCTCATGGCTAAATTCCCTCGCTGCCAGCTCCATTAAATCATGAGAGGATTTAGTTAGAAAGTTTCTAGCGAAGTACTTCCCCATGAGAAAGACCCTAGAAATTATAAGAGAAATTAAGGAGTTTACTCAAACACATGATGAACTTTTTTATGAAGCATGAGACCGCTTTCAAGATTTACTCATCAAGTGCCCCCATTATGGCTTTGAAAAACGAGTGCTAGTGTAGAGTTTCTATAATGGATTGATTGTTGAATCTAGAAATATGATCGAATCCATGCATCAAGGGAAATTCTTGCGTAAAACTGGTACAGATGCTTATACCTTTCTAAGCGAACTTGCTGATGATTCTCGACAATGGACTGCCCATAGAGACTTGAAACCTAGTTCTTCTAGAAAATCACGTCTATTTGTACCAAAGGAAGATCCCGAACAAGACATCAAAACATTCCTAAACGACTTTGCTAAGGAAATGAAATCTATTGTGACAAAGTCTACTTCTGAAGCCAGAAAACAGACTTATAAGCCTTGTACCTTTTGCCTCAAAAGAGATCATATAGATTCTGATTGCCCTTTAACTTCAGGTGGCAATGAACCTCCAGAGGAGGTGTGTGTATTTAACAGTGAACGTAAATCAAACACATTCGGTCAAACATACACATCTGTAAATCGACATCACCCTAACCTTTCCTATGGTGGTGACTTTTATGAACAACCACCCAGAAGTTCAGGGAATCTTCCTGGGTTTCAACACCCTAGGCAGCCTAGTGGACAAGCCCACAACTCACGCGCTTATCCTAGACAGGTTCAATATGGATCTCAATCTAACCAATTGCAACAGAATCAATATCCACCACATAGATGACCTCTTTCATTCCGGCAAAATCAGCTAGTGAACCTTCCTATGGTACCTGTCCCTCATAGTTCTTATGGTCAACCTCAACTTAGAAACGTTCAGGACTTGGTACCTCAAAATCAATATGTTGCTTCTTTACCACCTTCAAAACCATCATTGGAGGATATGATAAACCAATTAATGACAACTAATGCTGCTAATTCCCAAGCCATCCACCAGCTTCAACAACAGTTGCAATAGTTGAGCGTGGGGAAGGGAAAAAGGAACATTCCCCAGTCAGCCCATCCCTAATCCAAAAGGTGCTCCCCAAGTCCATGTCAATGAAATTTGTAGTAATGTTGATTCACAGGGAGAAGCTAAAGTTGTCACCACCCTTCGTTTCGGCCGAGCAATTGATAATGACATAGAACAACCCAAGATAACTGATGTGATTTCCAAAGAGAATGTTCTAAACCAATTGAGAATGCTAAAGATTCTTCTCAAACTAGTTTAAACTCACCCTCTCAGCTTCCCGTAGAGCCAAGAAAGTATATACCTAAGGCACCTTTTCCCAAAGCCCTTTTAGGTAACAAAAAAGATAAGCAATTTAAAAAAAAAAACTAGAAATTTTTAAATGAGTACACATCAACATCCCTCTTTTGTCCGCTATCCAGCAAGTACCAGTCTATGCAAAAATTTCAAGGACATGTGTACTAAAAAGAGAAAAACGGAAGTACCTGAAACTGCATGCCTTGCAAGCGATGCCACATCGCTTATTCAACAAATTAGAGTAATTAAGTACAGGGATCCAGGAACCCCTACTGTACCATGTTTCATTGGAAAAGACTTTGAAAGTCATGCCTTGATCGACTTAAGAGCGAGCATGAATCTCTTACCTTATCATATATATTTAGAACTTGGGTTAAAGGAAATGCAACCAACAAAGGTAGTTCTTAAGCTAGCAGATGAGTCAAAACGATACCCTAGAGGAATAGTTTTGGATGTGATTGTTCAAGTTGCAGATTTCTATTATCCAGTTGATTTCATCATCTTAGACACTAGCCCGAGCCCAAATAATCAAATTCCTGTTATCTTAGGGCGACCCTTCTTAACAACTGCGGAAGCTAACATCAACTGTAGAAGCGGTAGCATGTCTGTTTCCTTTGGGAACCTTAAAGCTGAATTGAATATTTTCAAGGCCTTGCAAAGGAGAGATGATATTGATATGATTGAGGAAGAAGAAGAAGAGTGTATTATTCGATCTTTTGAGTCTATGGCTCAATTGTCACCAGATGACGTATTGCTTCGTTGTCTCTCACACTTTGGTATGAACCTAGTTATGGACGAGGCTATTGAAGAGGTCAACAATATGTTGGATAATGTGCCCATAATGCATATACCTGAATCCGAGCCATTATCATGTTATCAATATGAGGAAGAGTTGTATTCATCTTCTTCCTTTAGAGAACAGTCACAAGATAGTGACTCATCCACAAGCACTCAGAAATTACTAGAGCTTAAGCCTTTACCAAATGAATTGAGATATGCATTTCTCGGTCCTGCGGAGAGTTATCCAGTGATTATTGCCTCAGATCTCACTGAGGAACACAGTGACAAGTTGTTGGAGGTCCTTAAAGCTCACAAGTTAGCCATTGCTTGGAATATTCATGACATCAAGGGTTTTGACCCTAGTGTCTGTGAGCATCATATTTATTTGGAAGATGAAACCAAAACATCCAGAGAACCCCAGCGACATCTAAATCCCATTTTGAAAGATGTCGTAAAAGAAGAAGTATTGAAACTCCTGGATGCAAACATCATCTATGCTATCTCTGATAGACAATGGGTTAGCCCAGTCCATGTGGTTCCTAAGAAGTCAGGAATTACAGTAGTTGAAAATGAGAACAAGGAACTTGTGCCACAAAGAATGAAAAAGGGATGGAGAGTATGCATTGATTATCGTAAGTTAAACTATAATACTCGAAAGGATCACTTTCCCCTTATCTTTATTGATCAGATGCTTGAGAGGTTAGCAGGTCATCCTTACTATTGTTTCTTGGATGGATATTCTGGATACAATCAAATCCCTATTGCACAAGAAGATCAAGAGAAAACCACATTCACTTGTCCTTTTTGTACTTACGCTTATCGTCGCATGCCTTTTGGGCTATGCAACGCACCCGCGACATTTCAAAGATGCATGTCTAGCATATTCAGTGATATGGTGGACAACTTTCTTTAGATATTTATGGATGATTTTCCAGTATTCGGCTCATGTTTTGACCAATGCCTACATCACCTCTCACTTGTTTTAGAGTGCTACGAAGAAAAATGTATTGTTTTAAATTTGGAAAAAGTGTCACTTCATGGTGAAACAGGGCATTGTTCTTGGGCACGTTTTCTTTCCAAAAGGCATTGAGGTGGACAAAGCTAAGATTGATGTCATTTCATCTCTTCCGATTTCAAAATCTGTTAAAGATGTGCGATCTTTCTTGGCGCATGCTGGATTTTATCGCCGCTTCATTAAAGATTTTTCGAAGATTGCACGCCCTTTGAGCAGTCTCTTAGCTAAGGATGTTCCCTTTCTTTTTGACGACAAGTGCATATATGCGTTTCTGCATCTTAAATCTGAACTAGTCTCAGCTTCTATCATCCGAGCTCCTGATTGGGTGCCTTTGATTGGGTGCTCCTGATTGGGTGCCTCCTGATTGGGTGCCTCTGATTGGGTACCCTTTGAGATTATGTGTGATGCCTCTGACTATGCTGTAGGTGCAGTTTTGGGTCAGAAAGTTAACAAACTTCCTCTTGTTATCTACTATGCTAGCAAAACTCTGAATGAGGCTCAATTCAATTACTCGACCACGGAGAAAGAGATGTTAGCCATTGTTTATGCACTAGATAAATTTCGTTCCTATCTCATTGGAGCCAAAGTCATTGTGTTCACTGACCATGCAGCCCTTAGATACCTTCTCAATAAGAAGGACACCAAACCTCGTCTGATTCGATGGGTTCTTTTGCTTCAAGAATTTGATCTTGAAATACGAGATAAGTTAGGTATAGAAAATGCGGTCGCCGACCTTTTGTCTAGGCTAACATCACAATCATCTACTAGTATCTTGCCCATTCAAGAGGACTTCCCAGATGAACAACTTCTCTTGGTAGAGCAAGAGCTTCCTTGATATGCCGACATTGTCAATTTTTTAGCAATTGAGGAACTCCCTTCACACTGGTCTAAGCCAGATCGTGACAAGTTTTTGTCTAGGGTCATGTATTATTCTTGGGATGAGCCATATTTGTACAAATACTGCCCTGACCAACTTATCCGAAGATGTGTTCCAGAAGTTGAACAGCTGAGCATTCTCTCATTTTGCCAAGATCAAGCTTGTGGTGGGCATTTTAGTTCTAAGAAAACCGTGGAGAAGGTTCTCCAATCAGGTTTTTATTGGCCTACCCTTTTTCGAGATGCCCATGAGTATTGTAAAGCCTGTCATCGATGTCAACCACTTGGGCGAATAACTCGTCGACACATGATGCCTCTGAATCCTATTCTAGTGGTTGAAGTTTTTGATGTTTAGGGCATCGATTTTATGGGACCGTTTCCATCCTCCCATGGGTATCAATACATCCTTCTTGCAGTGGATTACGTTTCTAAATGGATAGAGGCCATTGCCATTAAGACCAATGATCACAAAATTGTTATTTCATTCATAAGGGAGTTTATCTTTAATAGATTTGGCACCCCCAAGGGTATCATTAGTGATGGGGGTAAGCATTTCTGTAACCGCGTATTTGAGAATTTTGTTAAAAAGTATGGGGTTACTCACAAAGTTTCCCTTTTCTACCATCCTCAAACAAGCGGTCAAGTTGAAGTCTCGAATCGTCAAATCAAGAACATCCTCGAAAAGACTATCAATCCAAATCGGAAAGATTGGTCTTTACGTCTTTTGGATGCCTTATGGGCATACCGAACTACATTCAAAACTCCTTTAGGGACGTCTCTCTATAGATTGGTCTTTGGTAAACCTTGTCACCTTCCTGTCGAACTCCAACATAGAGCTTATTGGGCAACAAAGAGTCTAAACTTTGACCTCAATATGGCTGGTAAAAAACGAAAACTTCAGCTCGATGAGCTAGAAGAATTGAGGTATGATGCTTATGACTTATCCAAGAACTACAAAGATAAAATGAAGTAGATACATGACAAAAACATCATGAGAAAAGAGTTCCATCTTGGTCAGAAAGTCCTACTCTACAACTCTCGTCTTCATCTCTTTCCAGGTAAGCTAAAAACTCGTTGGTCTGGTCCATTCATTGTACGTGATGTTAAAAACTACGGTGCCATCACCGTAGAAAACCCTGCAAATGGTAGTCTCTTTCAAGTAAATGGACATCGACTGAAGCCATACCATGAACTTCCCACAAGGTCGTGGAAACCATTCAGTTGATTGATCCTAACTATGAGGATTAGGCACGCCTACAAATTCCTACTCCACTAAGCTTGTTTGGGGGTGGTATCTACCACCTCCATTACGTTTGGCAATGACATTAAACTTAGCGCTACTAGGAGGCAGCCCAATCCGTTTATGCATTCATTCATTCATAAAATAATAATAAAAAAAAATATTAAAACAATTATTAGTAATACCGCCAATTCCTGTTTGGGGGTGATGTATTTTAATAATACATCACCCCACCAACTCACTCTTTTTCATTGCAGGGACGGTACAAATGTTCAACAAATCACCCCTTTTAATAAGTTCTAATTTTTATTTATCACTTTTTATTTCATTTGTTTAACACTGGGGACAGTGTTCTATTTGTTGTGGAGTGGAGAGATTTATCAAAATTTATACCTATTTTGAAAATCGTTTTCTAAAAAAAAATAAAAAATGATGTGGTATCCTAGCTATGATGAGATTGGATTACTTGATTCATTACATTTAGGCAAAAAGATGTTGGAAGTTTATTGCTAGAGTAAATATTGCATTTGAGCATTCAGGAACAAATAAATATTTGCACAATGACCACAGATGTAGTTTGGAATACAAAAGTAAGTTACTTCCTGAGAATCTAGAGGAATAATAGTTGAGACTTTAATCTTGTGAGCTATCAGGCCTTTCATTTATTCAGAGTGTTTTTACACAACTCCGAGTCATATGATGACTTAAAATTTTATTGGACATTAACTTGTTGTGAAGTCTCATTATTCTTCTTTTTGATTGGTCACTGAGGATGACATCTTTTTTGAGTTAAGAGAAACATAGGTCTTGTAGTCTATTTGAGACTTATAATCATTACCAAACCTTAGAAGGTAAATTAGGCATCTTTTGTCCATCTGAACCTTCTCAAAACCATCTTGCTAAACATTTCATCCAATACCAATGTGAGCATTTGTCTTGTTTTTTTTAGATATATAAAAATAAAAATAAAAAAAAACCTCCCATTTTTCCCTTTATGTTTTTGAAAAATGTTAGGAAGATTTATGGAGAAAAATAGGAGTGCAAAGTGAAACTACAAAGTCCAAGGTACTTCAGAAAAAAAAAAAGGTTGTAAAGAAAGGAGAATAAAAGGAAGTGATTGATGAGTCCCCTATTAATCTATTTGAAGACCCTATATTTTCATAAAGATCATTTTACTTGCCATCTACCCCACTCTTCCTCATATATATATATATATATATATATATAAAGCCATATTCATTGCCTTTTTAGAGAAGCCCTAATTAACCCTATGGTAAGGTATGGTAAGAAGTGGAGAGTAGATGAGAAGACGCTATGGTGGGTAACTCGACATTCTTGCAAGTGATCAACATTCCTTCCATGAGACTGTTATTCTCTTTCATGTCCGTTTATTCTTATGAGCATGTGAGAAGTTTGCATTTTCGCATTTCCTCTTTTCCTCATATCCAAGAGAGAAAATATTTTACCCAAACTCAGAGTGATCATTTCAGAGATATTAACTAGTGAGTTTTGAAGTCAAAACAGCTATTCCAAAGGTGGATTAGGATGTACGTTACTTTGACATGAAAATTTGCATTTGTTGGTTATTCACACACGTGTACCTTGTTCCAAAGTTGCTCACTTGTAATGTGCATTTTAGTAAGAAGTTATATATGTCTCTTGACTTCTATGTGGTTAAGACATTCTTTGAGAACAATAGGTCGCACATCAATTTTGTTTCATATAAAAAACTGTTTGTTGGTGTCATCCCGGATAACCCTCAGGAGGCTAAAACTCCCCCTTTAGTGTTATGCTAGGGATTCAAGGCGTTGTTGCATATTGTAAATGCAATCGAGTCATACCAGCAAAAGTGACATTGATTTTTTTGAGAAGTTTATGACGAATAAAAATATTTTGTTTTGTGTTCTTATGTTTCTTTTTGTTGTTTTTTCCTAGAGGACTAGCAAAAGGTTGTTTGGGGGTGGTGTGATAAGCACCCAAAACATCGATTTTACACTCCCAAATATACAATTGTTAAGTCCAATTATCAAATAAAAATATTTCATTACGTGTATTTGGTACATTTTGTAGGAATTCAAGTACAAATCTCAAATTATGTATAAAGTGGCACAATAAGGCTAAATTCATCAACTAGAAGGCCCAATGGGAATTCGAATGCATTCATCAGGATTAAAGAATTTCAATCTCAAGACCCATGAAGTCAAGCCCACAAAGCAACAACACTTACGGATCTCGAGAAAATCCTTATGAAGATTTGGACGTTTACATGGCCAACTTTATCATAAAAAAATCTCTACAAGACATGTTTCCTTATTGAACTCCAACACCATTCCTTGTTTCATTCAACCATGTCTCATTGTTTAACTCAAACCATGTTTCCTTGTTTCACTCAAACCCTTTTTACCTATAAAAACCCCATACATGGAGTTCATAAGAAATAGTTTTTTCTTTGATAATTTTTTTTACAGAGTTTTTTAGTTGTAGTTCTTGGCTTTATAATTTAACTTGGGAGAAAAGTGCATGTACTACAATTTAATTCCATTGAAGAAGTAAGTTTTATCTTTGTTTTTCTTTGTTCTTTTAGTTTAATACTTATTTTCACCATACATTATTTAGCTATTATCTTTATTCTTTAAGTTGAAAATAAAATATTGTCTTCTAGTCCACGCGAAGTAGTCGATAACTCCTACTTCCACTATACATTGTTGAATTGTATTGCAGGTTGAAGGAAGAAAAAAACTAGAAACAACTTATATTTCTTTGATTGATGTCGAAAATCATGCAACGACATTAATGTCGATTTTTGGCTTCAATAAGAAGCGACAGCTTATATAAACAACAGATAGTCATGCCCTTTTCCCTTACTAAACGGTCACAAACTCATTTAAGGTTGTGCGCCGCTCGAGACAACATTTCGGGTTCAATCATCACAACTGTACATATTCTATCAAAGCGACTTAGTAGACCGTTATGATGGCCTACTAATTTTGGGGGAACAACTAATGACACACCAAACTGTCCTCTTATCAGTGTCGTACACGTGTCATGATAATCTCACCAACAGAACAAAGCAGGCCTGATTGCATGCTCAATCCAGCGAGGCCCAGACACCAGTAAGCCCACTATTGGTAGATTCAGAACGTTGGATTCGAATTGCAATGTGCCACTAAGCCCACACGTCACACGATCAAGCCCAATGCTCATAAGCCTTGATGAGGCAAGTATCTGGGGGATCGACCCAAGACAGGCAGGCCAGCAGTACATCGATTTCGACTAGGAAACAAATACTAAAGTATAAGTCGAGCAAGGAAATTTCCTTGAATAGACAACACTTAGAAAGGGAAACCTTTCCTGCAGATCTAAGAGCACGAGTTGTGCAGTGAAACTATCCCACATGGAAAACTCCCAAACAGGAAAAAATCTCCAGCAAGATCTCTTTCCCTAAACTACGCCACCAAAGGCCTAGCCAAACAAGGACTTTCACATAATAAAAGGGAGATAAGGTCGATGAACTTAAGGTACTCTACAAAAACCCAATTTATAGCTTTAAGCCTCTCCTAAGCCTTATCTAACTTAAGCATCAAAGTGCCAATGGACGCCACACGGTGGTCCTTGGCTCACGTGTGCTACTTGTGCAAGTCTAGATAAGTATTGAAGAAAAAGAGCAGGAATCCACTACATTAATAATAATAATAATAATAATAATAATAATAATAATAATAATAATAATAATAATAATAATAATAATAATAATAATAATAGACTTTTATAAAAGATCCAATGTTGTACAACAAAAGTTTCTCATCACACAAAAAAGAGTAAGTCTACACGTCGAGGGAACGGGCGAGGAAACGGGCGAGGGAAATGAGGTGGCGAGGTGGAAGCCGTTCATTTCCCTCGGAATGCGTGCGTTGACTTTTTGCGCGCCCACCTCGAGGGAAATGGACGGCTTCCACCTCGCCACCTCATTTCCCTCGCTCGTTTCCTCGCTCATTCCCTCGACATTTAGAATTTCTGCACAAAAAATAAATTATCTCTGAATGGTGTGAGGCCTCTTTTGATTAACTCACAGCACTGGAGATACACCATCATCCCAAACGCTGAAACATAGATTGCGTAGTTTCTGCTGCTTTACTGCAAAGCTCATGACTCCATCGCCGATGATGCAACTTACTTTTGGCACACCTGACAAAGAATTAAGCTTATTAACAAGATCAATCAATGGGGCCACACAAATTTTACGTGTTGAGTAGCACAAGGCAGGAATATCTTGAATAGAATATATATCAGAGGGTGGTAAGCCATCTGGTATAGTTTCAAACCGAAAATCATCAAGACCCTTCAAAGCATCAGGACCTTTCACACGCAATAGCCTTTGATGATTGAACTCGGCGTGACAAAGGTGATATGGAAGCCTCTCGAGTGAAGAAGCTTGGCTAAGTGCATGAATTGGTTAACATGTCCCTGTGTTGGCTATGGAATGCACATAATATGTGGTTTCTCAGTCATTGCTGATCCCATTGGGTTGCTTTATAGATAGTGATGATACACCAAGCCGTCATTTGTGCCTTGTACGTGTCATGATAATCTCGTCATGAGAGCAAAGCGGGCCTGATTGCCCACATTCTCTGGCTCCTAGACAACACAAAATCCATTTTGGCAGAATCTAGAAGGTTGGACCCAAATTGCAACGCCCTACTAAGCCCACACATCACATTGGTTCTGTCAAGCCCAATACCTGTAAGGTTTAATCAGGCAAGTATCTGGGGGATCGACCTAAGACGGTCAAGGCCAGCAATACATTGGTTTTGACTAGGAAATAAATATTGGAATATAAGTCGTGCATGGAAACTCCCTTGTATGGACAATACTCCAAAAGGGATGTTTCTCCTGCAGATCTAAGAACACAAGTCGTTTAGGGAAGCTTTCTTAATTGGATGACTCCTAACAAGAAAATGATCTCCAACAAGATATCTTTCCCTAAACTACACTACCAAAGGCTTAGCCGAACAAGGACATTCACATTATAAATAGGACACAGGGTTGATGAACAAAGGTACGCTGCAAAACCCAATTTACAACTTTAACCCTTTATCAAGCATTGTCTGACATTAGCATCGGAGTGCCATCGGCCGCCACAATAGTAGTCTTTGGCTCACGTGTGTTCCCTGTGCAAGTCAAGGTAAAAAAGAACAAGATTCGACTAAATTAGTCTGGCGCCGTCCATGGGGAACGACGGAGTTCCTTTGAAAACAATGATATCACCCTTCCCTACAGTCCAAAAAGAAGCCGAATTAGACATTGAGGGAATACGTCACCGCTACATTGATGAGTTGACCCTCATCGAAAGCTGCAATAACAACACCTCGATCACAACCTTCACCTCAAGTCTGAGGAGAGGCAAGTTCTACGATTTCCTCACTCTAGAGCCTCCAACTGATATGTCAGACTTCCTAAAGAGTGCCCAGAAATACATCACTCTCGATGAGATGTTGGTCGCCAAAAAGGAGGCAGAGTCTGTAAAGAAACCCTTTGGTTCCATAGATAAGAGAGAGGGAAAAAAATAGGAAGACGACGATAAAAAGAGAAAACGCAATGACAGCAAGCCCAACTATGGCCGCGCAAGGCAAGACATGTCCTCCAACTTCGTCAACTCTAAATCCGTCACTCCCCTCAACTCCAGTCTATCCAACATCTTAAACTCTATTAAGAATTGGGGAGAATTGAAGTGGCCCGCCAAACAACGAGGAGATCCCTCCCGGCGCGATTACAAAAAATATTGCTCCTTTCACAAAGAGGGAGGCCACGACACTGAGGACTGCAAAAGTCTCAAGAGCGAGATAGAATACTGGATCCGAAAAGGGAAGCTCAAAGAGTTCCTGAGCCCGAAAAAATGCAAGACCGGGCAAAGGAAAAGGAAGATGTCATCAAGGAGATAAAAAAAGAAGCTCCTGGCATCATATATGTACTTCATGGAGTTAGCTCGAAAGGTGCAGTCCAACAGGTCTTGAAAGAGGACGCTTCTCGAGATGTGGATGCAGCCCACCTGTAAAGACCGACAAGTGCAGTACGCACGTATTTAGAGCCTGATCCCACCACTGACATTCATGGAGAAGGACCTCCAAGGTGTCCATTCTCCTCACATTGACGCCCTAGTCATCTTGGCCTCTCTACAAAGTGGGAAGTGAAAAGAGCCTTGGTGGAAACAGGAAGCTCTCTAAACATCATGTTTCTCAACGCATTCAGCAATAGGCAACTCAAGGAGGAGGACTTAACACCTGCCAATCACCCCATGATCGGGTTCAGCGGAGAGAAATGCTTTTCTATTGGGTTTATCAATCTAATGGTAGTGGCCGGAAAGCCATAATTATGAAAGTTCCTTGTCTAGGAGTTCATAGTGGTCGATGCCCCATCTGCCTACAATATCATCCTTGAAAAGCCTTGGCTCAATCATAAGGAGGCAGTAGTTTCTCTCTGCACCAATGCATCAAGTACACTACCAACCAGGCCCAAGGAACTATTCGAGGTGATCGACCGTCAGCAAGAGACTGTCACTACGCAACACTGAAACAACTCGATTGTTAGCAATTACAGCTCGGGCCCACACGACAGACATATCAGACATCAAGCCCAAATGAGGGGGAAGAATCACCTCGTATGAACAAAGACAAAGCTTGGACAACCTAGGCACAACTATGTGTCGAGCCAGAATTCAGCCTTGCAGACACCATCCAGTCCAGTACAAAGCTAAGTAACAACACTTCAACAAACATGTGCCTACTCCAAAAGCTGGCAACCAACGATGAACGACCCGCCCTCACGAAGTTCACTTTTCAACAACTTTGCTAGCATTAGTGAAATGTGACACTTTGCCAAGGAAGCTTCACAGTCTGAGCCAGGTCTATGTGCATCTCCTTCAGAGCCAAATTAGCTTAGTCCCTGCTCAGAGTCAAACTATCTTGTTGCTTTGATTTCTTTTATTTTTCAGTTTAGAAGATTTGTTCGCACAAGCCTATATGATACAGATTCATTCAAGGAATAAGACACAAATTAGATAAAACAAACTTTATTGATTAATAAGAAAATTGTTACAAAGCTTGCCCGACTGACTAGTATAAAGTTTGCACACTACAAGTCCGGCGCGAGTATGAATCCGCTTAAACGCACATCAAGACTTTTCTCCATAAATCTGCCTCTAGAAGAAGATTCAGAAGTGAAAGCAAAAGTACCCAAAGTAGGCTACAGGCTGTAGGTACCCGCCTGATTCTTTGCTCATCCAATCTGCTTTGCAAGGATGATTTGAAAGTGACAGTAAAGAAACTCGAAGTAGGCTGCAAACATCTTGCTCCCCAATCTGCTTTGTGAAAAGGATTCAGAAGGAAAATAGAAGAGGGCAGATGAGGATGTCTTTCAAACAAAGAATGAATGTGGTGATGTAGAGTTAGCACCCCTTGATAGCAGGTCGCGTCCATCAAAACTCTGATTCGCCAATTTTCCTTCCAGCTGTAGCATCACGAGTGAAGCCCAATAGATACAGTAGGAACAACCACCCTAAAACTAGCTGTGGGTATAATATTTTAAAAGCAGTGGTGGGCGACCACTGGGGATCAACAAAATATGGAAAACAAACTCGTCCCCTGAGGAAGAGTCTATAATTTTTCTACGCAATGTGAGAAGAAATTACAAGGTCCTATGAAACCGATTGGATGCTCACCCAAACTAGGTGGCACCACATAATAGCAGGGTCTTGTCAAGACTCATAACTGCAAATGTCAGAACATTCGAAGACTCCAACAACGAAGATCTTCCTTTAGGCTTTGGAAAACCCAAAACATATTTTTCAAAACGAAGCATTTGAAGAACATGCTCTACAACGCTCATGGCAATGCTTGAAGTGGTGAATAGTAGCCTATTATAAGCACAACAGTTCACGAAACGAAGTAACCAACAGTTAAGTTAGCATTAAATGTTTTATGTAAATAAGGAGGTGATGGTTTAATTGCAAGTGCATGAGTCCACATTCAACGAATTAATGGCATTGCACACAGCCCCATTAATTGGGGTGAGTAACCGATATTGAACGTCTCGCAATATGCGTCGTACACGTGGCGCGATGATTTCTTTAACAGGACCCAGCCAACCAATAGGCCTAAGCGAATGCCCTGCCAGATCCAGCCTAGAATACGGAGAATGACCCAGTACATGCAAACAGACACAAATGACGAAGGCCTTAAGCGCCCATGGAATGCAGAACACGCCCACAATGATATTATCAATAAATCCAAGGTGTCCACTCTATTAAAATTTCACTGTTGTTCATTAAATCTAGATAAGACTCATTCTGGTCAATCTATGATGATCAAACTCCAGAATCAGACTTATTGGTTCGAACTCCATGTCAAATATTGGGCGAATTAAGTAAGTCAGGACACCTAAATCAGACTTACATGCCCAAGGCCAAGTAGAGGCCTAAATCGACCAAAGCTAAGTCAGTTCCAACTGATGAAGATAGCTTTTGGTTCGCTCTAACGCCTAGTTTGCCAATAGCAAATGACAATGGCTTAGAAAATGGAAGCTTAGTTAGCGCTCTAACGACTGATCAAGATAGCTTGCCAGGGATCATCTTCCAACGGTAGACAATGATCATTGAACCCGATCAAAGCTTAGTTAGTTTCGACTGATGACAATAGATTTTAATTCGCTCTAAGACCGTAGTTCACCGAGCGTGGATGAAGATGACTTAGAAAGTGGGAGCCTAGTCAGCTTTCCAACACCTGATCAAGACGGCTTGCCAGTGATCATTTTTCAACTACAGA
The DNA here is from genome assembly GCA_963556465.1 of Berberis vulgaris. Taxonomy (NCBI): domain Eukaryota; kingdom Viridiplantae; phylum Streptophyta; class Magnoliopsida; order Ranunculales; family Berberidaceae; genus Berberis; species Berberis vulgaris. Next base: position 26,420,466 of record OY747137.1, on the reverse strand, counting down.
TAATGATCACTGAACTCGATCAAAGGTTAGTCAGCTACGACTGGTGACTGATATTCACGTAATTATTACATAATATATCCCTTAATTTATATATGTTAGTGTTTCGATTATTATATTTTATAATAATTATTTCGTTTTCATGTATTTGTAGGAATTTGACCGTGAACGATGAAATCGTATTAAGGCGACAATTTAAGGAATGACAATTGGTTGATTCTAGCAGTGGTACAAAGCAGAGAGTCACATATCTAAACCTAACCCTAATAAACCTAGGTCCACCTAATTTAACATAAGCCCAAAACCAAAATGCTAACCTAAAAACTCAAGCCCAAGAAAATAGGAGAACCCTATTTAGCTTCCCCAGTTTGGAGAAACTCCTCTCTTCTTCTCTCTTTTCTTCCCCTCTCTGGGGGCTCTTCCAGCCACCACGCCAATCCACCCTGCCGGCAATCCTCGCTCGATAGGAGAGCCGGCAGCGCGATAACCCCGCCATCACCACCTCCTCCTCGTCTCCAGACCATCTCCCTGCTCCTCTCCCTTGTCCACACAGCCACCACTACCATCTCGTTCTCCCACCATCAGCCACCACGCACACCACGAAACAGACCACAACCACCGCCACTAACCACCGTGAAACAGGGTCGGGACAACCCTGTTTCACGTTAAAAACTTCACCTCGCCACCAGAGAACCACCACCATCTGGACTTTTCTTCACGTCACTTCGGTCTCTCTCACAACCGCCACCATCACCCGAGCACCGCCACCACCACCGCGCGCACAGAACAGAGGAGAAACAGGGAGCAAGTCCCTGTTTTCCTCCCTCGCCGCCGCCCCTGTTTCTCCCCTCTCTCGACCCTCCTTCCTGTTTTCCTCTCTTCTCCACGGTCTATCCCTCCTCCACTTCTCTATCTCTGCTCCTGCATCACAACAGACCACGCAACCACACCATCAGCCGCCGCGAAACAGAGGTCGCGACAGAGCTCTGCCACTCCGCTCTCTGTTTTGTTTTTCTGTCTGTTTCCTTATCTCATTGTTTCCTCACTTTCTCTCTCTCTTTTTGCAGGTTCAGAACCAGGTTGGTGCAGGAGGAAGCTCGCGAGGAGCACGGAGGAAGAAGGAGCAGCAAGCGGTGTCGCGCTGGAGACGAAGACAGAGCACTGCACGGATTTCGGGCGGGAGAAAACTGTTTTTCAGTTTGAAAAATAGTTTGGCTATTGACACCCCGAGAACCTGTAAGAGCCACCATAGTGCAATTTTAGCCTTTTTCTCGGGATTTGCGTCCGTGCAGAGATGACTTCCACCTCCATTGATGTTGTGACCACCGCTACCATGGAGAGCTAAACCCTTCGCCAAGGCTACGATGAAACCATAGGGTTTCCTAGAGTTTGTAGTATTTAAATTTATTGTTTTCTTTATGCTTGAACGTTAAGCACATTTGATTTATGATTTTCAATAATTTTCTTTCACCGATTATATCCTAATTAATTATCTAGACTAGTCGGTAGTTAGAAGTACCCTTTGTTAAAATTCAAAAGCCTGATTTAATCAATTAATCTAAATCTGTGATTGTGTGTGTCGTAAGAAGACACGCAATGCTAGGGGTTTATACCTTTGCTGAAATCAATTGCGAACTTAGATTAATCTTTAGGTTAGTCATGTTAATTCTTGAAAACAATAGTTTGGATTACACAAATCTCAAAGAACCTGTGGTGGAGTCAATGCCTTGGTTTCCATTCTCATATTCTTATAAACTTATTATTTTCCTTTTTAATTTGATTTTTAGTTTAGATATTTTAATTGCTGTAACCCCCACTTAAATTAGTTTAAGTCAACTCTGAAACTTAATTGCAACCGCAGTCCTTGTGGGATCGACCTGTACTTGCCCTTGTCTACCAGTTAGACACTGTGCACTTGCACTTATTACAAGTGGGTTAAATTAACCTATTTACTTAGGTTAGTTAAATCTGCATCAAGTTTTTTGCGCCATTGGCGGGGACTGTAGCGGTGTAATTGAATTTAAGAGTTTATTTTCACTAATTTGTAGTTTAGGTTAATAAAAAAAAATTTAATAATAAAAAAATAAAAAATTAGGTCAGATATAAGATTGCTTTTGCTTTTAGGATAGGCTTGATTTTATTTTTTTAGTTATTTCTTTTAAGTCTTAAGAAGTTTTGATACTTGTTTTTGTTATTTTTGCAGGTATTAACAGGCAGGAAGCATATATTATAGTTGGATGATCCTGCAAACGTCAAGCAAAGTTTTTATTATTATTTTTTATTTTGTGAGGAGAGTTTTAATTTTATTTTCACCTCGTTTTACGAGTGTGTGGTGTAATAATTTTTAAACTCTACTATTTTTCATTTTATTTAATCACAAAAAAAAACCCTAAATTCTCTAAGTCAAAAGAAAATATAGGGAAACAATTTTAATTGTTACCCAATAATTTCTTGTGATTTAGAAATCCGACTTCTAAGACCAAGACCAGTAAATTTATTTGCATGTGCTTGTGTGTTGAGTGAAACAGATAAAAAAGAAGTCGGACAATTTTTTTGAATTGTGCTAACTTTTTGTGCAGAACGGAATACGCACACTGTAAGTACTTCTATCACACGCAACATATTAACAACTCGAGTGCTTTGTGTAATTGTTTGAAATTGTGTGATTGGTTGTTTAATTTCTGTAATTGTGGATGCTAAACTTTAGTAATTCATAATAAGCAGACCCAGCTTTTAAATAGAAACTAGTTGGACTTGATATCCCCACTTCATCACTCCAGCTGTGTGCAACCAATAACCAAACATAATTAAAATCAATTAGAAGTTAGATAGAGCCATCCTTTAGGTACGGTGTTCATAGGACAACCAAGACCAAGGTGAATCCAATAATTTTTGTGTTGACCAAAGCTAAAAGTGACGATGGGTTTAATCATTCAATGAACTCCGAGAGGCCACTGCCACAAGGGTAACTTACCCAGTACGCTGAGTCATAAGTAAGCTACGATCCACAAAAAGAATTGGTGTAAACAACATTTTTGGGTTAAGAACACAAGCCTCAAGTGTACATCTAACGTCACATCGTTCTCACATCTACTGGCTTACAGAGCGGTAGCACAAGGAAGTACTTAATTGGATCATTGTGACCTCCTTCTCTTGTGCGATAATCCGGTTTCTTTGAAACAAAACTCTAGCCTACTGATTTTGAACTTTGTGGTGTAAAGTGTACACTCTTAGGATCAACTTGTAGCACACATTGCTTTGTCATAAAAATTACATAAGAAATAATTGTCCCCCAAAAATATAAAGATAATTGATCTAAAAAACGTTGATTGCTTAGGGAGGCAAGTTTCTTGTGCATTTATTGGTTACTGATTGCGTGTAAGCCTGTGTATATTTTTAGAGTTAGTGCTTTAAAAAAAAAAAAAAAAAAACAAATTGAACCTCAATAATTATCCATCTTGGTTTCCTGAGCAAGTCAATGCATTTAATGTCATGCGACAACATGATTATGCTCCATATTCAGATTATTACAACTTAGGTTCCGCATATTATCCTGACTTCCTCTCAACTTCTACTGAGGATAAAGACTCTAAGGATTACTTCTCCCCTTCTACCTCAAAGCTCGAAACAACTATTATGACGATGACTCGGAAATTAGATGCACTTATGAATTTGACTCAACCCCTACCTCCCACTAATGTTTCATTTGAGGGTTGTGTTGCATGTTCGAGTCCTAGTCATTCTACAGCTGATTGTGATTTGCAATATGATTATCCTGAATATTTCGCTGAGCAAATCCATTCTTTTAATGCTAATTGGCGACCTAGTTATAATTCAAAGTCCAACTATTACAGCCCTAGTTTTGCCAATAATCAAAATCTCTCCTGGGCTCATAACTCACACCAAGGGAGACATAGTTTCTCTCAGGCTCCTCAATACCCTCATCATGTTATGCTTCAATTTAACCAAGCTCCTCCATCCAACACATCAAGCTTAGAGGAAACGATTAATCATCTTTCGCAGCGCTCAGCAAGTATAATTGATCAGAATTCTAAGGACATATCTGAGTTGAGAGCCACGACTCAAAAACTTGAGATAGTTGTAGATCATATTACTGAGGCATTATCTGAAAGTGAGTTAGGAAGAGTTCCTAGTCACTCTGTTCAAAATTCAGAGGGCCAATTCATAACTGGTAACACATCGAAATCCGAGTCAGATGATGTTTTTGAGGATAATGTGATCGAAACTACTTTGCTTCCTGACCCATTCCCTTCCCCACATTTTCATGAAGACCCACTCGACATATGTCTTCCTAGTGACTCATGCATAGAATCAAACTGTGAACATTCTTTAGAGTCACCCCTTGACTGTTTTCATGATACACATGACCATTTAGATGCTTGTTTAACTCATTCTAGTTTAGACTTTGATGTTGATGATTCCATTAGGGAAGTCAATGATTTGCTTGACTCAGTCCCCATTGTGGATCCTAGTTATAAATGGAAGTCTAAAGTGGAGCCTCTTCCACTCAGTGAGTCAAAACTAGTCCCATCAGTTGAGCCACCTGAGCTTGACCTTAAACAATTACCTGACACCCTCAGGTATGCGTTTTCAGGTACTGATGATACTTTGCCTGTTATTATTTAATCTATATTGAATTCAAAACAGGTTGTCCCAAAGAAGTCGAGAGATATATTTAATGAGAGACTACATGTCATAGGTAGTGCTAATTCTAGGTTTGGGTGTGTTGTTGCGTCGTCTAACTCATCATCTTGGTGTAATCCATTTTGTTATGATGAACTTGTACCACCCGACATATCTATAGACATACCTCTTTCCATCCCTTTCATATTGACTGATGCTACCTATGTGGATCCATTGTTTGTAAGTGAGGATTTCAATTTTCACCATCCTGATGTGAAAATTATCCAATCTTCTGATTTGGAACCAGACTTAGGATGTTCCATTTTAGGAGTAAGGGAGGATACTTTGTTGCATATCACTACTTGCGACCCATTCATATTTAAGATCCCTACTGACTTCCAAGGAATGCGAACTTCTTTACAATTTCTATATGATTTTAGATGGTGTCCTTGCAACTTTTGGGATGTGCTAGTATATCTTGTGTCGCATGTGGTTTCTATTTTTGCGTGGACTGATCCTCAACTTTTCAGGTTGTTGGTATACGATTCCTTCACCCTTTTGAGGTGAATGTTCCCTATGTTCTTCCTCGTCACTTCATGATATATCACTCATGAGGGAGAATATATGTCGGGCTGACGACGTTAAACCAAGCGCTCCTAGGAGGCAGCCTAGCTTTAGTTGTGTGTCTTTGCTGTTAGTCTAGTTTGATTTTCGAGTACCCTATTTAGTTGTGTTTCACTCATACTCGTTAGCTCCATAACAGTTTTGACTTACAACTTGCTTTTTTTTAGTCTTCTTTGTTAGTGTCGAGTCTGCATTTTATCGATCTCTAATGAAAACTCCATGATTCTTATGTTTGTAAGCCTCATTGATGGATGACTTCTTGGATATTGGTAAAATCTTTCCCACGGTAATATCAAACTCTCATATTTTCTTTTTCCTGCATTTGTCATGATCATCATTTTATACATTGAGGACAATGTTTGGTTTAGGTTTGGGGGTGAGGTTTATTAGTTTTTCTGTATTTTTCAAGAAATTTTGAACTAAAATTTATTTCACAATTTACTATTGTATTCTACTCAATCTCCATTGAATACATAGTTAATTATGACTGTGTGAAAATTTTCGATTTGAAAATGCATTCAAAATCTAAGTTTCTTTCCAATGAAGAGGATATGCTTTTAAGTATGCCTTTAAATTTGAGGAATACATGCTTTCACTTGTCACTTTTATATATCAATAGGAAAACATAAGGTTTGATATTATCTTTAAGTTAAATATATTTCATTTGATTTTTCGACTCGACCATTCTTGCACTATAAGCCGAGTTAGCATAACTTGAAGTTAATCAGTAAGATATTAATTAGAAAACCTTAGAATAATAGTGGAGACTTAACCCTTGTGAGTTTCGAGACATTCTATTTTTCTTGAGGGTTATTAAATAAACTCTGACTTTTCTTGAATCCGCATTTTCTCGTTGATGATCTCATTATTCTTGTTTCTTTTATTGATTGCTTTGAGAATGGTGTTAAAATTGAATTATTACACTAGAACTTCTTGTTTTATTTAGTTAAGATGTCATAATACTGACTAGAGCTTAAGAAGTGATATAGGCATTTTTTTTCTTTGAACCGTTCTTTGGCCTTTTAGCCTACCTAATGATAAATATCCGTTTGCAGCCCTTTAAGCCTTTAAATAGATTTTTTCTTTGCTAACCCCATTTCAAGTACCTACTCCAGTTAGAGAGTAATATCCCATATTATTTTTATCCTTACCCAATGTCTCTGAGAATGTGTATGGTTGATGTATTTTTGAAATGGACAAATAAAAAGAGTTGAAATTAAATATTCCATGAATCCTCGGGACTGAAATGTTTTATTGTGCAGAAGGGGAAAGCATGTATACAAGAAAGAAAAAAAGAAGAAGATATATATGAAGAAGAATTTCGAAGGAAGAAAAATTAATGGTGTACAACATTGGTTTATTCTTCAGAGCCCCACGTGCTTATTAAAGGATGTATCCATTCTCGGAGAATTTTCTCGTATCCTTTTCCATTCCTATTAGCCAAAATCTTAGCCTCATTACAACCTAATAAAGACCTAATTGATCTTAAGTAAAAGTTTGGTTCATAAACGTGGAGATTAAATAAACAAGAACTATGACGTGTGATTTAATATTCTCAAAGTAATTGATATTCCTGTCCATGAGATCATATTCATTTCATTATTTGAAAAGTCCATTTTTTCATGATTATTATATGTGAGATGTTTGTCTTTCCATAATTTATTCTCTTTCTCACATATAAACTGAGTGATAACTAACCAATATCTGAGTGATTCATTTCTGAGTGACAAGAGAGATTTGTAGTCGAAGCGTATAATTCAAAGGTTATCTAGTCGTATCTTTGCTGAGAAAAATAAAATTATGTTGATAAGGCCATGCACACACACACTTCGAGTTGGAAATAATTGATGAAATTTATTTAACCTTTGGGTATTATTAAATTGTTGTGAGACTCTTTGACATTTTATTGTGAGATTGTTAGCTGTTTTCAAATTTTTTTGGCAATTAGATTCTTACTCTGAGGATAATAGACTGAGTTACCATGTTTTGGAAATTTATGAATCATAATGTTTGTGGGTAACATTTCTGGAAACCCTCACGAGACTATAACTCGTCCACTAGAGGTAATCTTGGGGTTTAAAGCATAATTGCACGTTTAAGGTAGGTGCAACCGATGATTCCTGCGAAAGTGAGTTAGAATTTTATTTTTATTGTTTTGCTCGAGGACTAGCAAAATATAGGTTTGGGGGTATTTGATATTCACGTAATTATTACATAATATATCCCTTAATTTATATATGTTAGTGTTTCGATTATTATATTTTATAATAATTATTTCGTTTTCATATATTTGTAGGAATTTGAGCGTGAACGATGAAATCGTATTAAGGCGACAATTTAAGGAATGACAATTGGTTGATTCTAGCGGTGATACAAAGCAGAGAGTCACATATCTAAACCTAACCCTAATAAACTTAGGTCCACCTAATTTAACCTAAGCCCAAAACCAAAATGCTAACCTAAAAACTCAAGCCCAACGCCTTTTGGAGAACCCAAGCCCAAGAAAATAGGAGAACCCTATTTAGCTTCCCCAGTTTGGAGAAACTCCTCTCTTCTTCTCTCTTTTCTTCCCCTCTCTGGGGGCTCTTCCAGCCACCACGCCAATCCACCCTGCCAGCAATCCTCGCTCGATAGGAGAGCTGGCAGCACGATAACCCCGCCATCACCACCTCCTCCTCGTCCTCCAGACCATCTCCTTGTCCCTGCTCCTCTCCCCTATCCACACAGCCACCACTACCATCTCGTTCTCCCACCATCAGCCACCACGCACACCACGAAACAGACCACAACCACCGCCACTAACCACCGTGAAACAGGGTCGTGACAACCCTGTTTCACGTTAAAAACTTCACCTCGCCACCAGAGAACCACCACCATCTGGACCTCTCTTCGCGTCACTTCGGTCTCTCTCACAACCACCACCATCACCCGAGCACCGCCACCACCACCGCACGCACAGAACAGAGGAGAAACAGGGAGCAAGTCCCTGTTTTCCTCCCTCGCCGCCGCCCCTGTTTCTCCCCTCTCTCGGCCCTCCTTCCAGTTTTCCTCTCTTCTCTACGGTCTATCCCTCCTCCACTTCTCTCTCTCTGCTCCTGCATCACAACAGACCACGCAACCACGCCATCAGCTGCCGCGAAACAGAGCTCCGCCACTCCGCTCTCTGTTTTGTTTTTTTGTCTGTTTCCTTATCTCATTGTTTCCTCACTTTCTCTCTCTCTTTTTGCAGGTTCAGAACCAGGTTGGAGCAGGAGGAAGCTCGCGAGGAGCACGGAGGAAGAAGGAGCAGCAGGCGGTGTCGCGCTGGAGACGAAGACAGAGTGCTGCGCGGATTTCGGGCGGGAGAAAACTGTTTTTCAAAACTGAAAAACAGTTTTGGCTATTGACACCCCGATAACCTGTAAGAGCCACCACAGTGCAATTTCAGCCCTTTTTCTCGGGATTCGCGTCCGTACAGAGATGACTTCCACCTCCATTGATGCTGTTACCACCGCTACCATGGAGAGCTAAACCCTTCCCCAAGGCTACGATGAAACCACAGGGTTTCCTAGAGTTTGTAGTATTTAAATTTATTGTTTTCTTTATGCTTGAACGTTAAACACATGTGATTTATGATTTTCAATAATTTGCTTTCACCGATTATATCCTGATTAATTATTTAGACTAGTCGGTAGTTAGAAGTACCCTTTGGTGAAATTCAAAAGCCTGATTTAATCAATTAATCTGAATCTGTGATTGTGTGTGCAGTAAGAAGACACGCAATATTAGGGGTTTAGGATTAGTTAAAATAAACCTGTGATTGTGTGTGCCGTAAGAAGACACACAATGCTAGGGGTTTATACCTTTGCTGAAATCAATTGCGAACTTAGATTAATCTTTAGGTTAGTCATGTTAATTCTTGAAAACAATAGTTTGGATTACACAAATCTCAAAGAACCTGTGGTGGAGTCAATGCCTTGGTTTCCCTTCTCATATTCTTAAAAACTTATTATTTTTCTTTTTAATTTGATTTTTAGTTTAGATATTTTAATTGTTGCAACCCCCACTTAAATTAGTTTAAGTCAACTCTGAAACTTAATTGCAACCACAGTCCTTGTAGGATCGACCTGTACTTGCCCTTGTCTATCAGTTAGACACTGTGCACTTGCAGTTATTACAAGAGGGTTAAATTAACCTATTTATTTAGGTTAGTTAAATCTGCATCAGTGACAATATTGTTTTGTTCCCTATACGCGTAGTTCGCCGAGCGCGGATGGCACTGACTTAGAAAGTGGGAGTCTAGTCAGCGCCCTTGATGCCCAACCACGATGACTTGCCTAGGATTATTGCCCAACTAAGGACAACAATCGCCGAACCCTATCGAAGCTTAGTTAGTTTCGACTGATGACGATAGCTTCTAGTTCGCTCTAAGACCGTAGTACGTCAAGCGCAAGTGAAGATGACTTAGAAAGTGGGAATCTATGCAATGTTCTCAATGCCTGATCATGATGACTTGCCAGGGATCATTGTCCAACCACGGACAATGATCGTTGAACCCTACCAAAGCGTAATCAGTTCCGATTGATGACGATAGCTTCTGGTCTACTCTAGGACCATAGTCCGCCAAGCGTTGGTGAAGATGGCTTAGAAAGTGAGAGTCTAGTCAGCGTTCTCAACGCCTGATCATGATGACTTGCCAAAGATCATTGTCCAACCATAGACAATGATCGTCGAACCCTACCGAAGCTTAGTCAGTTTTGACTGATGACGATATCTTCTTATCCGCTTTAATATTGTAGTCCCCAGAGTGCGAGTAAAGATGGCTTAGAAAATGGGAGTTTAGTCAACGCTCTCAACTCATGATCACGATGACTTGCTAGGGATCATTGTCCTACCATAGACAATGGTCACCAAACTCGACCCAAGTTTAGTCAGTTACAACTGAATCCGACTTGAAGCCTAGTCCACCAGAAGCTGACAATATCGGTTTAAAAGTCCAGTCATAGCTCAAGAAGCTTAACTTTGACGACTCACAAAAACCACTGTCCAACCAATTACAATGATGCACACGCTTGATCACAGTCTGACCAATTCGTTTATACTGGCAACAAACAACTGCTGGTCCAATCTCAGCTTGGCCAACAAAGGGAAGATTACAATGGGGGTTCACAAAGGTGGACAACGGCCTAGTCCAAATAATTTATTACCAGCCAAAGTTATCCCCTTACATGGAGTTCAGCCAACTCACAAGACTTGCCTAATACAACTTCTCGATCTCTAAAAAGTACAGACCTGGATTGCCTGAACTATTTCAACATAGGTGGTTAAAACTCTCATCAGCAAATCAATCATACGATTTCTTGACTCAGCAAAACCTCTTGTCTAAAAGCAACATTGCAATAAGATAAAGCAGAAAAAACCAACAGGAAAAATCAAAGAAGTACAAAGTGCTACTCGATGAAGAGTTCACTCCTGCTTGTCAGAAGTAGGTTTAGATACAACGGAGTTAGACTTGGCAGGAGAAGAAGAAGAGGATGTGTTCACACGAACTGCCGCTTGGACACCCTGATCTTGATCACCCTCTTTTTCTGATTGATCGGAGGCTTTCCCAAACTCCGCAAAGGACACCACTTTGTAGTAAGAGAGATCCCAATCAGCTGCAACAACTCCAGTCTTCCTTGCACAACTCTACTGAACTCAAACGTGCCCTGGGCCTTGCAGAGCTTCTCCTCCCGTACTCTTGACTTAGCGAGCTCTCACTCTAGTTGTTCCAGTTTGCCTGACAACAGTTTTGGATTGCTTAGCACACATGTTGTCTTTTACTGCACTAAGCTCATTTTACTCCAAAAGGAGTTGCTCTTCTGTTGTCCTCACTCTCTTGGCATTGAAATCAACATCAACTTTCAGTTGCTGATGCGGACAACCCACTCGGACTCTTTCTTGGCCTTTTCTTCATTTACATCCTGCGTCTCAGTCTCCGCCTTGGCTGCAGTCTTCTAAGCAAATTGTATATCACGATGGACAAATTCAATTCTTCCTCGAACCTGTCCCTCATGGACACTGCTTCAGCCAAATCAGAATCAAGCGTTTCCAAGTGAATTCTTTGAGCCTCCAATCTTGCCTACCATGCCTTTGGATCTATAGTTGATTGGGCGAGCTTTATTTCTTCAAGTTGCTTCTTCAATTATTCAATTTCATGGAGAACATCAGTGTATGACTTCTGCAAATTTGCAAAGATTTGCTCCATGGTATACACTCTCTCATGAGCAGCCTCAATTTCCGTCCCAGCGACGACAACTTGGTTAAGATACGACATCCCAAACATGAGATGTTTCTATCCCTTGACCATATGCTCTCCCAACGTATCACCTTACGTCGGAGCACAATTCGCCAGCCAATCATTCCATCTACTAATATGCTTATTTGAGGCATAAGAAATATCAACCTCCTGGTGTTTGGCCAGGCTTCTCATCTTTATCACATACGAGGTGAATAGACTGATCTGCGCATCCGGATGGAGCTTCTTCAGGACCGAAATCACTCCAGCGTTACCCTTCGCTATCTTTACTGCATCACAGCCCTCCTCTGCCGCTTTCCCCTTGCCCGCAATGATCGGTTTTCTCTCATGAGCCAACTCGAAAGCAGTTGACGAGGAAGAAGGAAGTGAATTATCCCTCGGACCCATCATCGCCTCAATGTGAGCTCCAGATTGGGATGGAGGACAATACGCATGACATGAAGGTGACTTTTCGCCATAACGACGACAATCAAACGACTTTTTAGCAAGCCGAGAAGAGTCGCGATCCAAAAAGGGGTTGCACTTGAAATCCTTTAACAAAAAATGACGAGTCTGACCCACATTGGACGAAGATGCCATACCTGACTATAGCAACAGGTTGTTCATGACCTTTGCCTGCTCAGTACACAACTTCGTTACATCTTCAACCCCCGCCATTTGCAGTATTCATTCTTCAAGTTAGGAAGGTAAATAGGGGCATTTTCCTGAGCATCATACCCCTTGGACACAACAGTTTTTGCCCCAATGGACGAATCAAGATATTATCCTAAAGCTTTGTGTCACCCCTCTGAAGCGGGCGAATGCTCACGAGCAGGCTTAGTCGCAGCACGAGGTTTCTTTGAATTCACAAGAGAAGAAATTGCCTCATTCAACTCCGCCCTCCTTGACGGGCTCGATCGCTTAACCTTCGGGAGCTTCCACTTCTTCGAAGAGGGTTCGCCTTTAGACTTCGGTTTCGAAACTCTAAAAAGAATGGAGGACTCATGCCAGTAAGCCCACAGTCCGCTGCACTTGATATTAAAAGGTTGGACGACATCCTCTACCCATATCCGAGGCATGTCCCAAAATTTATCCATGGTTGCTTCATCCTCAAAAGAAAGGGGAGTAGTTGGAAATTTCCCTACAGAAAAACGGATAATGATTCAATATGCAATCAACACTAATGGGATCGAAAACAAAATCAAACTTACTCAGTTGCCTGAACTCCTGCTCGATCGAATAACCATTAAGCTCAAAATACTGCGAGTCTATAGAAGCCATGAAGCAATACTTCTGCCAGAACTTCAAGTCGTCAGGAAGATTGCTAAAGCAAGATGACGACTTCAGCACGCACACAACATGCTCGTTTATCCAATGAGAGGTGAGCAATTGGATCACCCACGGAGACACTCGGACACCAGGGTCCTTCGCCCTAATCAGAATAGCGATCACCGACCTATACCCATTCGACACCAGTTGAGCGGCCAAAATGTCGAGGTATGGCAAGAAGCTCCAAATCTCTTTGATGACAGGAAAGCGAACGCCCAATTTAAGCATACCCCGGTGCAAACAGATACATGCTTTTGGAGGAGACAATGGCGTCTGATTAGCTCCCAATGTTAAGAGCACTAGATCATCAGGTATCCCATACTTCTTGTGAAGACCCTCGAGAATCGACTCGGAAATTGACCTCTCCTTGAAAAACTTTCGGCCTTTAGCGAACAGTTCGTCAAAAAGCTGATTCTAACCCGCCATGAAGAATGTACAAAATTTGATGATTGAAGATAAACAAAGTAAAAAGCGTGTCTATGAACGAACGAGTGAAGGAAATAAACTCTGCAATGAAGGGGAATCTATAAAGAAAACAAAATTCTCGCATTTTTCCTTTTCGAACAGATGCACGCGCAAAATGAATCACGTCGCTCAAGAAGACGATTCAGACTCAACCATCATGAGCATTTAGGTCCTCCATGATATGATTTAGTGACCGACAAGTTGGCCCACCAACTCGGGGGGAGTAGCTGATGATACACCAAACCATCCTTTGCACCATGCCATACACGTGTGATGATAATCTCGGTAGGGGAGCAAAGTGAGCCTGATTGCCCACCCTATTTGGCAAAGCCCCGACAAAACGAAGTCCAATTTGGCATTATCCAGAAGATTGGACCAAAATTGCAATGCCCTACTAAGCCCACACGTCACATGGTCAAGCCTAATACCTGTAAGGCCTAATCTGGCAAGTATATGAGGGATTGACCTAAGACGGGCAAGGCCAGCAATAATTTGGTTCCGACTAGGAAATAAATACCAGAGTATAAGTCGTGCATGAAAACTCCCTTGCATGGACAACACTCCAAAAGGGAAGTTTCTCCCACAGATCTAGGAACACAAGTCGTGTAGGAAAACTCTCCTACATGGACAACTCCTAACAAGGAAAGGATCTCCAGCAAGATATATTTTCCTAAACTACACCACCAAAGGCCTAGCCGAACAAGGACTCTCGCATTATAAATAGGACACATGTTGATGTATAAAGGTACGCTACATAACTCAATTTACATCTATAAGCCTTTCTCAAGCCCTGTCTGACTTTAGCATCAGAGTGTCATTGGCCGCCACAATGATGGTCTTTGGCTCACGTGTGTTTCCTATGTAAGTCAAGGTCAAAGTAAAAAAAAACAAGATTCAATTACATCAAATAGCTTAATGAGTTATGTATGCATAATGAGGTATTTATACAGAGAGACAAATAAAACCAACTAGAAAACTACATCATTCCTTTGCACAAATGCATCCCAAAAGTGTAGACCAAACATATGGGTCAATAGCACTAAGTACATAAGAAAAATTAATCCAATAACATGGCAGGTCAAATATGGGCCCTATTAGTTTTGATCATTATGTATATCGTTGTATGAGTCCAAGATACCATCGTTTAGGATGTTGTACATTGTGCAATTAATACTGCATCTAAAATGTGAATGACTAGGGCATTTATTGTGCCGTTGGCACTTTATATAAATTTTTTTCAGCTATTTGCAGTTTGCTTCCTGTAATAAATAGCTAATACAAGATCATTTTCATAATAAGTCATTATTGCAGTTTGCCCCTAGACTAGCAGTCAATGTGCGTTGACCGTCTGTTTTCAAAATGTTCATATTTAGAAGATAAAAATACTCTCAAGAAATCTAAGGATGAGATTGAATGTTTTGTATTTCAAAGAGTTTATCTCGAAGAAGATCAAGGGATCCAATTAAAATGATAACTGTATCTTTAGAAAACTCTACCAATTAATTAAAAAAACTCATCTATCCAAGCCCAACCCTCCCCCTTCTTCTTCTTCTTCAGTTCACACCACCACCGCCCCCTTCATTTCTATCTATGTTACGACAGGACTACACCCCCTTTCATTTGAAAATAATTTTCTCTAACCAATTCAAATTTTGACTGAGTATAACCCTAAAGTGCATAGTATATATGTTTGTACTTCAAAACTGATTATTGAAGATGGTGGCAGGGGTGTTCAATAGATGATATTTAGCAAAATAAAAAAAATAAAAAAAGTATGTGAAGTGCCAACTACACGAGGATTACCCTAGTTATTCAATAACATAGAAACATCTGTGTACCTAAAAAAATGATTCTACCTTTCATGCTAGTCTTGGTTAATCCCACAACTTAGCTAGAAAACGACTGTTTGGGATCTAGCTAGTTTTTCTTTTTGATATAATCTTTGTGGAACATAGTCAATTCGCGTGCCTGTTTAGTTTTACTTTTCCATATAATTTTAGATAGCGCGGTCAATTTGCGAGCTTGCTCGATTTTTCTTTTCAATGTAGCATCTCCCCCCCCCCCCCCCCCCCCAAAAAAAAAAAATAAAAAATGGATAAGTATTCTTGGCTTAGGTTAAGCATAAAAAACTCAGAGTCAAACCTCTAGAAGCAGTTTCATATTTTTTTAACAGAAATTCTAAGTGTCGAGGAAATGAGCGAGGGAAGTGAGGTGGCGGGGGTGGGAGCCGTTCATCCCACTCGAGATGCGTGCGTTGACTTTTTGCGCGCGCATCCCGAGCGGGATGAACGGCTCCCACCCCGCCACCTCATTTCCCTCGCTCATTTCCTCGCTGTGTAGAATCACTCTTTTTTTAATTATCCTAGTGGGATGGACCCTTATTTGTTGATGCTGAAATTATTTTTTTTTGACAATGCAAGAAGCTAAGGTTTAAGGGACCCCCCACCCTGCATATTAAAAACAGGACGTATCAACAACAGGGATGGACCCATATTTGTTGATTACGCGGTTCTACACATAATAAATACCACTTACTGCACACGCATCATAACATTTACAAGATTTGGTTGATTGTTGAGGGAAAATGATCATGCCAAAATTAACAAATGGTCAGATTGTTAACAGAAACAGAATCAACACCCAGAAACAAGTCCAGTAGGTACGAAACATCAGAATTGCTTTTTTTTTGACCTGATAAACCAGTCATATCGACTCCAAGGAGATCCCATCAATGCACTCAACCTCTGGATTAACTAAACTCTTTTAAGATTTTTACATGGTTTTCAGCTCGAGTACCTCTTTACAGAATTTATCAAAATTCTTATAAGATGATCCTCCCTCTTTGGTAGCATTTTCTACTTTTTTCTTCCATTTCAATGCATTATTCCTCATTTCCTTTCCTTTCTTACCTTTCATCATTTCCTTAACAAGCATCTCAATTTCCCCCCTCTTAACATTGTTATTGATTTGCATGCCTATCCCCCATACTGTACATGCGTAATGACAATTTGTAAATTGTTCAGAGAAAAATGGCCAACAGATCATTGGTACTCCGCCACAAAGGCTTTCCATCATTGAATTCCATCCACAATGTGTTAAAAATCCCCCAACCGAAGGATGGCATAGAACTTGTTCCTGAGGACACCATTTTGCTATCATTCCTCGATCTTTTGTCTCTTCCATGAGTTCCTCAGGCAAATTGGCTGAATCACCAATTAACATACCAGGTCGAATGATCCACAAGAATGGATGTTTACTGTTAGCAAGTCCCCATCCAAAATCTATCAATTGTTGCTTGGACATCTCTGTTACACTACCGAAATTCACATACACAACTGAATTTGGAGCTTTGTCTTGTAACCATGCCAAGCAATCTGAGTCTTCTTTCCATAAGCTTGATTTCAATGATTTCAATTCACTCTCAGGGAAGTGTGAACTTAGCAATGGCAGATGTCCCAAAGTGAAAACTTTGGGAAACATTGATGACATTGCGTTAAGAACCTCAAACTCCAACTCATCAAATGTGTTAATGATGATTGCAGAAGCATTTAAGCAATTTTGTGTTTCCTCCTTAAAAAAATTGAGCATGATGTCATTAGAGTCTGTCGTTCTGATAAAACTTGGAAAATTTTTCAAACGAAGATCTTTCATACCCGGTATCCACTCAATAAGGGTGTCCAGATAGCCATTGCTAAGGTAACTCTCATCTGCAGACTTATGATTTAGTTAGAAAGAATGTTATCTAAAGTAATAATGTACAGAAACTGTCTTTGAACTAGTGTAAGGACTAGAAATAAAAGTTTGACACAATATTGTTACCTTTCAGTGGTACAAGACCTTGTTTGATGAGCTCACGGAAATGGACACAGACCATAAGTCCACAAGCTGAAGCTGTCCAAAACTGAACTTCAGGAATGCCTAGTCTCTGAGCTGCTTGTATGGCTGAACTCATCATCCCATCAGAGATGATACAACTAACTTTTGGTACATCAGATGATGAATTAAGCTTGACAACAAGATCAATCAGTGGAGCTCTGCAATTTCTCTGTACAAAATGGCAGAACGTAGCTGAATCTAGGTCATCATTTATACCGCCATCAGGAATTGTTTCGAAATGAAAATCATCAAGGCCCTTAAATGCATCAGAGCCTATGGAACGCAGTGAACCTTGATAATAATAATCCGTGTTGACAAAGGTGATGTAAAAGCCTCTTGAATGTAGAAGCTTGGCTAATTGCATGAAAGGGTTAACATGGCCTTGTGCTGGAAATGCTACTCAAACAATATGAGGTTTCTCTGTGAAAATTGATGCCATTTTTGCTCTTGAACTAGAAATGTCTTTCCCTAAATGCTTGATGAACTGTCAAAGCATAATATTATGCCATTTTATAGATAAAAAAATTATTGAAAATTTAATCGATTACTTTAAGTAGAGTCCTTAGGGAGAAACTTTGGAGAATCACATTCCAAGGTTTATGTTGATTGGCATATGAGTCCCAAAAGTGGAAACGATTTGTGGAATCTGATTCCAACATTGTCAACAATTTGATGAATTACTTTAAGAGTCTTAGGAAGAAACTTTGGAGAACCACATTCCAAGGTTTTATGTTGATTGGCGTGCGAGTCAAAAAGTAGAAATCATCAGTGGAATTCTGATTCCAACATTATCAACGATTTGATCAATTACTTGAAGTAGGGTCTTCAGGGAGAAACTTTGGAGAATCACATTCCAAGGTTTATGTTGATTGGCATATGAGTCCCAAAAGTGGAAACGATTTGTGGAATCTGATTCCAACATTGTCAACAATTTGATGAATTACTTTAAGAGTCTTAGGAAGAAACTTTGGAGAACCACATTCCAAGGTTTTATGTAGATTGGCATGCGAGTCAAAAAGTAGAAATCATCAGTGGAATTCTGATTCCAACATTATCAACGATTTGATCAATTACTTGAAGTAGGTTCTTCAGGGAGAAGTTTTGGAGAATCACATTCCAAGGTTTATGCTGACTTATGTACGAGTCCCATAAAGCATATCTCAGTTGAGCCTCAGATCATGGACCAGTTGGTAGTATTCTTGGATTGTTTAGATATATACTTTTAAGGACTTTAAGAATGACTGATTAACAATAAGGAATTGCTTAATTGATCAGGGAATTTATAAGAAAATTTTGCACCGCGTATGTAAATTTGGAAATGGAGCTGGTGGAAGCTAGAACCAGCCCTTAAATAGTTCTAAAGGTCGCTGAAATCAAGGATAAATGGTTGTGGCGACCCATACTTATTCAGTTTCGTGTTTAATATTGGTTGCAGTATCTACTTTCAAGCTGAATTTGGTAGAAAGTTTCACTTTGAATATTGTACTCGATGGCCTCAAAATTGACTAGATTTATTGCAACCCTGCCATGGAAAAGGTGTTTGTATGGCCGCATACATGCCTTCTAGTACATACTCATTGAACAAATCAAATGCTTACTGAAAACACCCAAGATTTTGGCCCCTTGGTCGACTGCAGCTCGTTCCTCCAACTTGATCTGTTTATTTCTGAAAATGGGTTCAAATCCGATAAGCAGCTTTTTCCACAAAACTCCAGTCTTAGATTTTTAGTTTTGTAGTAGAGAATAGGACCCATATGCAACCCTTTGTATAGGTGTTAGGTGTTGGGGACTTTGGGTTAAGTATGACTACCCTTAGGAAGTAGGATACGGGAATCTCTTTCCCAAACACCACAAAAGACACATCAGTCAGCCCAGCCATTCTCACAGATCCTTGTCAAATTTTGAACAACACTCCTAAATTTCATAAAACTAAATTATTTTATTTTAAATTAAATAAAATAGAGTTACATTTAATTGAGTTTAAATTTCAAAATTTTAGGGTTTTATTTTGTCAAGTTAAAGGGTGGGTGCCCTCAGAATTTTAGTGGGGGCGAATAGCCA
The DNA here is from genome assembly GCA_963556465.1 of Berberis vulgaris. NCBI lineage: Eukaryota > Viridiplantae > Streptophyta > Magnoliopsida > Ranunculales > Berberidaceae > Berberis > Berberis vulgaris. The sequence continues at coordinate 26,401,214 of OY747137.1, read as the reverse complement.
CCCATAATATAAAAGAAAACCCTTTATTTCTTTCTTCTCTTGTGCAACAGGAAGAGCAAGCTTTTCTTCATCTCCTTCTTCGGTGACGGCGGCGGGCGTCGGGACGTTGTCGCGCTTTTCTTCGCCCAACCTCCTCTATTTTCTTCTTATCTCCTTCCACTATCTTCCCTTTCCTTCCTACTTCATTTCGGCGCCAGAAAATAGAGCAATGGCAAGAAAGATGGAAACTGGCGGTGGTTTTAGCTATTGGGAGAGATGGATGTAGGTGATGGACGAAAACGGTGGTGTGTATGCCATAAGAATTAAAATCGGTGAGTTTTCTTCATATTATTTCATATTTCTTCTGTGTTCTTTGATTTTTGATCTGCTGGAGCTTTGTGAGTCTCACAATTTTATTGAGTGAGGGTTGTGTTTATGTGCATCTATTTTTACTTGATTTTTGGTGTGGTTGTTTAATTGTCTGGTAGTTGTTTGATGGTATGACTCAGTGAAACCAAATCCCACTATTTGGATACATGGAGACAATAAATATACGCCATACTAAATTTAGATGTGAAGTGCTCACACATTAAACCCATAATGCATAACATGTTTTGTCATGTTTGGTGGAAGATGCTTTACTGAAAGAATTTGGCAATCCTTTAAATATGATGCTTTGGTGATTGTTGTTGCAAACTAATGATTCTGAAAAGAAGAATCTTGCCTTGAACTCAGAGTCCAAATAAAATGTCTCTTTGAGAACTCCTTTGCTTGATATCACAGGAAATGTTAGGAATTCGCAAAAGTTGCTCCTTCGAACAAGTCATTTCATGTTTTCTCCTAGTATATCATTTGTATAGGTCCTAAATTTTATAGGCAACCCACGCGTCGTAATTTTGAATAAAAAGTTTTGAGTGCTTCTTTTCTATCAGTTTGTCTATGATGTGTTACTTGTTTCTTGTTCAACTTGTTGTCTTTTGATGAGTAGAGTATATATGAAATAGTACCTTTTTAGATAATCTGTTGTTGATTGTTTAGTATTTGAATTTGTTTGGGGTTTTGTGAATTTGTGTCTGTATTTTGTGGGTTTTAGTGATTTGATTTGGAATTGTTAAGAGTTAAAAGGAGCTCTGTTAGATAATGGAATAGACCCAAACACACACTATTTTTTCCTGGGAAGCTCAAGTCTAGGTGGTATGGTCCTTATGTTGTAAGCAATGTGTTTCCTCATGGAGCAGTAGAGGTTCATAGCAAGAAGAAAAATCTAACATTTAAAGTGAATGGAAATAGAGTGAAGCCCTACATTGAGATGAGTTTTGAGCCTAGAGATGGGGACTTGGCTCTCCACTCCGTTCAATATATGGCAAGTGACTCATCTAGTCTAGCTGAAGACTATAAACTTAGCACTACTTGGGAGGTAACCCAAAGACCATATAAGCACTTTATGCTAATGCGCTCACACGTTATAGAAATCTAGCTAAGTCACTCCCTTGCTTACTTTTTATTATTTTCGTATTTTGTTTTTGCTAGGTTGTTAAATCAATTTTATTTAATTGTTTTTTCATTTTTCCCTTCTTTTCTCAACATATTGATTTAACATTGTGGACAATGTCCGATTAAGGTTGGGGGTTGTAGAAAGGGTTTTTTTTTTCCTTTCTTTTATTCAAAAAAAATATAAAAAACAATAAGTCAAAAAAAAATTATTTTGCAATGATGTCTTGGCATGGTTAGGTTGAACTCAATGATGGATTAAGTTGTTTTTTTCGAGTATTGTTGAACTTTACTTTTGATTCAAAATTCATTAGCGAGTTTAAAATAGTGAACACATGACCATATGTCTAGGAAATCTAAATTTGTACTACTTATTTTTGGTTAGTGAGTATTCCACTCGTATCAATTTGAATTTAACACATGCACACTGGCACATAATATCGGGTATGAAGAGGTGAAACCAAATATGCATGCTTATATCTCAGGATAAATTGGGAGATTTGTTGGAATAACCTTGACATAATGTTAAAATAAACTAGTTTAGCTTCGTAGTCTTTTTTACTCGAGTTAGTAAACTCGTACGGGTGTTTCTACACCTAATTCCCTAAAGCCATCTGGTTTGGGAGTCATTGGTCTAAAGCTTGTTACAGGGGTATTAGAAAACTTAAGGTAGCAAAACACTGCATATGTTGTTGTGGATAGTTTAACTTCGTAGTCTTTTTGCTTCGAGTTAGTAAACTCGTAGGGGTGTTTCTACACCTAATGCCCTAAAGCCATCTGGTTTGGGAGTCATTGTCTAAAGCTCATTATAGGGGTCAATGAGAAAACCTTTGGGAGTTAAACATTGAATAGTCCACACAAATATCTTTTAAAAAAAATGTATTAATTTGTGTTAGTATTCATTGCCTTGGTTGTTTCGTAAAATGGAAATTCCAATGAATTTTGAGGAAGTAAGTCATGTATTTAGAAATTACTTTGAAGCTCCATAATTATGTGTAGTTCACTTTACACCAACGGGAACTTGTGGTTTCTTACTAGCCATTTATAAATGATGTACCTTATTTTGAGTTCCAAACTTTTGAAGATGAAATTTAGTATATTCAATTTGCTAATGAATGAGAACCAATTTTTTTTTGGGATATTTTATTCTTACTGACAATTTGTGATCTTTATTAGAAGTCAAGACTAAACAATTTGTTTAAAATAACACAGTGTTTGTGGGTACCACTCTGGTAAACCCTCATGAGACTATAACTCATCCACTAGGGACACCTAGGAGTTTAAAGGCTTGTTGCATTCACTAAATTCAATCGAAAGTGGTATAGATAAGAGTTTTATGTCAGTCTTGAGTTTTAGTTAAGTTTGAGTCGCTTGAATTGCTAGAGATTAGCAATAAGCTGGTTGGGGGGGGGGGGGGGGGGGGTGTGATGAGTGCATGAAAGTGCACTCCGAACATCGCTTTTCTAAGTATAATTGTTAGATTATCTAGTATTTTTTTATAATAGTTTTCTACTTAGTGTGTTATGTGTATTTTGGTTTTGGTAGGTAATTTAATGGAGAAAAAAAAGAAACTAATGCCACGTGCAAGGTCGGGTCATAAAAAAGGAAGCCTAGTTAAAGAGGAAACCCGATTTCACAAACAAATTTATGTCTATTCTTCATAAAAAAAAGGAGGCAAAATTAAAAAGGAAATCAAGGGTCTTAAGAGAGGAAGAAGAGGCAACGAATTCTCATCCCTCTTGGCAGTGATTTTGGATCTCTTTCGGCTTTGAATTTGGGTCTCTCTTTGGCTGCGAATTCGAGCTCTCTCTCGGACGTGAATTAAACCTCCCTCTTGGCGATAACTTGCTATCTCATTGGCTGCAATTTCGACCCTCTTTGGGCTGCAAATTTTTTATCCTTTGGGTTACGATTGAGCGAACCAGGTGCAGGCGAGTCTGCTCTGTTCTTGAGCTAAAGTTGTGTGAAAAAGACGAAGAAGGAAGTGGAAGGAAGGAATGAGAGGCCTCATTTGCTGCTGCGTCAAATCGTGGTTGTGCGAGTTGCTCTCTAGCTGTGTGCACTACCGATTTCAATATGTACCACCACGCACGGTTTGTTTATTCTTTCTCCTTTTCAATGTTTTATTTGAATATCAATCTTCCCTACAGTATCTGCAGCTAAGGAATTTAGTTAGGGATAGATTGAAGTATTAGTTATGACTCTTTAGAATTTTGACATGCCTTGATACACTATTTTTACTATGCTCAATTGATTAATTTCTTGTTTTATTTCACTCTTTATATTAATTGTGGTTATGCTTGATCACCATATGCATGATTCTCACTAGGATAGTTACATAGGTAAATTTAGATGATCGAGTCTTGTGCTTATGCTAAGAGCCAAGTAAGATCGGTTCTTGGAATTAATCAACATAGATGATCGAATAGATACCATGTTTTGGATTTATGTTTTTGTCGATTTCCATTGATTTATGCGTTTTTGAGGTGCAACTTAGTAGATACCATGCTAAATACTTTTAGAATGAAAAGAGTTAAAGTAGCCACCCATGCCTAATTCGTTGTTTAGGGAAATCCATAGCTTAAGGAGTAGACACCCATTCCCTTAGGTTGGCAAAATTTGAGCATTGAAATTTGGTTTGTATCATTGTGCATGTTATTATTCAAAGGACGACTAGTGGCGGATATCGAATCCCTAACTTATTTTCTCACTATTTGAATTTATTTAGTTTTACATTTAATTTTTCTCATCATTAGTTTTTTATTCAATTAATATTAGGTTTCATTGAAATAATAGTATTAGGAAAACTGTTTTAAACATAATTGAATCAATCATAAAGCTTTCTAGCCTAGCAGAGCCTCTCGTCTGACAATTAATATCGAAATAAGACAAAGTAGGTAAGAGCTAGCGGAAAAAGCAAAGGAAAACAATCATGTGCAAAGTATTATTCATTTGCAAATCGAAAAGAAAATACAATATTCGCCTCTCATTCGGAGAAGAGTGAGATACAACAGAACCAGACTTAGCAGGGGAAGAAGTAGGAGACACATGTGTAGGTGTTGCCTCTCGATCCCACTTATGAGGGCCTTTTTCTTCTTCAGATGAATCAGATGCTGCTCCAAACCCTGCATATGCAATCTCTTTATAATAGAAGAGATCCTAGTCGGTATGCTCCTCCTTCATCAAATGCAACAGCTCCAGCCATCCATGCATGACTCTGCTGAACTCAAACGTGCCTTGAGACTTGAGAAATTTGTCCTTGCGCCCTCTTGACTCAGCGAGCTCCCGCTCCAATTCACCCGACAGCACGTCAATCTTGGACTGCTCAGCACCCACTTTATCATTGACGATATTCAGCTCACTCCTCGCCAGAAGGAACTACTCTTAAGCGGTCCACGCACTCTTGGAAACATCGGCCTCCAACTGCTGACATCAAACAGTCCACTCGGACTCCTTCTTGATCCCCTCAGCATGCAGAGCCTGCAATTCAGCTGGCACTCCAACCACAGTCTCACGGGCTAGCTGCAAGTCACGACGGACAAGGTTCAATTCATTCTCGAAACGATCTCTCGCGAACACCGCCTCTGCTAAGTCGGACTCGAGCCTCAAGCAAACCGTTTGAGCCTCCGACCTAATGGATTAGGATTCTGCTCCAGTATCTGAGAAAGCTTCAATTTGCTACCACAATTATTCAATCTCACAGAAAGCGTCAGAGTATGACTTCTGCAAATTTGCAAAGACTCGCTTCATTGGATACACTCTCTCACAAGAGGTCTTAACTTCAATTCCAGCTACGGCCATTTGATTTAGGTAAGACATCCCCAGAACAAGATGTTTCTGCCCTTTATCCAAATGCTCTCCTAGTGTCTCTCTCACTGGCTGCGGAACGCAGTTTGCCAGCCAGTCATTCCACCTGCTAATATGCTTCCTTGAAGCGTAAGAGATGTCAACCTCCTGATGCCAAGCTTGGTTGTTTATCCTTATTACATCTGGGAGCCACGTGCCAATGAGCCCACAGACCGTTGCGCTTGACATTAGAAGGCTTAACGACACCCTCTACCTCTAAACGAGGCATGTTGCGGAATGCATCCAAAGTGGCTTTATCTTCAATAAAAGTGGCGAAATTTGGAATCTCTCAGCAAAAACCACAACAGGTCAATCTAATATGCGATTAATACAAGCAAGACCGGAAAAAGAGTCAACTTACTCAGTGGTCTAAATTTACGCTCAACTGGATGATCACCAAGCTCAAAGTACGTCGAGTCCGCAAGAGCCATGAAACAAAACTTCTGCCATGATTTAAAATCATCAAGCAGATTACTGAAGCAGTCTTGCGATGTCAGCACACACACAACGTACTCATTTATCCGAGGAGAAGTTAGCAATTGCAGTGCTCTTGATGACACTCAGACACCAGCGTCCTTAGCCCTAATAAGCATGGCAATAACAATCCTATACCCGTTCGGCACAAGTTGAGTGGGTGCAATACCGAGGTATGCCAGGAACTCCTAGATATCCTTGATAACAGGAAAGCAAACACCCAATTGAAGCATACCTCGGTGAAGACAGATAAACCCATCAGGAGGGTACAATGCCGTCTGATTGGCATTCAGAGTGCAGAGCACCAGATCATCAGAAATCCCGTATGTTTTACAGAGGACTTCCATATCAGATTCAAGGAGCAACCTCTCCTAAAAAAACTTATAACCCTTAGAGAACAGGTCATCAGGAAGTTGATTCCGGCCCGCCATAAAAAAATTACAAGCTTTCGAATACAAAGGTTAAGCAAAGTCCAAAGCACAAAAGGTTGTACAACAAAGTAGAATCTCTGAGATCAAAAGAGTAAATAGGCTATACTCCACAGGCAGGAGATCTAAACAGAAAACTAAACTCTCGCCTTTCCTTCTTTCAAGCTAGCGCACGCTCAATTAATGAAATTCGCTGCTCAAGGAAACAACTTCAACTAAACCATCATGACTGCACAGTTGGTTCATGAAATGACTTAGTGGACCAATTAGACAGTCCACCAACTCGGGGGGTGTCACGCCCCGACCTGCCACGGGAATCGAGCGTGCTGATGCGTGAACTAACACGTAAACAGGCGGATCGTAACCGGCCACAACATCATAATATAACACATTCTTGATACGAGAATCAAACGGAAATAAAACTACGCTAAAGTTTGAACAAAATAAATATATTTGATTCGCCCCGCCAGAGTCATAGCGACAAAACCAGTATACAAACATCTAGTATAGCAATATAGTACATCTGAAACACAGAGGAAGCAAAACATACCCGTACAGGGTGGACACAACCAAAAAGCACAAAACGCGCCTACAACGGAAATCGGGGCCTATGCGCCACGATCAGCAGGAACGCCAACACTGCCTGCACTCCAATAAAAGCACACCCCTTGCGGGGTCAGCAAAGCACAAAGCTAGCTGGTGCGAGCGAACTAAATACAAATAACGGAATACTATACCAGAAAAATTCATGCCAGACAATAAATGATAAATAACAAGTTCTAAAGACTAAATCAAACCGTGTCTCTAAAGATAATATTTCTAAGTTCAAGCAACAACACAAACATTTCAGATTCAACAATAACTACCAGTTTACGATATATGCCGATCATTACACGTGATTCAAACATGGTAAATATCAAGCAATGGAAATAAAGACAATCTCATAATTCTTCATAGTCTCCTAGGTATAGCAATAAGGTTGAAACCAAAAATCCTGTAAAATTCTGTATAAGTGTCTCATATCGTAGGTATCCGCATACCCTACGAATGTGTCTCACCCAGACACATCCCACAACGTGCACCAGTACCACTTCGGACTTGTTTGTATCCTAATGGGGTGCCATCTGCCAGAATACAAACTCAAACATCCCGAACGACTGGCCTAACACGGCCAACCTAACATAATCAAAATCAAGCGCGCTGGGAGGGAAAACGAGTAATCTCCAAAGCACGTCCTCCGGGACCCGTCCTACTGCACTCTATAGTGGCAAGTGCGTGCGGAAGCTCACCGCACCTCAGCAAGCTTGCCACATGCAATAGCGTCCACAATGTCAGGTGCGAGTCATCTCAAGCACCATCCAACTCACGATGCAAGCAAGCTCCCAAGCATCGGACAACAGGCATTATAGCGGGGTAAAGACACTTATACTACTATCCACATGCACAAATGACAAGTCTGTACATAACCAAAGGTAACAGACGTGCAATCATAAACAATTCGGCAATTTTTATAAAACCATGACTATGCCAGGGTCCCAACATGACCCAATTCACCACAATAAATTTATTCGAGTCAATTATCATACATGCTCCAGACTCGGAAATCCACGGTAAAACATGACATACTATGCAAACTCGAAAATAAAGCATACAAGTCTCATGTCATTACACCAAAGCCTAATCACACCAAAATTCCTTCACTATCGATTTCATTCAAGTATATCATGCTTTCAGGAAACCCAATACATAATTCACGGTATGATGTAAAACTTAAATTCGGGATTTCAAATACTTATTTCTTAAAATAAAAATTATAGTTCCACTCACCTGGGCGGAATGGATTTTCAAAACCCAATTTCTACCGGTCGAAGCTCCTAACACTCAAAACCACGAATGCGGAACCACGAAAATTTTTAAAACTGCAAAGCGGACTCGAAAATGAGCAAACAAGCCGAAGACTGAAAAAAATAAATAAATTACAAGCGGCGCGTGACGGAAAGAAAACTTACCGGCAATAAAAATTCGGCAAACACCCCGCCGCAACCCAAAGTTTGGCGAAAACGAGCTGAAACCCTCCCTACTCCGGTCTGATCGCTTCCAAACTGCACAACAGCCCGCAAATGAGTCTAAGGACACTCGAAGTCACGAATGTGAGGCTCACCCACGCACCCAAAGCCCGGATTCACGCCGAGGAACCCTCCAAACAAACATGCACCCTGATTTTTGAAAAAAATTTGGCCAACCCCAAAACAACCTTGCATGTCGGTTCTAAGGGCTCCCAAGGACGCCACCAAGGCCCTAACACAGCTGATAAGAGCTATGGAAGCCGATCAAACCCCAAACCCAAATGAAAACTGATTTTTTTTTGTTTTTTTTTTCTTCAAAAAAATCAACCGAGAAATGAAGAGGGAATGCAGAGAGGAAGAGATCAGAGGAGGAGGTGAGCTGTGGGGGAGAAATCACCCAAAATCGTCGAGAAATTGCTGGAGGAGGCGACGAAGACTTAGCGTCGCTCACTATAACGAAAAGAAAACAAAAAAGAAAAGAGAGAGAAGAAGAAAGGGAGGGGGGTCGTTTTGTCTCTTAAAGGGTGGGTGGCTATGTGCCCCCACCACTTCTACTGAGTACACCCCGCCCAAAAATTTTTTTTTTTTTTTGAAAAACGCAGATATTACAGGGGGAGTAGCTGATGACACATCAAACTGTCCTCTGATAATCTCGTCAACAGAACAAAGCAGGCCTAATTGCACGCTTAATCCAACGAGGCCCAAATGACACTAAACTCATTATTAGCAGGATCCAAAAAGTCAAGTTTGAATTGCAATGAGCCATTAAGCCCACACGTCACGCGGTCAGGCCCAATACTCGTAGAACCTTGAGGCAAGTATCTGAGAGATCTACCCAAGACTGGCAGCCCAACAACATATTGGATCTGACTATAAAACATATATTAGAGTATATGTCGGGAAATGAAACTTCCTTGCATGGACAACACTCGGAAAGGAAAACCTCTTCGACAGATCTAGGAGCACGAGTCATGTAGGGAAACTATCCCACATGGACAGCTCCCAATTATAAAATGATCTCCAGCAAGATCTTTTTCCCTAAACAACGCCACCAAAGGCCTAACCGAACAAGGACTCCTACACTATAAATGGGAGGTAAGGTCGATGAACTTGAGGTACGCTACAGAATCCCAGTTTACAGTTTTAAGCTTCTCCTAAGCCTGGTCTAACTTAAGCATCAAAGTGCCATTGGCCGCCACACGGTGGTTCTTGGATCATGTTTGCTACCTGTGCAGGTCTAGCTAAGCAGCGAGGAAGGAGAACGAGAATTGATTACATCACTGTTAATGACTTTAAAAATGACTAATTAACAATAAGGACTAGCTGTAATTGGTCAAGGAAATTACAAGAAACTTTTTTTATGCCCCATGGCCATAAAAGTTTGAAATGGAGCTGGTAGAAGCTAGAATCAAATCCTAAATGGCTCTATAGGTCAATGAAATCAAGGGTAAATGGTTATTGATGACCCATACTTGTGGGACTTTGACACTACAAAGGGTTTTAGGGGGCATGAATATGATTTTGTGATGTGGTCATAATGTGATGAACTTGAGCTGGCATTACTATAGGCATATGCAATTTTGTTAAATCACATAAATCTACATAATGCTTGTAGTGATTATCAAGTTCGTGTTTACTATTGGTTGCAATATCCACAATCGAGTTGAAGTTAGTAGAAATTTTCACTTTGAAGGTTGTAATCACCCTCAAAATCAACTTGATTTATAGCAATCCCTGCCCTAGCCAAGGTGTTTGTATGACGACATACATGCCTTCTAATACACACTTTCAATTAATCAAGTGCTCACTTTGGCACCTTTACCGAAGGCACCCAAAATTTTGGCTCCTTGGTCAATTGCAACTTGTTCCTCAAACTTGATATGTTTATTTCTGAAAGGGTTGGGCTCCTGGGACAAATTCATGACCCAAATTTTAATTCACCCACTTAAAATTTTCGTAAGAAGTTTATCTTTTGTGGAGATGATCTACATCATCACTTTCACAAAATTCAAATCATTTGAAGATCTGTAGCATCTCCACTCAAATTTTTTGGAAGAAGTTTATCTTTTGTGGAGATGATCTACATCATTTGAAGATCTTTAGCATGGTCAAATGTGTTGCTCGGGTTAGAGAATTATCATCTGTTCGGTCAACTTGAATATTACAATAGTTCCCAACCGAAGCTGCAAGGTTATGGGCCTCTCTGTTGAGGTCTATAGGGATATAATTACAAAACCAGAATAGATGCATAGAAAGCAAGGTTTTATTATTACATATAATTGGTTGCCACATTCAGTCGATATTCAAGTCATCCACCTCTAAGCTATTATGCAAAATAGAATGAAGAATATCAGAATGTCCAAGCAAAAAACTTTTTCGCCATCTTCTTGATTGGGTCAAAAGCACACTCTGCCATAATACTATCATAAATTTTACCCTGAATCTGTTGTGCTAGTCTTGCACACGTGTTACCCTGAGAATCAACCACAAAAACTCCTAGAGAACCCTATTGTGATGACACACAAAAACTCACATCATAAGTAACAAATATCATGTCCTGCTCATTTCTAACGGGGGTGATAGAGTGTTCCAGTGTTGAGAATTGATTTGATGGAGCTCAGCTGCATGGAGTTGAGAATGAATCATATGAATTGGATCATGAGTGAAGCACTTTCGAGAAAGTTCACTCCCCCGTAGCTCGACTCTTATGACGGGACTACCGGTCCTTTTGATAATCTACGCCACTACCAGAATGTAATGGCACTCAAGGAAGGATCTGAATCTGTCATGTACAGAACCTTTCCCACCAGTCTTAAAGGCCCTGCATTGATGTGGTTTCATAGCCTTCCACCGAAGTCAATCAACTCCTTCAAAACATTGGCAAAGGAATTCTTGACACGTTTCGTCGGGAGCCAACGTTTCAGGAAAGGCTCGCATTACATACTCACTCTAAGGCAGAGGTCTGGCGAGACGCTCCGAGAGTATGCCACAAGCTTCAACAATGAGCTGACCCTCATCGACGAGTGTAGCGACAATACAACTGTGACGACATTCACTGCGGGCCTCAAAGAGGGAAATCTCTTCGAGGAACTCACCTTAGAGCCCCCTCTGGACATGGTAGAGCTCCTCAAGAGCATCTAGAGACACATCACCCTGGAGGAATCAAGGACCACCAATAGGAAGACCGAAAGCAACATGAAGCCCTCATCTTCTAGGGATGAGAAAAAGGGAAAGAGACACGGGGATGAGGAGCGAGCAAAAGGAAACAGTTACAACATACTGGATCCTGATCGGCCTAGGCTAGAGAAATCACCCAACTCCGTTGGATCCAGAGCCGTCACACTCCTAAACGATAGTCTGCTGGATGTACTCAACTCCATGAAAAATTGGGAGGAATTAAAGTGGCCCCCGAAGACACGCGGATACCCTGCCAACAAGGACAACGACAAGTATTGTGCGTACCACAAGGAGGATGGCTACAACACCAATGACTGCAAAAGTTTGAGATATGAAGTAGAGTACTGGATCCGTAAGGGAAAATTGAAAGATTTTCTGAAGTCCGAGAAGTAGTCAGAACAAACCAGGGATAGGGGGAGTACACCAAAAGTCTTCTTTTATAGCATTTGTTAATAGCGTTTTTTGCATTTATGCTATGAAAAGTTAAGTTTAAGTACTATTTGAAGTTTTGAAATCTAAAAACGCTATCTGTAAGTTGGCGGGATTTTAAAACGCATGAGCGCCTCGCCAAACAATTTAGATAGCGTCACTCAGCGCCAACTTTCCACCTCTCCCCCTTCAAAACTAAAAATCTAAAACACGACTCAGGGCCAAGCCTCCTCCTCTCCCCCTTCATCACACTCGACGATGGCTGGATTGAGCACATCTTCTTCTCTGCTAATCTCTCTCTTATCTCTGCTTCACTTCTCCTCTGTTCACTCCTCCCCTGTTTAAGTAATGTTATGGGTGAGCAGGAGAACTGTGTTAGGGTCATTTGTGCCACAGCGAAGAGGGCGACGAGTTCTATGCTCAGAGGGGATAATCAACTGAACAAGAAAAGGGTTGTCTTGGGGAAGCTTACAAATGTCGTTGCCGCTGCGAATTGGGGTGGTTCTGAGGTTCAAAAACCCAAAACTGGGCGAAGAAGAAGAAGCAACATCATAAGTTGTTCTTGGTGAAGGATATGGAAAAAGAAGCACATTCGGATGATCCCAAAATGTGAACGAACAATGCTTCAGATATCTATGGGTATCTACATTCCATGGAGGTAAGTTTGATTTGGGTTTTCTCTAATTTGCACTGTTTAATTTGTGTTTTTGAGATGTGGGTTTTGGTTCTTGTTCTATTTGGACAAATGGGTTTATGTAATTTGATTAAGAGTTCTTCAGTTTTTAGGGGTTGGGTTGTTTTTAAGCTAGATTTACAATCGGGGTTTTGTTTCTTGTTTGATTTGGGGAGATGGGTATGTTTGGTTCTCTTTAATTTGATTATTAATTATTCGACAATGGCTTTAGCTTCTCGGTGGATTCGCGTGGTGGGAGAGTTACGATTGGAGATATGGCGAGTAAGGTTGAACTGAAGTTGAATGAGGCGCGGTTTGCTTTGGAGGCTCTCGCTACTGATACTGAAGGTTTCTTAGAGGTACTTCTCTTCAACTGTTATCGTTTTTGAAGTGTTTATGGTTGAGGTTTTAGTTTATCAAGTCAAATGTTTGTTCGTTGTTATTTGAGAAATTCACAAATTCCTGAGGTGAATTTCAAAATCAATTTTGTGAATTTCAAACTTGATTTCTTTGGCCAATCTTGATTACATCATGTCTTTGGTTCATCGATTCACGGTTTTAGTCGCAAGTGGTGTGTGTGCAAAGCATTGGGCATCCTGGTTGTGTTTGGGATGGCAAATTCTTAGAAAATGGGGACTTTATTACTGCTTGTTCTGAAGAAGTTGTATGTATTTGGACAATCAACAAAGACAGGATTGTTGATTCAATTGAAATTGAAACATATGCTTCAAAGGTTTCACAGTATAAGTGCAGTAGGTAGTATTGTTTGTTTCAGTGTGATACCTATGTTGCTTCTAACTAATGTATCCCAAAACTAATTTTCTATTTCATATGCACTTAAAAGAGTTCTGTTTTTGCTATCATAAGAAAAGGGTTGGCAGATTAAATTTGGAGGAGTTGCCAGAGATAGAAGATTTACATAAACCGGGTTTGATGTTAATTACTCATCTTTATGAGGGTTTCAATTTCTTATTAGTCATTTTTTCCTATCTATGAATGAAATTTGTTATGCACTTGAGTGAATTTTCCATCATTGAAGTATGAGAAGCAATGGGCTTGATGTGCACCTGGATATTGACATCTATATTGGGAGGGCATTGTAGGTGGGTTGAAATGGTAAACAAGTTTCCAATGATCCTGCATGGCAAGATATTTCTTACTAATGGAATTCTAGAGACCAAAAGTGGGATGAGGTACTAGTTGGTTCATCCTTGGGTGCATCTGTTTATGCTTTTATCTGCTGGAAATTTGATATATTATGACCTCTAAAAATTTGAATTGTTTTTGCTTCTGAAGTTTGAGTTTTTGTAAGGGAAAGTTTGAGTTTTTAAATGGATAAATGGATGATTATGTGATCAGGGTTCGTTTTAGAAGTTTGATGGGTAAATTGAGTTTAGTTTATCATTAAGAGGATAAGTTTGGCAGCACACAATTGAATTCTTAAAGCAATAACTTTTCGCTCTAAGCACTTAACATATATTCTTGAACATACCAGCCACTCTGCATTCAATTCCTCTCTTTTTACACAAGGAGAATATTAATAGACATGTAGTGTATAGTGGAGAACTGATTCATGTACCCTAAACAACAACCATTCAAATCTCCCTCTGTTTCATGTTCAACCTGCAACTCCTTTACATTGTTGAGACCATTGGTTTTTTTCCCTACTCTTAACAGTTGTCATCATTGATCTTGTACATAAAGCATATCAAATGTTAACAAACTTTTACTACATTTATTACCTGGTTAGGTTCTAGGTTTTAATTTTTCTTTTGTTATTGTCAACTAACAGAAACAAAGTCTAGTAATTGAGAAAAAACAAAATTAGTTTTCCAAAGCTGACAAGAAAGTTGAAAATGAAGTGGAATCTGCTAATTTGAAATGTGAATCTGATGAGGATAGTGAAGAAGAGATAGTGCTGAAAGAGGACAGTGGCTATGGGGATGAAAAGAAGGAGAAAGAGAAAGTGGAAGAAGAAGAAGAGAAAGTAAAGGAGCACACAGAAAGAGAGAATGTGTCTAATGAGAAAAACATCAAGGGTTCACAAGTAAAGTCTAGAGTCCAAAAGATCTGCTTTATAATGTCTAGCAATCTTGTAAAGAAAAACACTGGAGAAAAGCCCATCAAAGATCAAGGTATGCTAGTTTCTAATTTTCTATCTATACATGTTGGATTACTTGTATTAAAGCCATTCCATTCTCATTCGAATTTCTTACTATATAAAGTATCACTGTCTGTGTGTGGCTCTTCCTTAGAGCACCAATCATTTCAAGTTTGATATTCTTCTTTTTGCTAATTTGTTTAATGATGCTGCTAATGTATTTGACATGGATCTAGAATTCTTTAATTTCATAGTTCTTGAACTACATTTGTTTAAGAATTTCATTGCAGCATGCTATACGTAATTTTTGTGGCAATGTCGTTGAAATTCTAATGTTGTCGTATGAGCTAATATAATACGTGTATAATGTCCACCATGTGTATGAATTACTATGAAGAGACGAGCACTTTGATATCTGAAGGATGTGATACGAGAGATAATAAAAGTTTTTGTATTTTCATCAAACAAGTAAGGTACTATATAGTGTTGAGTGCAAATTCCTGCAGCATCTAACATAGAGATGCAAATTTTCATCTCTTCCTTGTCATCGGGTAATAGAGCTGCAACAGGGGAACAAAAATACCCATTTTATAGGGATCATAATAAGATGGAAATGCTCATGCTGCTATCGCCCATTCTCCAGCCAAAAAGAGGTGAGATATTGCTTTCATACTTGAGAGATGTGGCACTTTACAATTGCCCACTCCCACCTTATACATCTTCAACACAGTAGAGGTGGGAAAACAAATCCTCCCAAGTGATATTTTCTTTAACCTTTTTCCATCTACTGTTGTCGGATTTAAGATAAAGAAATTGAGTTTTATAGTAATTTCAATTTTATTGCCCTTGGTCTTGATTCCATTGAGGCTCAGAGCTACATCAACAATGTGGCTTATAGTTTTCTTGGTAGGTTTTTCTCCTCTTCTGCTTGGTATATTAAAGATATTTAGATTTTACTAAAATTGTCTGGCTGCAGTAAGTTTTAATTTATTCATATGGAATCTCTTCTTTGCAAATGTCAGTCTATGTCTCTCTCAATTGCCTGTGTACACATTTATCTTATCATGCTTATTTAGGTTTATTATTTGTAACTATTTTGTAGCCTCAAACTATAGTTTTGTGATACATTTGTTAAAATAATGACAACTTTGGCGATTTTCTCTTACACTGTATTAGGATAGGATTAAAAGCTTTATCATATTCCTCAACTTCTTTCGTGACTGGTTAATGGATGAATCAATTCCATTCTTCTCAGATTAAGAAAAGGGAACAGCTCAAAGTTCTTTTGGATTGTCATAAAAGAATATGTTGTGGTTTTAGTATGTTCTATAAAGGACTGTAATGAATGATACAACTTGGACACTTAGTATGTTGGGTTTCATATGGAATTTTCATTCCGTTGTACGCCTAAAAGACTAATTTGTTTGCCTGATATGCAGGATGAGTTTGCTAGCTTTGGCAGGGAAGCTTGATTCAAAGCTAGAGGTATATATAGAGACCTTCTCGTCGCCTTTTCTGAGTTTCGACATTGGAAGCCTACTCAATACTAGCTATTAATTTCATTTTCATATATGATGGTATTGATTTGATTTCTCTAATAACTATAGGTTTCTGGAAAAATTACCTATAATGGGCATGAAATGCATGAATTTGTTCCGAGGAAAACTTCTGCTTATATTAGTCATAATGATCTCCACATTGAAGAAATGACAGTGAGGGAAACCTTGGCTTTCTCTGCTAGATGTCAAGGTGTTGGGACTCAATATGGTAAGTCAAGAAAATTTTCAATTGATGCACATAGCTAAGATTCAAAAAGTTTATGATTTCATCTAAATGCACTAGAACACCGATATAATCGTGGTATTGAAAGTATGTGTTAGTTTTCGGCCAGAACATAAAAAAATTTCAAATTTTGATCATTTGCAGAGATGTTGAAGGAGCTGTCAAGAAGAGAGGTGTCTTGGATCAATAAAATCCAACTCACTTCACTTCCTGTTCTTTGCAATCTCCCTGAAATTAATCAAGAACAATGGCTCGAACTATGATGCTCAGTAGCCATGCAGGGTTGTTGAATTTGAAGAGAGACAACCAAAACTCTCTACTCCATTTACAGGTTCAAAGACTTGTCAAGCCCAAGTCATTCTCACAACTGGGGCTCTCTCCTTCCTCATTTACAAACCATCAACAACTCTCCACTTCTTTGCCTTCCATTGTTTCTCTCTTCAAGTCAAGACCAAAGCCCTTCCTGCCAAGAAGCAGGTTTGTTCAAATTCATATATGTTTTGTATTGTTTCATTCCAGTTATATTTACATTTATGATAATTTGATGACTTTTTTATATAGGCACCAAAGCCAAAGATAGAGGATGGGATTTTCGGTACATCAGGAGGGATTGGATTCACAAAGCAAAACGAGTTGTTCGTTGGTCATGTTGCTATGATTGGATTTGCTGTGAGTGATTATATTTGTGATGCATATATATATAACTCCACATCGGATTCCAACTGTTGCTTCTCAACAGCCTAGCCAGCTTCCTTCAAAACACTCTTTTCAACAAAGACTGCAGCTCAGAGTGCGCCTTAGGATCAGCTTCCTGCGCAACCTCGACCTCTAGGCGGAGCCGGCTCAACTCCTGCATAAGTCTGTCTCTATCGAGCACCACCTCGGTCAGATTTCGCTCAAGGTCTTCCAGACGAGCCCTCTGAGCCTCAGCGGCCACGGTTGATTGATCCAACCGCATCTCTTCGGCCTGCTTCTTAAGGCGCTCAATTTCATGGAGTGCATCAGAATACAGCGTCTGCACGTGTGAGAAGACCCACTCCAAAGTATATACTCTCTCACGAGCTGCCTCTATTTCCGTCCCAGCAACAGCCGCGTGGCTCATATGAGACATACCCAACATAAGATATTTCAAACCATTGTCCACGCGCTCTTCCAGCGTATCCTCCTCAAGTTTTCGAGCGTGGTCCATCAGCCACCTGTGACGCTTGCTTATATGTTTCCTTGAAGCATACTCAACATCCACCTCTTGGTTCCAGACATGTGAGCTCATCTTCATCAAGTCCTGTGTGAACAAACTTATCCGTGCATCAGGATGAAGTTTTCTCTGATCAGGAACTATGCCAGCACCGCCCTTTACGGTCGCCACCATCCTCAATCTCTCTTTCGTGGCTTTTTTCTTGTCAAGAATGGCTGATCTTTTATTGCGAGAAGGGTCAATAGGATCCGGAGGTAGACGAGAGACCAAAGTATCCAAAGGACCTTCCAACAGTTCTAGTTGTGGCCTAGAATGAGACGGTGAGCAATGAGGGCTACAGGAGACACGGACGGTACCACAGCCACTTTCAGGCGAGTCAACGGTGGGGTGATCAAATTCCACCACCTCAAGAGAATCTACAACAGAGCCCTTTACCGGAGTGACCCCACGCAAATCAGCGCCAGTAGAAGTCGCCATTGCAACCCGCACAAGACGGTCAACCTGCGCGTCACTAAGATTCGACCCGTCAGCAACTCCCGCCAACCGCAGGTAATCTTTCTCCAAGCCAGGAACATTAGTCTCCGCCTCAACAGGCCTAGCAGACTCGCGCTCCTCTCTAACGTGAGGCTTCTTCCTCACAAAGGAAGCAAATGTCTTAGATGGATCCTCCGTATCAGACAGAACCAAAGTCTTGGCCCTAGTAGCATTCCTCTTCCTGTAAGGGGCCCCATCTTCCAGCTTAATGCGTGACTCTCGATGCAGAGTGGGGGCAACGTGCCAATTGTCCCACGGCCCATTAGGAACAAAATTGGAAACTCTTATGATATTAACCGCTTCCTTTTTTGCCATGACGCAAAATGCCTCCATGGTGGTTTACTCCTCTAAGGTGAGGTGAGCAGTGGGAAACCTTCCTGCAAAAGGAACACAGCCAATGATCACTCAGATCTTTATCACGCACATCAAAGTCACAGGAAAATAGTTGAATTTAAAAAACAACCTGAGTTATCGCTCAAGCAAACGACCCTTGCACCGGAATATTTCGAATCAGCAGGGGCCAGAAAATAGTACTTCTACCAGAACTTGAAATCATCTGGCAGGTTAACGAAGCAATTCAGCGACTTCATCTTGCAAACAACATTGCTTTGCAGTCGAGGAACAGTCAACAACTGAATCACCCTCGAGGTCACACTAACGTCGGCATCTTTAGCACTGAGCAGAATCATGAGAATGGTCATGTACCCGTTGGGTCCCAAATGAGTCAGAGGAATCCCCAATAACTCCCAAATCATGTTCAGAACCGGGAAACACACTCTAGTTTGAAGCATCCCTTGATGTAAACAGATGAAATCGGCCGGAGGCAATATTGGCGTCTAGTCGCCTGTCAGAAGGTACAACGGCAAGTCTTTAGGAACTCCAAACTTTGTACGAATTTCAGCAAGACCAGGCTCGGACAACAACCTATCTTACAAAAACTCTAGGCCCTTAGCCAGAACAACATCATCAAGAAGGTTTTCTCGAGCAATGAAGAAGACGAATGAACCTTTCAGAACAATATCTTCAAAAGCAAGTAAAACAAAAGGGCCAGTCTCAACACTGCAGATGATCTATATAGAAGATAGGTTCCTGCCTCTTTTTCCCTGAACCAACGCATGCCCAATTAATGCAGCGTGCGGCCCAATCATCATGAGTGTCGCATCCCTTCAAGAGATGACTTAGCGAACCGATGTGATGGCCCACTAACTCTGGGGAGTAGCTGATAATACATAAAAATGGTCACTACTGAGTTGAACACGTGTCATGATGATCTCGAGGAACTACGGGCTCAAGCATCAGCCCAACACGGATCCGCCCAAGTGGATCTAAGCCCGCTGAACTTCAGTCCGCCAAGCGGACCCGGACTCTCACAGCATGCTAGGCCCACGCGTCTCACAACCATCCTCAACACTCGTAAGCCATCTTTAAGCAAGTATCTCGAAGCTCAGCTTCGGACGGGCAACTACAACTGCTCTCTACTTCCAACTAGGAAGTAAACACCAGAGTATCTTTCACACAAGGAAACTCCCTTCTACAGATTGTTCTTGGATTGGGAACTATCTCCCACGTATCTAAGAGGGAAGAGCTAACAAGGAACTTCCCTCCTACAACACGACTCTTAATTAGAGAGGGATCTCCACGAAAATCTCCTCCCTAAACCATACCTACGATGGCCTGGTTAAACCAGGACTCCTTGCACTATAAATAAGACATGAGTTTGGTAAGCTAAGGTCCGCTACAAATTCTATGTTACAACATTACACCCTCCTCGGATTCCTGTCTGACTTTGGTATCGGAGTGTCATCGGCCACCCCACGGTGGTGTGTGGCTCACGTGCATTATATGTGCAGGTCAGCAGGAACAGGGTCAAAGCAGGAAGCAAAAATCGACTGCATCAAATGGTGTACAACATTGGTTTATTTTTCAGTGCCCCATGAGTATATTAAAGGGTATATCCATTCTCAGAGAATTTTTGTTTATCCGTTTTACTTCTTGTTAGCCATAATCTTATCCTCATTACAACCTAATGAAGACCTACTGAATGTCCGGTTCATAGATGTGGATATTGAATAGACAAGAACTATGGTGCTTGATTCGACATTCTCAAAGTAATTGATATTCCTATCCATGAGATCATATTCATTTCATTATTTTAAAAGTTTGTTTTTTTATAATAATAATATGTGAGATGTTCGTGTTTCCATAATTTATTTTTTCCTCACATATAAACTGAGTGATAAGTAACAATCTCTAAGTGATTCATTTCTGAGCGACAAGCAATATTTGTAGTCGAAGCATACTTTTTAAAGGTTATCTAGTCACGTCTTTACGATAAAATAGAGAGTTATGCTGATTAGGCGACACACACACACACTTTGAGTTGAGAATGATTGATGAAATTTATTTATCCTTTGGATACTATCAAATTGTTGTTTAACTTTGTTGATATATGACTCTGACATTCTTAATTATTTTCTGAAATTTTTAGCAATTACATTATTACTCTGAGGATAATAAATAGAGTGGCTAAGTGATCATGTTTGTGAAACGTATTGAGTCAGTAATGTTTGTGGGTAACATTTCTGGAAACCCTCACGAGACTATAACTCGTCCACTAGAGGTAATCTAGGGGTTCAAAGTCTTGTATCAAATTTAAGGTAAGTGCAACGGATGATTCCATCGACAGTGAGTTAGGATTTTATTTTTATTGTTTTGCTCAAGGACTAGCAAAATATAGGTTTTGGGGTATTTGATATTCACATAATTATTACAGAAAATATCCTCTAATTTATATTTGTTAGTGTTTCTATTATTATATTTTATTCTAATTATTTCGTTTTCGTGCTTTTGTAGGAATTTGAGCTAAACGATGAAATTGCGTTAAGACGGCAATTCGAAGAATGATCAATTGGTTGGTTCAAATGGCGATACAAAGTAACGGGTGACAAGTCGACTATCACATGCCTAAACCTGACCCAAATAAACCCAAATTCACCTATTACCTAAATCCAACCTAACTAGGAGAGGATATAAAAACCCTATTTAGATATCTTTTTCATCTCTTCTTCTTTCTCTTCTCCCACATTCATCTTTCTCTTCTTTCTTTTTCCAGCCACCTAACCACATCCACCCTGTCGGGAAACCTCGCTCAAAAGGAGAACTGACAGCGCAATCACCTCACCTTGCCATTACCACCATCACCACAGTCCTCCTATTATCTATCTCTCTCTTCATTCGTCTCAACACCACCACCTTCACAAACAGACCACACACCACCACGACAAATCTCACTCACGAAACAGAGAGCAACAACACGACTTACAACCACCCTATTCGTCGCCGACTCTTCCTCGCTCACTAGGGGAACACCATACCCTGTTCCATCGCAGACATCACCACTTCCTCAACACCGTCCAGGAGCAACACTGGCAGACACCATCTCCCGTACTTCATCCATCATCTCACCTTTGTCTCTCTCTTTCTCCTCCTATGTCTTCCTCTCGTTTATTTCTTTCTCTCCCATTCCCATCACATAACAGAGACGCAATAGAGAGGAGCAACATGAGTTCCTCCCTAGTTTTTATGTTCGCTCCCTCTTTCTCTAACCTATTCTCTCGTCCCATCTCTCCCTTAACCTCTTTCTTGTAGGTACAAAAGATCACGGATGCAGCAGCAACAACGAACCAAACACAAGCTCTCATGAGGAAGAAAATGACCTATTTTGGAGGCAAATAACTGATTTTGAAATCGGGCTATTTGCATTGTGTCTGCTTACTTTTGTACAGCCACACAACTTAGCATCCATTGAGGAGTTGATGGATTTCGCCAGCACATTCTCTGCGATCCACCCCACAATGTACTTCTAGATCCCTCGCCGAGGCGAAGATGAAACCATAGTGTTTCCTAGAGTTTTTCGTATTTGAATTACTATTTTCTATATGCTTAAATGTTAAATACAATTGATTTCTGAATATTAATGATTTTCTTTCACCGATTATATACGGTATAATAATCTAGACTAGTCGGTAGTTTGAAGTTCTCTTTGTTGATATTTGAAGCCTATTTTAATTTATTAAGTTAAACCTGTGATTGTGTGTGTCGTAAAAAGACATGCAATTTAGGATTAATTAAGTTAAATCTTTGATTGTGTTTGTCGTAGAAAGATATGCAATGCTACGGTTTATGCCTTTGCTGAAATTAATTGTGAATGTGGATTAATCCTTAGATTAGTCGTAGTGATTCTTGAAAACAGTAATTTAGGTTACACAAGTCTCGATGAACCTGTGGTGGATTCGATGTCTCGGTCCACTCTCTCATTGTCTTATCAATTTAATTCTCTTTTGCTCAATTTAGTTTTGCTAATTTAGGAATTTCCAATTGTTGCAGCCCCAACTTTAAATTAGTTTAAATAGATTTTATAATTTGGTTGTCTCGTCAATCCTTGTGGGATCGACCCGTATTTGCCACTGTCTACTAGTTAGACAACTGTACACTTGTGGTATTACAAGTAGGATTTATTAGCTTATTAATTTAGGTTAGTAAAGTCTGCATCAGGTCTACTGGCCCAAAATGTAGCTGGATGCCAAAAACCTCGGTCCGTAAGTGCGACAAATGTCAAAGGTACACACTGTACACGAACATTTCTGTACAAAACTATATCCTAATGACCAGCCTGTGGCCTTTTGTACAGTGGGGGTGGACATTGTAGGCCCAATCCCCATCTCTGAGAAAAAGAATTTTTCCTCGTGATCGTCGACTACTTTACCAAATGGTTGGAAGTAGAACGACTATCAAAGATTAAAGAGAACCAAATTGAGAACCTCCTCTGGGAATCCATCATCTGCAAGTTTGGAATTCCGAGAGCATTGGTCAGCAATAATGAGACTCAATTTAAAGGCAAAAATGTTTTAAAAAAAATTGTATTAATTTGAGCATCAATCACCACTATTCAGCACCAGGTCACCCCAGGCCAATGGGCAAGCATAAGTCACCAGCCGAATGATCCTAGAACCAATCAAGAGGAAATTCGAAGCAGCAAAATGGCTTTGGATCTCAAGCTTTTGGGCATCCTTTAGGCGTATCATACCATAAAAAAGACCCATACTAGAAAAACACCATTCCCTGGCCTATGGATCTGAGGCGATGGTTCCACTAGAACTAGGAATGGCTACATTCGGAACGGAAGAGTTCAGGTTAGAGGGCAATTATGAAGTGCCGAGAGTCAGACTAGATTTGCTCGAAGTGATGGGGTTTCCATTCAAATAGTGGCCTATCAGCAGAAGATAGCCCAATATTACAATAAGAAGGTCAAACCTCGAGAATTCAAAGTCGGTGATTGGGTGCTTAGAAAAAGCCAGCCGAACACAAAAGATCCAGTGGAAGGCAAGCTAAGTCCGAACTGGGAAGGTCTGTCACAACCCGATCCACATAGTAAAATATTGTCTGCTTTATGCCTTACCACCCACACAGATTTAAAATGCGTCTTGATATGGAAATCCAAGTCCACACATATATAGCATGTTCCATTCCCTAATGTGGGACTATAATCCCCCTGGTAGATTGCTGACCTCTTAGCCTGCCGACACTTGGAGCTACCAGCCTCAAAGCCCACCCACACAAGGTGTTAGAAGGTCCCAATAAGGTAACAACAATTAATAGGCTAGGAACCTATTGGTTGGAAAAGCTTAGTAGAGAGCGTACAAAAAGACCGTGAAATCTAGAGCACTTAAAGAAGTATTATCAATAAAGGTACTTTTTTTAAATATCATTTCATATGACTCCATGAATAGAACATGCCTAGTCCGACTAAAGGACCACTAAGCACACCGAGGACCGACTCCAGTTTCATGACGGCTCACCGCGCACATGGCGGACCGAGTCCAGTCTCAAGACGGTTCACTACGCTCATAGCGGACCGAATCCATTCTCACAATGGCTCGCACACTCACGGCGGACCAAGTCCAGTCTCACGACCACTCTCCATGCTCAAATTTCTGACTGGACCAAGGGGACCACGATGGTGCACAACAGCCGAGTCTAGTCCTGTTCAGGACAATGACAACCAACCACGTATAAGTGACCTAGTCTGCCTAAGAAAAAATAGTGTTAACAGACTGAATCCAACATTGTGGGAGCACCACCACTGGGTAATCCAGTCTGTTTGGACCAGGAGATCCCCCACCACAGGGTCATGTTCAGGATTATACTGAGTCGTCTCACGAAATCTAGTCCATCCAGACTGAGATGATTTCTTTTATACTTAAGCCCTATTAAGGGTCAATATGCATTATTCTATGGAATCTAGTTTGGTCAGGCCAAGATAATTCCCTTATACCGAAACCCTATTCAGGGTTAAGGTATTATGCTTTGTGGACTCGAGTATGTTCAAGTCGAAATGGGCACTCTAAGAGGTTGTTTGTTTTTATATTCTCAATAGACTCAGAAGTATTAATAAGAAGTGGGACACTTTAAAAATACTGTTTGTTTTTTGTTCTGATAGAAGTTGAAGTTCCGATTGGACTAAGCACCATGGGGGTGATGATCACTTAACACTGAGTGCTTAATGAATATTCACTCCAATAATAAATGCTACTACCCTCTCTTCAACCAATCATCCCTTATTTTCTCCACTTCCTCTTTATCATGCGAGTAATGTCGCCACCGTAGCCACCACCATCCTTGGCTTCCCCTCCTCATCATCTTTTTCTTTTTCTTTCTATTTTTCTCTCTTTCTCAATTGAAGATTGTATGAGGAATTGAGAGGAATATAGGGTGGTTTCTGGTAGTGTTGGAAATTGATCTTAATGGTATTTGGAGGAGAGAAAACAAGTGGAGAATGGGTTAATGTTGGTGGTTTTGGGTTGGGAGGTGGGAGTTGTGGTAGTGGGAAAAAATGTAAAAACTTTAGTCAGCACCTAAAAATAAACACCATATAATTTTACAGCTTCTAATCAGCAACTCACTTAGAAGCAAAACAACCAGTTCATTCAAAAGCTCGTTCAAAACTTCTAACTCCAGTTATAAGTTAGTTTCTAACCACTTAAAAAAACAAGGGAGGTTCTACTTGTACCCGACTACTTAGCTCAGTTGCATCGGTCTTTTGGGATGTTTCACTTTGTTGCACAATTTTAAAATGTGCAACACCAACTTACCTTTTTTATGAAAACGTTTTATTGAGTGCCCTTATTTATTTGAGCAAAATAAAATATAAAAAATAAAAATCAATGACATTTGAAATTTGGTACATACATGAATGTACTTTGAATATGTGCTTGATTTGGACATTTTTTATTCACAACTATTGCAATGCTGCCAATGGCATGACAACTCAACGGTTAGAGCTTGGCGGATGGTACCAGTAGGTCATGGGTTCAAACCCAGCTTGCGGCATCTTTATGGGTTCTGGGATCCTATAAAAACCCTGCTTGCCTTTCAAAAAAAAACTATTGCAATGCTCTTACAAGCTATAAATGCATCTATTTTTTATTTTATTTCAATGACATTTTTTATTTCACTAATTAAAGTTGTGAATCCATTGTTTGGTTGCTCGAAAAGAATAACTACCAAGCCAATGAACATAGAAGATGGGAGGAGGCTTGGAGTCGTCTCTCTTACTCCGTGTAATTAAGTATTATTGTTTTAGAGTTAAGAAATAGTGGTTGGGTACACTAAGTAACTTTTATAAATTAAATATGTAAACTAAAGTTTGTGCAACCGAGCCAAACAGTCGGGTACATGTAGTAACTCCCAAAAAAACACCACCCGACACTTAGGCCTTGTTCAGGAGTAAATCTAGGGGTGGGCAATGTCGGTTCGGTTCGGTTTTGAGCCCCACACCGATTTCGAACCGATTTCATTCGGTTTGCCCAAAATCCAAACCAAAACCGAATTTTGTATTTGTAAACCGATGAATTCGGTTTAACCGAATTTCGGATCGGTTCGGTTCGGTTGGGCCGAAATTTCAGGCTCAAGCATTTGAAAGACTTTCATTAAAACATGTCCAATTTTTTTACAGGCCCAATTTTTTTACAGACCCAATTTTTAGCCCAAGATTGAAAACTTTGAGAGAAGGGGGTGATTCAGTGCAACAGGGTGTACTGCAGTGTATTTGTTGCACTAATCAGGTATTGACACCTACCTGTTATTTAGTTATTTATATATATCTAATTAATCGGTCGGTTCGGTTATAAATTGGTCGGTTCAAAACTGTAAACCGATTTCGAACTGTTTATAATCGATTCGGTTTAAATTATTTTCTTTCTACTCATATTTCGGTTCGGTCGGTTAACCGAATTTAAATCGGTTTTTGCCCACCCCTAAGTAAATCAATCTGTCCCAGTTAATTCAGCCACCATTCGGGAAACGGTCAACTTACGTCAAGAAGCCTGGTCCATTCAAACAAGAATACTTCTCAAACGGCTTAACTCCTATTTTGGGATTAAACCGCCTCTTTATGGGATCTAAACTGACTAGAACATAGAAACACATAGGTAGAACAAGTTAACTTAATTCCTATTTTAGGGTTGGATTATCTCCTACTGCAAAGCCATCCAGACAAAGATCGAACATAATGCCAAAACAAAAAGCATGAAGTGCGTATGCAAAAAGTAAACTTTAGGGATTAAAACAAATAGTTGTTACAAAGCTCAACCTGCTGATCACATCAGTGGATTACATACTACAAGCTACTACGAGCATCTGAGCTTAGAGGAAAGGAATACGTGACCAAAGATCTACCATAACACGTTATGAGGATCCACTCCGCCAGTCTGCCTTCTAGAGGGAATACCAAAGATGCAGCTAAAGGAGTGACATGATCAGCTACTCAGTTGTAGTGAGGGTTGTCAATATTATTTCGCAAAGGAGGTGGAGAGAACCGCTGGTGCACCTCATGTTGGATGACAAACTCAGGATCAAGGAGGTGCCCTTGACTTTTTCCCCACAATGTAAAAGGAAATCTGGGACCCATTTAAGGGCAACTGAAAGCTCACTCAAGCCAGTGAGCTCCCTCAAAGTGCAGATCCTATTGGAACTCGTCGCTGCAAAAATCAAAATGTTTAGAGTCCTCACCAACGAATGCTCCTCCACTGCCCCTGGAAAAATCAAGACTAGAGAACTTTCAAAAACCTCCATCTTAAAGATAGGAAGAAAAACTCTGCAAATCCAAGGTATGGTTCAGCCAAATAAGGCTTATATAGGTGCAATGTTTGTAGACGATTGCCCAATGGTCAAATAGATATTAAACGCCGCACAAAGCTCGAAGGGGCATTGACCTCAGTTTCCAACGCATTTTGCAAGTTCCCATGCAAATAGTTAATGGGCTTGCACGCAACCCCACTAACCATGAGGGAGTAACTGATAATACATCAAACAGTCACACATTCACAACCACACACGGTAAGGCCTCTGCGCGTTCTCGAGCAAACAGTCACACATTCACAACCACACACGGTAAGGCCTCTATGCGTTCTCGAACAGGCCCAAACACGATCACTAAAAATCAATGACATTTGAAATTGGGTACATACATGTATGTACTTTGAATATTTGCTTGATTTGGAGATTTTTTATTCACAACTTTTTCAATGCACTTAGAAGTTAGAAATACATTTATTTTTTATTTTATTTCAATGACATTTTTTATTTCACTAATTGGAGTTGTTAATCCATTGTTTGGTTGCTCGAAAGAATAACTACCAAGTCGATGAACATAGAAGATGGGAGGAGGCTAGGAGTCGTTTCTCTTACTCCTTGTAATTAAGTATTATTGTTTTAGAGTGAAGAAATGGTGGTTGGGTACACTAAGTAACTTTTATAAATTAAATATGTAAACTAAAGTTGGTGCAACCGAGCTAAACGGTCGAGTACATGTAGCAACTCCCAAAAAAAACCCCACTTGACACTTAGGCCTTGTTCAAGAGTAAATCAATATGTTCCAATTAATTCAGCCTCCATTTGGGAAACGGTCAACTTACATCAAGAAGCCTGGTCCACTCAAACGAGAATACTTTTCAAACAGCTTAACTTCTATTTTGGGATTAAACCGCCTCTTTATGGGATCTAAACTGACTAGAACAGATAAACACATAGGCAGAACAAGTTAACCTAATTCCTATTTTAGGGTTGGACTATCTCCTACTGCAAAGCCATCCCGAATATCGAACATAATGCCAAAAGAAAAAGCATGAAGTGCGTATGCAAAAAGTAAACTTTATGGATTAAAACAAATAGTTGTTACAAAGCTCAACCTGCTGATCACATTAGTGGATTACATACTACAAGCATCTGAGCTTGGAGGAAAGGAATACGTGACCGAAGATCTACCATAACACATTATGAGGATCCACTCCGCTAGTCTGCCTTCTGGAGGGAATGCCAAAGATGCAGCTAAAGGAGTGACATGATCAACTACTCGGTGGTAGAGAGGGTTGTCAGTATTATCTCGCAAAGGAGGTGGAGAGAAGAGATGGTTCACCTCATGTTGGATGAAAAACTCAAGATCAAGGAGGTGCCCTTGACTTCTTTTCCACAATGTAAAAGGAAATTTGGGACCCATTTAAGGGCAACTGGAAGCTCACTCAAGCCATTGAGCTGCCTCAAAGTGCAGATCCTATTGGAACTCGTTGCTGCAAAAATCAGAAAGTTTAGAGTCCTCACCAGCGAATGCCCCTCCACTGCCCTTGGAAAAATTAGGACTAGAGAATTTTCAAAAACCTCCATCTTGAAGATAGGAAGAAAAACTCTGCAAATCCAAGGTATGGTCCAGCCAAATAAGGCTTATATAAACGCAATATTTGTAGACAATTGCCCAATGGTCAAATAGATACTAAACGCCGTACAGAGCACGAAGGGGCATTGACCTCAGTTTTCAATGCGTTTTGCAAGTCCCCATGCAAATAGTTAATGGGTTTGCACGCAACCCCACTAACCAGGAGGGAGTAACTGATAAGACATCAAACAGTCACCCATTCACAACCACACACGATAAGGTCTCTACGCGGTCTCGAGCAAGCCCAAGCACGATCACTACAACAAAATTGACTTTTTAAGGCATTGCAAGAATGCTATAAAAGAGGTACCATAGCATTTTGTGCAAGTCATAGTAGCCCATGTTATATTTTTGACATATAAAATGCTATTCCAACATAACATTTGTGAATGTCATCCCAACATAGCATTTGTGAATGTCATGACATTTTAAAATGCTATAATATGATTGTTATCTAAATAAATGAATATTAATAATTAATTAACTAACAATAATATAAATACATAACTAAATAATAATATTAATAACAATAATTTTACAAATTTGAAATGAATAAGAAAGTATAATTATTTTATTCAATTGATCAAAATCAAACAATGGTACCAACAAGTCAAAAGACATAAAAATGTCCCACCAACCAATATACAACAATGTGAAGTATGAGACATAATCGACATACATAAAATAAAGAAATACAACCTACAAGGCAGGGGCTTAAAGTGCCCTTGTCAATTCTACAACATCATTTACAAACTTCCTAATGGCTTACTCCCATCAGCTGCATTTAACAACACAAACAAAAAACTGTCAGTGCCATGAAACAATTCACTTCAGAGATTATTAAAACTTATCCAAGAAACTGAGCACTACTTCGTTCAACAACATCATCACTTATCAGTGCATCACAAGAAACATTTGATTTCGTAACTTCCTAATGGCTTATAAAGTTTGTTGCTTAAATATTTGGTAAATTAGGCAAACAAATTAGAAATAGCATGACATATACAATGCAAAATAAAAAGGAACATCCTATCTAGTACATGCATGAGATCTTCTATCAGATTGTTCATATGGCTTAGGCAGATAAGTGCAGTCTACCATAATTGGATTCTTACGATAATTGTAAACCTAAGAAATAAACACTACAATACGTCAAGACAATGTAACACGGATATAAGAATGGACCGACAGTTCTAGTTGTTAAGCCAACGCTTTAGTTTTGTAAGATTGTATTTAGATATCATGTCTTGCACATGCATGCATTCTTTATGATTAGATGCCTTCATTACGATGGTTAAGTGATTTAGAACTTGCATGATATCACTGCATAAGAGGAAATACATGCACAAGAAATTTCTCTGCCTTCGAAATTTGAAACCTACATGCTCATCTACAATTATTTCTTGCAAGGCAAAATACATTCTATTACTATTAAGCACATATGGCACAAAGAAATTATACAGTTTCATTTCCCATACTGAAGTAAAGAGAGATGTTACATATACCGCATTCTTAGTATCAAAGCAATGTTCCTCTTGCAGATGGATACAGAACACGGGCAGTTCAATATCCACTTAAGAGAAGGGGCAAGGGAAGGAAGCCCGTGTGTCATCTTCTCCTTGAGATCATCTAAGCACAGTTGGTTTTTCAGTTTGATATGGAAACATTATCAGATTGAGAAAATAAATACTAAAAATAAAAGTAAAGGATATAAACCAAATTGGCTCGAGAGTTGAGGCTTAAATCATCCAAAGGCCAATGAAACCAATTACATTAAACCCATTTACAGAAAGCAGTAGTGATAAAATAATTGAACATCCAAAATGATCATCCACTTCATAAACACAATTACAAAAAGTCACTAGTAGTGGAGCACATACATACTAAAGCCATCTTCCTTCCTTATCAGGATATAAGCTAAACACCTAAATCAGAAACCCCACTAGATAATTGAAACATTAGTAACACAACTCAAAATCTGCATACCCCATACAGTGATCAAAACCCCACTGAATTGGCTATGAGACTCGATTTTCGCTCGCTGGTCATCAAAACCTTTACGAACAAGTCTTATCACTCGATCTAAACCCAAACACCACCACTCTACTGATACCCCATTACTGTGTTCTACTGCAGACAAACATTTCTAATGAAATTAATCAAAAACTAAACAAAATGAGATCCTCTTACCTACTAAAAAGTTGATTAAGATCAAAACTTTTTAATTGCATGTTCTAATCTAACCAAAACCCATCACTCAAATTTCCATTTAGTTCACAAAAACCAATTCCTATCATAAAAACATAACCAACAAAACAAATCAAAATATTCAACAAAATCACTAACAGATCAGTCAAAAAACAGTGAAGAGAGATGACCTTACTAACAGAGCAGTCAAAATATTCAACAAATGTTTTTTTTAGTAGTCTTTCAACCTCAAAACTCTCCTCTTCTTTTCCCCTCCTTCTGTGTCCTCTCTTCCCTCTTTATATATTTGCAAAAGATCACATTGACACCCTCACAAAAGTTGCAATGAATGCCAGCCACCAAACCAAGACTTGCCAACATGTATTCTCACTAAAGACCTGTCAGAATTTTCATCCATCCTCACATGTTACACACAAGCAAAGCTATACAAACAAACAATTACTAGGCTAGCTACTTGTTCGTATTGATTAGTAAGAAAATCAACAATTACCTTCCAAAATTAACAAGTGCAAGAAAGAACAAAATGAAATGGAAAGAAGGTATGGGAAAAAATGAAACCATTTGAGATTTTTTATTCAATCAAACGTAAATCTTACAATAACAGTGTTTTTGTTAATGGTGCTCCCCTCACTAATCCAATGTTGTCTACTATAAAAAAAAATGTAAAATATAATATAAAATTACACACCATGTATTCTGCAACTTTTGCACCCAATGGTTCGCCACTTCTTCTAATATGCCCCCAGAACCATACATCAGGCCTGGTTAGGTCATGCTATGGCTAGCCAACATCAACATATGGGTGCTGTTACGAAAATCCACCATGCCCAAATTACATATATGGTTTTGGATTGGAACCAAGGAGTTGGTGCCCTGTACCATGGTGCAAACAAATCAATTTCTTGCTTAATTAGAACGAGAAAAGAAAAGAGAGTTACTACTTACTAGTAGCGGGATTTGTATAATATAACTAATGCCTATTTAGGATTTTCTTCTAATGTATGAATGTACTTTCACCTTCTATCATTCCTTTTGGTTGGTCATTCAATTATATGATGAACTTAGTGAAGTATATTGTGGAAAATTGTGAATTTGTGATGAATGGGGTAGTTGCAATGCTTATTCAAATTCTGTACAACCATCGCTTACTGATCAGAGGGAAAACCTTTAATCTGATTCTTGAATTTATTATTGGTATCATTATTTTATTTTCTTAAATATACAATTTGTCTAAAGTGTCACTATTTTCAGTCTCTTTCATACTCGATCGCATTAGCATTTCATTTATATTTTTCACTCACTATCCCTGGTAAACATATGCAAGTGAAGACTAAAATAAGAAATATGTTTTTTACAAAGTCCAATTTCATAAAAACTAACCTATCCCAAAGGCTTTTTGGTAGTGTGGATATTGCCAACTTTAAGATTGTTTAACAAAATATAGACACCACTTTATGTAGTTTCCAATAAAATGATGAATAAAGAATTGATTAGCTGCAATAACTCACTCTTATATCACAACCACTTCTCACTTGATCTCCCTCACAGAGCTATGATGGTTTTAACTCAAACCAAATAGTCCAAGAAATTGGCCCCGTCAAGTATTGGACCTCTAAAGGTCTCGCTGTTAGAAGAGTACCAAACTCAAATCTTAAGAATTAATGTTCACTTCGACGACTACTTGAGTATGTAAGACACATCTTTGGCATATGAAATGTTGAAGAGAACAAAATTTTTGAACAATTGCATTGAAAGAATGAACAGAAAAGAGTGTTTTTAATGCAAACCTTCAATTCTCTTCAGTGAAGCTCAACGCAAATGCAGAATGACTTCTGCCAAAACGAACATGTAGTCTAAAAATTTGAAAGCAAAACCTTCGAACTCATGTTTCATAAGCGGAAATAAGAAGCCAAATAATAACAATGCTTTAGAATGTATGCAATTAGGGGTGGGCAAACGGTGGTCGAGGATCCGCGGGTTCAAATCGAACCAGACCGTTTTGCTTTAAACGGTTCGGATTTTAATTGTGTTTTTAGATACGGTTCGGATCAGTCCGAATCCGTTATAAAACGGTCCGGTCCCAGTTCCTATTTTTAAAAAAGAAACGGTCTGGGTCGGACCCGTTTCAAATCACATTAGTAAAAACCTAAATATGGAACTATTTGAGGAAGTAAAGTAACTAAGAGTCAAGACTCTTTAGTCTTTAGCACCCGTAGCCGCAGAGGAAACCGAGCAAGCTGGGATTCCATTTGATCAAAAATGCGGAGAGCTTGATCGAACATTCGAGCTTGGGAGTAGAACATCATGATTCTGATCCAGAAGCCTTCGTACTTGGGCAGAGGAGTGTGTTTCTGGTGCTCCAGAATGCCCTCGATGAGATCCGAGCGCCGAAGACGACTGAGCTTTTGAACTATGATGTCAAAGGCTGAACGGTCGCGGAAGAAACGAGGGTGGTCTGAGGACTTGATGAAGATTTCAGAAATCTTTTCTGGGTCCGATTCGGTTTTGATGGAGTGTTTGAGCTTGCAGTAGGTTGCCATCGAAGATTCATCTTCTTCTTCTTCTAGTCGTCTTCTTCTCAATCAGGTTCGTCTTCTTCTCAGATTGATCTAATTTCTTTTTTTGTAGAAGAACTGATCTGATTTCTGAAGTTGAGAAGGTGAGAAGAACTGATCTGATTTCTGAAGTTGAGAAGAACTGATCTTCTCCTCGCTGATTTCTAAAGTTGATCTGATCTCTTTTTTTGTAGAAGAACTGATTGAAGAATTGATCTGATTTCTTTTTTTGTGATCTTTTTTTTTTGTATGAAGTTGAGAAGGTTGGATCTGAAAAAAAAAATTACAATTGAAGTTGAGAAGGTTGGATCTGAAAAAATATGAAGTTGAGAAGAACTGATTTTTTGTATGGTTAGATCTGAAAAATGAAATGTATGTGTTTGGACAACCTGTCTCTAGTGTGATGGCTTAACAGAGATGTTCAGATGTTCTAGTTTTCTATTTCAAATGATACTCAGAAGAACATTTT
Source organism: Berberis vulgaris (assembly GCA_963556465.1). NCBI lineage: Eukaryota > Viridiplantae > Streptophyta > Magnoliopsida > Ranunculales > Berberidaceae > Berberis > Berberis vulgaris. Next base: position 26,367,039 of record OY747137.1, on the reverse strand, counting down.
ACAACTTTCAAATGAACACCCAGAAAATTATTTGTAAGTTAACCAAGGGAATGCAATGCACAGAACTTGTAACAGTAAATTTGAGCTTTGTTTGAATAATTACTAAGCAGTAAGCACGGATTCAAAGAGGATTAGATTGAAAATATAGTCTATATGCAGTGAGCTTTGTTGGAACAGTTTGGAACCGTAGGAACCGGACCATTTCAAACGGTTCGAGTTAGGTTCGGTTCCAATGTTCAAAATGAGGGGATCCGGACCGGATCCGTTAATTTTAAACGGTTCGAGTTAAGTTCCTCCAAATTTGAAACCGATCCGGACCGTGCCCACCCCTAAGCATAGGAGGAATGGATGTGAAAATTCTTCAAACGCTTTCAACACAAGCTCTCAAAAAGCCTAAAAACGGTTAGCAATTCTTGTTCAAAGATCGGATATCTAAACTACCAGTTGTAAATCGTTTTGAAACTTCATAGAATGGAGTCATGAACATGTAATTTTGAAGAAATTTGAAAGTCGAAAAAGTGAAATGAGAGAGCAAACCTTCTTAAAAATCCAAATTGAAGCTTAACCTCCAACGATCCGAAGCAAAAGCACTAAGTCGGTGTCAAAAACGTAAAAGCTTTGAATGAATTCGAACAAAAAACCTAAAAAGAGACGAAGAAGAAGTTAGCCAACGAATTGGAATTGAGAAATCGGCATCATTAGATGAATTGAGATTATTAAAACAACTTGAAGCCTAAAATAGAAGAACTCGAGAAAACTAATATTCTCTATTGATGAGAAAGGATTCAAGTTAATGTTATTGTGTCGGATCTGAGTTAGATGAAGATGAAAACATAGAAACGGGAGGAGATGGAGAATAACAAACCCTTCAGATCTGAGAGAGAAGAAACTTTCAATCTGAGAGATGAGAGTCTTTCAGATCTGAGAGAGAAGAGACTAAAATGGAAGAGAGATCATGACGGAGAGTTGACAGAGATCAATCTTCCATTGACGAACATCGTGTCTCTCTGGTTTGCTCTCTTTTGTCTTCTTTGGTTCTCTCTTAAGAAATGATAGAAAAGATGATAGAACTGAAGAATTTGTACGGGGCTTTACAAAGAAAAAAATGAAAAAAATATTAGGAAAATGAGTCAAGGTCGAGACTCGATCTAGGGTTGTGTTGTTGGCTTGTTGCCATGTTGATAGCGTTTTTCGTACTTAATGCTATGTACAACCAAATATATAACAGCATCTCCAATGGAGCTTTTAGGGGTTTTATAGAAAAAAAATTCATGCTCCAATCAATTCCAAAATCATTCTTCATTTTAACTTCACATTCAATTTCTTCCTAAATTTAAGGGCAATCACCAATCCCCTAAAATCTGAAATATCATTAAAATATTCTAAATCTTTTTTAAATTAAAAAAAAAATCAAAAATCAAAACAAAATGAATATGATGATGAAAAAGTTAAAATAAGGGTTGTGATTGGAGTGATGAAGAAATATGAGACCTCTAAATTTAGCTTTTGGTTTTATCTCACATTTTAACTTTTCGCATTTGGGATGCTCTAATAATATCATAATTGTCATCATATACCCAGTCATGGACGGGTAAGATCCTTAGCGAGATCTCATCCCTCCATCACGCTTCGATGATAGAGTCAATGAATAAGTAAAAGATTCACTATATAAGGTGAACAAAGGGGATAAATTTACAGGCTACATTCATCCTTACTCAGTGGCCTAACTTTAGCATTGGAGTGTCTTTGTCCAGCACATCGGTGACCCTTTGTTCAATGTTGTTCATCTTTGTTGGTCAGGAATTGATGAGGACAGATCTGGACGCATCACCTTCCATCATTTCCTTAACAAACATCTCAATTTCCCCTATCTTGACATTGTTAACAATCTGCATGCCTATCCCACAAGAATGGAAGTTTACTATTAGCAAGTCCCCATGCAAATTAGGGGTGGGCATCCCATCCCGCGATCCCGATCACATCCCGATCTCGTCCCGTCCCGATTTTTTCGGGTCTTAATGGGATTGAATAATTTAATCACAATCCCGTCCCGTTCTAGAATGGGATGGGATGGGATGAAGATTTTCAATCCCGCCAATCTCGTCCCGTCCCGAGCTATTTTTTTAATATTTATTATTAATATTTTTATTTATTTATTTATTTTTATTCATATAAACTTACAAATGACTGATAGAAACTCATGGTGTTTGCAGTGGTAACAGAAATGTTACTTCAAGAAATAAATATCATTAAGCAATAGAAAGATAGCAGACTGTTGTTTGGATTCCCAATAAAAGTAACTCAAATTATTTAACTTTCAAATATTGATAATACCCAGGTGAAGATGAAAAATGACAATTAACTGAGTAATACATATCCAGAAGGGAACATTCAAGGGCGGAGCCAAGAATTTGATATGCCCCGAATTGTAAAAATAATTTTTTTTAATCACAATATATGTATTGATGGTAAACCATTATGAATATGTTAGAGCATCACCAATATGTCTATATTTCTTCCCTAACAAAAGATGAAATGTCATTTTATCAAGGAACCATGAATTTTGTTTCCCACAGTAATAAAATTGTAAAATCAGTTGAGAGGTCATCACAGCGACACAATACTCTTAGTGGGTCCCATTTATCATGTCATTTTCTAAAAGTCAAGCCCACTCGACTTCATTGTTAGGGGATTTAGTGGCTACCCTTATATTTGCATGCCACATCTATATCTAATTATAAGAAAGTTATTTTTCACGCTCTTATATGATGATAATCTTCGCGGCAGTCACAGGCAGCACGCTGATCATGTCCCGTCCCGTCCAGATCCCGTATGAACGGGATGGGTATATCTCATCCCATCCCGTCCCGTGCCTACCTCTAATGTAAATTCTATCAACTGTTGGTTGGTCATCGCTGTTATATTATCGATAAACAATTGAATCGGAGCTTTGTCTTTTAACCATGTCAAGCAATCTGAGTCTTCTTTCCATAAGCTTGATTTCAATTCACTATGAGGGAAGTGTGAACTTAGCAATGGCAGATGACCCAAAGTAACAACTTTGGGGGATAGGATGAAATTACACCAAGAAGCTCAAACTCCATGTCATCAAATGTGTTAATGATGATTGCAGAAGCATCTAAGCAATTTCGTGCTTCCTCCTAAAAAAAATTTGAGCATGATGTCATCAGGGTCTGTCATTCTGACAAAACTTGGAATATCCTTCAAACGAAGATCTTTTATACAGGGTATCCAATCAATAACAGTGGCATCCAGCCACTGTTAAGGTAGGTTTCATTTGCTTATGTGTATGACTTACATTAGGAATAACATTATTTGTAGTCATAAATGAACAGAAGCAATGTACAATGTGCACGTAATGTTCATGTATGTAACTATTTCGATCTTTGAAATTGAGTGTAATATGTTACCTTTCAGTTGTACAAGACGTCTTTTGATGAGCTCGTGGTAATGGAAAAATGCTATCAGTCCACAAGCTGAAGCACTCTAGAACTGTACTTCCGCAATGCCTAGGCATATGCAAATTTTTCTAGTCGCATTTGTAAATGCTCTTAGGAAGCAGGATGGAACCTATTTCTTCAACGTCACAGAGAATCAGTCAGCCTAGCTGTTCTTGAAAGGTAGAGTATAACATTACAAAAAAGCCACATCTGCTGAAATTTGAGCTGCTTGTACAACAAAGCTCATGAACCCATCAAAATGAACTACTGCTTTGGTACGTCACATGAATAATTAAGCTTAAGAATAAGATCAACCAGTGGGGCAGCGCATGTCTTACCTGTTGAGTAGCATGATGCAGGGACATCTTGCTTAGCTTATTTACCCAACTGGTAGTCCATCAAAAATTGTTTAAAATCTAAAAGCATCAATAAAGTGTCTGTGTTGCCTAAGGTAATCTGGAAACCACGTTAGTGTGGTAGTTTGACTAATTGAATGAAGTGGTTAAGATTGCCCTGTACTGACTATGGAATGCACACAATACATGGTTACTCCATTGAGATCGACACCAATTTCTAACCCTAATATCAATGACTAAAGGAGATGTATAGAAATTGATGCAAGATGTATACAAATCGATTGCTGACAAACATGGCATTTCCAACAATTTTTGTGAATGAATATATACAGTAGACTATGCTTTAAGAAATAAATATAAGATGTTAAACCCAAACAAAAACCCAAATGTAACCCAAAACTAAGAATATAACAAATTCCCTGTTCAAAACATAGCAAACGTGAGTAGCCAATTAACCATGTCATTAACTCATTATTATCATCATACAACAAAAGCAAAACGTTTGCCCATGGTCTCGGTGGTCATGGATACAAAATAAGATTTAACTTTTCATGAATGGCCATTACCACATCATCAAACTCAGAACATTCAGCCTCTAGATTATCTTAAGTTTTCTGTTTGAGTTTCTCTTCAATGAATTTATTGAAATTCTTGTTAGATGACCCTTCATCCTTTGTATCATATTCTACTTTTTCCTTCCATTTCAATGCATTTTTCGTCGTGATCTTTCCTTTCTCCCCTTCCATCAGTCCTTAACTAGTATTTTGATTTCCTCTCTCTTAACATTGCTATCAATCTGCAAACCGATCTCCCATTATTTAAAAGCGTAGTGACAGTTAGTAAATTTTTCAGCCAAAATGGCCAGGCCACAGATCTGTCACGCCCCGATCCCAAGACACCTAAATGCCTTGGAAACCGAGTCGTGACTCCAAAGCCCTAAGAATTTTTTCTTGATTTACTCTTACTGCTATCGCACGACAAAATACAATAAAACCATCAAGTATATAAGGCGGCACTAATACCCAAAGGTTTCCATGTCCATTCAAAACACCTAAGTCACGACTTACAAAAGTCAAAATACGCCAAGATCTAAGAAAGGGCCCTACTTCTCAGCTGTACAACATTGCAGACGACCACTCGCTCACTTCGCGTCTCCTACATTACCACCTCCAACAACACCACCACCTGCACCCGATTATGGGTACACACATTTGCCACAAACAAGCAATCGGGTCAGCATTAGCTGGAATGAGTAGAACCAATACATCTATCTCAATTAAAATGCATACAATCAACGAAGACTAATTAATAGGAGAAACATAAATTGACAATGCACACAATCATGATGTAACTATGCACATGAGATGCAACATGAATTCAAAACCACATATTTTTTCACAATTGCATCCTCCATCATACTGAACATGTCTCATCCTGACATGCCTTTATACACACGCCGGTACAACTCCTGACATGTATGTTCCCAAGCGGGGTGTCATCTCTGGGACATACACATCACCATGGAAGACCGGCCTTGCGATCTCATCACAAAGTATAGTACGTGTCGGGGAACTATCAACCCGAGAGAAATAAACCTCGTTCGCTAGGCCACAGATGCTACTCAATTTCGCATCGTACCTAGTATCGAACAAGTGACATGCACCAAACACAGTATGCATATCCACCTGACATGCACCAACCATGTATGCATGTCCTCCTGATGTGCACCAAACACAACATGCACATATCCCTGATATGCCCCCGCCACATTAGGCATATCCACTTGATAAGCACCAAACACAATATGCATATCCATCTTGCTAGAGTTGTGGGAAAATATGATTTGTAAATGATGCAATTCAATTATTAAATTCATAACTAAAATAGCCATATGACTCCTATGCTATATGCCATTGATACTCAATCATGCAACCGTTGTCATTGCATAGTTTAAAGCAGGAATCATAATTCTGACTAGTGTTTACACCTCTAACTAACATGGTAGATTTTTCTACTAAATGGCATCCATATCACAAGCTAACAACCACAATGTTATGAATATCATTCAAACAAGCATTCAAATTTTAATCTTCATAATAACCGAAAAAACATAGAATCGGAGAAATTTCCCCTTTTTTAGGTTACTTTGAAAATGCGAGAGCAATTTATTTTTTATAAAAGATGAAATGTAAGAAGAGTCCGCACTCACCAGAGTGGAAATGGATTTCCCGAACCCAAATCCTACCAGCCTGAGCTCCAAATTCGCGGATCAGCGAAATAATGACTCGGGAAGCTCCTCAAAACTGCAAAAAAAATCTCGACAGTGAGAAACTTGTTTGGCTACAACAAAAAGGTAATGGACAGCTCGACGAAGGTCTGAAAAATTGGTTACCGAAGACGCAGGGGTATCGGAGACTCCGACAAAGCAAAAACTCGACCAATGTACACCGAAAATCACACTACGCAAGGCCACAGGCCGTGAACTGGTCGAAATAGCACCACCGAGCCTCGGGAAAGTGGATCGTAGCTCCGTAACGCGATGGCAACCCGGATTCACGGCAAAGAACCTCCTTGACAACCTCGCAAACCCTGGTTTTCAAAAATTCTTAACCAAAACCCTTACCCAGCTTTGCATGTGGGGGTTACCGCCTCCGAACGTCGACACAAACACCACCGGAGGGAAGGATCGAAACTGAGCTGCTCAGACAGCCAGTGACAGCTCCGCTTCCCCCAAACGAATCTATTTTTGGCGTTGAAATCAAACAAGAAAGAGAGGGGAAATAAAGGATGGGGAAAGGAAGAGGATTGGGGGCGTTAGGGCCAGTGGGAGTTGTTGCAAAGCTCCGACCGAGCTTGTCGCCGGAGGTGAAGAGGAGAACACGCAGGGGAGGGAAAAGCAGAAGATGGGAGAAAAGGAGAGAAAAGGGGTTCTTTTCCCCTTAAAAACGTGAGAGGCTATTTGCCCCGCTGATAATATGAGAGCACCACCCTAAGCTAAATTCCAATTTTTTTTTTTCACTTCCAATTGAATTAATCCAACATTAAATAATTGGGTGTTACATCATACACACCTCAAAAAAAATATTGTCCTCGAGATTGTCTATGAGAAAAGCTCTTGGTAGGATTGTCGCATCTTATCTTCAAGTTCCCAAGTAACATCACCTTCCTGAGCACTCCATTGGACTTTCACCAACCTCACTACTCGGTTTCGTAACTGCTGAACCTCACGATCCAAAATAGCTAAAGGTCTCACTGGATACATCAAATCCTCCATTACTTCCACTTTCGACGACTAAACTCTTGAAGTCGGGCCTGCCAAATACTTTCGCAACGTCGAAACATGAAACATATTGTGAATGGCCGACATACTCAAAAGAAGAGCCAATCTATAGGCCACTGGGCCCACTCACTCTATAACTTCATAAGGACCAACATAACGTGGAACAAGCTTCCCACGACTTCTGAATAAAAAAACTTCTCGCATTGGGGAAACTTTCAAAAACGCTCGATCACCAACGGTAAACTCGATATCTCTACGCCTCCGATCGGCATAACTCTTCTGTCGACTTTGTGCCGTCCTCAAACGGTCACTAATCAGTTCCATTTTTTCTATAGTCTCTCGAATTATGTCCGGCCCGATGATAGCAGTATCGCCAACCTCTGCCCAACAAACAGGAGATTTGCAAGGCCTACCGTACAATGCTTCAAATGGAGTCATCCCAATACTCGCCTGATAACTATTATTATAAGCAAACTCATCAAATGATAGATGATCCTCTTAATTGCCTTTGAAATCCATAACATAAGCGCTCAACATCTCCTCCACAAACCGATTCACCCTCTATGACTGACCATCAGTCTGGGGATGATAGATCGTACTAATATCCAACTTAATACCTATAGCCTTCTGAAAGCTTTGCCAAAAGTGAGCCGCGAACAAAGGGTGGGTCTATATCTGATACAATCGATACTGGGGCTCCATGGAGTCTGACTATCTCTTTGACAAACAACTCTGCCAACCTCTCAAAAGTCCGATGACCACTAACGAGAAGAAAATGAGCACTCTTAGTCAAACGGTCCACAATAACCCAGATAGTCTCGTGCCCCCTCTTCGACCGAGGAAGTCCATAAATAAAATCCATTGTCACATGTTCCCACTTTCATGTCGGAATCTCCAATGGTTGCAACAACCCTGAAGGTTTCTGATGTTCGGCCTTTATTTGCTAACAGGTCAAACACTTCGCCACAAACTGTCCAATATCTCGCCTCATACCAGGCCACCAAAATGATTGACTCAGATCTTTGTACCTCCAAGATGTATGGTAAACCTCGATCTGTGAGCCTCCTCTAAGATCTCTTTCTTAAATTTCATATCTATAAGGATGCATAACCGACCCCTAAATCTCAAATTGCCCTGTGAATCGACTGTCCAGTCAGTCGGACAACCATCCACACAATCTAAGGCCAAATCCTCCAATCTTCGCAAAAGTAACGGATCCGAACTCTGTCGCTCGATCGGCCGCCTAACCAAGGTTGGCATGATCGCTAAGTAAGCGACGTAAGCACAAGAAGTATCTGACACCGGATGCACATCACACGAGCCCAACTCCTCAAGAACCTTCCACTCTTTGAACATCATGGTAGCCATGATGGAAAAATGCATATTCAAAGCATCTGCTACCACATTCGCCCTATCAGGCTGGTATAAGATCTCAAAATCATAACTGCTGAGAAAATCTAACCACCGATGTTGTCTCATATTCAATTCCTTTTGGGAGAACAAGTATACTAACGAAAGTTGTCATAGGTACCATTAAGAATTACCAAGAAAATGATTTCCAATGAAAAAAATCACCACCCACAACCTCCCAAACTCTAAGGACAACATTCTTGGTGGTAAGACTCCACTATGAAAATTATGGAAATTCGCATATGATTTTATTTATTTTTAGGCTCAATGGGAATCGAACTCCTAACCTACAGTAAAATCTATTGCAATCTTTATCAGTTGAGCTATTTGAATAATTTGTGTTGTCTGAAACAACTTTATAGCTAATTAAATCAAATTACTCTTCTTTTGCAATAAAAAATCATTGTTTTGTATATAATAGGGACCAATAAATAATATTTTGTCACTATAAATTATGACTAAATATTTTCACGACTATAAGTTTTATGTGAAATATTTACAACTTTTAGCAATGAAAAAATTCCACAATAATACTATTATAATTAGCAACAAAATAGTAATAGTATTTCATTGCTTGATATGTTATTGAAATTGGTTATATCCCCAATAAAAGAAAATTAAATTGTTTTTTTTCTTGGAAATTTTATCAGTCTTTAACAACGAAATAAATTTTTACCTATAATATTATAATTAATAATAAAATAATATTTTATTGTTAATGAGTTTTATTCGATTTTTCAGATGACATAATATCATTGCTACTAATAAAAATTTTCAACGAACTAATATTTTTTCATTGTAAAGAAGTTAGGAACAATAAACATAAATAAATTTCATGAAAAATTTTCATTATAAGTAACCAAATCGTTGTAATAACTTGATAATTAATTAAAGAAAATTTAGTTTCATTGTTGAAGAGACACGAACAAGTGTTATAGTGCATTTACCAAGAAAATGTTTGTAAATAATATATTTTTATTAGCAATGAAACAATTTATTGTAAATGGCGTCATAATTACTAACAAATTAAAATTTCGTTGACATAGATTTATTTTGTTGCTAAATAATGTTGGTGGAAACTAGTTTTGGAAGAAATGTTTTCCGCCAACTCTTTAACAAAGAAAAGTTGCCAACAAAATAGATTTTGTTACAAAAATGACAACTTTATGGTGTTTCTAATGAAATTTATTTCTGTTAGAAGTAGTAACGTATTAACAAGGAAAATAAAATTTGTTAGTAAATAACACATTTCTTGTAGTGAGTATACCAATTTCCAACAAAATAATGAATTGTCACTATAAAATAGTTACTGAGCTTTAACAAGAAACAATTTTTCATGAAAGTAATTATCACTTTTTACCTAGAAAACAATTTGCTACCAATAAGGTTATAATTACCAACAAAATCTTATTTCCTTGCTACAAAAATTTCATTAAAAAAATTATTGTATCTGAAAAAGTAAAATATGCTGCCATTAGTGTAACGATTTTCAACGAAATATTACTTTGTTGCTATAAATTAATAAACGAGCTTTAACAAGAAAAAACACTAATGGAAAAAATTATCAATCATTATCAACGAATCGAATCATTACCAATAATGTGATTATTGTCTAGGAAAATGTATTTCTTTACTATAGAGAGATGAATAAGTGTTAATATTCTGCTAACAAGGAAAGTAAATTGTTGTTAAAATTAGTCTTCTTTAGCTACAAAATATTTCATTCCAGATGATGCCTTAATTACTAAGGAACTAGTATTTTGTGGTCATAAATAAATATTTTGTTGTTAAATCAATTCGGCGGGAAATTAGGTTTGGAGGGAATGCTTCCTACCACTTATTTACCAAGGAAACTTTTTCACAAAAATATTTTGTTGGAAAAAAGTAACAAGTTTACGGCTTTATCAATGAAAATTTTTTTTCATTGACAATGATACCTTATTAACAAGGAAATTGAAATTCATAGAAAATTTTTTGTTGGTAAATGATAGATTTCTTGTAGTGATTGGGCGGACATCAAGTGGACCCCAAATATCAAAGGTGATCCTTCCAAGCGTGATAAAAGCAAATATTGTGCCTATAACAAGGATCACGACCACATCACCCAGGACTGCTAAAGTTTCAAGAATGAGATTGATTAGAGGGTTCAAAGGGGAAGACTTGGCGAATTCGTAAATTCTGACGAGAAACATCACCAAGAGAAAGAAGAAGCGGCCCCAGTAGCCGAAAAAATGGTTGCAGACGTCATCTACGTCCCGTACAACACACAAAATGGGTCAGGAAAATCTAATTGGTCAAATAAGCGGGCAATCTGGGAGCTTCAAACAGGTCCCCACAGCAGAGATCGCCCAGTCCAGCATGCCCAGGTGGAACAACCAACCCCATACCTAATGTTCACCGGGCAGGACATGCAAGGGGTCTACTCCCCGCACAACGACGCCCTGGTCATCATGATTGCCATATAAAAATAGGGCGACAAAAGGTTGTTGATGGACACCGGGAGCTCAGCCAACATCATGTTCCAGGAAACATTCTGAAGGATGCGGCTGAAAGAAAAGGAACTGAAGCCAAAAAACCTTGTGATGGTTGGTTTCACCAGCGTTCGAAGTTACTCAGTCGAGAACATCAGCCTACCCTTGGGGCAGGGAAACCAACGAAATTCCTCATGACGAAGTTCATCATATATGAAATAATCTTAAGAAGGCCTTGGCTCCAGCAGATGGGAGCAATGGTCTACACATGACACTAGTGCCTCAAATACACAGTCAAGGGAGAGACGGTAAAAATAAAAAGGAATGTCTTCCGCCAGATAATGCCACTACGTGGCGATGAAGCCATCATGTAAGTAATTGCGACCCGCTCAAATCCACCTAAAAAAAGATGGACTCCCAGGGCTTATTGATAAAGAGCAGCGAGGGTAACACGTAGCACCTTTTGAAGCAAATCAATCAAGGTAATCTATTTAATAACGACTCTATTCCACGCTCAACTTCTTCTCAAGGGGAAGAGCCGATCCTTATACGGAGGCCAATATGGTGCACAAGCGGCCGAGCCTAGCTTCATCGAAGGTAGCAATGGCTCACCACATAAGTGACTTAGTCCGCCTAAGGATCCGAGGTATGATATGGCAGGTCGAGCCTAGTCCTCGGACATATGAAATAATCTTGGGAAGGTGTTAAGAAAACTAATAAAATTATAATTGATTTAAGTCTTGTATTAAGAAATTTGCATCTACATAGTAATTAATGAGACATCAAACAATCACTCAATCATAGAAGTACATGTGGCAATATCTTATGTGAGAATTCCTCCGTCCATCACGCCCTCAATCGTAGGGACACTTGGGGAGGGAAAACTCACTATAATAGTCGGTGAAACGAAGAAGAAAGGTACATAGACACACACACTACAATTTTATATTCAGTCCTTAATCTTCCTCGAACCGGTATCTGACTCAAGCATCAGAGTGCCTTTGTCCATCTCAATAGTGGTCCTGGGCTTAATCGCTGCTCATATTTGCAGGTTAGATATCAATGGTGATGTGTCCGAAATTCTGACTATTGTAAGTTTGACGTGCAAAAATAATGTTAGATTGCCAAAGACCACCTTTTTGTGGTCGAAGGCACTCCGATGCTTAAGTCAGTAACTCAGTTGGAGATGGATATAAATCTAGACAGAACTCAGTTGAAATTGCATACCTTTGTCAAATTTCCTTTTACCTTATATAATGGTTGTTGTTAATTCTCTGCGTGACTAAAGCATGTGAGACACAACAAAGGGAAACCATTTTTGTAACAATCTCCTTGTTTATGAAGATTCATCCTTGGAGGCGTAACTCCCTCTACGACTATTTTTCTATGTAACATTCCTCCTCTTTACGAGAGAACTCTACCGGGCCTGGATTTGGATCTCTGAATATGATTTATTCTGACGGGCCCTGTTTTGGATTTTATGACTGGATTCGCCCTTTTTGGGCTTTATGAATTGTTCTGGTCTTGGGATACTTGATCCTTGTGATGGATGATCTCTGCCACGTGTATGGTTATGATAACAGTCTTATTTGATGTATCATCAGCTACTCCCCCTTAGTTAGTGGGTGTACTGACGTGGCAACTAACTGTATGACAGTTGGGTTTTTTATTTCACCATCATGGCGCATTTAATGTCATTACCAATTGTTTCTACGTTTGTTGCTTCAATGTCCCATCCGCCTGTTTGTTTCAGCGTGATTTATGGGGTTTCGCGCAACCATCGTGTCCCGCATTTCTGGGGTTTCTTATTTACGTTCTCTTTACTTCCAAGCTCAGACTATTTTCTCTTTCATTTTTGTCTCATAACGATGTCTTCTTTTCAAGGTTCTAAGTGGTGATGTGTTTGCTGCTTGCGAGGCTTACTACTCACCTAAGCGGGCGACACTAATGACTTTGGATAGTGTTTGTTATGACTATTCGTTGTCGTCTGACCTCGAGATCATCCTGCCTGAACAGGGTGATAGTCCTTGTCGTAGGCTTCAGGCTCCAGAAAACACATCTGACTTTGGATAGCTTACTACTCACCTAAGCGGGCGACACTGATGACTTTGTATAGTGTTTGTTACGACTATTTGTTACAACTATACATTGCGCTGTACCCTGGCATGTTTCAAGTGGGTCGTAGGCTTCAGGCTCCAGAAATCTTTTGGAAGTATCCAGATTTCTTGGGTATCACTCCCACGCAGCTAGTTCCAAACGGCTGGAAAGTAATGATCGTGATCTTAGCGAGGGCCATTTTATCTGAGATTCCAATGAACATCAAGGTTCTGCACTCCGTGGTGGGTTTTAGTGTGAACGCAAACCGCATTTGCTATCTTCGTGATCCATCCTATTTTGAGAATCTTAGGGATGAGTATAGGAGCAGGTCGAGGCCCTGGTTTTATGTGTCCACTTCTTTTGGTTATCTAAAGTTACGCAATATACATATTCTACGATCGTTTCGAGAATCCAAGAGGAATGAACTGTTTTTGTCTTTGGATGAGCAAGAATTTCGTGAACGATTAAATAAACTCCCCCTGTCCCTAGTAGAAGTTTTCCTTACTTTGGATTTCATCGATCGCAATGTTTTGTACACTATGAACAAGGTGGATCATGCAGTGCTTACGACGGCTTGTGCTTTTGAAGTTACTGTTGCGCGCACTGAAAATGTCGTAATTTCTGACAACGGGCAAGAGCGTACGGGGGATCGTCCATAGGCTTTTTGGTAGATTCCTTGCGAGCACTGTCATCAGTAAATTACGGGTGGGTGTGGGACGAAATGGTCTCATCTCTATCCCATCCCGTTTGTTCGGGATTGGGACGGGATAGACCTCATCCGGACCTCGTCCCATGCCAAATGGATTCGGGACGGGACGGGATGAGCATGTACTAAATAGCCTCCAATGAAGAATAACAAAAAAATTTCATCTCACATTGCTCAAACACCAATAATACTAAATTTATGTAGTTATAACTTTCATCATAACAATATTAAATGTCATGTAAAATTTTATGGTCCAATGAATTTATGTTTTATGTTAAGCATCCTCTGTGCAAATTAATATAAGTTCGAAAATGATAAATATAGCTCATTGACCAAATCTCCAACTATATAACTTATAGTGCAAAACTAACCCAAACCATCATTTGCATTTATTTTCTACAAGAATAATTGTCCTATAACCAATCCAAAATGTGAAAAAACATAAATTTTCATTGGTTCTATTTGATCTAAAATATCCAAACTAGAGTTTTTGTCTAAGTAAAGAGTACCAAATCAAACTTTTAAATTTTCAAATATTAGATGTTTTGATTTAATTTCAACACATCCAAACCTTTCCTTTAGAGAGTAGTTTGATTAAAATTAATAGTAATAAATATTAAATAAATAAGTTCGGGACGGGACAAGATCGAAAATCTCCATCCTGATCCCATCCCACTCTAAATCGGGACGAGACGTGATCAGGATGAGTTTGATCAATGCCAAAAAGACCCCAAAAAATTGGGACGGGATCAATATCGCAAGATGGGATGCCCACCCCTAAGTACAATCATACAAGTGAGACTGCCCTTATTTGTATTATTTGTTTATGTTAGACTTCACTTGAATGGTGGTACTAATGACAGTGCTCGCAGGGAATCTGCTAGAAAAACAAACATTTTTATTATTTCCCCCCTTATAATAAATATTGGTAGTAACTTAACCCCTATAATAAATTTGAGTTTAGGAATGCCCTTAGTACATAACAGACCTGTGATGGTTGAAAATGACTTGCAATTCTAAACAAATGCCCACAGAAAGGTGAAAATGAAATAAAATTCACTGACTTACCTTCATTATGGTGTTCTAAACTAAAATCTATAATGAAATAACTCACATCTAGGGTTTGTGTAAGCTTTTTATGTAATGAAACCCTAATTTCAAACTTGGGTTTGCTTAAAGCTTTTCAACTTCAAATGGCATTGATCGACAGTGAAATAACAAGGTGATTAACTCAAATTTCATAGAATCAAGGAGCTTCCATTAAGTAGGGGATGAAGCCAATGGCTATTTTCTCTCTTCAAACGACTATTTCCTCTCACCCACACTACAACATGTATCATCATTTATAGCATTTGATAATAGCGCTTTTACACTTTGTGCCATGAAAAGCAAAGTTTTAATGACATTATAACTTGAAAATGTTGTTAAAAAAATAAGCGGGAAATTAAAAATGTACAAGCGCTCACAATTTCACCCTAAATTTTGAGATCGCGCTCTCTCGTCCTCTCTCACCTAAAAATAGAGAAACACACCGCTCCTTCTCCCTCGCTCCCTCTGCGAATCTCCCCTTTATCTCGTTATGACACTCCCTCGTTCTCTGTTGCTCTCTCGCTCTCCCTATCTTTGTCTATCTTGCCTCTCTCTCGCGATTGAGTTGTTGCTGTCACTCTGTCGATCTTGCTTGATTTCCCTTTTGCTCTTGTTATTTCATTTCTCTATCACTGTCCTTCTCTCCGTCTCTCTCCCTCTGTCTGTTGCGCTCTCACTGATCAATTTCGGAGCCATGGTGATTCTAGGGTTAGAGTTAAATTGAGCATTGGAACTTTGATTACGATGTGGTTTGCAGATCTGTTCAAGTAAGGATGACAAATCAACCAAACAGATCACAAATCATTCCATGTCCCCTGGTGTTTTTGCAATTTATGGTTCAATTATGATATGATGTGTTGAGTTTTGATTTTTTTTGTGGGGTATTGATTGCAGGGCGTATGATAAAACTGCGATTAAGTTTTGGGAGACTGAAGCAGACATCAACTTTAATCTCACAGACTACGAGGAAGACAAGAAACATGTGCATCTGTGCATTTGTGCTTTTGACATTTTGTTATGATTTGGGTTTTGGTTCTGTCAGTTTTACTAGTGTTGATAATTTTTGTGTTTTATGTTTTCAGACTGATATGTGGAATTTGAGATGTTGTTGGATGAAACCCACATTTTGATATTGACAGTTTGGCTGAAAATTAGGTAAAATTTACGGTTTTGGATATTAATATTTGATCTAGCTTTCAAATGTCATTCTTTTTGTTGATTGTGATCATTTTAGTATGATTGGTGGTGTTTGAAGACTGAAATTTTGTGATTTTCCTTGTTTACCTTCAAAACACAGAATTGGCCTTGAAGTAAGTTTCACAATACTAATTATGGTCTTCTCATTATCTGTATCCTCCTAATAGAAAGTAGTTCATTTAAATGTTTCTACCCTAACCAAAAAGTAATTTTAGATAATAAAGATCACATGATCTATTCAATCACTTTAACTTAAATTTGATCACAATATTTATTATGGTAAAGAAGTTTCAGAGTGAGCTGATTTTGGTGAAGACGACTCTTCATTTGGGTGCCATTCAGGTTTTTATAACAGTCAACTTTATGGGAAACAAATAGGTCAGTTTTCTTTGTGATTGACGATATTTTATAAGTTATGAAAAACATGACTAAAGCAACAACAACAAGAAGAATTCCTGCATAGTCTTGTTGAAAATTGGAGTTTGGGGTATTCATATATGTCAAGACGGTGAACTAAAATAATTTTTTTCCTCTTATTTCAGGTACATTAATCAAGCATTATATCTTTTGCATTTAACTTGTGGGCTTTCTCACCCAAATACTGCTGCCACTTATATCAATGTCGAAATGATGGAAGAAGGCTTAGGAAACATTCATGTTGCACTTAGATACCTACATGAGGCTCTCAAGTGTAACCAAAGGCTTCTTGGAGTTGATCATATACAAGTCTCTCTCTCTCCCATTAACCAAATTAACTACTCTTGCTCATAATGAATGACTTAAATGGTGATTTTGGTGAATCTTCATCATATAGAATCACTTGACAAAAGATAGAGCATGAGATGTGGTTTGAGAAGTTAACCGTAAAACGAGACAGCCAAGAATTTATACAATACTTGCTTCTGAAACAATCATGTTAATCAATTTTCCTTGGAATATTTTGCACAGATTGCTGCTAGTTATCATGCCATTGCAATTACTCTTTCATTAATGGAAGCGTACTCTTTGAGTGTTCAACCCGAACAAACCACTCTAAAGATATTGCAAATAAAGCTTGGAAAAGAAGACCTTCGTACGCAGGTAACTTCATAACCAAAGCTTGATGCTCATATCTTAGCTCCACTTGTGGTCTTTTTACTAAACCTATTTATGAACTTGTGAAATATCTTCTTGCGGGATGTTGCCGCATGGCTTGGGTACTTTGATTTAAAGGCTCTAGGGCAACAAGAAGCCGCACACATTGGTACTCCAAAACCAGATGCCTCTATTGCCAGCAAAGGTCACATGAGGTAACCAATTCTTAGTTACAGCATATTATTGTTTTTGCATGTTGTTCCATATTCATTTGCTATGTCATTCTTCCATGGACCATAGTACTGATTAAGTCTTATTTTGTTCAACTACGTGTTGTTCACATAGTTCAATTGCTTTTATAAGCATACTTTTCCATGGGAGTGATGTCCACTTAAATTTTAGTCCACTTTGCTTAATTACTAAATGTTGAAGGTGGTAGAGCAACAGCCAAAAGGACATGTTGTTGATGAGCAAACATCTAAGGAAAGTACGCAAATTGCGATATTAGAACCTAAGCAAAGTGAAGAGGTCGTAGTAAAGGGTTCATGATTTTTTTTCCTTTATGGGGTTCATGATTTTTTTTTCGTTTATGGGGTTCATGATTTGTGTAACGTTATGAGTGTTTGTAATTGATTTTTTTGTTTTCAAGTACCTTTGAATCCAATTAAAGTGGTTGGAAAAAAGAAAGGGGAATCCTAATTTCTTTTTTTAATCTCCTGAGTTTCCTCTTTTATACCATTGTTTGGTATTTTCTCAGGTGAGAGAGGTGTATTTACCAAACTATGGCATGTGTGTGCTGGTCCCCTCGTTACTGCTCCTCGGGCAGGGGAGAATGTATTTTATCTTCCCCAAGGTCAATTGGAACATGTATTAAGCTCCCCTTAGATTATTTTACTATCATGTTTTAATGACACGTTGTATAGGAAAACTCAATTTAGCTACCAATTTGATAGTAAACATTTTCTGAACTTTTATTTTTGTTCCTAACAACAAATCATTCTATTGGGTTTTTTGTAAGTTGAAGCATTCGCAAATCAAGAAAATAAATTTGAAATTCCAAAGTATAATTTGCCTTTTGAGATCCTTTGCAGAGTTGTAAATGTTCAACTCATGGTAATACAAATCTAGTTCTTTCCAGATATTACTATTTATTTAGTTCATGATGTTTGTTTGAGGATTACTTTTGGTAAAATATAATTTAGTGTTTCCTAAATGTATACTGTTTGGCTGAATTAGAGACGGACGAGGTGTGCACAAGTGACGTTGGTTCCGGGGACAAAGGGTTAGTTATTGACTAGCTTGTAGAAACTGGTGTATTTTTGCTTTCTAGTCAGTTAAGAGTTGTGAATATAATTTCTCATAGCAAGATGATCAAAATGTGGAGGAGAGAAATTTTCAAGTTTAACCACAAAAGAACCGTGCATTCTCATTTTCGAAAATACTTACTACATCAGTTACAAGTACGCATGGCAATTTTCTGTCCTTAAGCAACATGTTGATGAATGCCTTCCTCCTCGATCTGGTGCATATCTCTGTATGTTTTTCTATTGGTAATTAATTCTAATTAATAATATTAAGATTCTACCATGAACTTTAGTTATGTAAGGAGAGAGTGCTTATTGCATTAGGACATGAGTTATATTTGTAGTTGCACATTCCTTTGGTTGATCTCAAGTGTCGTGCAAGTTTGCAGCAATGGATAATCTTTTAATTTGCTCAATTCCGCAGTTCCTTTCTATGAAGTTGTCCACTGTCAATTCCAGGACGAAATTCAACATGGAAAGCTTGCTCTCAAAAGATGTAAGTAGATATAAAATGTATGTTGTAGTACATATATTGTGATTTGGAAAATTTTGATTGGTAACTATGAAGTTTGATGAAAATTGTAAGCTTGCTTTTTTGAAACAGTAGATTGGCAAGAAAGTAGGTGGTTCATGTGTTACGAGTTCTAAATGTGTCCCAATCGCCAAACAAATAACTATGGCTGGATTAGAAATAGATGATGAAGACTAAGTAGTTCAATTTTAACAGAGTTTTACACTGAATGTCAAGGTTCCCAATTGAATGGGGAATAGGAGTACCAGGGGCGTGCTTGAGTGGGGGAGAAACCCATCCCTTTGAATGCTTCAAATGGAGAGAAAACAAAGTTGTTGAAGTAAGCTGCTACAGTAGGTGAAAGAGTTGTCTCTTTGGCCGTTTTATACAAGGAGAAAATAGGGAGTAATAGGGGGTTGTAGCTCTGTTCTTTTGGCTACAATGAAACAGTGAGTGAACAGGGGATAAAAAGAGATGAAGTGAGTTGCATACAATAGAGAACAATCATCAATCTTTGGAAGCAGAGAAAAATGTGAAGCTGAACAAAGGTACATACCATTTTGACAACAAGATACTCCAAAATTTCACTCTCCCCCGTATGCTTCCACTGCACTCTAAATGTCTATTCTTGTGCTTCCATTACACACTCTAAATATCTATTGGTTGTTTCATTTGAATTCAGGAAGAACGAGAGGGTGCTATCAAGCAGCTTAGGAAGAGCTTGAAGTTCAAAGCAAACCCAATGCCTAGTTTCTACCATGAAGGACCTCCACTTAAGGTTGAGCATAAAAAGGTTAATCCTGTTATTGTACATTAGTTCTATTTGTTTACATGTTTTTGTTTGGTGTCAAAACTTGACAATATGAAAATATCACCAATCAAGCAAAGGTGTAGCAACTCAGTTTTTATGCGTAAAACTCTTTATTTGTTTTTCATGATTTTATGTTTGCAAGCTGCTGCCAGTTATCATGCCATTGCAATTGTTGTTTCATCAATGGATGCATACTCTGAGTGTTCAACACGAACAAACCACTCTACAGATACTGCAGACAAAGCTTGGAAAAGAAGACCTTCGTACACAAGTAACTTCATAACCAAAGCTTGATGCTCATATCTTAGCTCCACTTGTGGTATTTTTTCTAAAACTATATATGAACTTGTGAAATATCTTCTTGCAGGATGTTGCTGCATGGCTGGGGTACTTCGAACTAAAGGCCCTAGAGCAACAAGAAACCGCACGCAATGGTACTCCAAAACCAGATGCCTCTATTGCCAGCAAAGGTCACCTGAGGTAACTATTTCTTAATTACAACATATTCTTGTTTTTGCATGTTGTTCGATATTCAATTGCTATGTCATTCTTCCATGGACCATAGTACTAATTAAGTGTTATCTTGTTCAATTGCGTGTTGTTCACATAGTTCAATTGCTCTTATAAGCATATTTTCCATGGGAGTGTATGTCGACTTAGATTTTAGTCCACTTTGCTGAATTACTAAATGTTCAAGGTGGCAGAGTAACAGCCAAAAGGAAACGTTGATAATGAGCAAACATCTAAGTAAAGTATGCAAACTGCGATATCAGAACCTAAGTAAAGCGAAGACACCGCACCGCAGTAAAGGGTTCATGATTTATTTTCCTTTATAGAGAAGGAAATTGCAATACAAACACGTCATATAAGCTGTATTTTTTTGTTTTATGTTTTTGTTTTTTCTTGTAGGAGTCTTTTTCTCTTTGTGATCCCAAGGTTCTAGTGGTGAGTCAACTATCTTTAATCTAATGAAAATATCCTTATCACAACAAGTATGTTGAACCTATCATTAACTAATATTTTTCTTGTCTTCTTGATATATTTTCCCGACGTGAAGATAGAGTTCATCAACATATGTGCCTAGCTTTTTTAAGATGGAAACATTGCACTGCAATTGCTATCATCCTATGTACATGGTTGGATTTTATTTACTAGTATGATTATGAAGAACCATGTATTGACTTATTTTGGATTCTATGTACTTGTTGATGAGACTTATTTTGTAATAACCATGTATTGACAATTGCACTTTTATATACATGGTTGGATTATATTATTGTTGAATAGATTTTTATATAGTTGGATTCTATTTACTATTACACTTTTATATAATTGGATTTTATTTATTGTTGCACTTTTTAATAGCAGATACAAATTGCAAATGATACATAACGCTAAAAACAAATGACAAAAAAAATGCACTTAGACTTTTAATAGCAGTTTTAAAGTGTCATGAGTAATTAATTAACAGCTTTCTAAAATTGTTGTAGATAACTGTCACAACATTTTATAAATGTTGTGAAAGAAATTACAACAGTGTACAAACTATATAACAACATTTTCTAAATGCTACTAAAGGGGTTACAGTAGCGTAAAAAAGTATATAACCACATTTTATAAATTCTATTACAGGATTTACCACAACATTCCGAAAACGCTATTAAAAAAACACTTTTAGTCGCGTTCCGAAAACACTATCATAGAGCCACACAGCGTGTTTGACAATGTTACCTTATCCAGTTATAGCAGTTTTGGCATGCTATAAATGAAGATTTGTGGTGTAGTGCAAACAAGCCCTAGTTACTAATTCAGCTTTGAATCTGATCCTTTGATCATCAGTTGGATTTGTGTAAGCTGAGTCTCAGCCATCAAATCATTCAAGGGCATTTTTATCCTTAAAATATGAAAATTTTAAATAAGCTTGTGCCATTCGAGTCAATGCACATTGACTGCTAGTCTTAGGTATGGGTGGGCACGGGACAAGATGGACCCATTCTGTTCATTCGGGATCGGGACGGGACGTGTAAACCTCATCCCGACCTCGTCCCATCACATCCCGATCTCCTCCAATAAAAAATAACAAAAAAAGTTTTATCTCACATTACTCACACACCAACAATGTCAAATTTATATACATATAACTTACATCATAAATAATAATAGATATTACATAAATAAATATTAAACTTTTTTTTGTAAGGCAAATAAATATTAAATTTAATTTAGAATTAATGATTCAATTCATTTAGATTTCATATAGAATTTCATCTTACATTGATTTAATTTCAACACATCCTAAACTTTAATTTAGAAGAGTATTTTGATTAAAATTAATAATAATAAATATTAAATAAAGAAATTCGGGACGGGATGGGATATGCGGAATTGAAAATCTTCATTCCGATCCCATCCCACTCTAGATCGGGACGGGATTGGGATGAGTTTGATCAATCCCAATAGGACCCAAAAAAATCAGGTCGGGACGGGATCGGGACAGGTTCGGGATCGTGGGATGGGATGCTCACCCCTAGTCCTAGGGGCATAGTGCAATACAAAATGATTATGAATGCACTTTTCAGTTACCTATTTAGTTATGGGGGCAATTAACCCTTAAATTATCTACAAAATATCAGCCAATATTATGATACATCGAAGATTATATTACTTAAAGTTAATTGGAGTGAAAATACTTACATCCAATTTCGCTTTGATCGAAGGTTATAAACGAAGTGAATGTATGTGTTACATATAAATAATCAAATTAATACAAAATAATCACAAGCTTAATGAATTCACACACACATATAATAAATTATGCAAATATAGTACTAGTCATGAGTGAATGAGTAATCAAATAATTTGCAATGGTATAATGAACATGATATAGTTCGAAATCAAAATTAGTTAGTAACTACTTACATCCACCACTTCCGATAAAAAAAAAAGAATAATATCATTACGCAAGTCTCGAATTAGATTTTGATTGAATAAATAAAGTCCACAAGTCCAATCGATTTGAGCATTGTGCTGATAATCTCTTATAGGTTGGCCGTCAACTTAGTTCACAAATTTACCAAATAAATATATGAACATACATATAAAGGAATAGCACAATTATCTATTAATTTTCTCATTCTCTATACCATTTTATCACTGTTTCTCCTTACATATATATATACAGAAGAAAAACATATAGTCATGCATGAGGTGATGATGCCACATTAATACCTCATAACACCTAGCTTTTATGATGCTGCCTCAAAATCATGAGGTAGACATCCACAAGGTTCCACAATAATATCACAATTAAAATTTAGAAAAAAATATTTTTCGAAAGTTATTTAAGACCATGATTTATTATTTAAAGTTGAAATCATATATTTGAGCTTGTGGATATGTAGGAACTCGTCATCGTATTTTGAAACCTTGTTGAAGTCATAATGTTTTTAAATTCTCAGACATGTTTATAGTAGGGCTGAGCATTTCAGCCGGAATTAGGAGTCAGACCGATCGAACCGTCCAAACTGGTCTTTTAAATATTATTTGAATTTTTGGTCCTGAAAATCGGACCTGACCGAAATTCTCTTTTCAATCATCAATTCAAATTCTCAAAGCCTATCAGTTAACCCGCCCAGCCTAATTAAAAATTAGAAGACCGACACACTTGGCTTATGTGTTTAGACTCATTCAAAGACCGGCCCAATTGGCTTGTGTTTTTAAACCCATTCAAAGATAGGCTCAATGGCTTATGTATTTAAACCCATTCAAAGATCGACTCAATTGGGTTGGGGCGATCTTTATGGTAGGCGTGATGGAGACCTTATTCCTTGCCCACCTCCCTTCTACTTCAACCATAGGGATGGCAGTGGGGCGGATTTTCACGGATTTCATCCCCACTCGCCCCGTTTGGGGCGGATTTGGTAAATGGTCCTTGGATCTTGGGGCAGATACGGATTTCCAATCTATATCCGTTTATTAATCGGGGCGGATACGGATTTGGCCATATTCGCCCCACGGATATCCGTTTAATCTATGAAATTACAAAAATACCCTTAGACTATATAAAGGGAACAAACATATCATATTTCACTCTCATCTCACATTTTCTGGAGCACACTCGATTCTCGAAGGGTCGTCTCCAGTCTAGTCTCCTTCTCTGTCGGTCTTATTCTCACAGCGAAGGGCATACTCGAAGGGGTCATCTCCAGTCTCCTTCTTTCTCGGTCTCCTTCTCACAGCGAAGGGGATCCTTCATCTCCAGTCTCCTTCTCTCTCAGTTTCCTTCTCACAGCGAAGGGGACACTCGAAGGGGTCTCCTTCTCACAGCGAAGGGGACACGAAGGTATCGTCTTTAGTCTCAAAGCTCCCACAGTCGTGCCATGGCCATCGTGGTCATCTATGTCTCCTCTCCATCTCTCTGTTTCGAAAGAACGACACCCATCCCGGCCGCCTCCCTCTCCCCTCCCTTCCCCGCCTTTTCCTAGCTGCAAGATCTTAGATTCTTTAAATCGATTTTTTTTTGTTGGTAATTTTTTGTTTTAATTTTGTGTTATTGATCTAATGAATGAAGTATATTTTACTGTAGTTAGATGGATAACCTGCTTTTAGGATTGAACTAAGATCTCACAACTGATTTAGAGAATGAAAATTTTTTTAACGGATATTTGGGCGGGGCGGAGGTGGTTTTTAAATAAATTTATAAACGGATTGGCATGGCGGATTTGAGGATCCGTTATTCCTGACGGATCGGGGGCGGATCCATTGCCATCCCTATTCAACCACCATAACAAAATCTTTGATCGATCTCTCGCTTATGAGGCTAATTCTTGATTCGCATCCTCTCAATTTAATCTGATTTGTAATTTCTCCACTCCTTTTCCCCAATTTGTTGAAATGTTTCCATTTCTATGTCGATTTTCGCTTAATTTTCTCTATTTTTGCAGGTTCTTGATCGATGATGCCTTCAAAGCAGGGGTTTCAAAAGAGTCAAAGCGGAGGAGGAGGAGGAACTGGAGGATGAGGAAGTACTTGTTGTAGATATCGCGTTCCATTCGTTGTTCTTCTCTTCTTTGAGGTATTATCTCCTTTGATTTTCCTCAATGGTCGTGGGTTCACTCTGTGAAGAGTAACTTTGGTTGGTTCTTTTTTTTCTCATAAGGGAGAGGAGTAGGCACGGATTCACGTGGGGGCAAGTGGGGGCACTTGCCCCCACTGACCTTTGAGATTTTTTTTTTAATTTATTTGTCCCCCAATTAATTTTTTTATTTGCCCCTCTATTCTCACTTTTCACTTCAACCAGGACTTCATCCTTCAAATCATGTACATATCAAATTCAAACTCTACTTTTAGAGTTAGAGATAGAGGTTAAATCCCTCAAATCTCTCAAAGAAACCAAAATCCACAGTTTCTTCTTCACACTCCATCGATTGGATAAGATGAGGGAAACCCCCATATTTCAACATCTTTAAAGATCTATAACTATTGAGTTATTTGAGCTCATCTTCACAAGATCCAGTAGGATCCAAACCACCTTATTCTTCTTATTCTAGGTACCAGGTGTCTTCATTAATCACTGTGTTGGTCATCTCCACAAAAAAATCGTAAGCAACCCAATCTCTTCCTTATTTTCTTCATGTAGTAATAATCAACGATTCAAACCCTTCTCTTGTATTGTATTTCTAGAAGTAGTAATAATCTTCAATGAATATAGTAGTAACCATCTTCAATGATTGTCTTTGTTGTACTCCCCTTTTTGCTATATTTAAAAAAAAATTCATGTTAAAGTAACTAATTTTTATATTATATTTAATTAATTATGACATCACTCCGCCCCCCTCAACAAAAATTTTGGCTCCGTTACTAGAGAGGAGGGAGAGATTAGGTGATGAAAATGGGTTGTTCTTCCATGGAAAAGGAAAAGTTTGTTTGAAGAATCCATCAAGAACTCAATTGAATTTGTTGATCCAAAACTGTAGTTTTTGAAGAAAAGAGAAGTTGCAACTCGTGGAGAAGAAGGAAGTGAGGGGTATTTGGGTTTAAGTTTCAGTCATGAACAAAACTTGTGACCCTTAAATGGTGTTTGGATCGAGACTGGCCCGGCCCAACCCAGTTAATCAGTCTCACCCGGTCCAGGCTTGGTCTCCGAAAATCAAAATTATAAAAGTCCAGTTTGTGGTTTTGACTGTTCGAGCTGGTTAATCGGATTGGCCCAACCCTAGTTTATAGCTTCTTACATGAAATTTTTAGTTGTTTCGAACTGTCATTCTTTGGATTATGTCCTTATAGTAATAAAAGTGGTTTAGTCTCATTATCATTACTATAGAGAAGTTTAATTGTAGTACCATGTTTCATTAGTTTTTCCTCAAGAATTGTTACGAATACTATCATGTGTGCCCACATTATGTATGAGATTGTACTTGGACACATCTATTATGGTTAGGATTGTATTGCCACCATAATGGTATAAACACTCATATTAATATACATGTTAATAAGAGAAAAACAAGAGTACGACAAGTAACTCATCATCTCCATATTATTGAATCTCTTATGATTGTTGAACGTGAACTAATGGCACGTAACACATAATCAACACCTCGCTTGAAGGCGATTCTTCATTTTCTTCTCTTTTTCATTCTTCTTTCATTTTTTTTATTCACAAGATTTAGAGGTATGTAAATGAAAAATAATTTTATAATGTAATGTTTAATCACTACAAGAAAAATGGTCATTAATAGCATTTTAAAAACGCTATGGTAGGATACCATAGCGTTTTAGAAAACGTTGTGTCTGCCGGAGCTATAATAGATACATGGTCTATTATAGCGCTATTGTAAGTTAATCTTTTATAGCGTTTTAGAAAAAAATGCTATGGCTATCGTATACTTTACCATCGTATACTATACCATAGCGTTTCTGAAACGCTATCGTATAGTATACCATAGCGTTTTAGAAACGATATTGTCTTCCCTCACGTAACATTTAACAAATGCTATTGTATTAGTTTCTATAGCGTTTCTCAAGGCCTTTTTTTTTCTATAGCACTCATCAAGTGCTATCAAATGAGTTTTTATAACATCTTATAAGTTTTATTTCTAGAAAATAAAAATCTAAATGTGCCAAACTTAAACATTTCCATGAATGAAGGCAAAGTAATGTAATTAATAAGATAATGTATTACATCGAGTCACAAAATCTATCAAATAATAAAGATCATACTACAGTTATTTCAGTTTAATAATAAAGATAATGTATTACATCGAGTCACAATCTTTTCCAGTTTCTAACTTCATTGCTTTGGTTCTCCCCTTCCTTCATTTGTTGATGTTGGTTCAAGGATGTACCTCTTGATGTTGTTTCTTCAAAATAAAAGGCTTTGGCAACAACATCCATGGTACAACGACAAGGGCCAACAATAGTAACACCAGCTGTACGGTCTTCAATCACCCAATACTAGATGTCATACCTTGCCATGAGATCCTTCACCCAACAAAAATGATGTATTGAAGTTGTTTGCAGCCGCTTCAAGCTCCTCCAAAGAGAATGTTCGATAAGTTGGCATACCAATTGCACCTAACTTCATTGTTTGAGATATGTACCCTTGAGGAGGAGGGAAAAAGTGAAACTCTTATCAATAAGCTCTTAACAATTCAAGGATCTACCTTTGGGAGAGGCAGCTACATAATAAAGAGATCCTGTAAGAACAACAGTTATCACTGCTGCAAATGCTTGCGCAAATGGGACGAATGGAGGCAGTACCTTAGTCTGTATTGACTCGAATAAATTAAAGCATAATGAGGTAACAATTATAATGACAACAAACATGTAAAAGAGAGAAACCCCTACCAAGCGCGCAATTCCTTGAGCATCTGTCACCAACTCTGAGCTTCGTGGCATTACAAATATTAATAACACATTAATGTATTCCTGTAACACAAGGTGTGGCTTTCTTAGGAGCCAATTGAAGGAGGCCTACTGCAAAACTGTATCCATTGTTGCTTTTTACACGTGCTAGTGTTCTATCATTTGACTGTTTGAGCTTGCCACGACACTTCTCATTCTGCATTGTGAACAGTGAAAAATAGATACTTAGAATGAACCATAGAGCATGGGAAAAAACAATATGATTAACTTCTTAAAGAAATTGCACGCTCCAATACCTCGTACTTATTAATGTTCTTAAACTCCTCTAACTTTTTCATTGATGAAGATAGTCTCCCAAGTTCCGCAAGCTTGATAAAGAAAAATAATAAATAAAAAAAATAAATACAGAAGTTAAAGTTTTATTTGAATTGTGTGGAGTGGGACTACAGCTTGGATCAAGCTAAACGCCTATTAATTTAGATATCTTAAAACAGAACAGTGTTTTCATGGTGCTGGAAAGTGAAAAATGTAACACAAACCTCGACCAAATGGGTACAAACAGAAGAGCCTATCAATTTAGAAACATGCCTAGTAACTCTGCACGTTCTTTGCTCTAGAATACAAATAAATTGGAAATGTAAACGCTGATGTTTCTTGTAGACAACTACTGGGAAAAAAAATCAAATAAACAACGATAACCTAACCAGGAAATGAAATGTGAATACCTTATAAATGCAAGTTCTACCCAGCCACACAATTTGATCCAGAAAAAAGAAAGTTGATGGTAACTCATTTTTGGACTGAAAAATAAACATTACACTAAGGGCCTGCATAGGATAAGCACTGAAACTAACATGCACATTCAACCACTGCACTAAAAATTTGTACCTTTCCAATTAAAACGATCGAAAGTGGTGTTCCTTTGGTAGGTGGGCTTATAAGAGCATGCAAGTCATTGACAAACTGCAAGTGCAGTTGATGATGCAAACTGCAAGTGTAGTTGATGACGCAAACTGCAAACATGATGCAAACTGTACCAGGCTCTCCATTGCTCACAAATTTAAAACCATAGTGTATTGCCCTGCATATCTTATCCCTTACTTCGGCCTTCTTCAAATACAAAACCAAAAGAGCAAGCTCTGCTCTGGTCACATCTAAAGTCCTCATTTTATCTGCACAGTAAAAGCAAATTTGAACATCATTTTATCTATTTAAATTTTCAGCATGCATTTCAGATGAAATTTAATAGGTAAAACATTTTCTAGTAAAGGTTTTGACTACAAAATAGTAAACATCCAGTCCCAGTTCAAAATTTACTTGTAGTATTCATCTTATAAGAGTACAGAAGTGACAAGATGTAACTAGGACACATGTAGTTCTCGCCTAAAATTTTGTTACTAAACAAATACCTTGATGAGTAACAAACTAGTAATCAATTATGATTGCACAATTTTACTATCATTAGGAAGCCCTTGGGTGTTGTTGGCGGAGTCAGTGTGTAGGTGCTTGGTATGCTTGTGTGAATCTGTGTGAAAATCATCTCACACAGTAACCTCCTAACAGTTTGGTGTTTTGGTTACAGAATTTTAGCAAAAACATTATGCGATAAAAAATGATTCATACGCCTTCACTTGAATGAAAACATGTAATAAACTTCACCAAAAAAAAACTGACTTTATGAGAACCTTTTCCTCTTTCTTTATTTTTCATTTTCTTATCTAGAGGCACATATTTACAAAAGCAATAGGAAAAAAAACAAACAAACAAACAAATGATTCAGTAGGCGGCAAAACACAATTAAATGGGAAAATTCCTTAAGTGAATCCCAAATGCAAGCATGATATAAGCATTTGCCTCAAATTAAAGACTCAGTAACCTATTTTTCCTATTAACGCATTACAAATTATAATTTTTCTCATTTACTAAATAAATTTTTGACATAGCTGTACCAATATTTTAGTAATACTAAAACCATTTTTCATATTAGCATAATCTCATTTTATAATGAATAAATCAGCTATGGAAAAGTTATGCTATAAAGACATCCATCATGAAACTAACACTACTAGTTCATCTACAAAGTTGACATATCAAAGAAACTAAACTCAAGCGTAGAAATAAGTAAAAAACTAGACAATACACTTCAAACTAACATTCACACACTGCTTCTTCTTTCTTGCTGCTTTCTGTGTGTATGTGCTAAGTGACTGAAGAAATACGATTTATTTGGTGTTCTTGTTGTAAAAAAAGAACCCAACATATTCTTTAACAAAAAAATAAATTCGATGAGAAAAAAATAGTGATACCTCGAAGAATAATACTTCTACCATTACAGATCAGGTGAAGCAAATTACCATGCCTCCTCCCATCAAATTCCAGGAAGCTTTTAAGTTTTAATATGCTATGGATGAATAGTCCAAAAATAATATAATTGAGATGGAACTAGCAATCTGGTTTAGAATTTGTGAAGGGAACATTTTGCTATATAAAAATAAAACATGTTTGGAGCATAGGGTTCAAAGAAAACAGGACTAACCTTTGAATTTGCATCAGCTTTACTGTAAGGTAGTGCATATTCTGCATATTCCTGAGTAGCCATGTCATCTTTTAAAGGAAGTAGTGCTTCTTTGTAGCTATCTTGGAACTGTTGTGAGGTTTCTCCAACAAAGTCCATACATTTGAAGGCTGAGCGCCAATACATGCCCATTCAGTTGGTCTGCTAATTCCCTTTTCTGCGACACGGTTCCATGCTCAAAAAATCGAAGGAGAACTCCAATTGTTATACCATGCGCAAACAAGCAAAATGAACATAAAATCAGTTTCAAAATTGATGGATTATTAAAGTACAAATACCTTCTATATTACATAATTTCCAAAGACATCGGTCATCAATGTAAAAGCATCAGGCATAATCTCTTGGAAAACCATGATTTTCTCTTCTGATGTGGCTGTCTCAAGTTTTTGCTGAATGAACCAGCTTCCATACTGATCAACAATGCTAAAAAAAGATGCCTAATGAGACACTCAGAAGCTAGGTAAAGTTAGGATACAAAGATCTTGGAGCAATATGTACCTGAACTCGACAACATGACCTACAATTTCTGACAGCTCAGAGCATTTGAAATAGAGCAAAAAATGTGAAAACAAGGCACAGGCATTGAAATAGAGCAAAATGTTCAAGTAACAGGGACACTCCATTTTGTAAGTTGCAACTATTTTAGGTTAATAAAAAGTCATTGACCAGACACCCCGCATAATTTCCATGTAAAACAACAAACTATTCATATTTAACTTTAGTATCCAATATTGTGCTGCTTTGCATGAAATAACATGACAACTTATGAATGTAAGACATCTGAGCATGACAGCTCAAACTGAACACAGTACTAAACCAAAAGTATCGAGGCAAATGGAAAGGGTTTCATATACATAAACAAGTCTATATGCAAAAATGAGTCCTTACACAAGGCAATTTCATTCTATGACTGTATATAGTGCACAAAATGAGTTATCAATATTCAGCACATAGAAAAAATGAACTACAATTGAATGAAAATTTTAATTTGAGACCAAATATCATACATGTATTATCTACCATGCAAGTAGAAGATGTAACTTCATGAATGAGAAAAGGCATATCACAACAAAACCCAGAACAAGCGGCACAAAAGCAAAAGAAAAGTCATATCTTTATTCAAAATAAGCATCTGGGAAAGAAATGCAACTTCATTCATTCAAAATCGACAATCCTTTCTAGATATGTCATTTTTGGAAGAAATGGATATTCATTAAACATATAAGCTTACATAATAAGTAACTGCTATTTATTAATCAGAGAAAGTGGCAGAGTTGATTCTCTAGTATCTAAAAAACATGAAAACACTTGCAAGTTTCATAACATTTGAACATGGAGAGACTAAGATGCCAGACAAAAAAGAAAATTAAGGAAGGAAAGAGTGAAAACAACAGGAACAAAAAGAAATGCACTTTCCATTTGAAGCGTGAGTACTTGAGAAGTGGAGATTTTGAAATTTGAACGCATTTACTCGAGAGTCTAAACTTACAAATGTACTAGGGAAAATACAACAAATGAACGAAAGTAATAGATAACTACAATGTACATTTTTACCAAAAGAAAAAGGTTAGAAAATGTGCCTTCGAGATGAAACACGCTGTTTTGTCTCATCTCACCTTGTGCCTGTCTCATCTACACTGACATCTACAACTTGATGAGAGATCATCATCATCAAAGCCCATTCCCGAGATTTTTGGGGTCGGCTACATGGATTTTGGTTTTCCAAGCAATGCGATCTTCCCACATATCCTCGCCTAATCCAAGCTCAATGATATCTTCATTCACCGCCTTCATCCAAGTTTTCAACGATCGTCCCCTTCATTTACACCCTCCATTAACTTGCCAATCTAGACATTTTCTAATTGGCGACGTGCTTGGTCTCCTCCGCACATGATCAAACCAAGTTAAACGTCTTTATCTAATTTTGTCCTCTATGGGCGCTACACCTAAGTATCTCCTAATTCTATCATTTCTAATTTTATTTTTACGAGTTTTACCACACATCCACCTTAACATACGCATTTCTGTTACTGCCATCCTATGCGTATGTTGTCTCGTAGTAGCCCAACATTCTGAACCATATAGCGTAGCTGGTCGAACAATTGTCTTATAGCATTTCCCTTTTAGCCTTGCAGGCATCCTTCTATCGCATAATACTTCTGACACCATTCTCCATTTCAACCAACCAGCTTTAATCCTATGGTCTACATCTTCTCCAATAGCCCCATTCTTTTGAATTATAGATCCTAGATATTGAAAAGCCTCACACTCTGGGACCTCTACACCTTCGATCTCAATTGCATTACTTCTCCCTCTTGGTTCATAACCAAAGTTTCACACTAGATATCATCATAAAAAAAATAAATTAATAAAAGTAGTTAATGCTGAAAAGAAGGTTTTTGTAATTCACACTGTTGATTTAGTTGTATTTTGTTACCGATAACCATCCGTGGACATACTTTGTCGGGTTTTGACACTCAAAACATCTCACTATCTTTTTTTTGGGAAACACATAGTACATTGTTCTATTTTTAATATGCTTAGATAATATACGACAACTATCAAACTTGAAATGATTGGTGCTCTAAGGAAGAGCCACACACAGACAGTGATACTTTATATAGTAAGAAATTCGAATGAGAATGGAATGGCTTTAATACAAGTAATCCAACATGTATAGATCATTCTTGACTTACCATATTGAGTCCCGACCCCTTGACATCTAGTAGAGAAAGCCAAGGTTTCCTTCACTGTCATTTCTCCAATGTGGAGATCATTCTGACTAATATAAGCAGAAGTTTTCCTCGGAACAAATTCATGCATTTCATGCCCATTATAGGTAATTTTTCCAGAAACCTATAGTTATTAGAGAAATCAAATAAGTACCATCATATATGAAGATGAAGTTAATAGCTAGTATTGAGTAGGCTTCCAATGACGAAACTCAGAAAAGGCGACGAGAAGGTCTCTATCCATGACCCGGTATAATCTGGTCAAGTGCAAGACCGATGTTCTTCTCCATCCAAACAAACTTCAACACAAGCCTGGGCTTCTCAATTGGCTTCACCACTACTTAAAGCTTCTGCATTCAATAAAAATGACAACAAAATTTCAACAATATATAGAACATAAAATGAAGCAGATACCCAATGGATAAAATGTAATCGAAATTATATTTTCAATACCCAAGGAGCCAAATTAGGTAAATTTAAGAAATGTTGATTTAAACCTCTTTGGGCTTAATGTGGTCTTAGAAAATCAAATAATAATGAAAAATGTGACATAATTTATGATACCAATTGGAAGAAATGTGACAAAAAAAAAAAACACTATTTTGCTTCAAACACCCAATTGGCTAATCATATGTTGCTTGAATGGGAGACGAAGTTATTCACAGTGAAAACTGAGACAGAATTTAAGATGATACATTCGACGAAATGCGAGAACATGTGGAATCAACTATAAAGTAAACATATAAACATAATTCAAGACAAAATAGAATTGAAGGGTAGAATGGAAATGTCCGTTTCTTCTTCAATGGACTAGGGAACTTCAGAGACCTTTTTTGCTGCTGCTTCTTCTGTTTCTAGGAGTGCTTCGGGTGCAGCAGAGATTATTGTTTCTCTTCTACATGTCACTTGACCAAATTGGAGCCTCAAATTTCACTGTTGCTAACCTAAACCTAGCAATTTCTCACCCTCTCATCCTCTCCTTCTCCAATTAGATAGTGAGCAGAGGGAGAGGAAACAAGAGGGAAGTTATCTCTTGCTTCGTTCTAACTTGTTCAGTTGCCATTGAAGAAATGAAATGAAGAGAGAGATGAAATATGGGATTTGGGTGTGTTGAGAGGGGAATCAAAATTGAAATGAGGGAAGAGATTTCGATGTTAAACTTAAAATTTTTGTCTTAATTTAGGTTTGAGGGAGAGAAGAAAAATGGCGCTACCTCAAATATTTGGCTGAGCGCTCAGCGTTTTATAATCCCGCCATAGCGATAGCGTTTTTAGACTCAATAGTAATGCAACTTAACTTTTCATAGCAAATGTGTAAAAAACGCTATAATTAAATGCTATAAAAGTGGACTTGTGGTGTAGTGAATGCCTTGATATGAGCAATATTCTTTTTTCTATGAATATTTAAAGATCTTGCATTTACAAAGAATTTCTTTTTGAAAATACTGGGTGGCGAGATTTTTCAAATTTTTTTTTTTTTTATAATATGATAAAATCATGAAATTTTTACAAGAATTTTATTTTCATTATTAGGTATCTCTATATTTAATTGCATGATTTTTAGACTTAATTTACCACTCTAAATAAATATCGGGCTTGGCTTTAAATATTTTAGGCTTTATTTTTTTGTACTTGGATACAATATTTCATTTTTAGGTTTTGGTTTGGATTTTATCTGATAAAAGACCTACTTGCATGAATATGGATTGCTAGTAAGTGAACACCCAGCACTATGTTGTATTTTGATGGGTTAAATTGAAATAAATTAGTGAACTCAGTGGCATAATTATTAAGCATTTTTTTCCTATTTCGAAGAGTTTAAGATGATTTTTTTTTGTTCATATTTCAGTCTGAATATATACGTTTCTCTAAATGAATTGCATGTCCTACCTCTTGGACTGCTTGAATTGTTTTAGGACTGCATTTGCTAGCTAGTACAAGCTATCTACCTCCATAATAAGGTCAAGGGCTTAATTCAATTAAATTTCAATTATTGGATAATTTCTTATATTGCGCAAAATAAATTGAAAAATTGTCCATTCAAAAAAACATGAATCAATTTTGGAACCAATATGGAATTAGTAGATGGGCTTTTATTTTTATCTATGATACATCAAATCGTTCTTTGATCAGCACCGTACACGTGTCTTGATAATGTCGTCAATTAATAGAAGCAGGCCCGATTGCACGCTCAATCCAACGAGACCCAAACAATACTAAGCCCTTCATTGGCAGAATCCAAACAGCCGGGTCCGAGTTGCAATGAGCCAGTAAGCCCAAACGTCACGCGGTCAGGTCCAAAACTCGTAAGACCTTTAAGGCAAGTATCTTAGAGATCTACCCAAGACAGGCAGACCAACAACACATTGGATCCGACTAGGAAAGATATATTAGAATATAAGTCGGGCAACGAAACTTTCTTGCATGGATAACACTCAGAAAGGGAAACCTCTCCCGCAAATCTAGGAGAACAAGTCGTGTAGGAAAACTATCCCTCATGGACAACTCCCAATTAGGAAAGGATCTCCACAACAAGATCATTTTTCCTAAACTACGCCACCAAAGGCCTATCCGAACAAGGAACCCTTCATTATAAAAGGGAAATAAGATCCATGAACTTGAAGTATGCTACATAATCCCACTTTACAATTTTAAGTCTCTCCTAAGCCTTATCTAACTTAAGCATCGAAGTGCCATTGGCCACCACACGATGGTCCTTTCGTGTTTGCTACCTATGCAGGTCTAGGTAAGCAGAAATGAAAAAGAGCAGGAGTCAATTACATCAGTTTGCACCATTCGTAGGGAAACGACAGAATTCCTCAGAAAATTCTAGTTCCACCTTTTCCAGAGAATCAACGAGATGGTGACAACAAGGTCTCGTAACAATGGAGTTGTTGTGGAGCCTTCACACGCTCAAATCGGCAAAGCGTCACCCGTTCCACCACCGGCACGGGAGGAACCTCCTTAGATCCCACGCCGGTGGTAGCCGCAACAGACCTAAGTGTGGACCTACTTTAAACATAGATGCATCAAATTGCAGAAAAGCTAGAGGCTCTCATACAACAGAATCCTCTACCTGTGGAGGGAAACCATGAGCAGTGAAAGGCCCTGCCCACAAAAAGTTCCAGAGAGCATTCCAAGAGAGCCACGCTGCCCTAGCAACTTCTCAATGGACAAGAGGCAGAGGGGCAACCAATAGAGACCCAACGACCAGAGCTGACAGGCATGTCTCGCACAACCCCATCCACAACGGGGCCACCAACCCAGACGTGTTATTTAATCTCACAGTCCCTTCGTTCATGGATCATATCATGGATGAACCACTGTTAAAGAAATACACCCCACAGAAGTTGGAGTTTTACGACGAGATAGGAAACCCGTCCGACCACCTGCACCACTTCCAGCACGTTATGGCGCTCAAGGAAGGGTCCGATGCAATAATGTGTCGATCGTTCCCTGCAAGCCTGAAGATGTCAGCACTGACAATGTTCCACATCCTTTTTCTAAAATCCATTGATTCATTCCAGACGTTGGCATTGGCGTTCCTCACACGCTTCATGGGCAGACAACGACTTAGGAGGGGTCTGCATTATCTACTGACCCTAAAGCAAAAACAGAACGAGACGTTGAAAGAGTACGTCACTCATTTTAATGATGAGTTGACCCTTATCGACGGTTTTAGAGATGACACCGCCTTCACGGATTTTACTTCGGGTCTGAGAAGAAGTAAGCTCTATGAATTCCTTACCTTGGACCCCCCAACCAATATGACAGGCTTGCTCAAAGATGCCCAGAGATACATCACTCTGGAAAAAATGTTGGCCACCAAGAAAGAGGAGGAGTCAGAGAAGAAACCCTCTATTTTGAAGGACAAGAAAAAGGGGATGAAGAAAGAGGATGATGACAATAACAAGAAGAAGTACACAAATATCAAGATCGACTCAGGTTGCCCAAGGCAGGAAAAGGCCTCGAATTACGTGGGATCCATGTCTATCACCCCTCTCAATACCAGTCTATCCGACATTCTAGATTCCATCAAGGATTGGGAAGAGCTGAAGTGGCCACATAAGCTCCGAGGAGACCCTGTTCGGCGTGACAACAGTAAATACTGCACCCACCACAAAGAAGGCGAACATGATACCAGGAATTGCAGAAACCTCAAAGGAGACGTCGACTACTGGATCAGGAAAGGCAAACTCAAAAAGTTCCTAGGCTCGGACAGGAGTCCAGGCCTAGCGAAGGAAAGAGTAGTCGTTGTCAAGGAGATTGAAAAGGAAGCTCCTTGTGTCATTTACATCCTCCACGGGGTCGGTCTTGAAGGAGAACATTCAAACAGGTCCCACAAGAGGACACTGACCGAGATGCAGACACAATCTCAATATGAGGACCGACAAGTGCAGCACGCACGAGTTCACAGCCCGATCCCATCACTAACATTTAAAGAAAGGGATCTTCATGGGGTACATTCTCCTCACAATGACGCTTTGATCATCTATGTCTTTATCGCTAAGTGGGAGGTAAATAGAACGTTGGTGGACACTAGAAGCTCACTAAATGTCATGTTCCTCAGTGCATTCTGAAACATGCAGTTACAGGAGAAAAACCTAACTCCCGCTACCCACCTTATGGTCGAATTCAGAAGAAAAAAATGTTTCCCATTAGGAAGATCAATCTAATGGTGGTGGCAAAAGAGCCACAGCTACGGAAGTACCTTGTCCAATAGCTCATGGTAATTGTTGCCCCGTCTACCTACAACATCATTCTGGGAAGGTCGTCGCTTCATCATATGGAAGCAGTGTTATCCACCCTGCATCAATGCATAAAATATACAGCCAGCCATGCCCAAGGGACTATCCGAGGAGACCAGCCAGCAGTAAGAGACTTCCATTATGTAGCCCATAAGCAGCTAAATTGTTGCCAATTACAGCTCGGGCCCATAGAACCAACATGTCAGGCATCAGGCCTAGACAAAAGAGGATAATCACTTTATGAGGGCGGATTAGCCCAGATAACCAAAGTGCAGCTATGCAGAGATCCAGAATTCAAAGTTAGCAACACAATCCAGACTAATATAGAGCTAAGTAATGATATTTCAGCAAAAAGACACCAAGTCCAAGATCTGTTAATCAAGAAGGAACTACCCGCCAGCACGAAGATCACTATTCAGTAACTTCGTTAGCTTTATAATAAATTGCTAGAGGGACAACACAATTCGAGCCAAAGCCATTTGCACCTCCTTCAACACCGGATTAGCGTAGTCTCCGATTAGAGTTAAATTATTTGTTACTTTGATTTTGTTTCTTATTTTCATTCCAGTTTAGAAGAGTTGTTCATACAAGACACATTCCAGAAATAAAACCGATTTTATTGATTGCAATGAGAGTTATTACAAAACTTGTCGACCAACTAGTACATCGATTTATACACTACAAGTATCTAAGTGATGCAAACATCTATCCGCTGAAACAAGGGTAGAGACTCCAATCTACTAATCTTCTTCCAAAAGAGAAGGTGGTTAAAATAAAGCGTCTGCGATAGAAGATGAAAGAGCGTGCTTAATTGCTTTATCGAATCACCCCAAAAAGAAGATTCGGGTGTGGCAAACAAAGTACATGAAGAGGGTTATGAACACTTCTTCAATTCTTTATTCCGCTAGTCTGCCTCATGAAGAGGAATAGAAGGAAGCGACAGAAAATTGACAAAAAAGTCCCAAAACAACGGGATCGTCGAGGTCTCGCAATGCTGCCAAATCGGACGCCTCTCAAATGTGTAATGCTTGGGATGACGCTGGGATACCACCCTAGGAACGATAGTCATGACCTCCAACTCTCCCATCACCATAAACTAGTTGTGAGGACTATCCCTCGACAACAGTAAACGGATGAGAGAGTCTTTGAGCACCGGAAGATGGAAGACAGACCTAACCCTCGAGAGGTAGTCCGTAACTATTTTTCGTAATATAAGAAGATATTACAAGATCTCATGAGATAAATCAAATGCCCACACAGATTAGGCGGCACAACATAATATCAAATTTTATCAAGACTCGTCGGCTCAAATGTCAGAACGTTCGAAGACTCCAATAAGGAAGATCTTTCTTCAGCCTTTGGAAAATGCAAAGCAAACTCTCTGGTAAGATGCATTTGATTAACATGCTCTACTATTCTCATTCAGTGCTTGAACGCAGAATAGCCAACCAATATATAAGCGAAGTAGTTTATGAAGAGGCGTCAACAAGTAGTTACTTCAGCATTAAATGTCGTATGGGAAATGTGGAAAACGAAGGTTCCAATTGTAATTGCACATTCCACATCCTTTGAATTAATGGCCCTGCAAGCGAGCCCATTAACTGGGAGGAGTAATCAATACTGAATTGTCTCGCAGAATGCGCAGTATCCCTAGCACGCTGATCCATAAAGATTTTTTTCAAATTGGGCCCTTCAACTAATGGGCCCAAGTTTATGCCCCGTCAGATCCGGCCTAGCACAAGCAAAGGAACAAACAGCAAAGGCCCTGAGTGCCCACATAACAAGGACCGTGCCCATGAAGTATTATCACCAAATCCATGGCATCAACTCCACTATTATTCAGTTGCTATCCACTAAAGTTGGTCAACCTATTATTAGTTCGACCAAGGATCCGATTTATACTGAAATCAGACCGCCAGGCGAACTAAGTAAATTAGGACACCCAAGTCAGACTTACATGCCCAAAATCTTACATGTGAGCAAAGTATGTCAAGACACCCAAGTCAGACTTACATGCCTAGAATTTTATAGGCGAGTTAAGTAAGTCAGGACACCCAAGTCAGATTCACACGCCCATAATTTTATATGAGACCCAAGAAAGTCAGGACACCCAAGTCAGACTTACACTTCAAAAATCTAATTCTGACAAGTTTAGTCAACTCCGACTGATTACAACAGCTTTTAGTCCATTCTAACACCTACCCCGCCAGAAGCGGATGACGATGGGTTAGAAAGTGGGAGCTTAGTCAATGTTTGTAATACTTGACCGCAATGGCTTGCCAGAGACCATTGTCCAATTATAAATAATGGTCGCCAAACCTAACCAAAGCTTAGTCGGTTTCGACCTACGATAATAGCTTCTGGTACGCTCTAATGCCCAGTTTGTTAAATTAAACGGGTGTGAACGATTTACAGAATTACAGCTTAGTCAACGCTTTGATGCCTGATCGAGACAGCTTGCTAGGGATCATTGTCCAAACAGGGGCAATAAAAAACTAACCCGACCAAAGCTTAGTCGGTGACGATCGACGACGATGGCTTCTGGTGTGCTCAAAGCCTAGTCCACAAATAACGGATTGCAACAGCCTAGAAAGTGGGAGTCTAGTTAGCGCTCTCGACGTCTGATTAAGATGGCTTGCCAGGGGTCACTAGTAGGTAGATAGTGATCACCATACCCCGACCAAAGCTTAGTCAGTGGCCGCTGATGATGATGGTTTTGGTATGCTCGAACCCTAGTTCGCTGCGCGCGAATTCCGACAGCCTAGAAAGTGGGAGCTTAGTCAGTGCTCATGTAGCCTAGTGAAGACGGCTTGCCAAAGATCATTGGCCAACTACAGACAGTGATCGTCGAACCCCGCGGTGATAACTGTTGGCTCACTCCAATTCCTAGTCAGCCAAAAGCGGATCAAGATGGGTTGGAAAATGGGAGTCTAGTCAGTTCCCTCGACGCCTGATCAAGATGGCTTGCCTGGAACCACCATGGTCGCGAAACTTGACCCTGGTTTAGTCAGTCATAACTGGCGATAGCAACTCGCGGTCCAATTAAGCATATTCTACAAATAACAAATAAAGACGAGTCAAAAGTCAGGTTGGAGTTCTAAAAACTCGACCCAGATGACTTGCAAGGACTACTGTCCGTTCATCTACAAGAGTGCAAGCACTTGGACCACAGTCTGACTAATATGCTTATAACAACAACAAATGTTGGTCCAACAGACAACCAAGCCGCAAGACAGAGGGTGTATTGTACTCCTTGATCTCTAAAAAGGAGTCTGACTAGAACTGCACAAACTATTGCAACACAAGAAATCAAAGCTCTCAACAGCGAATCAAACATAAGTTTCCTATCCCAGCAGAGTTCCTCGTCTGACAAATAATGTCAAAATAAAACAAAACATATAAAAGCTAGCAGGAAAAGCAAATGAAGACAAAAAAGTGTGAAGTGTTATTCATTTGCAAACTTGAATACAAGATTCACTTTCATAGGGAGGAGAGTTAAATACAATAGAACTAGACTTAGCAGGGGAAAAAGCAGTAGACATGTATGTAGGTGTTGCCTCTCGATCCTCCTCATCAGGGCCGCCTTATTCTTCAGACGAATTAGAAGGTGTTCCAAACTCTGCATATGCAATCTCTTTATAATAGGAGAGATCCCAGTCGGGATGCTCCTCCTTCATCAGATGCAACAGCTCCAGCCTTCCTTGCACGATTCTGCTGAATTTAAATGTGCCAGGGGCCTTGAGAAGCTTATTTTCGCGCCTTCTTGACTCAGCGAACTCTTGCTTTAGTCGTTCTAAATCGCCCGACAGAATTTCAGTCTTGGATTGCTCAACATCCAACTTATCATTGGCGATATTCAGCTCACTCTATGCCAAAATTAATTGTTCTCCAGCAGTCTGCACACTTTTGGTATTGAACTCAATGTCGGCTTCCAATTGTTGACATCAGACAATCCACTCGGACTTTTTTATCCTTTTAGCATGCAAAGCTGGCAGTTCAGCCTGTACTCCAGCCATAGTCTCATGGGCAAGTTGCAAGTCACGACAGAAAATGTTCAATTCATTTTCGAATCGACCCCTCACGAACACTGCCCCCGCCAAGTAGGACTCAAACGCCTCTGAGCGAGCCTTCTGAGCCCCTCGACTTCATGGACCTGGACTCCGCTCCAGTATGTTGGAAATCTTCAAGTTGCTTCCTTGATGACTTAATCTCGAGGAGAGCGTCAGAGTATGACTTCTGCAAGTTTGCAAAGACTCGCTCTATGGTATACACCCTCTCACGAGCAACCTCGACTTTAATTCCAATTGCAGCCACTTGATTTAGATATGACATCCCCAACACAAGATGTTTTTGCTCTTTATCTAAATGCCCTTCTAGCATTTCCCCCATTGGCTCCGAAGCGCAATTTGCCAGCTAGTCATTCCACCTACTGATA
This sequence comes from Berberis vulgaris, assembly GCA_963556465.1. NCBI lineage: Eukaryota > Viridiplantae > Streptophyta > Magnoliopsida > Ranunculales > Berberidaceae > Berberis > Berberis vulgaris. The sequence continues at coordinate 26,324,920 of OY747137.1, read as the reverse complement.
CTTTTCCTTGCAGCATAAAAGATGTCAACCTCTTCATGACAAACTTTGTCACTCATCCTTATTACATCTGGGGCAAACAGACTGATCTGCACATCCAAATGAAGATCATTAAGAATCGGAATCACCCCTAGCACCGCCCTTAGCCTTTTTCACTACATCGAGGCCTTTCCCTTTGACCGCAACAACCGGCTTTCTTTCACGCGCCGATCTGAAATCAGTTGACAGGGAAGAGGGAAACAAGTTATTCCTTGGATCCGTCGTCAGTTGAATATGGTGACGGGAACGAGATCAAGCACAGTACGGGCAAAAAAAGGGGGACCCTTCACCATGACCCCGACGATCGGACGACTCTTTGAAAAGTTCATGATCTAGAGAAAGGTGATAATCACATAATTATAACATTTTTTTACCTCTTATTATATTTTTGTTAATCCTTGTTTTTATTTATTTTAAATTAATTATTAAATTTTTGTGTTTTTGTAGAATTCGGAGCAATAACGAAGAAATCAAAGAAAAATATAATGAATAAATCACAGACGGTGACTTCAGAGGAAGTGGAGGTGAGAATAGCCTAAGCCCATAACCTAATTTCAAAACCAAACCCAAAACCAAATCCGTAAACCCAAACCCAATGCCAAACCCAATCAAACCCAAAGCATATTCTCTTAATTATCCAAGATTCTAGTTTGATTTAAGCCTTAAATCACTTATTGAACCCTCCCCTTAACTTGTCCAAGTTCATTTTCTTAATTCTCTATAAATACAATAGAAATGAATAAGAAAGGGGAAGAAGAGAAGGGAAAGAAAAAAAAATACAGAATACCAAAACCTCTTCTTTTCAATTTGTGATTCTCATCACCATCCCAACCAAGCAAAATCGCCACCCACAACCTATCCATCTCTGCACTCCACCGAAATAGGGGCGTGACAACCCTGTTTAACTTCATGTTCAACCACCGTCACCGGCTGCACCACGCACCACCACAGAGACTTAAATCAAGTTGACGCTACTGGCACCCAGTGGACCTTGCTGAGAGCACCTCGGCTGAGAAAGATTAGAACTATTTGCACCCACTGGAATCTGCTGAGCCACACTGGACCTGTTCCTGTTTGCACCCTGCTGAATGCTCTGTAACACCACAGTGAATTAAGTCTCAAACTCTAAAATTAATTTCATTTTACTTTATTATTCCATGATTAATATTAATTGATTTGCGATTTATAATATTTTACTTTCACCTAATATGTCATGCATCTTAGGTTGTTAGAAAAATATTATGTTATAAATCAAACATGTTTTAATTGAATAATTAAACTTGTGATTAATTGTGCCCTAAAAAGACAATTAATGCTAGGAGTTTATACATTGCTAGAGTCATTTATTTGGAATAATAAGAAAATTTGAATATAATTTTAGGAGCTTGAAAAATATTTTGCAAATTGTGGTTTCCCTCCAACTCTTTTCTTTTATTTATTGTTATTTTTATTACTTTTGTTTAACTCGGATTTTTAAACACTGTAACCCCCATTTTCTCCAAATTAGTTTAGGTAAATTATTGAATTCAATTTAATCCACCTTCCTCGTGGGATCGACTCGTACTTGCCGTTGTCTACAAGTTAGACACCGTGCACTTGCGGTTATTACAAGTGGGTCAAATTAGCCTGTTTATTTAAGCCGGTTAAACCCGCAACAAGTTTTTGGCATTAACAATTAAGCATTAAAGTCAGTAAAATAAATTATACAACCCTTTTGGTTTGTCGCCGCCTCAGTGCGATGGTACTCAGCATATCAGCATGTTGCAAACAGACCCCAACCTTTCTTCTTCGATTTGAATAGAGAGAGGCGGGACACTCCACCGAAGCAAGAGCGCTGTTGAGAGAGAGATCGGAGGATCTGGTGATGGTCAGGGCACCCGACCGAGATTGGAGGATGGAGGAGATCCTCCGATTCTGGTTTGTGGCATTGTGACTGCCCCGCGAGAGAGAAAGACTGCCAGGATGGCGTTGATGCAGGAGGACTGTTGGACGTGTTGGGCTGTCCAGTGATGATGGTTGAGCTCCGGCAGGGTTGGTGATGACAGAGTGGTTACTCCGGAGGTGTTCTGGATGGTGCCGATGGAACGTTGATGAAGCAAGAGATACTTGGATGCTGGAGAGAGATCCGACCAGCTGCTGCGCGTGCTGTCTGGCGTGTGTGTTGGCACATGAACTGTCCGGAGGTGGTGATGGTTATGGCGTTGACAGGGCAGGTGGCAGAGGGACAGATGGTCTGGACAGAGAGGGAGTGAGAGATGGATGGTGATGAGATGGGTGTGATGAAAATCACTTTGTGAAGGAATGAGGATTTGTTTTTGGCTATTGAGGCTTGATTCCCTTCTCCCGCCCCCTTCACATTCATTTTCTATTGTATTTATAGATAATGAACAAAATGAATAGAGATGAGATAAAGAGGTGATTCATGGAGTGAATCAAGGTAAAATCAAATCTGAATATGGGATAAATGGGAGAATATTCTTTGGGTTTGAGTTTATGGGCTTGGTTTCGAGTTTAGGTAATGGGCATAGGCTATTTTCACCTCCACTTCCTCTGAAGTCACCGTCTGAGATTTGTTCATTTCATTTTTCTCTGATTTCTTTATTACAGCTCCACATTCTACAGAAACACAAGAATTTAATAATTAATTTAAAATAAAATAAAACAAGGATTAACAAAAATATAATAAGAGGTAAAAAATGTTATAATTATGTGATTATCATCTTTGCTCTAGACAAATTTCGGTCTTACCTTATAGGATCCAAAGTAATTATTTTTACTGATCATGCGGCGTTAAAGTATCTTTTCTCTAAAAAAGATGCAAAATCTTGCTTAATTCGATGGGTCCTATTACTACAAGAGTTTGATATTGAAATTCGGGACAAGAAAGGTTCGGAAAATGTTGTAGCTGAACATTTATCTAGACTTCTGGTAGAGTCATCTAGCGAATATTTACCATTGAATGAGTCATTTCCTAATGAGTAATTATTTGCTCTCTCCCAATTACCTTGGTCTGCAGATATCGTGAACTATCTTGTTACATGTCAACTTCCTTTTAAGTGGTCTAAACAAGATAGATCCAAATTTCTTGCTGAGGTTAGACATTTCTTCTGGGATGATCCATACTTGTTCAAGTATTGTCCTGATCAGATTATCAGGAGATGTGTTCCTGAGAGTGAATTTCACAGCATCATCTGATTTTGTCATGAGCAAGCTTGTGGTGGTCATTTTAGCTCTAGAAAGACAGCTGCAAAAGTTTTGCAGAGTGGTTTTATTGGCCTACCCTTTTTCGAGATACTCACACCTTTTGCACCACTTGTGATCGATGCCAACGAATGGGTTCCATTTCTCGTCGCAACATGATGCCCCTAACTAATATTCTTGTGGTTGAAATTTTTTATGTTTGGGGTATTGATTTCATGGGACCATTCCCGCTTTCGTTTGGCAATCTTTTCATCCTTGTTGCTGTGGATTATGTGTCCAAATGGGTAGAAGCGATACCATGTCAAACGAATGACCACAGGGTTGTGGTAAGATTCTTGAAAGATAATATCTTTTCTCGTTTTGGTATTCCGCGTGCCATTATAAGTGACGGTGGTTCTCATTTTTGCAATAGACCGTTCGACCTATTAGTAAAAAAATACTCAATCACTCATAAATTTAGCACCCCCTATCATCCACAAACAAGTGGGCAAGTTGAGATTTCCAATCGGGAGATTAAAAACATTCTAGAGAAGACAGTATGACCAGATCGTAAAGACTGGTCTCAACGTCTGAGTGATGCTCTCTGGGCTTATAGAATAGCATTTAAGACCCCGATTGGAATGTCTCCATATAGGCTTGTTTTTGAAAAAACATGTCATTTGCCTGTGGAATTGGAACATCATGCATATTGGGCCATCAAGACGTTCAATTTTGATATGGTCAAGGCTGGATCGCATCGTAAGCTTCAACTTAATGAGTTGGAAGAGATCCGAAATGATGCGTACCACAATGCCAAAATCTACAAAGAACGAACGAAGACATTTCATGATAAATCCATTCTTCGTAAGTCCTTTGAACCGTCTCAAAAAATTTTGTTGTTCAACTCTCGGTTACGATTTTTTTTTGGAAAGTTGAGATCTCGATGGTCTGGACCTTATATTGTGAAAGCAATGTTCCCACATGGAGCTGTGGAGATCGTTAACATTAAGGATGGCCATGTATTTAAGGTAAATGGTCAACGACTTAAGCCATTCTTAGAGTTACCTCGATTAGAAGTCGAGGTTGATGTGATTCTATTAAAGGACCCTGTGTATCAGAATTGAGGATCTTTTGGGTTTTGTCGAGCTGATGACGTTAAACCAAGCGCTACTGGGAGGTAGCCCACCTTTTGTTGTAAGAGTGCATGTTGAGTGTGTATTTTATCTATTTCTATTAACTAATCCACAATTTTTTTGTCTCTGAGCTCTCATCAGTGGATTACTTGTGGGAATTGGTAAAATCTTCACTGAGGTAATACTGTTCTAACCTCCTCTCATGTACTTATTTCATTCATTTGTCAAAATTATGTTGTTAAACATTGAGGACAATGTTTGGATTAGGTTTGGGGGTAGGGTTCATGAGTCGGTGAATTTTTTGTAGTGTTTTTTTTTCTTATAATAAAAAAATTAAAAAAAAATGTGCTTTTCTGTCAAGAAAACTTGGTCTTTTGGGATTATGAAAATGGATTTTAAAAGTTTTATGCTCAAGAAAATGCAAGCCAACTTCACATATTGGTATATTGATAAAGACTGAAAGTTTAGTATGATCATTAAGTTAGATCTAGTTCATAAGATTTTTCAACTCGATTATCTTTGAACCATGAGCCATGTTAGCATAACTTGAAGTTGATGAGTGAAGTATATACTAGAAAACCTTAGAATAATAGTGGAGACTTAACCCTGAAAGTTTTGAACCTTTCTATTTTTTCGAGGGTTATACATAAACTCTGATTTTTCTTGAGTCTGTATTAACTCGTTGATGATCTCATTATTCTCATTTTTCTGATCAATTGCTTTGGGAATGACATCAAAATGGAATTATTACACTAGAACTACTTGGCTTATTGAGATGTCATAATACTGACCCGAACTTAGGAAATGATCTAGGCATTTTTTTTTTCTTTAGACCATTAACTAGCCTTTTAACTTACCCATAACATTAACCTTTTTGTAGCCTTTTGAGCCTTAAAATAACTTTTATTTGTTAACCCATTAACCTTTACCCAACTTTTCTGGGAATGTGTATGGATGGATATACTTGGTGTAAAAAGGGCATTAAAGAGAAAAATATGAGATATTTCATAACTCCTCTATGTGAAAAAAAAAAGGATTCTTCAATGAGGATAAAGATGTGAGAATGAAAAAAAATTGATGGTGTGCAACATTGGTTTATTCTTGACAACCCTAATTGTTCGTTGAATGGGTGTATACATTCCTAGAAATTTTTATTAGAATCCTTTGACATTCCTTATTAACCATTACCCAAGCCCCGTTACAACCCAACAAAGTCCTAGTTGATTTTAGGTAAAGGTTGGTTTCGTAGATGTGGAGATTTAATAACCAAGACCTATGGTGTTTGATTCAACATTCCCAAAAGTAATTGATATTCCTGTCCATGAGATCATGTTCATTCCATTCTTGAAAAGTCCATTCTTCATAATACTATATGTGAGATGATTGTTTTCCATTATTTACTCTTTCCTCACATATAAACTGAGTGAAATACCAAATCTCTGAGTGCTTTATTGTGAGTGACATGAGAGGTTTGAAGTCAAAACAAACTTTCTACAGGAGATTTAGTCATTATTTTACTTTGAAATGAAAAGTTATGTTGATAGTGCTTTTCACACACACACATTGAGTTGAAGATGATTATGAATTTTTTCTAACTTTTGGAGAATATTAAATTATTTGGAGATTTGTTGATACACGAAAATGACACTATTGGTTTCTTGCATATCTTGAAGTTTTAAAATAAACACTGTTTGACCAAGTTTTGTTGAGTTAGTAATGTTTGTGGGTAAAATTTTCTGGAAACCCTCACGAGACTATAACTCGTCCCCTAGAGGTAATCTAGGGGTTCAAAGCCTTGTTGCACGTTTTCAAAGGTAAGTGCAATAGACGATGCCTACGAAAGTGAGTTAGGATTTTGTTTTCGGTTTTCTTCTTTGTTTTGCTCGAGGACTAGCAAAATATAGGTTTGGGGGTATTTGATAATCACATAATTATAACATTTTTTACCTCTTATTATATTTTTTTTAATCCTTGTTTTTTTTTAAATTAATTATTAAATTTTTGTGTTTTTGTAGAATTCGGAGCAATAATGAATAAATCACAGACGGTGACTTCAGAGGAAGTGGAGGTGAGAATAGCCTAAGCCCTTCACCTAAACTCAAAACCCAACCCAAAACCAAATCTGTAAACCCAAACCCAATGCCAAACCCAATCAAACCCAAAGCATATTCTCTTAATTATCCAAGATTCTAGTTTGATTTAAGCCTTAAATCACTCATTCAAACCCTCCCCTTAACTTGTCCAAGTTCATTTTCTTAATTCTCTATAAATACAATAGAAATGAATAAGAAAGGGGAAGAAGAGAAGGGAAAGAAAAAAAAATACAGAATACCAAAACCTCTTCTTCACAATTTGTGATTCTCATCACCATCCTAACCAAGCAAAATCACCACCCACAGCCTATCCATCTCTGTTTTCTCTCCTTCACACCACCGAAATAGGGGCGTGACAACCCTGTTTCACTTCATCTTCAACCACCGTCACCGGCTGCACCACGCACCACTACAGAAACTTAAATCAAGTTGATGCTACTGGCACCCAGTGGACCTTGCTGAGAGCACCTCGGCTGAGAAAGATCAGAACTATTTGCACCCATTGGGATCTGCTGAGCCACACTGGACATGTTCTTTTTTGCACCCTGCTGAATTCTTTGTAACACCACAGTGAATTAAGTCTCAAACTCTAGAATTAATTTCATTTTACTTTATTATTCCATGATTAATATTAATTGATTCGCGATTTATAATATTTTACTTTCACCTAATATGTCATGCATCTTAGGTTGTTAGAAAAATATTATGTTATAAATCAAGCATGTTTTAATTGAATAATTAAACTTGTGATTAATTGTGCCCTAAAAAGACAATTAATGCTAGGAGTTTATACAATGCTAGAGTCATTTATTTGGAATAATAAGAAAAATTGAATATAATTTTAGGAGCTTGAAAAATATTTTGCAAATTGTGGTTTCCCTCCAACTCTTTTATTTTATTTATTGTTATTTTTATTAGTTTTGTTTAACTCGGATTTTTAAACACTGTAACCCCCATTTTCTCCAAATTAGTTTAGGTAAATTATTAAATTCAATTTAATCCACCTTTCTCGTGGGATCAACCCGTACTTGCCGTTGTCTACTAGTTAGACACCGTGCACTTGCGGTTATTACAAGTGGGTCAAATTAGCCTGTATATTTAGGCCGGTTAAACCCGCAACAAAAGGCGGATCTCAAAATCCATTATTGAAAAAGGACAACCATTCGAAGCTTCCACGCGCCTGCAACAATATTCTATTCAGAAACTCCGCTTGTTCGGTACTCAATTTGGTCACATCCTCCATGCCAACCATTTGCAGACACTCCCTCTCCAAGTCAGGACGGGAAACATGAGCCAAGGCTTGAGCATTGCGCCATTCATAAATAGCTGTCTCATCAGGCTCTTGCCCGACGACATCATGTCCCTCGGACGAGGCCAGACGCCTGTGAAAGGACTTAGACAAAGAACGAGACCTCTACGGATGCACAGGAGAAGGAGAAGCCTCATCTATTTTTGCCCTCCTCGAAGGGCTTGGAACCTTGATCTTGGGAAGCTTTCTCTTCCACGAAGCCGATGCACCTTCAGGCTTTGGCTTATTCACCTGAAACACAGTGGGAGCCATGTGCCAATGAGCCCACAGACCACTGTTCTCAATATTAGAAGGCTTAACGACATCTTCTACCTCCAAACGAGGCATGTTGAAAAATACATTCGTAGTTGCTTTATCTTCAACAGAAAGGGGCGAAATAGAAAATCTCCCTGCAAAAACCACAATAGGTCAATATAATATGCAGTTAACACAAGCAAGACCGGATAAGGAGTGAACTTACTCAGTGGGCTAAATTCATTCTTGTCATTCTTGATTACCGTTACCCCTGACTTCTTTGGGACAACTTGAACATGACTGACCCAAGGACTATCCGAAATTGGGTAGATACTACCCACATCCAACAATTTGAGTACTTCGGCTCGGAAAACTTCCTTTAGATTAGGATTAAGTCTACGTTGCATTTCACGTGATACTTTGGCATTATCTTCGATATGAATGCGATGCATGCAAACGATTGGACTTATTCCTTTAATATCCGCGATAGTCCACCCATGTGATGTTTTATGTTCTTTTAAAACATCTAACAATTTTCCTTCTTGTTCTTTAGTCAATGCAGATGAAATAATAACATGTAAGGTATTGTCAACATCTAAAAATGCGTACTTGAGGTTGTAAGGTAATACTTTTAGGTCGAGCTTGGGTGGTTTTTCAACGGAAGATACTTGTTTTGACTCACTGAGTGGAAGAGGTTCCATCTTAGGCTTCCATTTATAACTGGTTTCAATTATAGAAGTAGAGTCAAGCAAAGCATTGACTTCCCTGATGGAATCATTAATATCGAAATCTAAATTAAAATGAGTCAAACAAGCTTCTAAAGGATCATTAAACTGAGGAAATGAATGTTTCGCCAAACTCTCAATGTTAACCTCAAAGGAATCCTCAGACTCGGGAGGTTGTTGACTTACATTGAATACGTTGAGTTCGACGGTCATGTTACCAAATGATAATTTTATGATTCCATTTCGGCAGTTAATGATAGCACTGGATGTGGCAAAAAATGGACGACCCAAAATAACTGGAATGTGACTAGAGAGGTTGTGAACAGGTTGTGTGTCAAGGACTATGAAGTCAACGGGGAAATAAAATTTGTCAACCTTAATGATCACATCCTCTATCACACCGCGGGGGACTCGGACAGACCTATTTGCCAATTGCAGTGTCACTTGAGTTGGTTTCAACTCACCAAGACCCAATTGCAAATATACTAAATATGGCAATAGATTAACACTTGCCCCTTAATCTAACAGTGCCTTCCCAATCATATGATCACCAATCACACATGAAATAGTCGGGCAACCATGATCTCTGTACTTAGGTGGGGTTTTGTGTTGAAGGATGGAGCTGACTTGCTCAGTTAGGAAGCCTCTTTTGTGCACATTCAATTTTCGCTTTTGTGTACATAAATCCTTCAAAAACTTGGCATAAGAGGGAACTTGCTTAATGGCCTCGAGTAATGGAATATTGATTTGAACTTGTTTAAAATTTTCCATTATATCGTTGGCATTTGTTCCTTTCTTCGCTGGAACTAACCGCGATTGAAATGGTGTCTAGGCATATAGGCTGCCTTGGTGGGATCAGAGTCAAGATGATTATCCTCTTGAGAAGATGAGGCTTTATTAGCCTCCTTTTCTAATGAAGGTGTGACTTGCTTTGGCGTGGATTGGGATTCAAGATCAATCAAATTAGGCATTCTAATTTGGTTATCAACTTGTTTTCCACTCCTAAGGGTGATGATAGATTTGACATCTTCATTGCGTGGCTGAGATGCACTGCCTATTTCGAATTGGCCTTTAGGATTTTGAATGGGTTGACAAAGGAATCTTCCTGCTTCTCTTTCAGGAAAGGATTTTGCTATTTGACTCACAGTCATCTCAAGCTTTTGGATGGCTTGAGATTGTTGTTGAGAAGTAGCTCTTAGTTCGGTGATAGCCTGAGAGTTCTGTTCGAGCATGGTTCCTGTTCTATGCATAAATTGGTTCAATGTATCCTGAAAACTCTGAGTGTTAGAGGGAGGTATATCTTGATTGAATTGAGGTCTATTAGCAGGAATTGGAGCTCGAGGAGCTTGAGGGATAACAACTGGGCCTCCTTAATGTTGACCATGGGCCCATGAGAGATTAGGGTGTTTGGCTAAACCTGGATTGTAAAAATTGGAGTGTGGATTATAACTAGATTGCCCAAGGTATTGAATGCATTGACTTGCTCAGCAAAATAAGCAGGGTACTCATTTTTCAAGTGACAGTCTGATGTGGAATGACTAGAACTTGAACATGCAGCACAGACCTTGGATGGAACATTGGTTTAGACTGATGGCTGAGACTTTTCCAGATATGCATCAATATTCTGTGCCATTGTCATTACAACTGCTTCCAACCTTGAAGAAGGATGAAGATGAGGAGTAGATGATGTATCCCTTACTTCATACAAACCACCCTTTCGCCTATCCGAGTCTTTTCTTGAATAATCCCATTGTTGAGAATTTTTAGAAATAGCTTCAAAGAATTCCCAAATCTCATTCGCACTCGTCTTCATAAGTGACCCACCACTAGTGGCGTCAATCATTCGACGGTTTTGAGGGGTTAACTCGTCTTGAAAGTATTGAACCAAGCGCCACTTTTCAAAGCCGTGATGGGGACACCTAGCAATGAGTTCATTGAATCTTTCCCAACATTCATAGAAATGCTCACCCTATTTTTGTTGAAAATTAGATATATCTCTTCGGATGGCATTTGTTTTATGAATAGGAAAATATTTTGTCAAAATGTTTCCTGATAGGGCATCCCAAGTGTTGATGGTTTCAATTTCTAAGGAGTTTAACCATGACTTCGCCCTATCTTTTAAAGAAAAGGGGAACAACCTAAGACGAACTGAATCATCAGAAAAATTAGGATATTTCAGAGTAGCACAAATGTCAAGAAACTCTTTGACATGAAGATAGGGATCCTTTTTTTCTAGACCATAAAAGGAAGGCAAAAGGTGGATAATTGATGGTTTTAGCTCAAAGCTACATGCAGTGGTCTCGGGTAAGACAATTCATGATGGGGTGTTATTGAAACGTGGAGAGAAATAATCCTTAAATGCTCTCTCCCCAGCCATCTCAGTGGTCTCACTCGACAAGGAGAAAGATTCTAGAAGGTCAATGGGGACCTCAGACAACTCTACAGGATCCTCTCGAATTAGTCTACCTCTCGAATCCCGTTCCCAAAGCCGCATAAACAGGTCTACACAAAGTGAGGTTTGAAATGTTTACAAACCTTCAAAAAATCACGCACAGACTCAAAGACAATCAGCAACCAATTGATGCACAAGAAAAAATGCCTCCCTAAGCAATTAGTGTTTTTGAGATTAATTATCTTTTTATCTTTGGGGTAACATATTATTTCTTATGTAATCTTTATATCAGAGCAATGAGTGCTACAAGATGATCCTAAGAGTGTATACTTTACACCACAAAGTTCAAAATCAGTAGGCTAGAGTTTTGTTTCAAAGAAACCGGATTATCGCATAAGAGAAGGATGTCACAATGGTCCGATTAAGTACTTCCTTGTGCTACCGCTCTGTCAGCCAATAGATGTGAGAACGATGTGATGTTAAATGTATACTTGAGGCTTGTGTTCCTAACCCAAAACTGTTAGTTACACCAATTCTTCTTGTGCATCGTCGCTTACTTATGACTCGGCATACCGGGTAAATTACCCTTGTGGCAGTGGCCTCTCGGAGTTCATTGAATGATTAAACCCATTGTCCCTTTAGCTTTGGTCAACACAAAAATTATTGGATTCACCTTGGTCTTGGTTGTCCTATGAACACCGTACCTAAAAGATGGCTCTATCTAACTTGCTAACTGATTTTAATTATGTTTGGCTATTGGTTGCACACAGCTGGAGTGATGAGGTGGGGATATCAAGTCCCATCAGTTTCTATTTAGAAGCTGGGTCTGTTTATTATGAATTACTAAAGTTTAGCATCCACAATTACAGAAATTAAACAACCAATCACACAATTTCAAACAATTACACAAAGCACCCGGGTCGCTAATACATTGCGTGTGATAGAAGTACTTACAGTGTGCGTACTCCGTTCTGCACAAAAAGTTAGCACAATTAAAAAAATGTCCGACTTCTTTTTATCCGTCTCAATCAGCACACAAGCATATGCAATCAAATTACTGGTCTTGGTCTTAGAAGTCGGATTTCTAAATCATAAAATAAATTATTGGGTAACAATTAAAATTGTTTCCCTATATTTTCTTTTGAATTGGAAAATTTTGGGTTTTTTTTTAGGTGATTAAAAATGGAAAACAATAGAGTTTACAAAAATTATTACACCACACACTCGTAAAACGTGGTGAAAATAAAATTAAACTCTCTTCACAAAAAAAAAAAAAAAATTAAAATTAAAATTAAAATTTGCTTGATGTTTGCAGGATCGTCCAATTTCCTCGAGAAGCGTGTATTCTGCAAAATCAAACAAATAACACGAAATGAATTTAAAAAGAACTTAACAAAATAAAAATAATTTTTTTTTTTTTTTTTAAATTAGTGAAAATAAATCTTAAATTCAATTACACCGCTACCTTCCCCGGCAATGGCGCCAAAAACTTGTTGCGGGTTTAACCAACCTAAATAAATAGGCCAATTTGACCCACTTGTAATAACCGCAAGTGCACGGTGTCTAACTGGTAGACAACGACAAGTACTGGTCGATCCCACGAGGAAAGTGGATGCAATTGAATTTTAGAATTTATCTAAACTAATTTACAGAAAAATGGGGTTACAGTGTTTTTAAAACTAAACTAAAAATAAATTAAAAATAAGAAAAATAAAATAAAAGGAAAAGATGGATGAGATGGATTTTGTGGAGTTTGGACTCACCGATGAGTTAGCAAATATATTTAAATTTAAATTACTGAAATTAACCTTTTTGTAGCCTTTTGAGCCTTAGAATAACTTTTATTTGTTAACCCTTTAACCTTTACCCAACTTTTCTGGGAATGTGTATGGATGGATATACTTGGTGTAAAAAGTGCATTAAAGAGCAAAATATGAGATATTTCATAAATCCTCTATGTGAAAAAAAAATGATTCTTCAATGAGGATAAAGATGTGAGAATGAAAAAAAATTGATGGTGCGCAACATTGGTTTATTCTTGACAGCCCTAATTGTTCGTTGAATGGGTGTATACATTCCTAGAAATTTTTGTTAGAATCCTTTGATATTCCTTATTAACCATTACCCAAGCCCCGTTACAACCCAACAAAGTCCTAGTTGATCTTAGGTAAAGGTTGGTTTCGTAGATGTGGAGATTTAATAACCAAGACCTATGGTGTTTGATTCAACATTCCCAAAAGTAATTGATATTCCTGTCCATGAGATCATGTTCATTCCATTCTTGAAAAGTCCGTTATTCATAATACTATATGTGAGATGATTGTTTTCCATTATTTACTCTTTCCTCACATATAAATTGAGTGAAATACCAAATCTCTGAGTGTTTTATTGTGAATGACATGAGAGGTTTGAAGTCAAAACAAACTTTCTACGAGAGATTTAGTCATTATTTTATTTTGAAATGAAAAGTTATGTTGATAGTGCTTTTCACACACACACATTGAGTTGAAGATGATTATGAATTTTTTCTAACTTTTGGAGAATATTAAATTATTTGGAGATTTGTTGATACACGAAAATGACACTGTTGGTTTCTTGCATATCTTGAAGTTTTAAAATAAACACTGTTTGACAAAGTTTTGTTGAGTCAGTAATGTTTGTGGGTAACATTTTCTGGAAACCCTCACGAGACTATAACTCGTCCCCTAGAGGTAATCTAGGGGTTCAAAGCCTTGTTGCACGTTTTCAAAGGTAAGTGCAATCGACGATGCCTGTGAAAGTGAGTTAGGATTTTGTTTTCGGTTTTCTTCTTTGTTTTGCTCGAGGACTAGCAAAATATAGGTTTGGGGGTATTTGATAATCACATAATTATAACATTTTTTACCTATTATTATATTTTTGTTAATCCTTATTTTTTTATTTTAAATTAATTATTAATTTTTGTGTTTTTGTAGAATTCGGAGCAATAACGAATAAATCAAAGAAAAATGCAATGAATAAATCACAGACGGTGACTTTAGAGGAAGTGGAGGTGAGAATAGCCTAAGCCCATAACCTAAACTCAAAACCAAACCCAAAACCAAATCCGTAAACCCAAACCCAATGCCAAACCCAATCAAACCCAAAGCATATTTTCTTAATTATCCAAGATTCTAGTTTGATTTAAGCATTAAATCACTCGTTGAACCCTCCCCTTAACTTGTCCAAGTTCATTTTCTTAATTCTCTATAAATATAATAGAAATGAATAAGAAAGGGAAAGAAGAGAAGGGAAAGAAAAAAAATACAGAATACCAAAACCTCTTCTTCACAATTTGTGATTCTCATCACCATCCCATCCAAGCAAAATCACCACCCACAGCCTATTCATCTCTGTTTTCTCTCCTTCACTCCACCAAAACAGGGGCGTGACAACCCTGTTGCACTTCATCTTCAACCACCGTCACCGGCTACACCATGCACCACCACAGAGACTTAAATCAAGTTGACGCTACTGGCACCCAGTGGACCTTGCTGAGAGCACCTCGGGTGAGAAAGATCAGAACTATTTGCACCCACTGGGATCTGCTAAGCCACACTGGACCTGTTCCTGTTTGCACCCTGATGAATGCTCTGTAACACCACAGTGAATTAAGTCTCAAACTCTAGAATTAATTTCATTTTACTTTATTATTCCATGATTAATATTAATTGATTCGCGATTTATAATATTTTACTTTCACCTAATATGTCCTGCATCTTAGGTTGTTAGAAAAATATTATGTTATAAATCAAGCATGTTTTAATTGAATAATTAAACTTGTGATTAATTGTGCCATAAAAAGACAATTAATGTTAGGAGTTTATACATTATTAGAGTCATTTATTTGGAATAATAAGAAAAATTGAATATAATTTTAGGAGCTTGAAAAATATTTTGCAAATTGTGGTTTTCCTCCAACTCTTTTCTTTTATATATTGTTATTTTTATTACTTTTGTTTAACTCGGATTTTTAAACACTGTAACCCCCATTTTCTCTAAATTAGTTTAGGTAAATTATTAAATTCAATTTAATCCACCTTCCTCGTGGGATCGACCCGTACTTGCCGTTGTCTACCAGTTAGACACCGTGCACTTGCGGTTATTACAAGTGGGTCAAATTAGCCTGTTTATTTAGGCCGGTTAAACCAGCAACAAAAGGCGGATCTCAAAATCCATTATTGAAATAGGACAACCATTCGAAGCTTCCATGCGCCTACAACAATATTCTATTCAGAAACTCCGCTTGTTTGGTACTCAATTTGGTCACATCCTCCATGCCAACCATTTGCAGACACTCCCTCTCCAAGTCAGGAAGGGAAACATGAGCCAAGGCTTGAGCATTGCGCCATTCATAAATAGTTGTCTCATCAGGCTCCTGCTCGACGACACCATGTCCCTCGGACAAAGCCAGATGCCTGTGAAGGATTTAGACAAAGAACGAGACCTCTACGGATGCCCAGGAGAAGGAAATGCCTCATCTATTTTTGCCCTCCTCGAAGGGCTTGGAACCTTGATCTTGGGAAGCTTTCTCTTCCATGAAGCCGACGCACCTTCAGGCTTTGGCTTATTCACCTGAAACACAGTGGGAGCCACGTGCCAATGAGCCCAGAGACCACTTTTCTCAATATAAGAAGGCTTAACGACATCTTCTACCTCCAAACGAGGCATGTTGAGGAATACATTCATAGTTGCTTTATCTTCAGCAGAAAGGGGTGAAGTAGAAAATCTCTCTGCAAAAACCACAATATGTCAATTTAATGTGCAGTTAACACAAGCAAGACCGGATAAGGAGTGAACTTACTCAGTGGGCTAAATTCATGCTTGACCGGACGACCAGCAAGCTCAAAGTACGTGGAGTCCGCAAGAGCCATGAAACAGAACTTTTGCCATGATTTAAAATCATCAAGTAGTTTGCCAAAGCTATCTGGTGACGCCAGCACACACACAACGTGCTCATTTATTCGAGGATAAGTGAGCAATTGCGACGCCCTCGAAGACACTCGGACACCAACGTCCTTAGCCCTAATTAGAATGCAATCAAAGTCCTATACCTGATCGGCACATTGAGCGAGTGCAATGTTGAGGTACGCCAACAACTCCTAGATCTCCTTGATAACATAAAAGTGGACACCCAATTAAAGTATACCTCGGTGAAGATAGATAAACCCCTCAGAAGGGTACAATGGCGTCAGATCGACACCCAAAGTGCAGAGCACCAGATCGTCAACAATCTCGTTCGTCTTAGAGGAGGACTTCCAGACCAGATTCAGAGAGTAACTTCTCCTAAAAAAAACTTATGGCCCTTAGAGAAAAGTTTTTCAGAAAACCAATGCCATGAGAGAAAGTACAAGCTTTCGAATACAAAGGATAAGCAAAAACAAAAGCATAACACAACAAAGAAGAATCTCTGAGATTGAAAGAGTAAAGGAGCTATACTCAACAGGCATGAGATCTATATAGAAAACTAAACTTCCACCATTCCTACTTTCAAGCTGGTGCACTGTCAATTAATGTTTTCAAGGAAATCTCCCAGACTCAATCATCATGACTGCACAACTGCTTCATGAAATGATCTAATGGATCAATAAGACGACCCACTAACTCGGGGAGAATAGCTGATGATACATCAAACCATCCTTTGATCAACACCGTACACGTGTCATGATAATCTCATCAAAAGAACGAAGTAGGCCCGATTGCACGCTCAATCCAGTGAGGCCCAAACAAGAATAAGTTGTTCGTTGGTAGAATCCTGACAGTCTAGTTCGAGTTGCAATAAGCCAGTAAGCCCACACGTCACGCGGTCATGCCCAATGCTCATAAGACCTCTAAGGCAAGTATCTAAGAAATCTACCCAAGACAGGCAGGTCAGCAACACATTGGATCCCAATATGAAACATATATTAAAGTATAAGTTGGGTAAGGAAACTTCTTTGCATGGACAACACTAAAAAAAGGAAACCTCTCCCGTAGATTAAGGAGCACAAATCGTGTGGGGAAACTATCTGACATGGACAACTCCCAATTATGAACAGATCTCCAATCCAAGATCACATTCCCTAAACTACGTCACCAAAGGCCTAGCCGAACAAAGAATTTTTCAATATAAAAGGGATAAGGTCGATGAACTTGAAGTACGCTACATAATCCCAGTGTACAGTTTTAAGCCTATCCTAAGCCTTATCTAACTTAAGCATCAGAGTGTCATCGACCACCACACAGTGGTCCTTGGCTCACATTTTCTACCTTTGCAGGTCTAGGTAAGCAGCAATGAAGGAAAGCGGTAATTGACTACATCATTTATGGTTGGGCATTTCGTTTTCTTGACCCCAAGTAATATAACTATCATGTCATGTCATCTACAATTTTATTTTACAAATGGATTTGCATGTATTTGGATCGCTCGAATACCAAGATTCCAGTAAATAGCCTTATACACGTTTTGTATATTTCTTTTGGGTTATTCGTCGGCTCTTGTGTTAGGTGTCAATAAATCATTTTAGTATCTCGTCCCTCAGTTTTTTGTTTTTTTATTTTATGGTTCAAAATTTGGGAGCTTTGTAAATTTTCGTCAAGATCTATTGTTTAGATAATTACACATCTAGGAATACATGGGCTTTAGGGGTGGCATCCAATCCCGCAATCCCAATCTCATCTCGTCTCGATCTAAAGTAGGATGTGATCGGGATGAAAATTTTTATTATGCCCATCCCGTCCCATCCCGTTCTGAACTTATTTATTTACTATTTATTATTTATGTGTTTAGATTTGTCATTGCTGATCTCGACAATATTGAACTTGCAAAAATGATCAGCGGTTAAGCCAGTGACAAGGCACTCCGATGCATAAAGTAGATATCATTGGAAGGAAGAGTGAAGACTGTATGTAAACTGAAGTGAGTCTGTGTACCTTTAGATTCGTTGTTCAGGCCTCATTGTCCTGGGCCAAGCCCTAGGACACGTGCCTTTAGGTTGGCGTGTCTTGGGCATGGGTACCTGACATGGGCTGAATAGTAGTTTGCACATGCGTTCATGTGGGACCGCGCTGTAGCATTTTACATGCAAGACCATGTCACGTGTATGGTTATAATTGAGTGACAATTTGATGTCTCATCAGCTAGTGGGTATGCACATTGGGCAACTAAGTGACAGCGTGTGGGGGTTCGTGGTATGCCATGATGGCTTATTTTTTATGCCTTTTCGGCTCTCGCGCCGCATTAAATGTTTATACAACGATTAAATAAACGTCTCCCATTCACGCCAAACTTATATAAGCCTGGTTTGGAGAGAGTTTTCACCTTTACCTTCTCAAAGCTTCTTTTCATTCTTTACTATGTTGTTCGGCCTATTTGAGCTTGAGTTCTCATTCAATCATGTCTGCACATCTTAATTTCTCGTAAGGGAGGCATCCAGGCAGCTTAGACTTCTTCAGAAAGTTACTGTTGTCTGAGGAACACCTGACTGCCCTCTATAGGCAATACGAAATCCCCAGTAGTCTAGGAATGTCTCTTCTTACAAAAAGGGACTGTCACTATGTTCCGACGGTTGGCATGCGCTTTCATATTTTAGTGTCATCTGGGGCTACTTGTATTCTTTGGGCATTGCACGACTCAAATAATGTCGAGCGGTTGAGCATACTAGTTGTTATTCTGATTAGGAAAATGGATGTCGGATCAACATGTCAACGAGGTTGCTTTATTATCTAGCTTTCATCAGGATGAACAACTGTGGTGTATGTTGCGTGTGGAAGCTATGTTGTCTGACTAACCAGTTCGAGGATCTAGAAGATTGATAGATGTACTTTTTCTTTAATGGTTTGCAGGCCATCCACCACTTTGGGGTCTCCGTAAGTTCTCTTTGCTTATCTATTTAATATTTTTCAGTGTCTAACTCATTCGTTGTCTTTGACTAAAGGTGCTCGATTTTACCGTCATCTCTTTTGAATAAGAGAAGTAGAAAACTGACTTTCTTGCTCTGCCGTCGATGCCTATTTTAGAAGTTATCCATCCAGATAATATTAGAGGGAGTAGATTGTTTTCTGTGAAATCGATGATGTGAGGCGTGCCTTAGTTGTGCCCACCGTTTCTTCTTCAAGCACTGAAGTGCTAGCACCAAGGTCTCAGAAGAGGAAGGTGCCTAGCCCTTCGGAGAAGAAACCCCTGGAGAGATTGCTAACTCCCTCTTGTCACTCTAAAAGGTTCAAGTTGGGGTCCACTCCTCATCTTGCTGCTCCCCAGAGTGGAGAGAGACACGTTATGGATTTGACTTTTGACGAGGAGCCTATAAAACTAAATAAATAAGGGATATAAAAATGAAATGGATTTTTTCTTTATTCCTCCATATCAGACGTTTTTGCAGAAAAAATTGGATATCATCTCATTTCGCTAGGAGCCCTGGCTCGCATTGAAAAGAAAATGGAGCGACCGTTATCAGAGGTCACTACTCCTGGCCCATCTGTTGCGGAGGGACAATTTGTTCTTGAGAATACTGCCCATGATCCTTCCATAAGTTTGAGAACTGAAGTTCTGTCTAAGCCTCCTTCCACTATTATTGTTAAGGGGAATCAAGTTGATGAGTCCTCTCCCTTATGAGGTGCGAGGGGAGAAAAGGGATTGGCTCCTAGTCCTGGGGCTCTCCGTACTGATACTGGGGTTTGTTCCCATGCCCTTGTGGATACTGAGGTGGACCACTGGGTTGTTACTGTTGATCTGATAAAAAGGAACTTCTCTTAGAATTTCAGTTGAAAGTGGTCCAAGAGAGTTCGGATGAACCCCAAGCTGCCTGAGCTAAGCTATTGTCTGAACTGAAGGATGCTTGGGAAGAACGAGACAAGGCGATAGATGAGCAAACTATGTTTGCTAAACTTCTGACGAACGTTGAAAAGTCCACTACTGACTCTCAGAGTGCGTTAGTCAGTGAGTGCGCCGAGGCAGTTAGCCTAATCATTTACCTAATCGTTGTATAAACATTTAGTGCGTTAGTCAGTGAGTGCATTGTGAGGAGGTGGCTCGTGAGTTGGTGGCCTTTGAGGAGAGCCATGTCAAGGCAGTTGGGGAGCTGAATAGCTCTAAGGCAAAATGGGAAGCTAGAAGGAATGAGTTTCACCAGGCTGCTAATAAAGCTTAGGTCTGTGATGTTGCTGATGGGAGGCTAGATCTAATAGATTATATTCATGAGCACCACAAGGATTGGAATCTCTCCATTTACCAACCTCGTGCTTATGCTCGGTTCGAGGAGGCGGGTGAGTCTTCCTCTGGATTGCGAGGTGGTTCTGAAGCCAGTTCAGGTGTCATAGAGACGACTTCCCATCCTGATGTCCCAAAGTCTGCTTTAGACTATTCTACCCCTGAATCTTCCTTTGATCGTGTTCCTGCCAAATGACCTATTTTTGTAACGAAAAGAAAATTTTATTAATGAGAAATTTTCTTCTTTGCCTGCACTTGTAGCTGTCGTACATGCCATTACAAATTCTTGCTTTGAATAGGCTGAGTAAGCTGGTGTATCTAGCCCTACCTGAAGTTGGGTTGAGTCTGGGCTGGAGCCATTTCTTTGTTGGTCTGAGCTCATATTCTGTCAACAGAAAATAACTAAATCTTCTATTAGAGTTAAGTTGTAGGTTTGTCACCTTTGTTTATGCGGGTCATGTTCTCTTACTAACGTGATCCCTATTTTCATTAGTAGTTGATCCTATGTAGGAGTTGCCTTCATGCCGAAGAATGTATTTCCTTGTTGGACTTTAACCTTTGTAGATATTAGGTTGCTTGGTAAACCATATCTTCTTATACTGAAGTTCGATACCATATACCTGCAGTCTTGTATGTTCTAAAGAGGACTTTGAATTGAATTAAGGTTGCCTCTGCCTTTCTTGTCTAGGCTCCCATAATATGTCCCACTCTTGGGGAGGAGTTAGGTTTTTGAGGAGTCATCTACACCCGAACGGGCTACACTCTCTACATTTATCTAGCTCAATCCTTGAGAGTTCTTAAGCTGAGAAAAAGTAGTTTTTGCTCATCTGGGGTAGGCCTTCTATTTTGACCCCAATCCTGAATAGAAGTTGGGTTGTTGGGGGATCTTCTTTGCCTAAACAGGCTAGGTCCTTGTGCATATCTTTTTTCATTCCTTAAAAGGGTTTAGCTGAGGATAAGTCATTTTTTATCTATCCGAGCTATATTTCAGAATATGCCTCAATCCTAAACAAGAGCTGAGTTGTTGAAGAACAATCTTTACCTGAACGGGCTTGGTTCTTGCATTCCTCAGATTCAATCCTTGAGAGGACCTGAGTTGGGAGAAGTCTGCTACTCTAGTCTAGGCTGGATTTTATATTATACCTCAATCCTGAACAAGAGTTGAGCTGCCGATGAACCATCTTTGCTCGAATGCGCTAGACATCTATACTCCTCCAGTTCAGTCCTAGAGAGGAACTGAGCTGGGAGAAGTCATCTAGTTGTCTAGCCTCTTTAATATACCTCTCCTAAACAGGGGTTGAGATGTCGAGGAACCATATTTGCCCAAACGGACTAGGTCCATGAAGTTATCTAGCTTAACTCTCAGGAGGACCTGCACTAGGAAGGTGTATCTTACGCCTGTCTAGGCTAGATTCAAAAAAAAAAAAAAAACTATTGTTCGTCTGAGACAATACGTGGTTTTGCAAAAACCTAGCATTGATTTGGGCAGACAGTAAAAAAAATTGCTAAAAACTTTTTGTTCGCCCAGAACAATGCAAATTTAATAAAATGGCAATAACTTTCTCATTTCAAAACATTTTCAAGTGATTCAAATTGTGTTTATTAGATAAATCAGAGTACCAAATTTTTTTGTTTTGATCAGCTTAAGAATCGGTCTCGATCAAGCACATAAGTTGGCCGAAAGTCAGATGCACAATCTCATTTTCATTGCGAGATAGATTTGCGCGACTTTGGTAAAATGACCATAACTTGCTCATTTCAAAACATTTTCAAGTGATTAAAGTTGTTTTTATTAGATAACTCAGACTTCTACAATTTTCGTATTTAATGAGCTTGAGAATTGGTCTAGATCGAGTATATAAGTTGTCCGAAAGTCATGGACACTATCCAGTTTTCATTGCAAGACAGATTTGCGCAACTTTAGTAAAATGACTATAACTTGCTCATTTCAAAACATTTTTAAATGATTCAAGTTGTATTTATTAGATAACTCAGAGTATTAAAATTTTTGTGTTTTGATGAGCTTAATAATTGGTCTCAATTGAGGGTTTAAATTGGTCAAAAAATTATCTTATTTTTAAGTTACTGTTTTTTTCAAAAACAGTTTTTTGGGTGGTGTGAGTTAGTAAAAAAATAAACAAAAAAAAGTACTTGGTGGTGTGAGACAGTGCTTTTGATGGTGTGGAGTAGTTGTTGCCTTCTGTGATTTGCTGCATCTGTGTTGAAAGTAGATCCACCCTTGGGTCTGTTGCGGCTGCCACCGGCGCGGGGGTCTGAAGAGGTTCCTCCTGTGGCGGTGGTGGAACAGGCGGTGCTCTGCTAGTTTGAGCATTCGAGGGATATGCAACATCTCCATTGTTGCGATACCTTGTTGTCACAATCTTGTTGATTATCTAAAAAATGTGGTACTACTGTTTTTTCTAAGGAACTGTCGCTACCTAGGGACGATGTCAAACTTATGTAGTCGATTCATGCTCTCTTTCCTTGTTTCTTACCTAGACCTACACAAGTAGCACAAGTGAGCCAAGGACCACCGTGTGGCGGCCGATTGCGCTCTGATGCTTAAGTTAGATAGGCTTAGAAGAGGCTTAAAGCTGTAAATTGAGTTTCTGTAGCGTACCTTAAGTTCATCGACCTTACCTCCCTTTTATAGTGTGAGAGTCCTTGTTCGGCTAGGCCTTTGGTGGCATAGTTTAGGGAAAGAGATATTGCTGGAGATCCTTTCCTAATTAGGAGTTGTCCATGTGAGATAGTTTTCCTACACGACTCGTGCTCCTAGACCTGTAGGAGAGGTTTCCCTTTCTGAGTATTGTCCATGCAATGAGGTTTTATTGCCCGACTTATATTCTAGAATTTGTTTTCAAGTCGGAACCAATGTACTGCTGGCATGCACGTCTTGGGTCGATCCCCTATATATTTGCCATATCAGGGCTTATGAGTATTAGGCTTGACGTGTGACGCGTGGGCTTAGTGACACATTGCAATTTGGGTCCAACATTCTGGAATCTGCCAATAATGGGCTTAATGTTGTCTGGGCCTCGCTGGATTGAGTATGCAATCAGGCATGCTTTGTTATGTTGACGAGATTATAATGACACGTGTACAGTGATGATCAGATGATGGTTTGATGTATCATCAATTAGAAACAAAATTATACAACTTCGCTAACAATCAATATTCATCACTTAATAGTTAATACAATTGTGTTAATACAATAATGGTCTTAACATATTATTCATTTTTGATGAATTGATCACTTTGACTTATATCACATTCGCACCACCTCTGTGCCGGACATGCATGTCCGTATACCTCTCTCATATAAATGAGAACTTTTCCGTCATCCATATCTAAGTGGAGACACATCATATACGAACATGTATTACCGGATACTCCTAACTATATGAATATCATAAAAGCTACTATTGGGTTATCAATGTGCATATCAAACCTATCTTAGGCATAAAAACCACATCATTTTCCCATGACTAACCCGAAGGTTACTTTAATTTCTCTATAAGAAAGGGATTCACTACTCCGCAAGACTCAACCTGAAGGTTACTTAGGTTATCTATAGGAGATGAAAATAAAAAACAATAAGAGATGTGATAGTTCTAAGGGATACAATTCAATTTAATTAAAGTTTATAAACTCAAATTTTCCAAATCGCTTATTGTGATTTCTCAAAATTCTTATATGATGACATTTTGTCACTCATAAATAAATTCACTATAATATCAACCCATTATTTTGAGGAAAAACAGACATTTTCAAGTTGGCGACATTTCCACTCCAAGAACTTCAATTTTCTATGTTCATTCAAGTTCCAGCTTTTGTAACTACGAAATAGGTTTTTTTTTTTTTTTTACATAGAATTGTACAAAAGTATATTGTCAATAACCATAGCCCTGCAAACAGCCATACAGACAACGTATTTAGGCGACAAGACTTTAGCAATTTAACGCTACATATAGCCCTTAAATTGATTCATACAACCGCTTATAACAACTAGAACAACCCCGTTGGAAGACCACACTAAAAGATACAACTCTTAAATTTCAGGATTTATCATCCCAAGAACAACATACACTTTACTAATCACTCAAAACACAATCAATTTTATATAAGTGTATGCAAAAATATGAATCCAACTTCACAAACAATAAACTACTTCCAACCACAAACCAAAAAGACAACCAGTCATGATATGAAATTGCTCAATAGAGACCTCTATAGCGAAATAGGAACTAAAAGCATACAAGTATCAAACATGCACAATGGATTCATTCAGATGATCACACCAAGACAAACAACTATCAACAGTTCTAGTCAATCATCCAAAAAAGCAACAAATACTAGTATAAACATGTAATAATTACTCAAAACACCGTCTGTTGCAAGATTGATGATGCTTCAATTTAGGCAAAAACTCAAAAAAATTAACATGTTGTAAACTCAACCCCGGACCAAAAAACAACAAAATAAGTTAATACAACCAAAAGAGTTCAACGAAGTCATTGTTTAATCCATAATGTAAGCCAATCTAATCTAACTAACCAAATCCCATCAAAAATAAAATACCTATTTCAACCAACCATAATTTCTCAAACTCCATTCATCCCAAACAAGATTTTTCAAACTTATCTCCTTATAAATAAATTTAAAAAAAAAAAGAATCTATCCCAAATACATAGATTTATATGAAAGATGATGAAATAAACTCGCCGATTTGATATGCACACCACGCAAAACCGCAACCACATGCGCAAACCAACCCGCGCGATAGAAAGTACGCCCTATCTTCCTCTTTTCTTAATGTCCCTACTGTCAAGCGGAAATGCCCATAAAATCTTAGCATTATGGGAGCAATCCCACTTGACGAATCTCTACAAACCCAATTCAAAACCCAATCAAGATTTCAACTTTATTTTCCCTATTTCACTCCAAAACCAATCAAGAACCAAACTTTTCGAGAACCCCATTTCAGAAATTCTCAAAACAGAGTTGTTGAATGATCCCGCACTTGATTTCTCTACAGGCCCAACTGGATTCAATGATGAAAATGGAAAGAGAGGAAGACGGAGGAGATATCATAGACACGCGAGCAATTCTACCTAGCCTGGGTTTCAGGCCTCGGTAGCTGCCTGGACCCTCCTGGGTACGTGCGCCTGGGAGGGTCTTGGTCACGTACGATGCAATGATCCTCGAAAAACAATCTTCACTCTTCAGATCTCGTTTTGGCTCCAAAGAACAAACTGAGAACAAAATTTTTGGGTCCTCTTCGTCTTCAAAATTTTTGGCTCAAAAAACTCCTCTTCGTCTTCAAAAATTTTGGCTCAAAATTTCTCCCAAGAACAAAACTCAGATCTCCAAAGATCTCTTCGCAAGACCCACACTCCTCACAGACTTTGATCTCGTTTTGAATTTGCTTTTTGGCTCCAAAGACCCACACTCAGATTTGGTTGTTTCAGATATCTATTCGTCTCCTCCATCATCATCTTCATACACATCTTCAATGTCTGCTATTTTTGGAATTCAAGGCCACCTTCTTGAGATCACAGGTAAGTACCTTTTAATCTTTCACCCCTTTTTGTTTTTTATGAAAAATAATGGTGTTTACATGTTAAAAATTGAACCTTTATGGAATTTTGGTCTGGGTTTGTAGTTGTTGGATGCAACAAATTGAAAGATACGGAATGGATATCGAGGCAAGACCCATATGTTTGTCTTGAATGTGGAAGCACCAAGGTCCGTACAAGAACACATACAGATGAAATCTCAGATTTCGAATTTATGTTCTTCAATTTGTGAATATGGGTTTTACTTAAATTTCTTCAATTCAATGACCCTTTTGTTGTTTTTGATTAATTTTTTTTTTTTTTTAGATGGTGGTAAAAATCCTATCTTTCAAGAAAAGTTTGTGTTGCCCCTCATTGAAGGTCTCAGAGAGCTTAATGTTCATGTATGGAACATCAATACTTTAACCTATGATGACTTCATTGGCAGTGGGAAGTAAGTTGTTGATCTTGTTTAATGAACCACAATAGGTTCACTTAGAAACCCTTTTGAGGTTTTCTTCTTTGGGTTTCAATTTGAAGTTGATAAGTTGGTTCTTGTGTTCCTAGGGTTCAACTTCAAAATGTAATTTCTCAAGGTTTTGATGACACCCCATGGTCAATTCAGACTAAAACTGGCAGGTAAGGAAATCAAGAACAAAAAATTTAGATAAGGTTTGATCAATCAAGATTCTTGAATGTCTGAAATTACTTTGTTCTTTAATTTGCAGATTCTCGGGTGAAGTTCGCCTTATAATGCATTATGCAAATGCTAAAGTAAGTACCCTTTGTTTTTTAATGGTATATGAACAAGTCTAGGAGTTTGTCATTGTCAAATTTGTATTTAAGAAAGCAAAATGAATTTGGACAAAGTTTAATTGCAAGCTAGTGTAGCACCCTCGGCACCTCCATATGGAGCTCCACCTCAAGTACATCTATATGGTGTACCTCCTTATAGATTTGAAAATGTTTGTACAAACTAATGGACTTGCTCTGAAGAGATAGTGCAATCACACAGATGAAATATAAGAACTAGATATATAATTCTTGTGTTCATTTAAGTGTTGGAAGAGACTTTCTCTTTAAGTGTTGGAAGCTGAATGTAGCTCCGTCTAATACTTTAGTGGCGATAAAAGGTTTCAATCAGCAATTTTTTAATCTGCCTGCCGGGGTTTAGTTTTTTTTTGTGTTCATTTTTGCATTCTGTTAGTAGGGAGTTGGATGTAAAATGTTGTATGGATGGATAACCCCACATGCCATGGTAGATGACATTTAGAGGGATGAAGCAGGCTTGCGTTAAGCTATAATAGCCAAACTAAAAGTAGACCATATTACAAGGACCGAAATAGCTGAAGAAAATCTAGCTGTGGGTCTGTAAATGTTGAAATTAACAGTCATAAGTGCATCAAAAACACACAAGTTGCAGTCTTGGTGCGGACAGATCCTAATGAGTGTTGTATAGCAATTTTTTTTTTATTGATGGACTGATGTATGTATGAAACATCAGCTTTGTTGTATGTAGATTATTATGCAAAATGTAAGGAATGCTTTACATAATTTGACTTCCCATCCTATGTACTTTTAATCCCTTCATTGTCAAATTTACTCATCTTGCTATGGAATACCATTGGAATGATACGGCAAGGATGTTATGGGTTAATCCTAAACACCATTAGTTTTGTTTGGTATCAAGAAGATAAACTCTTGAAAAAAGAGAGAAAATGGCAGAATTCAAGGAAATTTTTTTCCCCTCTATATAACGAGTGTGAAATTTTTCCTACACCATTGCATGATATATGAAGCAAAAAATGTAAGCTCGAATTTAGCACTGCAGATAATGATGAAAGTAATGGTGCCACTCAACATGAGATCAAATTGTCGCGTGTGCAACCATACTGATGCGTCTTATATGACAGTGTACATAGATGGAGCCAGAAGTACTAGTAACCTGAACCTTTACAATTGAACTGCTTTTGATACAGTAAAAACAAAAAATAATATATCACTTCCGGTTTTACAAAAATATACGTATAGTTAGTTGCCTACAAATAACATACAAAACCTAGATAATGTACATGTCAACCAAGAATTTATCTAGGTACTTGCAGTCGAACATGGACCTGAATGTCACTTTTCTCGTGGTGATCGTCGTGGTGGATTGGTTTCGATTGCTCATTTGATTTTCTTCGTGTTTTGGAGAGGTCTCCATTCCCATTGCTGTCACTGGTGTGCTTCAATTAGTAAGGCGGGGGATAAGTTCTTGGGTAAGGTCCTGCAAGAATGTAATACAGAATCAATAGACATCCACAAAGATGAAACATTCAGTACAACGAGTAGAACATAATTTACCAGGCGGGTAGTATGGCGATTCTTGCTGGGGAGGCGGGTAAGGTTGTGGAGGGTAGGGTGCTGGTGGATATGCTTGTGGAGGATAGACAGATGCATTGGGTGGGTAAGGAAAAAGATATACCGATGGTGGATAGGAATTAGGTGGGTACACAGACGGATACGGTGATGAACTAGGGTAGGCTGAAGTTGGAGGATACGATGATGTGGTAGATGCTGGAAGTACACCATATAGATGTAATTGAGGTGGAGCTCCATAAGGAGGTGCCGAGGGTGCTACACTAGCCTGCAATTAATATTTGTCCAAATTCATTTTTCTTTCTTAAATACAAATTTGACAATGACAAACTCGGTGACTTGTTCATATACCATTCAAAAAACAAAGGGTACTTGCTTTAGCATTTGCATAATGCATTATAAGGCGAACTTCACCCAAGAATCTGCAAATTAAAGAACAAAGTAATTTCAGACATTCAAGAATCTTGATTGATCAAACCTTATCTAAATTTTTTGTTCTTGACTTCCTTACCTGCCAGTTTTAGTCTGAATTGACCATGGGGTGTCATCAAAACCTTGAGAAATTACCTTTCGAAGTTGAACCCTAGAGACACAAGAACCAACTTATCAACTTCAAATTGAAACCCAAAGAAGAAAACCTTAAAAGGGTCTCTAAGTGAATCTATTGTGGTTCATTAAACAAGATCAAAAACTTACTTTCCACTGCCAATGAAGTCATCATAGGTTAAAGTATTGATGTTCCATACATGAACATTAAGCTCTTTGAGACCTTCAATGAGGGGGAACACAAACTTTTCTTGAAAGATAGGATTTTTACTACCATCTCAAAAAAAAAAAAAAAACCAAATTAATCAAAAACAACAAAATGGTCATTGAATTGAAGAAATTTCAGTAAAACCATATTCACGAATTGAAGAACATAAATTCGAAATTTAAGATTTCACCTGTATGTGATCTTGTACGGACCTTGGTGCTTCCACATTTGAGACAAACATATGGGTCTTGCCTCGATATCCATTATGTATCTTTCAATTTGTTGCATCTAACAACTACAAACCCAGACCAAAATTTCCATAAAGATTCAATTTTTAACATGTAAACACCATTATTTTTCATAAAAACAAAAAGGGGTGATAGATTAAAAGGTACTTACCTGTGATCTAAAGAAGGTGGCCTTGAATTCCATAAACAACAAACATTGAAGATGTGTATGAAGATGATGATGGAGGTGGCGTTGGATAGTGACGATGGAGGAGATGAATAGATATTTGAAACAACCAGATCTGAGTGTGGGTCTTTGGAGCCAAAAAGCAAATTCAAAACAAGATCTGAGTCTGTGAGGAGTGTGGGTCTTGCGAAGAGATCATTGGAGATCTGAGTTTTGTTCTAGGGCAAAATTTTGAGCCAAAATTTTTGAAGACGAAGAGGAACCAAAAATTTTGTTCTCGGTTTGTTCTTTGGAGCCAAAACGAGATCTGAAGAGTGAAGAGTGTTTTTTGAGGATCATTGCATTGCACGTTGCCAAGACCCTCCCAGGCGCACGTGCCAGGAGGGTCCAGGCAATTACCCAGGCTGGGTAGAATTTTTGTAGACACGCATATACGTGCGCCTGGGAGGGTCTTGGGCACGTGCGATGCTCATTTGGTCTCTTTCAATGCAAAACGCAAAACGACATTCAAATCTCGCGCGTGTGTTTTCAATAACAATTCAAATCTCCATCTCTATTGGTCTCTTTCAACTCCCCATTCTTTCTTCCCTCTCTCCCTTTCTGTGTCTCTGCAAACCTCCACTGAAGCTACCTCCGCCTGCTAGTGGCGGGGAAGTTCAATTTTTTGGAGGCAGGGGAGGTAGAAAGCGCGGAATTTGATATGGTCTAGACGGTGGAGCTTACTCAGATTGGCGCTGAGAGGACCAAAAATGGCTTGATTTTGATGAGTGATACTCCTCTGCTAAAGCTATTCGAGATGCCTTCAAGTTGGAGTTTGGGGATGAATACACGGTAATGGGGGTTCTTATTTTACTTGTTTGCTTTAATGGGTGCTTCTTTGTTTCCTCAATTGGGTGTTATGTTCTTGTGTTTTGTGGTGTTGCTTGGGTTTTGGTTATTGTTGTTGAATACCCATTTGTTGTTTTTGCATATTTGATGGTTTTGGTGTAATGGGTAATTCTTAATTTTAGCTTTTAGTGTTTGTAATTGCAATAAGTTTCAACCTTTTTTTTTTTATAGGGTTTGGTGTTTTTCTGGATACCCATTTGTTATTATTGCAGGTTTTGATGGTTGTTTTGAGTTCATCTGGGTTTCATTGATGGTTGTTATTCTTAAAGATTATTGGTCTAGACAAAATCTTGAAGTTGAATACCAACTGTTTGATTCATTTTCCCGCTGATAAGACCATGGATTTTTTGTATTGGCAAAATGTGGTTGGCAATGTTGTGGCATTGGGGTACTTTACTGATGATTGATTTGGAGTTTTACTTGATATGATACTTTTCTTTTAACTGCTAAGGTTGTGTAATCTCATATTATTGAGTTGCTGGCTTTCCCTTGGAACAATACCATGGAGGAACCAATTTTGGACGGTCTGTCGGAGGCCCTTTCATCACCACAAGTTATGACTATGATGCACCCATTGATGAATATGGTGAGAATGTTGTCCTGGCTACTTTAATACTTGACAAAATGTTCATGTATTTTCATTACTATATACGGTTTGTTCTTTCCAAATGGTAACTAAATGTTGCAACTATACAGGCTTGCTCAGGCAACCTAAGTATGGAAATTTGAAAGAGCTCCATTGCTCGATTAATTATGTGAGCGAGCTTTAGTGTCAGCTGATCCAACTGTTACTTCCTTGGGAACTTATCAACGGTTAGCAGTCTTCTCTATCTCCTCCTCCACACTGGTAATGAGGACTTGGAGAATTGTGCATTAAGATTTTAGGTTACCACGTTGTTAACCAAGTGAATAAGATTCAATTTTGAAATTTGTGGTATTTTGCAGCCGGATACTTACTCATGCCCCCAGTGCTTGGCACCTAAGAAGCGATTCGCTGAGTATGATGTAGCTACAGGGAAGGCAATTGGCGGGGGGTTGCCACACCAATTGGAGTGATCATTGGGCTGGTAGCTGCGATTGTTGGAGTGGGAGCTTTGCTTGTCTATGGCCTTCATTAATTTTACTCCCTCTCTTTTCTTTTTTTTCCTTTTGAATTGTTGAGA
Source organism: Berberis vulgaris (assembly GCA_963556465.1). NCBI lineage: Eukaryota > Viridiplantae > Streptophyta > Magnoliopsida > Ranunculales > Berberidaceae > Berberis > Berberis vulgaris. The sequence goes on along the minus strand of OY747137.1, from coordinate 26,293,475 downwards.
GGAATATCCTTACAGTGTAATTTTTTTCGGAGAACTAAACTGCTTGAACTGATCAGAGTTCTTCATGCAAAGCTGAAAGTTTTTATTGTAAAATGTAACAGAGAAGAAAGCTAAATGTTTACCTCTTAGTTTCGCTTTATAATTTGTTATGAACAACATATTATTTCTATTTTTATACAAGGTGTTTAAGGGATAAACAAACAGGTAACACCATTAAAAAAAAGTGTCCTGAATTACGTTGTGATAGGATTGTTTCTGATCAAACACTGGTTGTTATTAAAGCTTGCAGTTAGATCAACTATTTTCATTAACACTGAGACCAGGTAGATTGTGAAGTACACATTTTATGTACGTGAATACCATTTAGAAGACAATTACATGACTCGTAAGTGTCATGATTCTAAAATGCTCATTATCACCTGAAGTTCCTTTTAAACATTTCGCACCACTTTCTACAAGTATTTCTTGTAGTGAGGACTAGAGAATGCCATTGGTAAAATGTGGTTTAAACTCTACCAAAAGTTTCTAAAGTTTAGTCTAAAAGTGAAAGGGTTTTTTTTTTCGGACATTTCACCATACTAAAACAAATTTCCATTAAAAACTCACCACCTCTACAATGCACCGATCAAGTTATGCTACAAGCTTGTGACAGGTCTGACGATCAAGAAAAGAAATCTAGGCAGCAATTCACAGAAGACAAGCAGTTAAAAGAAACACATTGTGATGGTGGGATGAACACTGGAGAACACCACAGTGCATGTTTATCTCATTAAAGTGCACACATTACAAGTTAATAAAGCTGCAATCTCTTGACATGCCAAGGTTTCTTGAATGATAAAACAAAAAGGATCGTCACCAATGGCCTTGTTGAAACCAACCACTGGAATTGAATATGCACTTCAAAAATCATACTTCTTTCTTCCACTCATTAAGATCAGGCACAACATATCTGAAATGCCAGGCGAAGCAGAGGAGTTGTAGAAGTTCCATGACTCAAGCATAAGGCGTTTCCTTGATCCCTTGAAATGAACAACCTGCACACACCACAAAAGAAATCACCTGATTTAGTGGAGAATACATGGGCCTGGAAAATGCAAATAATTGAACTAGTCAGGTACACTAGAGTCCTCATTACCAGTGTGGAGGAGGAGATAGAGAAGACTGCTAACCTGTTGATAAGTTCCCAAGGAATTAACAGTTGGATCAGCCGACACTAAAGCTCGCTCACATAACTTAATCGAGCTATGGAGCTCTTTCAAATGGCTATATTTAGGTTGCCTGATCAAGCCTACATAGTTGCAGCATTTAGTTACCATTTGGAAAGAACAAACCGTATATAGGAATGAAAATACATGAACAATTTGTCAATTATTAAAGTAGTCAGGATAGCATTCTCACCATATTCATCAATGGGTGCATCATAGTCATAACTTGTGGTGATGAAAGGGCCTCCGACAGACAGTCCAAAATTGGTTCCTCCATGGTACTGTTCCAAGGGAAAGTCAGCAACTCAATAATATGAGATTACACAATCTTAACAGTTAAAAGAAAAGTATCATATCAAGTAAAACTCCAAATCAATCATCAGTAAAGTACCCCAATGCCACAACATTGCCAACCACATTTTGCCAATAAAAAAAACCCATGGTCTTATCAGCGGGAAAATGAATCAAACAGTTGGTGTTCAACTTCAAGATTTTGTCTAGACCAATAATCTTTAAGAATAACAACCATCAATGAAACCCAGATGAACTCAAAACAACCATCAAAACCTGCAATAATAACAAATGGGTATCCAGAAAAACACCAAACCCTATAAAAAAAAAGGTTGAAACTTATTGCAATTACAAACACTAAAAGCTAAAATTAAGAATTACCCATTACACCAAAACCATCAAATATGCAAAAACAACAAATGGGTATTCAACAACAATAACCAAAACCCAAGCAACACCACAAAACACAAGAACATAACACCCAATTGAGGAAACAAAGAAGCACCCATTAAAGCAAACAAGTAAAATAAGAACCCCATTACCGTGTATTCATCCCCAAACTCCAACTTGAAGGCATCTCGAATAGCTTCAGCAGAGGAGTATCACTCATCAAAATCAAGCCATTTTTGGTCCTCTCAGCGCCAATCTGAGTAAGCTCCACCGACTGGACCATATCAAATCCCGAGCTTTCTACCTCCCCTGCCTCCTAAAAATTGAACTTCCCCGCCGCTGGCAGGCGGAGGTAGCTTCAGTGGAGGTTTACAGAGATAGAAAGAAAGAGAGGGAAAAAAGAATGGGGAGTTGAAAGAGACCAATAGAGATGGAGATTTGAATTGTTATTGAAAACACATGCGTGGGATTTGAATTTAGTTCTGCGTTTTGCGTTGAAAGAGACCAAATGAGCATCGCATGTGCCCAAGACCCTCCCAGGCGCACGTGCCCAGAAGGGTCCAGGCAGCAACCCAGGCGTGAAACCCAAGCTGGGTAGAATTGTTGCACGCATATGGATACAATGTCGAAAGGAGGTGACGGTGAAAGGAGGTGACGGTGGCGTGAGCAGGAATGGTGATGGAATTATTGTTTCTCTCAATGAAGAAAATGATTTAATGAAAGTTGAGAGCAATTATTTTTTATAGTAGAATAACAATGAGAATAGAAAATATAATTGGGGAAACACTCTTTGAGATTCTCGTACCAAGCATACAGGGTGTTTGATGGGAAAACGTGGGCCCTGTTTTTGCTCAACTACTACCATTAAGATAAACCCAATTTCACTATTCACCTATATGTTGTATAAAGTCAATGATAAGTATTGATTTGCGAAAGATTCCATTGGTGTATTGGGGCAATTTTTTCATTGACACCGCAGTGAGGGTCTGTTTTTACCTGATTTGAGCCAATAAACTTGTGTTGGTAGATGCTTATGGGTAAGAATAAACTAACGAGGAACTCGATTAGACTAGTGTTGGTAGATGCTCCAAAATACTATTGCTTATAAAATAGAATATCTCCTTCCCTTTTTTCCTTTTTTCCCTTTTCTTACTTTTCCCTTCAATTCATCTTCCTTTCCTCTTCACTCAAATCTCTGCATGGGTCGAGAGATTTCGCCGCCATCCTAAACCCAGTTAGGAGTAAAATCCAATATGCTTAGGGTTCTAATTAAGTATATTTACACTCATCTTTTTAAAGCTATTTGAATAGTCACAAAAAATTAATAAAAATCAACATTAATAAAAACAATAGTGCTAATTAATTTTATTTACCGCTAAAGTAATGATTTTGTTAACCCATGCATTATTATGACACATGCAGTGTTATTCAAATAGTCATACAGTATTAATTGGTTGAAATCTAAATACAAGGAAAAATACCAATTTAAGTAGTTCTGGAAAATAGGGTTGTTACAGTTGGTCTGGCGAGATGGAGAGTGACGGTGCGATGGTGTTTCCTTTGTGTGTGGTAATTCTCTGTTAGTTCTATAGGAAGAAGAAGATAAATGTGATTGCGTGATCTGTGGTTGAGGAACAATGTGTGATAGTACAGATGGTTTGAAGAAGAAGATGGGGGAGAGGTAGGGCGAGATGGTGAAGGACGGTGGCTAGCGGAGAGTGAAGAGATAATGGCAAGAAACGAAGGCGCTCTATGTCTCTGCCAGGGAGGGGAAAGAAGGGGCTATGAAGGTTGTGTTGTATGCAAAAAAAAAAAAAAAAAAAAAAAAAAAAATGGGGCGTGAAGTCGATAAGTCGTTTTGTTTGGCAAGAAGGAAATTAAATAAGTTTTGGTTGGCTTGGGTTTAGGTTTAGGTTTGATTCACATGGGTTTGGGTATGAGTTTGGTTTGGATGGGATTTGGCATGTGATTATTGTGGCGATTTGCAATTTCACCCGTCACTTTGTACTGCTATTCGAACCTATCAAATAATTTTTCTTTGAAGTGCTACATTTATAGGATTTCATTGTTTAAGTTCCAAATCCTACAAAAACATGAAAATGAAATAATTAGAATAAAATACAATATTTGAAACACTAACAAATATAAGCTACATGGTAATTTATGCGAAAATTACGTGAATATCAATTTTACGAATACTATCATATGTGTGGATGCGCACATTATGTGAGATTGTACTTACGTACAAGTATTAGGGTTAGGATTGTATTGCCTATATAATGGCATAATCTCTCATATTGGTATACATATTAATAAGAGAAAAACAAGAGAGCTTCTAGTCATCTTCTTCATATTATTGTATCTTCTACGATTTATTTTGAAACTAATGGTACACAACAAGAACTATAATATTTCGATGAATGTTTGAGCAGAAAATTTAAGGACACTATTCTATTACAATCTTAGTTAAGTAATTAGCCTTCGACTCCTCGACAACTCCTTATTTTTCAAACTTTGTCTTGAAGATTTCTTATAGCACTCCATGTATTAAAAAAAACAAAAAACAAACAAAAACATAAAAGATGCTACTAGTCAATGGTTGACATAACGTAGAGAATAAATAAAATTTGGGACACCTGTGTGAATGAAGCATTGGGTCTTTACTTAGAGAATAAATAAATTTTGGCTACCTCGTGCAAGTCACATGCTCCTTTACTAAGGGGTATTTGGGTCTTTACTGAAAGTGGGATGTCATGGTCAATGTTGTTGAACAAACACTTAAGACCCAATTTTGTATCCGACGTGTAATTATGCAAAACTTTTGCACCCAATGTGAAATAAACCTAAATTATGAGTACCAAAAATGTAAATAACCCTAAATATTTTTGTTCAAAAATAGACTTGAATGTTACTCGAATATTCTTGTTCTAAATACACAAAAGTTGTATGCTTCAAGGTTGCTACTTGGAATCTAAGCTAGTATTTCTAAAGAATAACCATGTTTAATTAGTGTGCATGGATTTTAAATTGAATACCTTATGTACTACTAGAAAAAAAAAATAATAATAAAAAGGAAAAAAAAAGTTTTATACTGGATAACTTTGAACTCCTAAGAACAGACCATGTCATAACTAACCCCATCGAATACAAATAAATGATTTAGGGGCCTTGGCATATAAGGACAACAAAAATGTCTAGTGCTAATTTAAAACAAAGTTAGTTTTCATTTACCATCAAGGATATTTGAAAGTATGAATGTGTGTGATACCCTATGCTAGTAAGACTAGAGGGACTGTGAATAGTCTATTTTCAAAAATCGAATCTATTCCGAAAACAAGCGAAAGTATTCAACTTTGAAGTTTTCACCTAACTAGTCGAAGGCTTATGTTGTTACTCAAGGAAAGTCAACACCACAAGGTTCACAATTTTATTGGATTCACTTGAAGGAGAACACTCCAGTGAGAACCTACACCTTTGTTTGCAAAACCCCCCAAATGAAACCCCTAACCAAACAACTTGAACATGCAAACAATATAAGCAGTGTAAAGTAAAACAACTTATCTAAGCATGCAAGGGAAAGTAAACAAAGTCATGGGGAGAGGAAGAATATTAGATAAAGATACCAATGTAACGAGGGTTGCCTAAGCCGAAGTTTGATTGACTCATTTTGATATGTACTCCATGAGATAGTGATTAGCAATGAGAGTTTGTCGAATTGAATAGAAACTTTAACATAATGTTACTAACATTAATTTGCATGTCTATAAAAGATTTTGCTGGATGGAACAATTTTCAATAGAAAAACATAGTTCATGTTCATGTGTAATCTTGTGTAATCTGATCACGTTTGGGATGAAGGGTCCTACACTAATAAACACTAGGGTGCCGACGTGATCTACGTACGTGGATATTCAGTATTTTTTATTTCATTACAACAATTTAATAATAAGAAAAAACTATAATTGAATTTCTATACAAAATAGTTATATATAATTTTAAAAGCCGATATGTAGTTTATGAATAAATAACGGGCTTTAAATAAATTATGTTATGGGCTTAGGTATAATGAATAATTGTTTGATAGGCATGGTTTTGATTGTAAAAGTATGGAATTTGGAGGTAAAAATCGAAAATCCAAAAGTTAGATGTAAGGGTCATTTTATAATTTTTAAATAATTAGAGGGCTTGAAATAAATTATAGATGGGGCCTTGGTATAAATATTGAATGTTTACAGGGGTTGACTTTGATTGGAAATTAAAAAAATTTAGATGTTAGGGAATTTTTTTAATTTATAGATAATTGGAGGGTTTAAAAAAATTATGTTAGGGCATTGGGTGTAGTTAATAAATGTTTAAATGGACGGGTTTAAATATAAATAGCATGAGTTTGGAAGGGCAAAATAAAATTTATTATTGAAATTCTGAACAATAAAGGCCTATGTATAGTTTACAAATAATTAAGGACTTCGAATAAATTACATTAGGGGCTTAGATATAATTAACAATATTTGAGAAGAACGGGTTTTTTTTATTGTAAATAATCTAAATTTGTGAGGGTCAAATGGTACATATGTATAATTTAAGATGACAAAAATACCCATCGATACTATTCACCTATTTGTTTTCCTGTAAATATGATAGAGTTGGGAGGGTATTTTGAACATTCCAAAAATCATGACGAAATCTACATGGGTATTGTTCCTAAGGGGAGCATGTATTATATACTATAGATTAGGGTCTCGACACGCTCTACGTGCAAAAAAATCATTATTGAAATTCTAACACAAATAATTATTTATAATTGTAAGGGCTTATCTATAGTTTACAAATAATTAAGGGCTTCGAATAAATTATGTTATAAGTTTAGGTATAATTAACATTATTTCAGAGTGGTGTATTTTTATATAAATAATCTGAATTTAAGAGGATAAAATGGTACAAATGTAAAATGACAAAAATACCTCCCAACTATTAATTTTTCTTGTAACTAAAATAAAGTTGAGAGGGCATTTTGAGCATTCCAAAAATTAGAAAGAAGATCCACAAAATCATTATCCTAAGAGGACATGTAGATGTTATGGAGGGTCCCACGCTAAATGAAAAAACTGAATAAACATGTTACGACATAAGTGCTCTCAGTCTTAAGTCATCCAGGGCAAAATATGATTTTACCTTTTAAGATTTTTTCGTACATTGAGTTTCCTTGGGTGGTTGTCAGGAGATGCTCTACAAAGGCATCAAGTTTCAAATACCCACATGCTTTCTCCATAGATTTCTATAATTATAATAATTCATATTGATACCAACCATACATATACTACCTATAAATCTATTAAAAAAAAACTTCAAAATTTATTTTCTTTTGATCTACATCTAAAGCCTTCCTACCAAGGATAGATTCATAGTTCAAACGAAGGTTATTATTCCATGATAGTCAATCAAATTAGTGTGTAATTTTTTATTTTTTTAAATTGGGTTCGTGTAGTGTTTTTACGAAAAAAAAGGTAGTTGTTGTTCCATTTTTTCTCATTCAAATTTGTTGTTCAAAATTATCCACTACTTCTCATCATAACTATTTTATTGTCTTGAAGTGTGAGATATTATCCGCCTATGATAAGAACAAAACAAGAATTGTGCAGATGAAAATAAGTACTATGTAAGATATCATTTTTAAAATTTTAACAATAACCAAAAAAAAAAAAAAAAAAATTAATTACAATTTTTCAGTGTGCATTGTGATTGGGAATTCAAGGGAAAAAAAATAAAATAAAACCAAGTTTTACTAAAAAAAAAGCCCATCCTAAAAAAAAGAAAAACCAACTTTTTTTAGATTAACGGGAAAAACCCAATCTAGCCTCTATAAAAACCCCGTATATGTTTAATTATTTTTCTTTTTTCCTTTTTGCAAATCAAACTATTACCTCATTTTATGGATTTTTGGAAAGATGGTTAAGTCGGTGATTTTTTACAGCTTGGAGTTGGATTGAAATCAGGTGAAGTCTGGAGAATTGGTCATTTGTGAAAGGTACAGTTAGTGATTCTTGGATGTCCCGGTAAGGATGGTGATGGGGTAGGTGGTCAGTGACTGCATTATCAAGAACATGATATAACGAGACTTTCTCTGCAGTCCTTGCCCCAATGGGGGGAGTCAAGAACCATTGTATTTGCCAGGTAGACCATGCATGTTGAATGGTGCAAAAAATGTGTTGTGTAGAGAACTTGAGGTTTTGAAAGATAATACTATTGCGCAGGTGCCAAACAGTGTAAATAACAGCCGTGAATTGTGAAAGCATTTCATCCTTAAGATGGGGATTAACTGAGGAAGTTTCCCACATGAAAATAAAGAAACTAGGGGACATGGGAACATAAACGTTGGTTGTTATCCAATTGATTGGGATAGGAGACATATTCCAAAGGCGTTCAATCACTAGGCAAAGAAAAAAAAAATGGGTGACATCTTCTTTCTGATTTTGGCAAAAGACACAACAATCATCAATGGGCATATGAATCCTGGATAGGTTTGACATGGTGGGGAGCAAGTTTTAGGAGACTTTCCATAGAAGGAAAATAGTGCTTGCAGGGGCTTTAACTCGCCATAATTCTCTAGTTATTCTAGGGTGAATAAGCAACAGGGTAGGAGAGGATGTAGAGGTTGAGGTTTATAGTGCTTTAGAAACAAAGGCTTTGGTTGCATTTTTTTAATGAAAATAGCCCCTTTTTGTCGAACTTCTAGATGAGAGTGTCAGGGGAAAGCGAGGGTCGTATGAAATTATCTAAAATATCCTAGGCCACTGGGAAGGGAATAACGATCTGATAAGATCAACATTCCAATGAAACTAATGTTCTGTGGAGTGTATCAAAAGATTCGGGATTTTGTGTATGGAGCTCGAGGGAATTGGCTGTTGGAGACAATTTGTCAAGAGTAAACCTGGTTTAATCTAACAATCTTCCAAAGATCAATCTCATTGCTTGACATAATTTGCCAAAGGAGATGTCTTTTCATTTTGTTCAGAGGAATGAGGTTGCCTCTCCAAGAGAAAGAAGCAATGCTAAGAGGTTTAGAGAGCTGAAAAATGCTTTTGTGCCTAAAGTAGATTGTCTTGAGTTGTAAGGTACATGGGTTTGTTGGCTGGGACATGACCCGCCATACATTCTTTGACATAAGAGCAAAATTCTTGTGTCTGGAGTTGGGGATGTTTAGACCACCCAAGTATTGAGGTATGCCGATTCAGTCCCAAATGCAAAGGTGTTTCGCCTTACTGTTCTCTGCCCCATTCCACCAGAAATCTCGAACTAGGGAGTCAATGGTAGTAGTAATGGAAAAGGGGAATAAGAAGTTTGCATGGTGTAGACCGGGATAGAATTAATGACTGTTTTAATCATTACCGTTCTACCCGCTTGGGATAAGACTTTAGCTTTCCAAGAAGAGAGTTTATTATTAATTGTGTCAACCAGGAAGCAAAATCGGAAGCTTTCTTTTTTGATAGGAGAAGAAGGGTGCCAAGGTATTTCTCTTTTAGAATAGAATTTGGATCCAAGAATTTTATTGATCATTTTGCCATCTTTGGGATGAACATTGGAGCTATAAAACATAAATGACTTGTCAAAATTTACTGCTTGACCAGAGGGTGAACAATAATTTGCCAGAATATCCTTCACATAATGAGCTTTAGCGAGTGAAACTTGACAAAAAATATAAGATCATCAGCGTAGAGAAAATGGCTGATGGAGGGGGAGTGACGTCTAATGTGAATGCTTTTGAGTAATTTACTTTTTTCAGATAGGACCAGAAGACGGGAGAGGGCCTCCGCCACCAGGATGAAAATGTAGGGGGGAAGAGGGTAATCCTAACGGAGTCCTCGAGAAGGTTTGATGCTTGAGAGGGGAGTCCTACTAAGAAGGACGCGGAAAGAAGAAGTGGAGATGCATTGGTTGATCATATTTATCCATCCTTCTACAAAACCCAATTGTTTCAAGATTTTGAGCAGAAAATACCATTTCACTCTATCGTAAGCTTTGGCCATGTCAATCTTAATTGTCATCCAATTTTTTTTTTATGGTTGTGCTTTATTTGAAAAAAAAATGTTTCATGGGCTAGATTGACATTGTCATATATGGAATGACCTTTGAGGAAAGCCCCTGATTGGGTGAAATGATGTTGTCCAAAAGGGGTTTCAATCGGTTGGCAAGTATGTAAATTACATTGCACAAACTGATTGGTCGGAATTTGTCCGGGGCGGTTGGGTTTGAGATCTTGGATATTAAAGCTAAGAAAGTCTCATTAAGCTTAAAGTCCAGGGTATGGGAAGTGAAAAAATTAACCACCACTTCAATTACATCTTCTTTAACAATATCCCAGTAGTGTTGGAAGAAGAAAACGTGAAAACCATCAAAGCCAGCAGCTTTATGACTGCCTATATAAAAAATAGTCCTCCTGATTTCTTTCTCATTGGGAATTGCAAGAAGGGCCTCATTATAATGGCCAGAGATTAAGGTTTGGAAAAGTGTTAGGGTAGCTGGCTGTGGCTCAAGCTGAGAGCATTGAATTTTTTTTTCAAAATAACCATTAAGAACTTGACCCATAAAAGATGGGGCGGGTGTTAGGTATTGAATTCATCCTTGAGACGAATGATAATATTTCTTTTGCGACAGATCAGGGAAGAGAGATGAAAGAATTTGGTATTCTTGTTACTGTCCTAGAGCCACAATTCACCCAACTTATTCTTCTAGAACAATTCTTCTCTCATATACAACTCAGAGAGACGACCATCCAAGATAGAGATGGTAGAAGCATTGACCAGAGAAGGTGGGGAGTTTCATAATTTATCCAAGGTAGCAAGGGTATCCTTGATATTTTGGTCAATGTTACGAAATACTTGTTTGTTCCAACGGGTCAGGCTGTAGCTAAGCCTCTTTGTCTTGAGATGGAAGTTGTGAGAGGGAGAAGGAAGATGTCTAAGAGTCTAGGAAGATTGGATAAGCTTGCGGCAACTCTGGACCACATGTGAAAGAAGCGGAAAGGTTCCCGACTTGCATTAGCACTAGAGACAAGGTCAAGTGAAAGTGCTCTATGATCAAAAGATGAGGTATGGACAGTTCGAGCCAAGGCTGATTGGAAGAGTTTCTTCCATTCCGTAGGAACAAGAATACGGTCAAGTTTTGCTTTAATTCCATGGTGATCCTTTTTTTTATTGTTCCATGTAAACTGGGATCCATTGAGAGGGAAATCCAAGAAATCATGAGTGGTCATAAAATCCCTAAGTTGTTTGACCGTGGAGGATGTAACTTTTCTACCTCCAAGTTTGTCCCTAGGAAGAGCAAGAGCATTCAAATCTCCTATGACAATGGTAGGAGTGTTGTGAAAGAGCATAAAGTTGAGTTAAAGTTTGCCATAAGGGGGTACAGAGGGATGGGTTTGGTTCTCATAAGTGAAAATAACAGACAAATTATCTTGAGCATAATAATTATCAACTGAGCAATAAAAATAGTATTTTACAAGAAGAAATAATAGTGAGGGAGATACCTTCCTTCCATAAAAGAGCAAGACCATCAGAAAGATCAGAAGTCGTTATTGAAGCTCCATATTTGTACCTAGTTGTCATCGTATGCGATCCATTCTAGAAGATGTTGTTTTTGTCTCGCAAATGAAGATAATGTCTGAATTGGACTTGCAGGAAAGGGTCTTCAGTGTTTGGAAAGCACATGGCGACCCCATGCCCCTTGCGTTCCATGTAAGAATCATGGCGACTGCGGCGACCCTTCTATAGCGGTCACCTGTTCCTCTATAATAAATGCAGGAGTTGTAGATGGTTGACTAGAACACTCATTTGAGCTAGATTGTGGGATGTGATCTGAGGAGGTTAGATGGATTTTTGCACCAGTGAGAATAGTAGACCTATGGGCACGTGTTGGGTATAAGTGATAGTGTCTTGTAGGGGTGGCACGGGACGGGATGTGCCTCATCCCTATCTCATTCCGTTTGTTTGAGATCTGGACAGGATATACCTCATCCCGACCTCGTCCCATTCCAAACAGGTTTGGGACAGGACGGGATGAGCATGTACCAAATAGTTCTTTAATAAAAAATAACAAAATAATTTTATCTCACATTCCTCACACACCAATAATATCAAATTTATATACATATAACTTTCATCATAAATAATAATAAATATTAAATAAACAAAAATTAAACTTCATTTAAATTTCATGATTTACTTCATTTAGATATGATTTAGATTTCATTTTGAATTTCATCTCACATTGATTTAATTTCAACATATCCTAAACTTTCATCTAGAAAACTATTTTGATTAAAATTAATAATAATTGATGCGTCTAAAAATCATTCTTTTGTGAGTCTTACTAGCAAAACAATAGTTAGACTTCCAAGGACCACTTTTTTGGTGGCCGAAGGCACTCTGATTCTTAAGTTAGTAACTCTGTTGGAAGAATGATGTAAATCAAGACAAAACTCTGTTCAAGTTGCATACCTATGTCGAATGTTTTCTTTACCCTTTATAATGACCGTGGTTAACTCTCTGCGTGAGTTAAGAATGTGAGGCGCAACAGAAGGAGATGTTTCTTGTAACAGTCTCCTCCTTAATGGAGATGCGTTCGAGGAGGCATAACTCCTCCACAACTCTTTTTTGGTGCAACATTCCTCTTCTTTATGAGAGAATTTGTGTCGGGCTTGGATTTGGGCTTTGATTTATTTGGTCTTGGATTCGGGCTCTGTTTTGATTTCCTCATTGGCGGGCCTCGTCCGGACCTCTATAGTTGGCTTTATTATTCCTGGGCTTTATGAGTTGGCTTAATAGATTGGGCGTTGTATTCTCGTAATAGATCTTTATGCCATGTGTACGACCGTGATGATCAATCTATTTTGATGTATCATCAACTACTCCCCCTTAGTTAGTGGGTATGTTCACGTATCCACTAACTGTGTGATGGTTGGCATTTCGATTGCACTTTTGCACTGAACTTAATGTTTAATAACTTTCGGTTGGTTGATCGTCTCGATTACATCGTTGTCTGTTCGTTTTCCCGCACATTTTCTAGGAGTTTTGGTGTGCCATTCTATCCTGTATGTCGCTCCGTGAGCAATCTCTTCCTTGCCCGGTTGTATAAAAGTTGTTGTGGCTACTTTGCCCCCTTCTTTACGCCATCTTCGCTGTTAGTGTAATTTTTCTCTCCTATTGCCTTTTTTTGTCTTTTCTTTCTTATTTGCGATGTATGTCGGTGACCTACTGGAAGGTGATCAACTTTCTACTTGTGAGGCTCATTTTTCCCTAAATAAGGCTTCTCAAGCTACTTTGGATAGTGTCCGTTCCAACTATGCTTTGCCCCTCCGACCTTGAAATCATTTTCCCTCATGAAAACGACAGTCTTTTTTGCCTGAGGAAGAGATATATCACATTTTACCCTTGCATGTTCTATGTTGGTCTTAAGTTCCCAGTTTTGGAGCTATTCTGGTCGTATCTAGATTTCGTGGGTATTCCTCTTGCTCAAATGGGCCCGAATGGTTGGAGGGTTATGGTTTCCACGTATGCCAGGGCCATTCTTTCTGGTATTCCTTTAACCGCTAGAATCTTGCATTCTTTGGTGAGGTTTAGCATGAAATCCAACCGTACCTATTTCCTTCATTCTCTTGCGTGTTTTGCCAATCTCCATAATGACATTAAAGGTTAGTCGCGGAATTGGTTGTATGTGTTTGTCGACTCCGGCTACTTCAATTTATGGGGCCTGCAAATAGTAAGGTTTTTTCGTGTTTCTATCAAGCACTAAAATCTGCAATTGACCACTAAAAAGCAAGTTATCAGCAAGCGTTTCTTGGAGCTTTCGGTAGTTTCTTTGGTCGCCTATCTTACTGATGATATGGTAAGGCGCGGTGGTCTATACAACATGAATGAAGCCGAGCATACCTTGTTAACCGAAAGGCAGGTCGCAGAGATTGTTGCCCGTGTGGCCGCTGTTGAAGGTGATGACATTGTCATTGATCAGAAAGTGAGCTCGGGCGTTACTGATCTCAATGCTTCTGTCCGTAGCGCTACCGGTCCTTCTAGGAAGAGAAAAGTACCAAGGCCTGTTAATCAGTCGAAGTGGTTGTTACAGCCTTTTGATCGTGTTCCGAAGAAGAAACGGTTTGTTGACTATGTGTATCGTACATCTCTTTGTTCGGGTTTTGTTGATAGAGAACCTTCTAGGGAAGACTGTTGCTCTCTACATGAGGCAAGAGAGATGAAGTTGGCTTTGGTGAGGAGTGAGAAAGATATCGTTCATCCGCTGGACGATGGGGAAAATAAGCTTCTCTCTACTTATGGCGGCCTTGATGCTGCCAAGTGTTCTGATGAGATCCTCAGTACTTAGATGACAAGATGCTCCAGTTGGATGTTGTTCAATCTAAGGAGTTTGGCAATCGTGATCGAGTTCCCGAGGTGCAGTCTCTTCCTTCCTCCCCCTCATGTTGGTGGAGGGGTGGGATCCCTCATTCCACATCCTGTTTGGGTTCTTCTGCTCCCGTTGGGACCGTTGATCATTTCGTTTCTGCTGAACGACAAGAGGGTGATGGAGGTTTTTCTGTCGATCCTTCTTCTTTCCCGATTGTGGGTGGTGGTGGTTCCTTCATACTATCGGATCCTCATGTTCTTCACTCGCAGGTCAATTGGAAGAAACCTACTCCTGAAGAGATTCATGTCAAATTAGATGGGAAGTTCTGCTGGTTTTCTTATCTTGGTGTGCAAGATGGAGCACGTAAGCTGATTTATGAATGGCACAGACGGTCAGTGGAAAGGCCTTCCATGTCCATGCTAAACCTGAATCTAGCTTCATCTTGAGGATGATGTCAGGCTTATTATGGACGGGATGACCCATCTTGCCTATGCGGGAGTGATGGGTTTTAGTCATCCTTGTGATTTCTCTGGAAAGGAAGCTCTCTATGCTTCTATTGGTATCCTCCCATGTTCTTTACCAGTATTGGCCCTCATTAGATAATATTGAATAGAGTTTGGCTCTCATTACAAATTTTAATTGAGTATGATCATTATTTCTAAGAGACCCATCTGGTCAACTACATTGCCTGTTTAATATTTATCTATGGACTCAAATGCCACCATTCTAAATGCACGTGCCTTTCATGTATGAGATCCACAAAACCCATAAAATGATCCAAATGTTAAGAGGTTTAATATCCCTCCCGAGGTTATCCTATGGTTGGCACATAAAAAATAAAAAAAAACCTAAAATCTACATGCCATCTAGTCACGTCTGGTAAATCAAAAAATCATTAATCTAGGCAACGGTAGCCAGGAAATAGAAAGAGGTATAAAAGGGGTATGTGTACAATATCGGGCAAGGAGTGCGAATCAAAAAATCAAAGTAATGAGGACGGACTGCTCCTCTTCCTTATCTAACTTTTATGCAAAAATGGGTCAACAAATGAATCCTTCTTTGGTTCCCATCACTGGTGACTCATAGGTACCAATCATGTTTCCGACACTTGCTTTAATTTGTGACACTGCCCAATGAGTAAATCAAATTTGTTCTTCATCAATTAACAACAATATATTTTCAAACACATATTAGCCTTATCATGTTGGTGGATCACACCAACTAAGAGAGTAATGGTGGTGGTATAAAAGATATTAAGGAGAGGTGGGTTGGATTTATGGAGGTGAGAGAGGGAACAACGAAGGAGTTAAGTTGGGTTGGGCTTTACAGAGAAGTTGGAGAAAATAAGAATGATAGAGATGGTAGACTTTTAAGGTTTTATTTTTTTTTAGACCAACTATAGAATTACCACGAGATTAGGATTAAAAATTGTAATCTTTGCATCACTTTTACGGGATGTGGTTGACTCGTAAATAAATTTAAAATAGTCAATGTGGTTGACTTAATGGGTCTGTTAGGGGGTTGACTCAATTAAAATTTATAATGAGGGCCAAACTCTATTCAAGATACAGTAATCCAATGCGATACCAGCTTAGCGGCATGCTTATGGCGATGGTATCACACGTTCATGGTTTGAACCCTGCCGATGACATTTGGGGACTTGTTCGAACCCTGCAAACAACATTTTGGGAGGGAGGGGGTAAGGCATAATAAAAAAAAATAAAAATAAAAAACCCTTTTTATGAATTGCCTTAAAAAAGTACAATTTTTCAATGTTTATTGCCATGTGCATACTTTTGTTTTGTAGAAATCTCCCAATCCTGTGTCTTTTGCAAGGATGGTAGTTTTAAATGATGATAATACTTCTAAATTAAAAATAAAATAAAATTATTATAGAATATGCAAGAAGCTTATAAACTCCGCCCGTTGCAACGGCCGGTCCCAAGCCCGGATAAAGAAGGAGGGTTGGTGTTAGACTTGTGATAGTCAACCGTAAAAAACCCATCAAATCCTTTTTTATGGAATTTGGTTCAAAAAGATTAATGCAGAAGGATAGGGCGTCTCCCGCTATAAGTGACGTGCTGCACCTACGCTCGGGTGTAGTGACAAATGAGCAAGGCGCGTTGCAGCGAAGCCCGGCTGTAGTGTTAAATAGGCAAGGGTTATCGCACCATTCTGGACGGGGGCGAGTAAAGAAGCTAGTCCAGGTTAGAGCTAGAGATAGAATGATTAGATTAGCCTCTTAGAACATAGGAACCTTGACGGGAAAGACAATAGAATTAGTGGATGCCCTGCGTAGGAGGAAAGTAAACATAGTTTGTCTTCAAGAAACAAAATGGAAGGGGAACAAGGCTAAAGATTTAGGAGGAGGGTTCAAACTCTTCTATTCTGGTAAAGATGGAACTAGGAACGGGGTGGGAATAGTGGTAGATAAAGTTTTTAAGGATGCAGTAGTCGACGTTAGTCGGTTTGGGGATAGAATCGTAAGTATTAAATTAGCTTTAGAACTAGAAATAGTGCATGTTATTAGTGCGTATGCACCCCAAGTGGGTTTGGACGAGGAGACTAAGAAGGATTTTTGGGACTCTTTAGAGGAGTTAGTTTTTGGAATTCCCTCTTCCGATAGGGTTTTCCTAGGCGGGGATTTGAATGGCCATGTCGGTAAGGATAAAGTTGGGTATGAGAGGGTACATGGAGGTCAAGGCTTTGGGGATCGGAACACTGCGGGGATTTCTATATTTTGCTTTAGCTCAGGATTTTGGGATCGTAAATACGTTTTATAAGAAGAGGGAAGATCACTTGGTGACCTTTGCGAGTGGGCGCAATAGAAGTCAAATTGATTATTTTCTTGTGAGGAGACACGATTTAGGTAGGTGTAAAAATTGTAAGGTTATACCAGAGGAGTGTCTGACAAACCAACATAGGCTGTTAGTTCTCGATTTTTGTCTTAAGAGTAGGGGTCGTATTGCGCTAGCACAGGTTAGACCGAGAATTAAGTGGTGGACCTTACAGGGAGATGTGTGCAGAAATTTAGAAAGATGATTTTGGGTGGCCAGTCAGTTTCAGAGGGTTGGGAGAATCTAGAACCAAAGGATAGGACTAGTAGCGCGGATCTTTTTGAACATTTGGTAAACCGAATAAGAAGATGTGCGAAGGAAGAGTTAGGAGAGGCCAAAAGAGGAGGTTTATATGGTAAGGAGACATGGTGGTGGAACGCTGATGTGCAACAAACCATTGCGAAAAAGAAAAGATGCTTTAAGGTGTGGCAAAAAGATAGGTGCCTAGAGTCTTATGAGCTTGATAAGCAGGCTAAGAAGTTGAGTAGTAAAGCAGTAGGGGAAGCTAAGAAGAGAGCGTATGATGATCTTTATAATAGGCTAGGTACGAAGGAAGGGGAGAAAGATATTTTCAAGATAGATAAAGCTAGATAACAAAAAACTAGGGACTTGAGTCATGTTAAGCATGAGGATGGAAGAGTTTTAATGCAGGATAAAACTATTTTAGATAGATGGAATGATTACTTTTGGAACCTACTCAATGGAACACATTGTATGGGAATTAAACTTGGAGGGGTATGCTTCACAGGAAGGGAGAGATCAAGTGTTCCATCGCAGAGTTAATGCCACAGAAGTGAGAGAAGCTTTAAAAAAGAATGAAGACAGGGAAGACCGTTGGACCGGATAATATACCAATTGAAGCATGGAAATGTTTGGGAGAAGTTGGGATTCAATGGCTAACTAAGCTCTTTAATAGGATTTTGGAAACTAGAAAAATGCCAGATTCATGGAGGCATAGCATTGTGGTATCAATTTATAAGAACAAAGGAGATCCAGAATTGCTCGAACTATAGAAGGATAAAGCTTATGAGTCATTCGATGAAACTTTGGGAGAGGGTTATAGAACGAAGACTTAGGAGTTTAACCACGGTTTCGGAGAATCAATTTGGATTTATGCCGGGTAGGTCTACTACGGAGGCCATCTTCCCGCTTAGGCAAACTATAGAAAAATATCAAGAGGCATGTAAGAGTTTACATATGGTTTTTTATTAATCTGGAGAAAGCATATGATAGGGTCCCCAGGGAGTTAATTTGGTGGGTGCTTGAAAGGAAGAAAGTGTCTCAATGTTATGTCGATATCATTAAGGATATGTATGAAGGGGCTGTAACAAGTGTTCGCTCAGTAGGTGGGATGTCCAGTGAATTTCCAGTGTCAGTAAGACTACATCAAGGGTCGGCGTTAAGTCCATATCTCTTTGCTTTGGTCATGGATGAGTTGACGAGACATCTGCAACAAGATGTACCTTGGTGCATGTTATTTGCAGATGATATTGTCTTAATGGATGAGACTAGTGCAGGTTTAGGTCAGAAATTAGTTAAGTGGAGGAAGGGTTTAGAGAGTAAAGGTTTTAGAATTAGCCGTTCGAAGACGGAGTATCTAGTGTGCAA
Organism: Berberis vulgaris; assembly: GCA_963556465.1. Taxonomy (NCBI): domain Eukaryota; kingdom Viridiplantae; phylum Streptophyta; class Magnoliopsida; order Ranunculales; family Berberidaceae; genus Berberis; species Berberis vulgaris. The sequence goes on along the minus strand of OY747137.1, from coordinate 26,274,754 downwards.
CTTTGGTTGTGAACCACGAGGGAGAAGTAATGCAATTGAGATCGAAGGTGTAGAGGTCCCAGAGTGTGAGGCTTTTCGATATCTTGGATCTATAATTCAAAAGAGTGGGGCTATTGGAGAAGATGTAGACCATAGGATTAAAGCTGGTTGGTTGAAATGGACAATGGCGTCAGGAGTATTATGCGATAGAAGGATGCATGCATGGCTAAAAGGGAAATGTTATAAAACAATTGTTCGACCAGCCATGCTATACGGTTCAGAATGTTGGGCTACTACGGGACAACATACGCATAGGATGGCAGTAGCAGAAATGCAAATGTTAAGGTGGATGTGTGGTAAAACTCGTAAGGATAAAATTAGAAATGAAAGAATTAGGAGATACTTAGGTGTAGTGCCCATAGAGGACAAAATTAGAGAAAGACGTTTAACTTGGTTTGGTCATGTGCGGAGAGGAGACCAAGCACGACGCCAATTAGAAAATGTCTAGATTGGCAAGTTAATGGAGGGTATAGACGGAGGGGACGACCATTGAAAACATGGATGAAAGCGGTGAATGAAGATATCATTGAGCTTGGATTAGACGAGGATATGTGGGAAGACCGCATTGCTTGGAGAATCAAAATCCATGTAGCTGGCCCCGAAAATATCGGGAATGGGCTTTGATGATGATGATTATGATGATGATGATGATGATGCAAGAAGCTTATAGTGGATGTCCACCAACCACCTCTTGCTATGAAGTGGCATGTACTTGCCTCAAGTGAAGATATGTGTCATCATTTGACAAAAATCAATTTGCCTACAAATAGGCTCAAATGGGTTTCATGTGCATGGTGTGAGAAAAGTATATGATACAGAGAGATGTTTATAGAAACATAGAGAGAATTAATTAAAAAGAGTAAATGAAATCGAGATTTATTTTCTTAGTTGAATTATTTTCTTTCATTTACAACACGTTATCAACACGAAGCTCTTACCAATTGAGAGTACGAAGTTCCACCCAATTGAGCAATATGTGATTATTATATTTCACTTTGATCTAAGGGTATATGAGCACGAAGCTCGACTTTGGGTAATTTTTTTCCACTTTTGTTTTTTCAAACTCTTTATTCAAAAGAGTTTAGAGGTAAATTATTCAAACTAGAGCTTATAATTTTATGATTTTTATTGTGACTGTCTATAATATGTATTACATTTAGCGGATGTTGCCTTACAAGAAAACACAGTTTTCATGGTGGCGTTTCATGCTTAGTGGATGTTGCCTCATCACACACATCATAGTATCACACATATGTAGGAATAGAGGTTAGAATAACAATAGAGTCTTTCACTTCGACTCATGTGGTGTTTGGTAGATATCATTGATGATGGTACTAATAATTAAACAAATTATAGGATGGATTTTATCATGAATATACCATTCACATTAGGAGAAAAATCCAACCCAACCAAGAAGAAAAATACCCAAAGTTGAGATAGCATATAATTCTTTATCGGTTTCTTCCGTTTCTTCTCTTGACATTGATTGTCCCCAAAATTGCCTTCTAAAAAAACAACGAAAGGTGAGTGTTGCTAGCCAATGGCGTTGACTCTCATCTCAAGGTCTTCTAAGGCGAACTCTAGCTCCCATAGGCAGAATCATCAAGTTTCTCAAAACCAAAAACCACACCAAACTCGTTGGCGCAGGTGCCCTCGTATACTTCCGCGTCGTGCTCGAGTACCTTGTTGTTGAAGTTCTTGAGCTTGCTCATGGTTTCACATTAACTTGTTTTTCATCAAACTATTAGATTATTTTCATTAAATACATCCAACTCATAGGCTTCTTTACTTGGCCCAACCTCAAATATCTCTAGCATGTTTTCTCTGTTGGAGCTCCCCATCTCTTTGTGTTGTTTTCCTCACTGAGTTCTCATAAAACGCTAAATCTTGTTGAAAATTGGGTAAAGAGACTAGACATAGAGTGTAGGGAAATTAGCATGCCAAACATCAAAGTATGTGTAAGAGACTAACCTGTCTACGAAACAATGTTTGTTTTTTCTGATAGTTTGGCAAATGAAGCAAATAATAAATAAAGATATGGGTGGTAAGCTAGGTGGTGTTGAATTAAGTTCATTTGGCTGGGATATATATGCTCGTGTATCATTATTGAACGAGGTGTTGAATGTTGTATTGTATGCTCTCAATGTGATTCCTACCTATGGTATATTCAGTTCATCAAATTACTGTGAGGTGAGGGCATAATTGCTTTCATCCAAATTGGTGTTTATTATAATCACTTTGTTGTCAAACATGAATCTTTTGACAAGTATTGCTACTTAGAGTACGTAAGCAATATAGCACAAGTGTTGTTTGCTTTAAAACGGGCTTACTTAAAATAACTTTTTCTGAAGCAAAACAGATTTGGTATGTAAAGAAAGTTAATTATACATGTATTTTATACACCTAACCATATAAATTTCGTAAAATATATTAATATTTGGGCTTTATTTCTTAAGTGAAATGTCACGTACATTACACACCTCATAGCGAGTTATTCTATTGACCAAGTGGCGCACCTCTTATGAGTGAATAAATTATATAAAAATGGAAACTCCCGAAGTAGTAACCATGATAATGGCTCCAAAAGAGGTAGTCAAACAATCACTCCAGCAGAGGTGATTATAACAATTACTTCATCAGAGGTGTTTACCTCAGCAGAAATAGTCATAACGCTTACCACATGGTTCAAAGCTCTTGCCTAATACAATAATAAAATTATTGCAAAGGATACTGAAAATCCTTCTAGAGATGACACTTGTCATATATGTAGTAAATGTGGATATTGGTCACGTATTTGTCATGCACTAATAGAGACAGTAGAGAAATATCGAAATTCCATTAAAACCAAATAGACAACTTAAATACAATGGGAAGATAATAGTTACTATTCCTTTCATTATTTGGATTTACTCCCGTTGTAGTAAAATCGAGAGTCTTACTTTACTCATGGTTTTGAGTTAGTTACTTATATACGTACTTATAAGATCAGACAAAGTTATCGAGAGTCTCTGATAATTTTTGTAGTAGGTGTAAATTTTAGCTGTCAAAAAGATAGAGATAGAGAAAATGTAAAACATAAATAACCCCGAATATGACACAACTTCAGCAAAGGTAGCCATTAGTCAAATTAATCACCCCAGCAGCGGTTGCTACATGTCTCAAACTTATTTTATAAACCACCTGAAGAGGTCTAGAACACCTGCTACTTGTGAAACATTAATATCATAGATAATGTTACAATAGAATATTTGCTACTACTTGTGAAACATATGCAATATATTGTGTTTTGTTAAAATTAATTAATACATACATTTTCTTTGAAGGTATGGTTTATAAACTGCAAATTACGAACAATCATATTTGTGCCACTACCCATAATTTATTGACATGTCAGAAAAATTTCTCAACACTGGCCTTTACGATACAAAGGGTGTCTGTCATAGCTGGACCTATGTAATTTCTTGATGGCTCTGGAAGGGCCCGCCATTTATTATTGCAGTTTCTAAAGAAACTTGTTTATGTCAACATATATGCATCACATCTAATGTTGGAAGCCTGAAGCTTACATTAGATATGTATGTATAAAGCTTGAAGCTTACATTTTCAAGATATGCATTACATCTAATGTTAGAGATAATTTTCATTAACTCATTGGGATTATAACACTCTCGGAGTTGTTATATCATACACAAGAAGCTTCTACACGGTAACTATTCCGTTATACGTTTTCACCTTGTTGGAAAAAATTTACTTATGTAGTCTAGACTACCTAATAGTATCTAGGAACATACAATATTGCATATTGCTAAATTGCATAGTGTGACTCTATTCCCACCGTTATGGAGAGATATGGAGATAAAACGGTGTGGAATTATAATACTTTCATTTTGCCTCATTTGGATCATAAAATCATATGTGTCAGCTATGAGTACACTTGCTCCCTAAAGGACAGAGCTCAAATAAGGAAGCTAGTGAATCTACGACATGCTAGAAGCGTGATAAACACCTGCTAGAGTTTGTATCCCTGAAGTACAAACTTAGAATAAGGCAATTAATGAATCTGTCGCACATTAGAGCGAGACAAACCTATAGGTTCCAAAGATTCAACTCTTTGAAAATGGAGAATTTGTAAAATTCATGCCTTAATGCTCCTGAAGAAGCAATGCTTGAAACTATGCAAAAGTTGTACAGGCTCCATAAGAAGTTGCACATGATTCTCCAGAAGTAGCATGACATGACGCTCTATAAGAGGTCATAAAGCTTCAGCAGTAGCAGTACATAATGCTCATGAAAGAGGCTATGGCTCCAGCAGTACCATTATATAAAGCTCCTGAAGAGGTTATGGCTCCAACAGTAGCATGACATAACGCTCCCAAAGATGTTATGTTGAAAATCCCTGGAAAAGACTCATATCCCTACATTGACAATGAAAGCCTCTGAAGAGGATCAAGCACCTAATAATAATGAGATCTAAATATATTCATGAGAAAGTTGATATCAAATCAAATGGTCATCGATGACAAATTCACATATATGATAACTACCAAATTATCAAAAGGCAATGATACTGATATTAAATCACGTATATATAAAGTCGACAAATAAATGATTGGCCAAATGGTAATATAATGTCCAAAGTGGCATTAGGTCCACTAAAACGAAAATATGTTGTCCAAGTGGAATTGGGTTCTCTTGATAAATGTGGTATATTTGAACCTATAGTACGAACACCTAAGTGTACCTGTTGGTTTCAAACGAGTGTTTGTAAGAAAACAAATTGAGAAAATGAGACTGTCAGATATAAGACAAGACTCATGGCACAAGGGTTCCTGCAGAAACCCGGCATTTGATGAAATATATTTTCGGTTGTGGATATAACTACATTTCCATTAAATCTTGTAATTTCTGAAAACTTGATGTGCGACTTATGAATGTTGTAACTACTTATTTATAGGGGAATCTAGACATAGATATTTATAAATCGCTGAAGGATTTACTTTGCCTAAAGCAAAGCCATGAATTAATTACTCAATACAAGTAGAAAATGTTTTATACGATTTGAATCATTCCAGAAGAATGTGGTATAATTATCTTAGTAAATATCTGTGTAAGGAAGGTTATGCAAATTTGATTGTGTCTTTATTAAGAAATTGTTAATTACTTTTGCCGTACTAATAGTTTGAGACAATAATATAACTCTTATTGAACCTTGAAAATAACATGAATTATATAACGACAAAATTTGCAATTAAAGACCTTGGAAGATCAACTTTTCTCTTGGCCTGCAGATTGAGTAAATTACTAGTAGAAATTGGTCCATCATATATTGACAAGATTTATAACACTTTTAACATGGACAACTCTCATCCATTTAGTATGTACATGGTCGTCTGATCTTTAGATCTCAAGAAAGACTTGTATCAACCAATTAAAAGATACTCAGTCCCAAATTAACATATCTGAGTATTATTGGTGCATTGTTATATTTGGCACCAAGTGCATAACTTGATATAATATTTTTTTTGTGCATTTACTACTGAGGTATACTACTAAGGTATAGTTTTGCACAGACTTTTAAATATTGGCATGGAATTACATGTATATATTTGTGGGATCATTAATACGAGTTTATTCCTGTGATTTAACTAACCACTCCCACCTAGTTGACTATGCAGATTCAGGTTCTTTGTTTAATCCTTATAAAGATAGCTCACAAATAGGTTTCGTATTTATGAGTTACTGTGTAGTTATTTCTTGGAGATCTATTAAACAAACTTATTGGTTGGTCAACTACAATATATGACAACAATATTGCATGTATTGTTCAAACACAAGAAAACTTCATCGAAGGTGGTTGAACGAAACACATTCCAATGCAGTTTCTCTACCCACATGAGCTTTAGAAGAACCTTGGGATTGAAGTCGAACAAATTTAGTATGGTGACAACCTTGCAGATCTCTTCATCAAATTGGTTTACATGATTGACCTGCACCGACATAATTTTCAAAGTAATTCTAGTTCTACTATCATGAGGGGGATTCTTTATCAAAAGGAGTATTCAGAAGTATACCCCCCAGTGTACATCCAGAAGTATGCTTCGAGATCATATAGAAGTGCATGTTGTACTCTTTTTCCTTCGACAAGATATTTTCCACTGAATTTTTCTGTCAAGGTTTTAACGATGCAACATTATGCGTATAGAACAACCTGAAGTATGCATATGTAGTGGTTGTACTCTTTTTCCTTCGACATGGTTTTATCCCATTGGGTTTTCCTATCAAGGTTGTAACGAGGCAACAAGGAGACAACAATGGTGGTAATACAATCTTCATTGCAAAAAAGATATACTCATGTACTCCAGAAGAGACGTGAATTTGAATGTTCTTTCAAAAATCGTTGCATGGTAATAGACTGAGACAGTTTACAATCTCATCCCTTTGATGTGATTATCAGAGGGAACATTCCATAAGAGGGACATGTTTTTTCCATAGACCTTTGACAATGTGTGTTGTACTTTTTTTTCCTCAATAAGGTTTTGTCCCATTAGGTCTTCCTAACAAGGTTTTGATGAGGCAACATTTCGCACATTTAGCAAGATTTCAAAGTTGCAATATATGATACTCTCTTTGGATATGATTTTTTCCATTGGATTTTCCTTTCAAGGTTTTCATGAAGTCAGTAAGGTGAACATCCAAGGGGGAGTATTATAGAATATGCTAGAAGCTTATAGTGGATGTCCACCACACTACAACAAAAGTCCTCTTTTATAGCATTTCACAATAGCGTTTTTCACACATTTGCTATAAAAGCCAATTTTTAGTTCCTATTGAAATCAGAAAACGCTATTAAAATTGGGCGGGATTTGAAAACGCTGAAGGCGCTCGCCCAAATATTGACATCGCGCGATTCTCCACTCCCTCCAACCTACAAACCTGCATCGACATCCTTCTCACGTCTCTCTCTCCTGCAATTCTCCTCCTCTATGTCTCCCTCTCATGTTGACATCCTTCTCATGTCTCCCTTTCCCTCTCATGTTGACATCCTGCATCGACATCCTTCTCATGTCTCCCTCTCCTGCAATTCCTATGTTGCTCTGGAGAGAACGAAACGAAGCAAGAACGACAACAACAACTGTCTCTCTGTTGCTCTCTGTTGCAGATATGGTTTGGTTTGAGTGTTTGAAGTAAAGGTACCTCTCTCTCTACTCCTTTCATCATCTTAATCTTCTTGTTCATTTTGATCACTTTTTCTCTAAAACCCAAACTCCAAAAACGTGCCCAGACAAATTTTAACTTAGGGTTTCTATCGATTGTAGAAGATTCGGGTTTGACCAAACATGAATTTGTGACACGGATGATGATCATCTGGGTATTGCAAAGTTTATAGCACTTTTCATAAATCCTCAATTTTTCGTGCACCCTTTGATGATCTAAGAAATGATGCCTAAGCCAAATTAAAGTATGGTTTGCACTACTGATGATCTATTAGGGTGGAAGGATTTTCCTAAATGGCTTAGGATTCTTCTCCTCGACGAAGATAGCATTTCTGCTGAGGAAATAAAATCTAAGCTTGAAGAGATGGACTATATTGGTTAGATTCTCTTTAAGTTTCTTAAATGTCTTCTTGCCTTGAAGTACATATCAATTTCTCATTCTTGAAGCTAGTGAGCTATCTGTTTACCTTTTGCACTCTTCTCTAAGCCTTATGGTATGTGATCATACATTTCTTTATCCTTAAAAGTTACATTCGGCTCCCACCACTTTAGAATAGTCATATGTAATTCTCACTAAAGAATTTGATTACCATATCTAGTTTTAGTTGATAAAATAAAAAAAGAGTTGTAGCACTACAATTTTAAGTTCTATATCTTTCTTCATGATACTAAAAGGATGCGTAAATAACATTGTTTCATAGAGTTTGTGGGAAATTGTTACAAAGTTGTTCAACTTTAGTTTTTTCATTAGGGGCTTCCATTTTATGACATTGTCTTTGGTTGCCAGATACATGTTTGTGATTTTTAATTCTAATCTTATTAGTAGTTCTCCAATATTTGTGAATCTATGAGGTTTGCTCCATGACTCCTTTATCAGTTTTGTATTATTAACATCATGTGCAATCTCTACAGTCGCCATATTTTGCAATGAGAATGAAGCATTGACAGCAATCTCAAGAGAACCTGAGAGCTTTCATGTTGCTATATTAGAGGCAAGGAAAGATTGAAAATCCTGAAGTTCAGACATTGAGATTTGCATACACATTCAGCATGTCCATTAATCCTGTTACTGGAATTGCATGTAAGCACGGGCAATCAGCATGGATGTTTCAAGTTCTTAGAAACATCTAAGGACTTACCCACCATCAGTAAGAATCAAATTAGATGTATTTCAAGTTATACACTATTCCTCTAATATACTATGACACAAAATTCATCAATGTCAACGAGTGTGTAACACAATAATAAGAGGATTTCCTTTTGTAATGATATTTCAATCAACATCTATTGCCAAAGTAACTCATATGGAATCAGTGACTTCAAACATTCAGTGTCTGAGCACCATGATGAAATGCATTGCAGTGAGTTTTCTTATATATCCTCCTATTTTACCCTAATGTATAAATTTATAAAATAGCATTTTTTTAATCTATTCTGAAAATGCGTTATTCTTTTAGCTTGGTGCAGCTGAGTTCCTTCCAAAACCATTATCTGAAGACAAACTCAGAAATATATGGCAATATGTCGGTCATAAGGTCAGTCTAAACTATAGTCCTTTCCAATATGTTGCACTAAATGGCAACACCTCATTCATAAGATAAAGAAGATCTAAGCGATTTGTCCCGAACAGGCTTTTAATGGTAGAGAAAGTGTCGTCCCGAAATCATTGAAGCCAATAAAAGAGACCGTAGATTCAATGCTTCAGCTCCAACAAGACAGTAATGAAGCTGATAATAAAAACTTGCTAGAAACTAATGATTCCTGGCAAGCCCATGAATGTGACCATGAGCAGCCAACCATAAGTGATAGGTTTCCGGCACCTTCAACTCCACAGTTAAAGCAAGGAGGCAGATTATTGGATGATGGGGATTGCCAAGACCTACTGAATTGCTCATTGGAAAAAGAGCGTGGAGATCTACAGGAAGAATCAAAATCAATCAAAACTGCTTTCAACAACTTAGTTGCAGAAACTAATTGTAACACTTCAGTCGCAGAAGTTAGTATTGCGGGACGCAGAGTTGATGCTGTCAAAGAGGAGGACTCACTTAAAGTATCTAAAATTGGAAGCAGTTATCTCAGCAACTATACAACAACAGTACAGTCAACTCAAGTAGTGAGAATGAAAACTCAAAGAAGGCATCTCCACAACAAGTATCATGTGTGAGCAAAGCTAATAGGAAGTAGATGAAGGTATTTGGTTTATGAAGGGTAAATCCGCTCTTCTTTGTACTGTATAATCTCCTCTTCAAAGGTTTTGATTAGTCTGATTCCAAGTAATATCTGAGAATGAAAATTATTTAACTTATGCATGCATTTGTCGGGATATCAGGTGGACTGGACACCAGAGCTGCACAAACAATTTGTGAAGGTAGTGGAGCAACTGGGTGTTGACCAAGCCATTCCTTCTCGGATCCTAGATTGATGAAAGTGGAGGGATTGACAAGGCATAATGTGGCAAGCCACCTCCAGGTTAGTTTTGAAAAACATTCCACCTAAAAGTATAATGTAAATGAGAACTTCTATGGCCAGAATTCGTAGTTTTTCTCTGTTCTGTTCACTGAAAGTTCCAAATAATGAGTTGCTATACTAGAAGATGAGGCCTGTAAGCCTGTTTCAAGAAGTGAGAATGGGGGAGGGACACATAATTCAGTATGTTCCTCATTGGAACTAGGGATTCTGGCTCTTTAGAATTTGAAGATCTATAGCGGTTACGACTTTTAGTATGCAATTATTATAACTAGGTCAGCTTGGTCTTTGGACAAAATATAATTTTCCAACTATAATCTACCTCTAAACTATGAATGGTTTGATTTTTTGCAGAAGTATCGGATGCATAGAAGGCACATTTTGCCAAAGGAAGAAGATCGAAGATGGCAACATCCAATGGACCCCATGCAAAGAGTTTATGCACAAAAACCCATCATTGCATATCCCACATACCATCCTAATCATGGTCTCCCAGCAAGCCAGTATTATCCTGTATGGGGCCATCCTAGCACCCATCTCTCTGGTGACCAAATGTGGGGTCACTCTGGCTACCCCGCGTGGCATCATCGTTTAGATATTTGGCCTTGGAAGACACATCCTATGGTAATGTCATAATCTTTACTGCAAGAATGCACTAATTCATCTTATACATAGCTATAAGAAGTGATTTGAGTCTTGAGTCTTAGTGTTATCGAGAAAGTAATGAACTAATATTACCTGATTACTATGAAATGTGCTCTTTAGGTTCTCATGTATTTCTAAATGTAAGATTCTTCTTGGAGCATTTCTTTTCATCATCCAATCTCAGCTGGCATAAAATTTTACAGCCACAAGCAAGGGAAAAGGCAGAGAAGGAGGGATTTGAAGTAAGTGTTGCCAAAACAAGTTTCAAGGCTGACACAAAGGCCCAAGCAGAAAATGAAGGGGAGGGGATTGCTAAGGTGAGTCTATTTTATTTCTGTCTTGCAATTTTGTTTCTTTGTCTTTGCTTCTAACACTTGCACACTATCCACAAAGTACTTTATGGAAATACTCTTTTTCACATGTTCAGCTCAACCTTGGAATTTATACATCAGATAAGACATCTGAGTTATCAGTTTTAGTTGATCGTGCTACTGGAGGTGCCAGCATTGAGGATGGAGAGTTGGAGCTAATGTTTCATAGGTAGGTAACACATCTGATTCTTAGTTGTCATTTTTCATTTTATCATTCTGAACTGATTACTCTTCATTTCTATCCCAATGAAGATTGATTAAGTCAACAAAATGATTAAGTAGTGCAGATTGATTAAGTCAACAAATGAATAGGTTTCAGGTCTTAAGTTCGAAAGGAAGGGGTGATTTTCTTTATCCTGTTTGGCCTCTATAGCACGATATTAATCTGCAGTTTCTCCTATAGTTTGCTTAAATGAGGAATGAAACAGATAATTATCCGATTGGAGAAACCAGAAATTCAAGCATTGGAAAAAGAGGGTAACAAGTCCGAAATCAGGATGAAGTAAATTAAGTCAGTCTAATTTATCTCGCTAAAGTACAAACATTCCAGATGTAAGTGGTATGTGTACTGAGCAGCGTAAGAGGCTAACCATCGTAGTAGAGCTTGTCTCCAATCCGTCGATAATATTCATGGATGAACCAACATCAGGTTTAGATGCTCGAACGACAACTATTCTTATGCTGCAGTAAAGAATATTGTTGGCACAGGAAGGACAATAGTTCTTTTTTACTTAATTTTTGGTAGATACTTTCAGGGAAAGTTGTATGAGACTAAGCTTATGTTTGCTTTCTTCAGGAACAATTTGAACCAGGTGGAACATTCTTACATTTGATAAGTCAATATCTTTTCTGGGAGGCGCCGGTTTCATTCTTTGTATAAAGATAAACTGAAGTTATGCTATGCAGGTATGGGAATTTACGGGATTAGTATCTTTTACTAGACATGTTTTGGATGTTTCAGTTCCTCCTTCAATAGTCTGTCAATGATTGCTACTGCTGCTATCCTCACTTGACTAACATTAGAAAATAAGATTTTGGAATGTACTTGAATGGTACCAATAGGATTGTTCCAAGAATTATGTATTTGGTATTGCTTCGTTGATTACTTGACAAATGTAAGGTTTATTTATTTTTATTTTTGGTTAAATTTTAAATCCTCATTGGAATTTTCATGATTTTACATGAAGTGGTGGCTTTTCAGACTCCAATATGATAAGAACATCAAGTAAGAATGAAACAGATCAAATATACTTTTGTTGATTGCTGTGATGATCTAGTATGTAAAACTGCAATAATCTATGTGCATCAGCAAATGTTTTCTTGGCCAAAACTGAGCAAGTTAGGTGATTCTATAAACATATTCATTCTCTAGATTGGATGTAGCATTGGTAGTATGTTCTTAGGAAAGCTGGTTGATTTCCTGGATATCCTTGTATCTCGACATATTGGACATTTTCGTTAGAAGTTTGCTATATAGATGTGTCTTATGGTCAGTCTTCCAATATACACAATTCTAGAGTTTACCTTTTCAATTTTACACTACAGTGACATTTGTGTTTAATGTGTTTTGATCAGGAGGAAGAGTTTTGACCCACGAGGGATATATCTGCAAATATCCTAAAATTTATCCTCTGTTTTGTTTATGTGAAATTATTGTGATATTTGCGATATATCCGATAATTTACAAACTGTTGTGACTTTACTCTTTCCCTAAGGGTGGAAACATTCAAATATTGTCAACACTGCTTCCAGGTAACATTCTTCTAATCTTTATGGAATCATTACAAAATTAAAAAAAAATTAAATAAAGAAGAAAAGAGTTCTTGTTTACTGAAGTTGCACATGACTATATTAGGGAAGGTGTTTTTCAATTAGGTAGTTATGGCGATCAAGTACTTCTTTAATCTCTTGCACCCCGTCCCAACCCCCTTAAGGAATTTTCTCTCTTTAAAATAAGTTTGTCAGTAAGCTAGACTTCCCCTTTCACTGGATGAGCAGTAAGTGAAACATTTTTTTCCATGTTTTGAAGGCAATTGCTGGTGGTGGAGGACGTGGAATGCGTCTTGCCAAGGAACCTGAAGAGTTTGTGAAGTTGTTACAGGTATTGCCCCGAGCACTTTTCTTTTCTCTTTTAAGTAAGCTTTTCTGACACTGCACCTTGATGATCTTTTCTTCAAGATTTGTTAGTACAAACATGAATTTGTTAGGAAACTAACAAGGACTCATAGTTATTATAAGGTAGCCTGAGATGATTTAAAAGCAAAAACAGCACCAGATATTACATAGTTCTTTAAAGGGGGACAAAACTAGCTCTGAACTGCTAGAACCTGGTTTATAAGTATTAATCTTGAATTGGCTTCTTTGAATGACAGGCAGCCAAAAGCGAGGCTGCAGCTGCATTTGGAAATGATGGAGTTTATTTGGAAAAATATATCCAAAACCCAAGGCACATTGAGTTCCAGGTACCACCTCTATTTGATGTGTGAATTTATTGTTCATTCAGTCGTCCCCGCGTTTGATTAACAACTAATGTGTCACTTGGTTGTACAGGTTCTTGCAGATAAATATAACAATGTTGTTCACTTTGGGGAGCGTGATTGCAGCATTCAGGTACAACCATTCCTTCCTCTCTTTCTTTGTCGATTTTTTCACTAATCACATTTGACACCTATAGCTTAATCTTAACTTGAAAGATATCCGTCCAATATTATGTATGTACTACATTGTCACTATGAACTATGTTAAAGGCAATGCTTAGGTGACAAGTCCATTCACCCAGCAATCTAGGCAGCCCAAAAGGATTTTGTCCCTTTTTATTTATAAATAGACTCAAAATTTACATCTTATTCCCTTTCTCTCTATTCACCTCCTAGAAACATGAAATAAAACTTCAAATTACACTAGAGTAATATGCATGTTATATATACTCATTTACTTCTGAAATACGTGTATACATGTATACCTCCCACAAACAACTTTTTAACTGTTTGTAAATAATTATTGATTCTAGTTAAAAATTTGTTTGGTGAATCCCTATGATGCTATGTATACCTATTTTTATGCTATGTATTCTAGGTTAATGTTAGTTTGCATTTCACTATAATCTTCCATATTTGTAAATTGTTTATCTTTTTTTTATGGTCATGTCTTGTTATGTACATGGCTTTTTGTCATTTCAGTAGTATGTTGATATGTAATGACAGTAATAAGTGTGTGTATAAATAAATAAATAAATAAATAAATAAATATATATATATATATATATATATATATTTTTCATTTTTTTTTTACTAATTAAATGTTATTTTGAGGATGGAAAAGCCATAGTTGGGCTGAGTGATTTCCCTATTACTTCCTGCGTAACTCGCTACTCGGTCCAAACTGACTAGCGACTAATGTTTGTGTAAACTGCATAAACAATATGTGAATTCTCAGCATCCTTGGTGTCTGCCATTAAGTGGTGTCCTAATAATTAAAGACTATACTTACCTATAAATCACATGGAAAAATAATTGAGTAGACATTTGAAGTGATGGTTGATGCCATTCAAAATTATGTTCTTTAAACCCTTTCTATGAGTTGTATGGTTTAATGTTGACATCTGATCTTGTATTCATTCAGGTTTGATCTATCAGGGAAATGTAAAACTGAAGCTCAGCAGGAAGAATTGGAAGAGAAAAGAAGGGTCCATGCATGCATCCTTGCTGATGTTGGTTACTTGGTTTAATGTCATTGTTGTGAAATAACTGTTACGTTTTGTGGAATTTATTATCAACAGGTGTTAGCAAAGCTTCATGTGATATTACGACCATTTCTTTTGCGAAGATTAAAGTCATACGTTGAGCAGATGCTTCCTCGAAAGAAGGAAATAATTTTGTATGCCAATATGACTGAGCACCAAAAGAAAATTCAGGAGCATTTAGTCAACAAGACAATGGAGGAGTATTTGATTGAGAATGGAGGCAGGAGTAAGTGACTTATATCCTTTATTTGAAAGTAGAACTTATTAGATATTAAAATTTACAACAAAAGGAACATGTTCAGTGGGCATTCAAGGTATCGGCTGTGTTATTCATGCTTGTGACGGTCTCAATCAGTTACGTGTTTACATGTTGCACATCGCATTTCCTTATGTGCAGCTAGTGCCAAAATATCTTGTTGGTAGAATGTAGCTTGGCCTTGTTCTCTGTTGATTGGGTTCCTTGAGCTTTCTATAAGTATTCTGTGTTATCTCCTTCATTCCATTTTCTGCCAGGTTTAACATGACAAGTTGCAGGAGATAGCGTCAGAGGCAAGTTGAATAATTTGATGGTTCAACTTAGGAAGAACTGCAACCATCCTGATCTGTTGGAGGGAGCTTGTGATGGCTCGAGTAAGCACACCGTCCCAATCTTTCCATTTTTCATGATAGCAAAATCAGAAAGTAGTTATCTTCACAAGCAAATTTTTATTTTTTTAAAAAAAATCTTATTTTTATCAAAATCATTTTGTGATAATTATATTTGACAAGTAATTAGTTTTTTTAACTTCCTTTTGTAGCGGTATATCCACCCATCAATCAGTTGGTTGAACAATGTGGCAAATTTCGCTTACTGGACAAGCTATTAACAGAACTGTTGGCCTGAAATCATAAAGTATGCTCAAGAGTTCAAAAATTGATTTCTCTATAGTCATTATTTATCTGTGTAGTCATTATTTCAGAAGTTTTTTTTGTTAAAGGTTCTGATATTCTCACAGTGGACAAAGGTTTTGAATATTATTGATTATTATTTCAGCGAGAAAGGTCTTGAGGTCTGTAGGATTGATGGCAGTGTGCAACTGAGTGAAAGAAGAAGACAGATAGCTATTGCTATACTAAATGAAATTATCTTCTGTATCACCTTCTATTATAGAAAAGTTTTAAGGTCTGCAAGAAGCATGATCTGCCTGCATATTATCATGAGCTTTAGTCTATTTCATTAAATTTGTAGGGGGCATCAGTCCATTTCATTATGAGCTTTAAATTTGTCTCCTACGGAGAAACATCAATAGATCTATGGTTACATTTGTATGTTTGGATCAAATTTCTTGTTCTTAAGCATTTCCATGAAAAATGCATTTTGGGTGTTTGTTTATTTCCATTATGTGTTCCATTCTAAGGATAGTATTAATTGATGGCTTGTCTTAATGCTTCTTTTATGTTTGAAGCATGGTAGTCAGTGGTGTTTTGCTTTTTGTTATCTTCATATTTAAAAGATTCTTATAGCGGTGAATCAATCATGGCAATCAAATTCAAGAATTCAATGATCCAGACAGCAATTTCAAAATCTTTTTACTGAGTACCAGGGCTGGTGGACTTGGTATCAATCTCACTTCAGCTGACACTTGTATTCTGTATGATAGTGATTGGGTAAATCCACTTTTTCTTCTTTCAACAGTTTTAAGGAATAAGGAGTTCTTAGGCTATTTGACTGACTGATTTCTGCATGTTCTCTACAGAACCCTCAAATGGATTTGCAGGCTATGGATAGATGTCATAGGATAGGCCAGACAAAACCAGTTCATGTTTACAAGCTATCAACGGCCCAATCTGTGGAGGTTGGTCATGGTTTTTTTTTTTTTTTGTGTGTGTGTTCTTTTCTTGTTGCTTTTATAAAACTTGTCCAGACAAAACCAGTTCTTTTCTTACAAGACAAGTCCCATTGCTTTTATAAAACTTGTTGGTTGCTTCTTCAGATTTTTGTTTAGATGGTTACTTTTGTTACAAAATTTTCTATTAACTTTTCCCTTAACTATCTGACAGTCTTATACATTATTTTCAAGGACTTTGCTGATTCAGTGAGGCTGGCAAGAGGTGTTGTGATCAAGTCGCTGATTGGTCGAGCTCCTGTTGGAAAATGGACCGCTCTGTTGAGGTGGACTGATGAAGATGACTGTGGTTCTGTTGAGGTGGTTAAGGTGTTAATACAGGGAGCTGTGGTACTTTATATTTAGTTTTTTATTTAGGTTTTGAAAAGCTAGAAATGTTTTGTGACTCGATGTAATACAGAGAGATGATCTTTATTATTAATTTGATAGATTTTGTGACTCGATGTAATACATTATCTCATTAATTATATTATTTTGCCTCCATTCATGGAAATGTTTAAGTTTGGCACATTTAAATTTTTATTTTCTAGAAATAAAACTTATAAGATGTAATAAAAAGTCATTTGATAGCAAAAAAAAAAAAAAAATTTATATGTATACTTACCATAGCGTTTTTGAAACACTATGGTAGACTCTGTCATAGCGTTTTTGAAACGCTATAAAAGGCCAATTTACCATAGCGTTTTAAAAACGCTATAATGGGTCTATTATAGCTCCGGTAGACATAGCGTTTTCTAAAACGTTATGGTATGCTACCATAGCGTTTTTGAAACGCTATTAATGGGTATTTTTCTTGTAGTGATAGCCACCTCATGCTATAAGATGGCATGTACTTGCCTTAAGTAAAGATATTTGTGCCCTTTGGTAAAAATCAATTTGCCTATAAATAGGCTAAAATGGGTTTCATGTGCATGGTGTGAGAAAAGTATATGATACAGAGAGTTAAAGAGAGATGTTTACAGAAACATAAAGAAAATGAATTAAAAATAGTAAATGAAATGGGGATTTATTTTCTTAGTTGAATTATTTCTTTCATTTACAACAAAAATGTTGTAAGTAACATATTGTTAAATCATTAAAAGAAATAGGGTTTTTTTTTTTTTAGCACTCATTACTTTCTATTTATTAGAGTTTGACCCTCGTTTTAAAAATTATTTGAGCTTAACCCTTATTTTTCATTGGCTGGTCAAAAATAATTTTCAAACTCAAGGTAAGATTAGATTTTCTCTTCTTCACACAAACCCTTTCTCACTGTCACTCTATAATCTCGTTTTATCTACTGTAGTTAGGTCAACCCAGCCCAGTCTCTCCTCTCTCGTCCTATAAAAGGCAACTATTCTTATCTTATCAAATCCCATCATCTCCTCATTATATCTTCTCAAAACCCTAAAACTCTGATGTAGAGAGGGTTTCTAGGGTTCCAAATTTTGGTTTCTAGGGTTCCTAATTTGCTCTCAAAGTTATTTACTAAATAAGGGTTTTTAGGGTTCCTAATTTACTCTCAAAGTTATTTACTAAATAACTTATTTGTAGTCTTTCAATTTAATTAGGAGTCTTTTTAATTTTCTTTTAGGATTAGGCTTTACTTTTTCTTTTAGGAATAGACTGCTTGTTATTTTAGTCTTTGATTCTACTTTTTCTTTTAGGAATAGGTTGTTTGTTATTCAAGTTATTTGAGAACTATAAATAGAGTTCTTTCTCAATATTGTAGGTAGACTTTTGATAATTAATAAACTTGGTATATTTTGTCTGAGGAGATTATTGTGTTTTTTTTCCTACTTTTCGGATTATTGGTGCGTCAATCAACGAATTGTAGAAACCCTTGTTTCCGGATTATTGGTGAGCCAATCAACGGATTCAAGCCTATCATTTAATTTTTTTCTCATACTTTTTTTACTCGTTTTCGCGCTGCATCAGTTGGTATCAGAGCCTAGTATGTACTTGAATTATGGCGCCTCGTCAACTAAGGGAGGCGACAGTTGAAAACATATATGAGATAGATGAAGAGAGACAACGTGCCGAAGCTAGTCGAATTCTTCAAGTTGAAGCGCATGTAGCACAGATACAAGCCCAACTTGAAACCACAAATGCTAATCTTGAGATCACAAACGCTAATCTCACGGACCTTACTGAACAAATCACGGGACTCTTACGAATTCACCCTGGTAGACAACCAAATCGGTAACCACACACCGAGGAGGGGGATGCCGAGTTTGATGATCACTTCGAAGGACCTTTGAGGGGTCGTGGTGGGAGTCATGGCACTAGAGAACGAGGCTTCAATAACCGTCAATATCGTCATGCATATGAAGAGGACACAGATGAGGACTTCGAGAATCCTTTCGGAGGACGCGGACATCATGGAGGTGTTCGGGGTTTTGCATATAATCTGGAGCCTAGGAGATGGGAATCTGGTTTAAAGATAGAAATACCGGAATTTCATGAGAATGGTGAACCTGAAGAATTTATGGATTGGTTGGCAGCAGTTGAGGAAGTAATCGAGTATAAGGAGGTTCCGGATGATAGACGGGTGGCTCTTATTGCTACAAGGCTCCGTGGGAAAGCAACGGCTTGGTGGCAACAATCAAAACTCACTCGTCAACGACAAGGAAAGCCGAAAATTACCTCTTGGGAAAAGATGATGAAACATATGCGCGCTCAATTCCGACCCCGTAATTATTCAAAGTTGATATATCAACAACTTCATAACTTGAAGCAAGAAGCGCGAACGGTGGACGAATACACGACAGAGATTTAAAAATTGGTGGCTCGAAATGACCTCACTAAGACCAACGAACAATTGATCTCAAGATACATTGGAGGTATGCGTGATAATTTTTAAGATAGTCTTAACATATATGATGCTTTTACACTTTTAGAAACGTATCTACGAGCCTTATAGTTTGAGAAACAATTACAGAGGTGATCCACTAACCCTTCATGAGGATCATCTAATAGTCGGACTAATACCAGCAACCCTCAACCCACACGAGCTACAAATCCTCCACAAACAAACACCACGAGGGCTCTTATAGGCGGGGTGCCGGGCAATAGGCACCAACCGAACAGTTCAACTTACCGTTGCTTCAAATGCAGGGAAGCAAGACATCGTATGGAGAATTGTCGAAAGGGTGATAGGAGCGAAAAATGTCTATTCATAGACAATGAAGAGCTGGGATAGGACGAGCAACTCCAAGTCAACTCGAATGAGAGTGAACCGCTATTTGTTTCAAATTTTGTGCAAGAGGAGGTTGTCGGAGGAAACGAATGTTAATTACTTGTAGTCCAACGAGCTTGTTTTACACCACGAGGAACAAATGGTAATGGTTGGTTGAGGAACAATATCTTTCAAACCACTTGCACAGTGGCGGGAAAAGTGTGTCGTTTGGTAATAAACTCGGGCAGCTGCGAGAATGTGGTATCCAAAGAAATGGTTCACAAATTGGAGATGAAGACGGAAGACCATCCGAGTCCTTAAAAGCTATCTTGGCTAAAGAAAGGCAATCAAGTAACGGTCTCTAAGCGTTGTTTGGTTTCATTTTCTATTGGTTCAATTTTATAAGGATAATGTGTGGTGTGATGTGGTGAACATGGATGCATGTCATATTCTCTTGGGGCGTCCATGGCAATTTGATAGAGTTGTAATACACGATGGTAGAAGAAACACATATAGCTTCTTATTTAACCAAGTCAAAATTGTCCTAACTCCGACTAAGGAAAAAGCTCCAAAATTGGTATAGAAAGAGAATCCAAATTTATTAACTAGACCATCGTTTATGGAAGAATTACAAAGGAATGAGATTGTGTTTGTATTGATTGGGAAGGATAGTGGTAGCGTTGTACTCGACATTCCAGAATTGGTCCATCCAGTTCTTGATCAACTTCAAGATGTCTTCCGAGATGATTTACCGCAAGGATTACCACCTTTATGAGATATTCAACACCGCATTGATTTAGTGTCCGGATCATAACTTTCCAATAGACCCCATTATCGATGAGTCTGACTGAGCATGAAGAATTGTGAAGGCAGGTGGAAGAATTGTTAGACAAAGGTTTTATTCGGGAAAGTCTTAGTCCATGTACGAATCTTGTTCTTCTTATTCTGAAGAAGGATGGTTCGTGGCGGATGTGCGTTGACAGTCGTGCCATCAACAAAATTACTGTGAGGAATAGGTTCCCCATTCCGAGGTTGGATGATTTGCTTGATCGGTTGCGTAGTGCTTCAGTCCTTACCAAGCTTGATCTTAAGAGTGGGTACCACCAGATACGAGTTAGACTGGGGGATGAATGGAAGACTACATTTAAAATATGTGAATATCTCTATGAATGGATGATTATGCTATTCGGATTCTCGAATGCACCGAGTACCTTTATGCACTTTATGAAAAAGATTTTGCACCCTTTATATCGAGAGGATTGTTATTGTCTATTTTGATGATATTCTGATTTTTAGTCCTAATTTTGTTGTTCATGCGCATCACTTAGAAGAGGTGCTTACTGTACTGAGGAGAGAAAAATTATTTGCAGCCTTGAAGAAGTGTTCTTTCATGCAGGATCGTGTTTTATTTCTTGGCTATGTCGTGTCAAATGATGACATTTCTATTAATTCTGAGAATGTGGAAGCAATCCGAAAGTGGAAGAAACGAAGGTTCGTAACTTCCATGGCTTGGCCTCATTCTACAGGCGGTTTATATAAAATTTTAGTACCATCATGGTTCCTATTACAGATTGTATGAAGGGAGGAAAGTTTGTGTGGACTACTGAGGCCACTAAGGCCTTTGAGGAGATCAAACAGAAGCTAACTACGGCTCCTGTTCTAATACTACCTGATTTCACTAAACCTTTTGATTTGCATTGTGATGTTTCCAAAGTGGGCAGTGGAGCTGTTTTGAGTCAAGAGGGAAAGCCGGTGGCATATTTCAGTGAGAAATTGAATGGAATTACTGCAGGCCAACTATCAAATTTTCAATTACATAAAGGTTTCTTGTTCAAAGGAACATCTTTATGTATTCCTAACTCTAGCTTATGAGTCTAAATTGTGTTTGAATTGCATAATAAATGACACATGGGGAGAGACAAGACGTTTCAACTCATTTCTCGAACATTCTATTGGTCTACTTTGAGGTGAGAGGTGAAGCGTTTTGTTCGGAATTGTCGGATGTGCCAAGTTTCAAAGGTTACTTCAACGAATGCTGGAGTTTATATGCCTCTTCCTATACCTGAGAAGCCTTGGGTTAATGTGAGTATGGACTTTGTTGTTGGGCTTCCTCGTACTCACCATGGAGTAGATTCCATTATGGTTGTAGTGGATAGATTTTCGAAGATGACACATTTCATTGCTTGTAAGAAGACCACTGATGCTGTTAATGTTGCCCAAATGTATTTTCAGGAGGTCTATCGTTTACATTGCCTTCCATTATCTATTGTGTCTGATCGGGATTCTAAGTTTCTTGGTCATTTTCGGCAATGTCTTTGGAGGTTAGTGCGTACAAAACTTGATTTCAGTAGTGCTTATCATCCTCAGACAAATGGTCAAATGGAGGTAGTTAATCGTTCTCTTGGCAATCTGTTGCGGTATTTGGTTGAAGAGAATGTGAAGATGTGGGATCAACAACTATTCCAAGCTGAATTCACTTTCAATCGTTCTGTTACTCGGAGTACGGGTAATGGTCCATTTATTATTGTGTACGGTTATCAACCACAAGCTCCAGTGGAACTAGCTCCTATTCCGGATATGAAGCGTGTTCATACGAAGGCAGAAGATTTAGTGAATGATTTGTAGCAAATTCACCAACAGACACGAGCAAAGTTATTGGAGTTTACGGCTCATTATAAGTCCATAGCTGATCAAAACCTACGTATGGTGGAATTTGAGAAAGGTTATTTAGTGTGGGCTGTTTTGACCAAGAATCATTTTTCAGTGGGTGAGTATAATAAGCTTTCTGTTAGGAAGATTGGACCTTTGGAGATCATTGAAAAAATCAATCCTAATGCTTATCGTCTCAAGCTTCCTAGTCACATCAAAACCCATTACGTGTTCAATGTCAAGCACCTCATTCCATATACAGATGATTCTAGCTGTTCTGAAGATTTGAATTCGAGGGCAAATTCACTTTCACCAGGGGAGGATGATGTAGTTAGGGTTTCTAGGGTTCCTAATTTGGGTTTCTAGAATTCCTAATTTGCTCTCAAAATTATTTACTAAATAAGGGTTTCTAGGATTTCTAATTTGCTCTTATAGTTATTAACTAAAAAACTTATTTATAGTATTTCAATTTAATTATGAGTCCTTTTAGTTTTCTTTTAGGATTAAGCTTTACTTTTTCTTTTAGGAATGGACTGCTTGTTATTTTAGTCTTTGATTCTACTTTTTCATTTAAGAATATGTTGCTTGTTAATCAAGTTATTTGAGCAATAAAGTTTTTCTTCAATATTGTAGTTAGACTTTTGATAATTAATAAACTTTGTATATTTTCTTTGAGGAGATTATTCAGTTCTTTTTTTTTCTACTTTTCGAATTATTGATGCGCCAATCAACGAATTGTACAACCCTTATTTCCAAATTATTGGTGAGTCAACGGATTCAAGCCTATTATTTTATTTTATTTCTCATCCTTCTTTCTCGTTTCCGCGCTGCATCAAACTCCCCCTTTTTTTTTTCCTCTCTCTCTCTCTCCATTTCTCCAACTATCTCACATTCTACAACTCTCTACACAGCTCTGAAGCTCAATTTCTCTCTCAAAATGTTTGAATCTCTTCTCTTCCTCAACTTGTTTTTTGGTCACTGGAACCAGTTAGGGTTCATGGCTATTCTGCTTTAGTGTGGGCTTCTAATTTAGCTTAACTTGAATTTTCAGTCATAATCTTTGCAGGGGAAAGGAAATGGCGTCAAGTAGCAGTAGCACAAGTAAGAGTAGTCTAACACCTGTAAAGATGCCTCGTGTTGAATTCTTGGATGAAGATAGGGTTTACAAGTTCAAGTGTTATTACCGAACGTCATATCTGTTGTGCTAGAGTTCCCATTTCTACTATAGATCGCCTGAGACACAATCATGACGGGTGACATCCTCATCAAAATCGTTCAATTTGTACGAGTTACAGTTGGGAAAAAGATGAGATCAGAGTTGTGAAGAAGTTGAGCTCAGAAATGAGATTAGGGGTTTTAATAACCACCCCAATGAGGTCAGGTTGAGAATCTCAAGAGTTGCTTAATTGTTTCTTTGAGATTAAGGGTTTTGTTGGTGACTCTTATTGGTTTGTTAATGGGTAGTTGGTTTGGTTAAAGTTTCATTGATTTTTTCTGTATCATTTGAGTCAGTCTAAAGGAGTTCCATCTCTGCGTCCCATTTTAGAGAAGAAGAGAGGGGATTTGTTATGCTAGTTCTGAGTGGAAAAGAACTCATTGATTGTTCTTTTGTTGTTTTTTTCTATGTTTCTCTGTTGAAGTATCTCTCTCTATTCGTAGTATCTTTTGTTCATCAGGCATAAATTATGTAAAGTTGATCAACTGAGAATTAGAAATGGGTTCTTTGCAGTGAGTGTACAGTTGAAAATTATCTTTTAATTTATCTTTTGTTTATCAGGCATAAATTATGTAAAGTTGATCAATTTTGCTTCGAAAATTCTTTGTTGCACCGGGGGTTTGCTTGGTATTTAGCCTGGTGCAAACCCCTCACCGTTCATTTTGCTTCGAGATAGATGTTGCACATATTGCGAGGCTAAATGGATGGTGGGGGGTAGCACCAGGCTAAACACCAGGCTAACCCCCAGTGCGCTGTAGCAATGCTCATTTTGCTTTCTAGACTGGTTCTTTGTTGTGAGTGTAAAATAATTGGTGATTTTCATATGTTGTAAAGTATGGAAGATAAACCATAGATGATAAATCTGTGTAAAATAATCAGTGATTTTTATTAAGTTTAACTATGGTTTAATCCAAGGTAAGGGCAAAAGGATTCAATGATGTAGACTTAACAGTTCTGTCAGAAAACGAAAGTTAGATTAAAATAGTTTTTAAAACGAGAGTCAAACTCTAATAGATATAAACTAACGAATGTCAAACTCAAAAAAACCCAAAAAAATACCATTGATACACATAAATTAATGGTGAAAACTTTGTTTATCACACACATAATTGCAACAAGAAATTTATCAACAAAAAATCTAATTGTCGAGGGAAATGGCGAGGAAAACAGCGAGGAGGGGGCGTCCATCCCCCTCGGGATGCGTGAGGTGACTTTTCTTACGCGCATTCCGAGGGTGATGGACTGCCCCCCCCCCCCCCCCCTCCCCCATCGTTGTTTTCCTCGCCATTTCCCTCGACAGTTAGACGGGTTCATTTATCAAACATAGACACCAATATACAAACCTTGAGGTAAATCATGTGCAACACAGGTGTGAATATACTAGTTACTGCAATTTGTTTGGGTTGAGAAATTTATGATGAACGGCTTGTTGCGAAACCTATAGACTATATATGTATAAGAATAAAAATATATATATAAAATAAAAGCATGGGCCAGATTATTTTCTTGGCCCCTCTTAAATAACACCGCCATTATGTTGAAGGACACCACCACTTTTCTGAAGAACATCACCACCTGTTGAAGATAGAGAAAAAAAAAATGGGAAGAGGTGGGATGAGAAGTGGTAGTGGTGATTGATGGTGAAGAAAAATAAGAATAGGGGAAGATGAGGAATATGAGGGGTGGCGGTGGCGTGGTGGTGATTGAATAAGAAGAAGGGATGAAGAGGAGGAGAATAAGGGTGAGAGGTGGCAGTGGCGAGGTGGTAGTGGTGAAGGGAAGGAGGAGGAGAGATGGCGTTGGTGATTGATGGAGAAGAAATGGAGAAATGAGAATAGGGGTTAGGATTTTTTTTATTTATATAGTGGTGGTGACCTTCAGCGTATCAAAAAAAATGTGGGTGATGTTGTCCTTCAGTGGAATTGGTGATGTTATTTAGCGGGGATTTTTTCATTTACATGTTTTAAAAGAGAAGTCGGGCACGTGTTGACAATATATGCATATCCCACATGTGCTTGCATGAAAAAAAATATTAAATAAAATTTATGCACAACACATGCGTGGGAAGGTACCAATATCATGTAATGAAATAGCTAAACTTCTGGCTAGGGCGTTGTTTATTTTGAATCCTTCCACCACTATATGCCTAAGATTTTGAAATCCAAATCAGTCTATGGTCCAGTCCATTAAATTTTTGGGTAGGTGGTTTGTGACACCACTATTTCCATTCTTTGACATTGCCACCTAATAACAAGGATTGTGATTTCGCGAAATTATATGAAATTTTACCGAAATTTTCATTTTTTTGAAATTACGAAAAGAAAAAGGGCGAAAAAAAAGTTACCTTTTTCAAGGGTTTTTTCGAAAAATTTTGAGGTTTTTTTTATAAAATTCGGAGCTTTTTCGTTAAAATGCAAAAACCAGCTACTAAAATTACATTTTTTTCATGGATATTTTCGAAAAATTTCAAATTTTTTTTGTAAATTTAGAGATTTTATCTTTTTAAATATCATTTATTCTAATCATTTATTGTTTTTTGAAACCACCCCATAATTTCCTAATTGTCACTTCTTCTACTTACATATTGATTTTTTTAACTACCCCTTGAGTATTTTCTAATTATAGGTATTTTATTTTTACGTTTTTTCTTTACACACCGAAATATTTCTTAAAATCAAGAGACCGAAATTAACTCAAAAAATGGAATCACAATCCTTGCCTAATAGTAATTTTTCATTTTTTTGACCTACTTAGTAACACCATTACAAAAAAAAAAAAAAAAAAAACATACCTTTTTTTCCCCTCTTCTCCTATCTTCTCCCTCTTGTGTTTTATTCTTCTAGTTGAGAACCAATCAAAACTGTGATGATGGGAAGAGAGTGTATCCAACATCGGAAGTGTTCGAAATCTCGTGGGATTTCAACCCTAAATATCGAAAGGGGAGGGGGGATGGACAACTCCTTCCATCATCTTATCACAATCTTGTATACTTCCCCATGCCTTCCTCCTCCTTCTCTCCCAACCCTGAAACTCAATCAAATACACCCCAAACCCCCAACAACATCTAGGTTGCCCTTCTTCTCTTTTACATTTCTCACCTCCAATCTCGCAATCATAAGCTGCAAGATTGTGTCTCAAAATCACAGGATATGATGTAAAATTAGGTTCCAAATGGGTTTTACCCAAATCGGCAAAAAATGGCACCCAATCTTACAAAAATTTTGTTTCATTCTCATCGATTTGGGCGAGACCAAATTTTGTTTTTTCAAATTCTGTTAACGATAGAATGTTATCATATCAATGAGAAAATCCTGCAAGAAGCTAAACCATAAACTAGGTCGCTCTCTTTAAGGTGATTTTTTGTCTTTTACAGATTCAATCTGATGCAGAAGAATACTCACCTCCAAGACTCACTAATCACCAATCTAATTTATGATTGCAATAGCCTAATGAAAAAATAAGACCCTAAACTCTGTAAAATCCATACCTTTTAGAAAGGATAAGAAGATATGTTTATAACATTAAAACCAAGGAAAACGTTTGTGCAATGAATTGTAGTTAAGACAAATAGAGTCGTTCAACCGTTACAAATTGTTTTTTGATTTTGACAAAAAAAAAAGTCAAGGATCAATAAAATTTTGTCCAAAATACTCGTAACCATGCTCAGTTCGTTGCGGTGTGGGGGCGGCGCATGTGTGTGTTTGTCCCACCGCCCAAGCAATGGTCAAACCTAAGCCTCTAAATGAGATACCTTTGTCATTACATATAAGACTAAATCTTTCAGCTTCTCAAGAGAAGAAGGTGTAGGTCATGGGTTTTGATGATACATCAAAATAGACAGTCATCACAACCATACACATGGCAGAAAACATCCATCACAAGGATCAAGTACCACGCCTACCGAGCCAACTCATAAAACCCAAGAAGGAAAAACAATCA
The DNA here is from genome assembly GCA_963556465.1 of Berberis vulgaris. Classification (NCBI taxonomy): domain Eukaryota; kingdom Viridiplantae; phylum Streptophyta; class Magnoliopsida; order Ranunculales; family Berberidaceae; genus Berberis; species Berberis vulgaris. The sequence continues at coordinate 26,247,430 of OY747137.1, read as the reverse complement.
TAAAAGCCCAAATATGGTCCATCAGAAGAAGTCATAATTATGGCCCAAATTCGAGCTCACACAAGTTCTCTTATATCGAAGAGGAACGTTATATAAGAAAAGAGTCGTGGTGAGATTTACGCTTCCACGGACACATCTTCATAAAAAATGAGACTGTTATGAAGAACATCTCCTTTCGTTGCACCTCACAAGCTTAAGTCACATAGAGAATTAATGACGACCATTATATAAGGTAAAGGGAACATTTGACAAAGGCATGCAACTTTAACTGAGTTTTATCAAGATTTACTTCCTTCTTCAAACAGAGTTGCTGACTTAAGCATTGGAGTGCCTTCGGCCACCAAAAATGTGGTCTATGGCAGTCTAACATTTGTTTTGTAGGTCAAACTCAAAGGGGACAAGATTTGGACGCATCGGTTTGGCGCCGTCCGTGGGGAACGACAAGTTTCCTTTCTAAAAAGAAGATCCACAGTGACAAAGCTCACCAAAAACTGATCAACAGTCGACAGGCTGTCAGAATAGATGAAACACTCTACAGACCCTCAACACAACGACAATTACAGTAACCTTTCTACAGGTAGCACTATATTGCCAACTGCTCACGATCAAGATCCAGCAGTGACCACCAAACCAATTGCACCTGACAATCAAGATCCACAACATGCAATAGCTTAGACAACCCAGACATCTGGCAACACCTCTAGTGACCCTCGAGTAGACATGCTTATGATTCAGATGAACCACATGACAAAGATGCTAGAAAAACTCATCACGAGCGCATTCAGTCAGCCAACCCAATCCAAGCGCCACCCCAGCAAAACTCTACCAATCAAACCCGAGAAAGCGACGAGGTTCTTGCATCAACAGGAAAATCTCGAAAGCAATGAACTTCCCCAGGGTAAGACTCCACAGAGCAACGACATACCTGTTGAAATCTCGTTCCAAATCGGAGTCACAGATCCCAATGTATTGTACGAACTAGCCAAGCCGTCATTTTCTGACGCCCTCTTGATAATTCCCATTCCAAAGAAGTTCACCCCACCAAAGTTCGAAGCATATGATGGCACCACTGACCCAACAGCTCATTTGCGACATTTTCACCACATGATGGTGTTAAAGGAGACTACGGAGTCAATCTTATGCAGAACATTTTCGACTAGTCTAACCTCCATAGCAATGAAATGGTTCAACAGCTTACCACTAAGATCAATAGACTCCTTCCATGCACTAGCCATCGCCTTTATCACAAGATTCAACAGAAGTCAGCGAATCAGGATAGGACCACATACCTCCTTCACATCAAACAGAAGCTCGAGGAGACGATGAGCGAATGCGTCACACGTTTCACTAACGAGCTGACAATGATCGATGGATGAAACAATGACACACACCATTGCTACTTTCACCACCGGGCTTTTATGCTCTCAACATGGAACCCCCAAAAAGCATGGCGATCCTATAAAAAACCGCCCAAAATGACATTTCTCTCGAGGAAATGAAAGCTGTCAGAAGGAAAAATGACCAAGAAAGGGAAAACCACTCAAAGAAACGGGAAAAATTGGAGGGAAAAAAAGAGACGACGGACCACGGGAGGATAGCATTCAGTCGAGGAAGCATCAAATAATGGGAAGTCTGAATCTAACCAGCAAGAGTCTAGGAAGCTGCAACCATAAAGGCCCAGACACGAGCATGTAACAAGGGTAATGAAAATCACATACAAACCGTACACAACCTTGAAAATGAGAAGACGTCAACTGGCCACTAAGAATGAGAGGAGACCCAGAATGAAGAGACAAAAACAAATATTGTTTCTTCCACAAGGATCACGGGCATGATACCGAAGACTGCTACAACTTAAAAGAGAAAATTGAACATTGGGTTTAGAGAGTACGACTTGACAAATTCATCGGGATGCCAATCAAGCAGCTGAAAGGAAAAGAAAAAGCAGATACAACTATGGGATCAAAAGAACAGCTCAGGGAACTAATATATGCCCTATACTGCATGGCCAGAGGGAACAAAATGATCAACCCAACTGATGAAGCGGCCGGAAACACCTCCCACTCGAGCTGATCTATATCGATGTAGGAATACTAACACCAAACGAAACTAGATGAACTATTTTACCGATGCACAGTAAAAGAACATGGAAAAGCTTGCATCAATCAATTGACACAATTCAAGGACCCTACTGACGAATGCAAACCCAACCCGAATTACCAAAGAAATTGACAGCAACGGACTCGATTAAACCTCAGCAATTGGTGCCGAATTCGGTGTTGATATGAGCATGATTGGACAATTTGGCGCTGATGTGAGCGTGATTGGACAGTTTGGCGATGAACAACAAAACACAACCAATACCAAATCCGGTTACATGAAGATATAGGCGGCACGAGACAAAGCAACAAAGACATAAATATCTAAAAACACATGAATCGATATCAACCAAGTAAAGGTTTGGAGGAGGAAGCAAATCACTCGATAGCCTAAGGATCATCGTTAGACCATTCAGCAACATTTGAAACACCACAGGCAGAAAGAAGCCTTTTTTCATTATCGTCCAACGGATGAGTAGTCTCTTTCTCGCTTCTCTCCAGCACCAACCTCATCTCCTCGACCTCCTCAAGGGATGCGTGATCCTCTTCCGTAACAACCTTGCCAAAAGGACTCGGACGAGATGCAGTTTCTATTATATCCCTGCCAGAAAGACTCGGACGAGATACAATCTGAGCAGCACCACGAGTAGAGAGACGCTTCTTCTTCGGAAGCCGACCAGGGTCTACCAACAATTGCTTCGACAGACTAGCGGACCTCGTAAGCTTCCTCTTCCTGGAAGCCAGGCCAACAACATTGACAGAAGCATCGAGATCTATAACACGCCTGTCCGAACGCAATTTCCAATCAATGCTAGTACCACTAATGATAGCAAGAGCAGCGCGAGTAGCAATTTCCTCAGCAGGGGGATTCAGCAAGCAAGGCCTGCTCCGCTTCATTCACAGTGTACAAACCGCTATGCTCCAAGATGTCCTCGAAGAGGAATGCCTCCATAGGGAACTCGAGAAGGAACGCAAAATGATTGCAAAATCAGACGACCTCGCAATTGGAAGTAGCCAGAGTTAACAGAAACATAAAACTAGGACCTTGACCAATCTCGGATGTCATCATTAAGCTTCGCAAAATAAGCAGGAGAATGAAAGAAGTAGATACCTTGGTCACCATCATACCAACCACCGAATGCAGAACTCTCACAGTCAAAGGAATGCCGGATAGAATAGCCCTCACATAAGAAGAAACCATGACCCCCAACTGTTAGGACCCATTTGGGCAGTAGGAATACCCAAAAAATCTTGATACTCCCAAAACAGCTCTGAAATTGGGAATTGGAAATTGAAGCCAGAAGTAAACATGCACGGATATAATGCTACGTACCCGGACCTTAGACGACAAGGACTGTCGTTCTATCTAGGCAAAATAATCTCGAGGTCGGGTGGCAAATTATAGTCAGAATGAAGGTTTTCCAATATCGTTTGAGAATTATTTAGGGAGAAAAATAAGCTTCACAAATAGCTAGCGACTTACCGCTTAATTTATCGCCAACAGACATCGCTAAAGAATGGAGAAACAAGGAGAATGAATAAGACGGAGGAAAAAACCCCTAATTTCAAAGATATCGTAAAAAGGGAAAACAAACCCATCACACCCCCTTTTATAGAGCCTCAACGAAGGGACAACTCATGGGACAACGTGCGAGATATGATGGCTACGTGAAATCCCAAAAATGTGTGCAAAATCGAACGAGTGAGCATGAAATGGAGGCAGCAACCCACCAAAAGTTGCTGACAACATTAAATACAACGCAATGATGGAAATGAAAGATCAACCATCACGAAATTAGTGGCCACGTCAGCATACGCACTAACTAAGGGGGGAGTAGCTGATGATACATCAAAATAGACCGTCATCATAGCCATATGCGTGGCAAGAAACATCCATCACAAGGATCAAGTACCACACCTACCAAGCCAACTCATAAAACCCTAGAAGGCAAAAACCAATCATAAAATCTCAAACAAGGCCTATTAGAAGAAGTCGTAATTATGGCCTAAATTTGGGCCCGCATGAGTTCTCTCATAAAAAATAGGAACGTTACATTAGAAAATAGTGGTAGAGGGGGTGACACCTCCACTGACACATCTTCATAAAATAGGAGACTGTTACGAAGAACATCTCCTTCTGTTGTGCCTCATATTCTCAAGTCACGCAGAGAATTAACAACGCTCATTATATAAGGTAAAGGGAACATTCGATAAATGTATGCAACTTTAATTGAGTTTTGTCCAGATTTACTTCCTTCTTCAAATAGAGTTGTTGACTTAAGCATCGGAGTGCCTTCGGCCACCAAAAAGGTAGTTTTTGACTGTCTAACATCTATTTTACAGGTCAAACTCACAGGTGGACAAGATTTAGACGCATCAGGTTCCACTCCCAGTACCCACATATATGTCATAGCTCATAATACACCACAAAAGAACAAGGGATATGAGTCAATGGTCAACAAGTCGACGCTGAAATCAACAAATAATAAAACTATCTCTTTATTAAAGAACCACAACAATCTCGTAGCCTCGGGTTGCGAGAAGAGGGAGGAGTTGGAAATGGCGGGGAGAATCAATGATCAAATACGTCATAAGCGTGAAATAGAATGATGGTGAAATGTCTAATAAATAACTCATTGGTTTATGTGAAAGCGATTGAGGTGCTGGTATAGCTCGCATCATTACTGACTTCATTATTGGCGTGATTAATATGAAGACGATGGTGAATTAGAGGCTAAATGTGTTGGAGAATGTAGTTAAGCCGAGGTTGGAAATTGTGGTTATGTAAATGGAGTGTTGGATGATCTTAAGAGAGGATTTATTCAGGTTGATGAAGATTCAAGGGTACAAGAATAAAAGGGATTTGTAAGTTGTTTGCGGGCGATCAGGTTGAGAATAAGGTTTATTTGCGTAAAGGGATTTCAATTTCTTGGCGGTTTGGAGTTGGATAAGTGGTGGAGGAGGTTGTCAAGGATGGGTTGTTAGGGAAGAAATGGGGTTTTAGATCGGAGAAAATGGGAATTAATTGGGTTTTGGAGTTTATATTGGTGGTGTCACTTAGCAGGTAGTAGTGTTATTCAGATACTAGTGTCAAAGAGTAGAAGTGGTGGGGTCACAAAGTAGTTGCAATTTGCACGACGACCCAACTAAGGACTGTTCTGCCCTTCACATCATCAAAAAATGTTCACCATGGGATTTTATTTCTCATGAATCGAAGTAATTAAGGGTGGCTTCAAATAAAGCACTAATCCGCATAGCCTCTACCAATTTTTTTCCTGCTAAACTAACCATATTTTGTTTCTCATCCCAATGGACCGGGTATTAAAAACTCAAAAGCAACACTGGAATACAATCAAAATGACTGATATATCTTCATATAGATTACATTTTCTATGTACCTTTCTATTTTGATTTATTTTATAATTTATGAAATATGTACACACATTTAAGAATACTAATTTATGAAATATTGATATATTTTCATACTAATTTGATATATATATTAGTGTAATAACCAATTTCTAACACTTAAAAAAATGCACAAAGAAAAGAAGGAACAACATTGGGACTGAGACATGGTATGAATTATTATTATTTGTTTTGTACAAAAAATATTGAGAAACTGGACAATTATAAATTTTGGTGCTTGCTTTTGAATATCAAATTTGTTTGCCAACGCATCATTTCTGCCTACTTGCCAACCCCAAAACTACATAGTCTACGTTCATTTCATCCTTAATCTAGGGGGTATATTCAACTAAGGATTTTAATGGATTGTGAATTATTTTAAAATCCCGGGGTATTCAATTAAGAATTTAAAATAATTCTTGTAAATTTAGGGATATTCAATATGGATTTAAAATGATTGATTTAAAATCCATCAAAATCTAAAGGTATTCAATTCATACTTTTTAAAAGTCCAATGAAATCAGGGGGTATTCAAAAAGCAATGAATTTTGATGGATTTTTTAAATTGTTGGATTTCGAAGTATTTGTGAGTGGAAAGTTTAAATACCAAAACCCCTTTCAAATCCAACCTCCCCCCAGATTTCAATTTCTCTCACTCCTCTCTCTAGACTCCTACCAAGGTAGCACTGTGTGTTTCAAATTTTGGGTTTCTCGATCGACTCTGTAGATTTTCTTTGTTTCAGTTATACAATGCAATCTTTTTCGTTTTGTCTCTTCAATTTTTTTTCGCGTTTTTCAAAAAACAATTTTTTGCTCATCGAAATTGGGGGTTTTGTTCTAACCAATTGACATTTCCAACTACTTTTCAAATTGTGAGGAAAGGAAAGCCATTAAATCTATTTTGAAAACATGAATCTCTACCTCTTCACCTCATCAGCTCGTTGTTCTTGTCGCATTTTTTCAAAGTTCCTTTCCGTATTTCGCCGTTTTAGCCATCCATTTTCTCCAAATCCAAAACCAAAATTCAAATGGAACATATCCCAATACTCCCCAGACACAGTAAATTTCCTTTCTCAACATACTTATGGTTGCATGTGAAAATAACAAGTCTGGGTCAAAAAGGAAAAGTCGGACAAGCACGGAAGGTATTCGATGAAATGCCCCACCGAGACATTGTATCTTATGCGGCCTTGATCATAGTTTATCTAAATACGGGGACCTTTCAAATGCTGAAAAGGTTTTCAAAACAATGCCTGGAAGTAGTTTAGTGGGCAGTTCTGCAATGATAGATGGTTATGCAAAGCTAAGAGGACAAATGATGCTCGTGAAGTTTTTGATAAAACGCCTGAGAGAAATGTCATTTCGTGGACTAGTTTGATTTCAGAGTATTTGAGGGTCGGTCAAATTGATGTAGCTCATCAGCTTTTTTATCGAACGCCAGAGAAAAGTGAGTTTTCGTGGACAACAATGATTTTGGGGTATGCTCGAAATGGTTTGATTCAAGAAGCAAAAGATCTATTTGGTAGGATGTCAGAGAAGAATGTAGTTGCTTGGACATCTATGATTAAATGTTTAGTTGAAAATGGTAAAATTGACAAGGAGAAGAAGTTGCTTGATGAGATGCCTAGTCCGAACTTATACTCGTGGAATGTAATGCTTACGGCGTATTTGGATGACAAAAGAGTGAGTGAAGCTATTGAGTTGTTCAAATCAATGCCCGTAAGAAATCAAGTATCTTGGACTACTATGGTTATTGGATTGGCACGAAATAGAATGACAAAAGATGTGCGGGATTATTTTGATCAGATGCCTAGTAAAGACATAACTGCTTGGAATCTATGACCATAGTTTATGCTGATGAAAGCCTTTTGAGTGAAACAAATGAGCTTTTCAACTTTATGCCAGACAAAAATATTGTGAGTTGGAATACAATGATTGACGGGTACTCTATACATCAAACCCATTCGTTCTTTTTCGAGGATAGATAATATTCACATATGGAAGAAATACGCGATACTACATCTGAATCTTCTACCACAAATGAAAGATGGGCTACTTGGAAGGTAACCCGTCGTTACAACTATAGATACAAAAGGGACATGTTCATTAGTCCATTTTGGTTTTGAGGAGATATAGTGTATTACTTGTTTTTTCAATCGCAGATGGTAATAGAGTTTTTTTCTTTTTCATTTTACGAAAGATTTAATTACTTGAAAAAAATGTATCCTTATTTGTAATGAAATTATCGACCTTGACATGTGACATTTTGTGGGTTAGTACAATATTTTGTTATTTCTTTTGATTACCATGTAATTTTCAATTTATAAATGCACTTGCTAATAACCAATGAGGTTTGGTAAAGCTTTTCAGGTATGGTAATGTGCAACATGCATTGAAGATGGAAGGAGCAGATGCAATCAAGCACACACACTGCAACCAAATAGGGCGAAAAAGGGGAGAAGTATGCATTATGGTTTGAGCACTCAACAAGTGGTCTTGGTGAAACCATAAGAAAGAAACAAAGGTTATATACCTTTTAGCCACCATTAGTAGCAGACTTAATGTCCAACAAGGTACATATTTATTTCTTATATTCTAAATTGTATGTGTGTGTGTGTGTGTGTGTGTTTTATTATTTGACACTCTAATTGTATGTGTGGTGAATATTCAGGAAAATATTTTTTAGTCGAATGTGGATTCGCAAATCATCGCAATTTTTTAGCTCCATCTTGAGGTGATCGATATCATCTCCAAGATTTTGCTAGTCAAGATCACAACCCTTATAACCCGACAGAGTTATTCAATCTTCGTCATGCATCATTGAGAGGATATTTGGTATATTTAAATCGAGATTTACAATTTTTAAATCTGCATCTCCATTTCCATATAAAAAGCAAGCAGAGTTACTGCTAGCTTTTGTAGCCTTGCACAACTTTATTCGCAAAAAAATTTTAAACCCAAGAACAACAACGAGAGAAGGCTAATGAATGGAGAACAAGTATAAATTCAGATATGTGGGGAAATGTTGTGAATGTCAGGAATCAACGATGAGCAATGAAGGGGATGATTTTTTTCTAGTATATCTATCTATTTTTTATTAAAAAGTTATTTCATTGCTTTTCTTTTCAAAAAGATAAAGGAAAAGCAAAATAATTGTATTGCTTTTGGACCATCTTCTATGTATTTGAATATTATTTTTGTTTAATTTGAACTAAAATTCTCAGAGCATATAAATGGTCATGTTTTGATGGATGTTATATGATTTGTGTTATCATGAAGAACAATGAAGGATGACTACCTATGACTAATAACATATTCATAAGAATCAGTAAAAATCCATAAGAATCCTTTTAAATCCATGAGGATTTTTTAAAATCCATTAAAATCATGATATTTAAAATCCTTCACAATCCATTCAAATCCCTAATTGAATACAATCCCCCCCTAAAATCGACCATAATAAGAAGTTTTTAACACACTCGTGGAGAAGTTTTATCATATTTAGCACTTGCCATTTTTTTTCTACATCTCTCACAATATTGCGTAGTCATCAAATTCCCAAATCATAGATCATAACATGCTTCAACTATCCTACATTACAACACTGTCTAAAATCAAAACATAAGCAAACAACATTACAACTTCAATCAATTGATGAGAGACCTTGCAGAATAAAATAACTTATCCTTGGCAGGGAGAAGGTCTGACAACGTCATATGACAATTGCAACTACAACTATGAAACATTTCTCACCAAATTAAACCCTCTTCCAATTTCTTCTACCAAAGGAAAGTATCTTCATCAACTTTCGCTTTCTCCTTCAAAGATTTTTCTCAAGCATGGTGTACCCTTAGGCGCTTCTCATTCTACTACATGTAGTTTCAATATCAATAAGTCCAACCATTTGGTAAAAATTTTAGTCCAACCACTACATTCATTATTTTCTTTTTTCTAAACCCTTTTCAAGAGTTTCTTCCCTAAAGCAGGTACCCTCAACAATGGTTCCCATAACTTCAACTTTTTGCCATATGTATAATAGAGAATTTGAAGCATTCATACAAAGAACCAGGGCCTATCCTGGAATTACATTCACACATATACAATTAATTGGATTGGTGTCCTTTATTTATATTTACTTATTTGTATATGGGTCTTCAAAGATTAGAGCTAGACATCTTCACATTCAAAGTGACAAGTATATCATATGCAGACATGCCTATCCTATCAAAAGAGTAAAGCTTGGTGATTGTCCTTGCGAGACTCTATGAGCTAGCCTGAGACGTACGTGTGCCAAATACGAACAACAATTACCATTTTGAGTGAAGGTCAAAGAAGGAATGAATGATAAAGATACCAAATATCAATGCCTAAAGTCAAAGACATATTTGGAAGATCTCTTTGGGCAATTAGGCAAACATTCATTTGTTACACTTTTATAAACTTTCAATCTTGCCACCCTCTAAAAACGTCTTAGTGTTGTTTTGGAATATCTTGAGCTATAGATGTCAACATCACTCGATTCTTGCGGCTATGGAAAGCTAATTGATAGATATGTTTACCACTTTGTCCATAGAGAAATCGTGCGACAAGTTGACAACCTTGCAAAATCCAAATCCTAAAAGGAGACAATTTTTTTTTCTAAATTCCCTATTCTCCAAACTAGGGTGAACAAGATTTGGGGCTATGAATAAGAGGTTGAAGGCTTGAGAGAGGAGAACGGGAGATCATTAAAGGTGGAGGCTATGCGCAGAAGACATGAGAAAAAACGTTTTATATTATCTCCGTAATTTAATCTTTTTCTCTATTTTTCTTATTGTCAATGATAAATTTCGTATTGTTTTCCTCTATTTCAATTATGAAATAATTCCTTTTGTTAGGGCTATGATGTAGCTTGATATGAAGTCTTAGATTTATTACTCAATGCTAATTTTGAGTTAATTATTCCATGTCGAGTGTTCATCACCGCTTTAATGCTTTTGAATATTTGACCAATATTTGAATGTTTCGATAATTATATTGAGACCAAGATGTGATATATAATGTTTGCTTCAAGTGATAAATGCCATGAGTTGAATGGATGACAGAGATGTGTTGTGTGATTTGTGTGGTTGATTTTTTGCCAGAATCCAATTAACGTATTATGCTTTTGTATGTTTTAAATTCATATAGAGATATGATTGGTTAATATATGAAAGTAATCTCATTGATGGATTAGTTAGGTGAAATCAGATGCTCTAGTGCCTTATTTCATTGATTTATCTCATAGTTTTTTGCTTATTTTCTATCGAAATTTCATTTTGTCTTATTCATTTTATTAACTTCATCTATTTATCGATTTTTCAAATGGAATTAAGGTAGTTAATTTCGATATTCAGTTGAAATATCTATCCTTGTGGGTACGACACTCTTCTTACACACTTTTTTACTTGCACGATTTTGTACACTTGCAAAAAATCATATCAAGTTTTTGGCGTCGTTGTTGGGGATTAATTTAATCAATTAATATCAATACTAGCTAATTTAGTTATAATTTGGATTTAATTTTTCTTTATTGTTTTTAGGTTATTTGTTTGGAGCATGAGAAGTTAACAAAGCTTGGAAATTGTACCATTAGATCCAGAGATCAATCAAACGTTGCGATGTTTGAACAAAGAAAGAAATATGTGGTTTCGTTCAGTGTGCCAAAAACCATGGACAACGCCATTAAAGAAGTCGAGGACCAAAGGGCCTTGCGATATTATATTGCTTCATTAGTAAATGGCACATCCCAAGCATCAGACTCCTAGCCATCCAAGCAAACAACTATTAAATCAAGCCGGCTACCATCCAAATGATTCAACATGTGCAATTTTAAGGCTTACCCCATGATGATCAAAACACCTACATTGCCAACTTCTTAGAGATATGCGACACTTTCAAACAAAGTGGTGTCTCAGATGATGCAATTTGTTTGAGGCTTTTCCCATTCTCACTTAGGAATAAAGCAAAAATTTCATTAAGTTCACAACCTCCTTGGACGATTACCACATGGGACGGCTTGGCTCTGAAATTCCTAGCCAAATTTTTCCCACCAACAAAGACAACAAAGATGAGGAATCACATCACCACTTTCTCCCAATTCGACTCAGATTCTCTCTACATAGCATGGGAACGATACAACGACCTACTCCACAAGTGTCCACATCACGGCTACTTGGTTATAGGTAAAAACATTCTATAATGGTTTATGCGCTAACACAAGAACAATGATTAATGCAGCTGCAGTTGCAGTTGCAGATTTCACGAGTAAGACTCATGATGAGGCGCACGAATTGTTGGAGGTGATGGCATCAAACCATTACCAATGGCTCACAAAAAGGCAAACACTGAAACGACCATTTGGAGTACATGAGTTGGATGCCATCGCAACTCTTACAGCCCATATCACTTTTTCAGATGAAGCGATTAAAAAACCCAAGCATCAAATTGTGTGAAACATGTGGAGAACCACACGCCAATGAGGATGGCCAAGTTGGAAGTCCTTTTGCTCAAACATCTTCAAAACAGGCTCACTATGTGTCCAACTTTCAGAGGCCAAACCAACTGCATTCGAATACATACAATCCAGGTTGGAGAAATCACTCGAACTTTTTGTGAAGCAACAATCAAAACATTTTGCAGCCACCCCATCAAATTTGTCCTCAATAAAAGAAGGTAAATTTGGAAGAAGCCCTTAGTCAGCTTACTCTTAATACTAACAATTTTATGGCAGAATCAAGCGACCCCTAATCCTCAATCTAGATATTCAAGTGAGACAGGTTGTAAATAAGATTTCAGGAAGGCCACAGGGAGCTTTGACAAACAATACTAAAACCAATCTAAAGAAGCATGTAAAGGCGATTACACTAAGGAATGGGAAACAATTGCAGCAGCAGCTCCACAAGCCCATGGAAGTCACCAACCAAGCAACGAAGGAAGAAATCGAAGCATCCAGAAAAGATCAAGAAAAGGTGACCGGACATCCAAGCAAAGATGCCAACTCCCAGCCAAAAATTGTTTCTCCTTCACCTTATGTTCCACTGGTTCCTTTCCCACAACAGTTGTGAAAATATGAACTCGATAAGCAATTCTCTAATTTCCTTTAAATATTTAAGAAATTACACATTAACATCCCTTTTGCAGATGCAGTCGAACAAATGCCCAACTATGCAAATTCATTAAGGAGATTTTATCAAACAAATGGAGGTTGGAGGAACACGAAACGTAATGTGGTGCAAGGAGTGTAGCGCCATTTTGCAAAACAAGTTGCTTCCAAAGCTAAAAACATCCAGGGAGTTTCACCATTCTTTGCACTATTGAAAATTCATATTTTGAGAAATCTTCATGTGATTTAGGTGCAAGTGTGAATCTAATGCCTATATCTATATTTAGGAAACTTGGTCTTGGTGAGCCCAATGGAACTATAGATCCCTACAATTGATAGACAGGTCAATCAAGCATCCGAGAGCTATCATTGAAGACGTGCTCATTAAGGTCAAAAGGTTCATATTTCCAGACGACTTCATCATACTCGATATGGAGGAGGACCATGAGATCCCCCTTATCCTTGGCCGGCCCTTCGTAGTAACATGAAGAAGATTGATAGATGTTAAAAAAGGAAAATTGATTTTGAGAGTGCAAGATGAACAAGTCACATTTAATGTTTTTTAGGCAATGAAATTTCCATCTAATTATGACTCACGTTTTCAAGTTGATGTCATTGATAGGTTGGTAGCCGACGTATTCAAAAAGGAGAATCCAAAACTACCACTTGAAAGATTCCTTACTCCCAAACCATAGATACCCACTAAGCCATGATTAGGGGGTGCAACCAATATTTGGAAGCCCTTTCACCACTCAATCAAGTCAAGGGACTGCAAGTTTAAGTGCTTGGGACAAACGCTGAAAAGATGAAGCCATCCATTGAAGAGCCACCCAAGTAAGAACTCATGTTGTTGCCTTCACATTTGAGGTATGCCTTCTTAGTCAAATCTTCATCTCTTCCAGTTATTATCTCATCATCTTTGAGTATTTTGCAAAAAGAAAAACTACTTAGGGTCTTAAGTGAGCACAAAAGCATTGGGATGGACCATTGTCGACATCAAGGGCATTAATTAATCTATTTGCATGCACAAGATTTTAATGGAAGAAAACTTCAAGACAACCATCAAGCCACAACAACGATTAAATTCAGCCATGCAAGAGGCGGTGAGAGGGAAAGTGCTGAAATTATTAGATGTTGGGATTATCTATCCAATTTCAGATAGTCCTTGGGTGAGTACGATGCAAGTGGTGCCAAAAAAAAAAGAATTACAGTGGTGAAGAATGACAACAATGAGCCCATTCCAACAATAATGGTCACAAGATGGCGGGTATGTATAGATTATCGAAAACTTAATGATGCAACCCGAAAAGATCATTTTCCATTGCCTTTCATTGATCAAATGTTGGAAGGACTTGTTAGACATGCTTACTATTGTTTTCCAAATGGTTATTAAGGATAAACCAAATTGCCATAGCTCCCGAGGGTTAAGACAATACTACTTTTACTTGTCCATATGTTGCATTAACATATAAGAGGATACCATTTGGGTTATGTAATGCCCCTGGCACATTTCAAAGTTGCATGATGTCAATCTTCAGTGATGTGGTAGAGAATTCATAGAAATTTTCATGGATGATTTCTCAGTTTTTGGCTTCTCATTTGACGATTGTTTGACTAACCTTGTTTTTGTTTTGCAGGGATGTTAAGAAACTAATCTAGTTTTGAATTGGAAAAATGTCATTTTACGGTACAAGAGAGAATTGTTTTAGGTCATAGATTTCAGCCAAAGGAATAGAAGTCGATCGGGCAAAGATTGAAGTCATTGAGAAGTCGCACCCCCCCCCCCCTCCCCCCCCCCCCCACTAATGTAAAAGTTTTTCGGAGTTTTCTTGGGCATGTAGGATTCTACAGAAGATTCATATAGGATTTTTCTAAAATCACTAAACCTCTTTGAAATTGATGGGTTAAAGATAATCCTTTTAAATTATCTCATGAATGTTTGCATGCTTTAAGACTTTGAAAGAGAAACAAGTATTTGCACCTATTATTGTTGCTCTTGATTAGGAGTTACATTTGAAGTGATATGTGATGCTAGTAATTATGCCATAGGGGCGGCTTTAGGGAAAATAAAGAACAAAATTTTTCATGTGGTTTTTTATGCAAGGAGAACTTTGACAGATGCACAACTTAATTATGCTACCACTAAAAAAGAATTATTGGCGGTTATTTTTGCATTTGACAAGTTTCGCTCTTAATTGATAGGTTTCAAGGTCATTGTCTACAGCGACCAAGGAATGTGATTTCTTGAAAAATGTCGGAATTTCACAAAGTATTTCTTTTTTTCAAGTTACCAAAATTTATTTCGAATCCTAAATATCAATTTTTTATTATTTCGTACATTTTAACCCCTTATAACCTTAGTTTAGTATTAAAAATTTATTATATATGTGATTTTTATGCAATATGTAGTTTATGACATTATGAGTCTTGTGGGAATCTTTGTCTAGTATTTTAGAGTTTAAAATGCTTAAATTACATTGATAAAATTAAAATTACAACCAAAACTTTTACTTTTTTTACAAAATGAAATATTTCACGAATTATTTCTTAAAATCAACTTACTAAAATTACCTCAAAAAAAGAAACACGATCCTTGACATCAACCATGCAGCCCTCGAGTACTTGCTTGCAAAGAAGAAAGCAAAGTCGAGACTAATCCGATGGGTACTTTTATTGAAAGAGTTCAATTTGGAAATACGGGACAAGAAAGGGATTAAAAATCAGGTAGCTGACCATTTGTCTAGAATAGAACAAGAGGATAAAAACGAATAAGTAAAGGTGTCAAACAACAAAGATTTTTCAGATGAGCACCTATATGTCCTTCAAACCTTTGCAGTGCCATGGTATGCCGATTTGGTCAATTATCTTGCAAGCAAAATCATCAGTATAGAGTACTATCTTTGGGAGGATTGATGCAATTTTACAAACCTAAATTAATAGGCTTATAAACGTATTAGTTATACCGCAAGTACACGTTTATCTAACTAGTAGACATGGAAAATACGAGTCGATCCCACGAGGATTGAAGACACAATCAAAAACTAAAATCTATTTAAACTAATTTAAAAATGAGGTTACAGCAATTGAAAGTTTATAAATTAATGGAATAAAATTAAATAGCTAAAAATTGAATTAATAAGGCAATTGGGAAGCGAACCAAGTCATTGAATCAATCATTGGTTTTTTGAGAATTGTTTAAACCTAGCTTACTGTTTTCATAAATCGAAAAGCATTAGGGATGAACAATCCCTTGCTTGCGTCGATGATGTGATTTTTAATAACATTGAGATTTTCCTAAATTCACAATCAATTTCAACAAAAAGTCTAAACCCGGCATTGAGTGTCTTGAAACAGCACACACAATCACAGTTTAACATAATCAATTAAAACACGTTTCGAATATTAATGAAGATTACACAAACTACCATCTAGTCTATATTTCAAGTCCGATATAATTGGTGAAAGCAATTCATCATTCAGAAATTAATTGTAGTTGACAATTAAGCACAAGGAAAACAACAAATTAAATTAATCAAACTCTAGAAACTCATGGTTTCTTCTTTGCCTCAGCACAAGATATAGAATCTCAAGGTGCAGATGATCACAGTGGTGGTTTTGGTCAACTCCATCTCCTCCTCCATGTTTCAAGCCTTTAGGATCTTATTCATAGCCCCAAATCTCGTACACCCTAGCTTAGAGAGGTGGAAATTCAGAAGAAACAAAAAATAAATAAAATAAATAAAAATCTCATCTTAGGATTCGGATTATGTCAAGCCATCAATTTGTGTTGTGCTTTTGTCTATGAATTATGTAGAATGAGACAAAGTGATAAGCACATGAATTATAGCCATATCTGTTAGTTTTTCGTAGCGACAAGAATTATATGATTCCAACATTTTTAGCTCAAAATATGCATAATAGACCTAGATCTATTCAGAGGGCGAAAGGATACAAAGTCTCCAAAAATGTCAAAAGTGAAGGTTTGCCTAATTGTCGAAAAGAGATCTTCCGAATATGTTCTTTGGCTTTTAGCATTGATATTTGGTAGCTTTATCATTCTTTCCTTCTTTCACCTTCATCCAAAATTGTAATTGCAGTTCTTGTTTGGCACATGCATGCCCCAGGCTAGCACATGTCATTTTACTATTTTCGCTTTCAAAATGTTTCATTTGACCATTTATTGCTCAAAACTTTGGACTGAAGTGGGACTGAAACATGGGCTCTGGGCGATATGGTGGGTTCAGTGCTTTCCTTCGATCACGTCGTAATTTTTTAATTGTGTACTTCAACAACTTCACTTTCACCCGTTCTTTGCATTGCCGACATAGAAAACTTAACCTCTTTTGCACTCCGCCTTTTCCAAAAATTGATTTTTGAATCCGTCGAAACAATTATTTTAGCTAATTGACTCACTAATGCAATTTCATCATGTAAGCTATGAATCCTATAAAAACATGAAAACAAAATAATTAGAATAAAATACAGTACTTGAAACACTAACCAGTATAAATTAGAAGGTACTTTATGTATAAATTATGTGAATATCAAGGATCCATTCCTTTATAAGCATTGCAAGGACAAGGTCATTCGCAGATGTGTAACATAAGAATAGATGGAAAATATACTCCGTTATTGCCACTCACTTGAAACCGACACTCACTTTTGGCAACAGACAACAACAAAAGTTCTTCAA
Source organism: Berberis vulgaris (assembly GCA_963556465.1). Taxonomy (NCBI): domain Eukaryota; kingdom Viridiplantae; phylum Streptophyta; class Magnoliopsida; order Ranunculales; family Berberidaceae; genus Berberis; species Berberis vulgaris. Next base: position 26,230,107 of record OY747137.1, on the reverse strand, counting down.
TCGGGTTTTACTCGTGAAAGCTGCCAAAGGAGTGGAAATATATCCCAAAAAGGTGAAATGCCCTTAAATAATATTCTTGTTGTAGACTTGTTTGACATTTGGGGTAGAGATTTCATGGGACCATTCCCTCATTCTTTCTCAAATCATTACATCTTAGTTGTTGTGGATTATGTTTCTATATGGGTAGGCAGTGGGCCTACCTACTAATGGTTCTAAAGTTGTGTTGAATTTCTTTAGAAAGCGTATTTTCACTAGAATTTGTACCCCAAGGGCAATTATCAGTGATGTAGGGAATCACCTTTGCAACCGATAATTCGATGTACTTTTTAGAAAATATGGCGTCCAACCGAGAAATTAAGAGGATACTGGAAAAGACAGTGAATGCTTCACGCAAGGATTGGTCAAGTAGGCTAGAAGACGCCCTTTGGGCATACCACACAGCTTCCAAGTCTCTAATTGGGATATCCCCTACCGATTTGTGTTTGGAAAAACATGTCACCTACCGGTGGTGTTGGAACATAGAGCTTATTGGGTAATGAAGACATTGAACTTCGATATCCAAATACCCAATGAGAAAAGGCTTCTACAACTCAATGAGATGGATGAGTTCCACAATGACAAAAAACATATTAAGACATGAGTTTGTTCCAGAAGAAAAAAAAGTACTTCTTTACTACTTGTCTTCATTTTTTTTCCAGGTAAATTGCGCTCAAGATGGTCGGGACCAGTCACTGTGACTCGAACCTTTCCTATGGAATAGTAGAAGAACACCATGAAACAAATGGCACCTTCAAAGTCAACGGACAATGATTGAAGCTCTATGTGAAGGGTTTTGACAAAAACAGACACTTCATCAAGCTCAACAACACCTGATAAGAATCGAAGAGAGTCTAGCTAAGGACTATAACCAAGAGCTTCTTTGGAGACAAACCCATGTTTTCTAATCTTTCTATTTGTCTTTTAAAAAAAATTATATGCTTATTTCTTTTGCTTATGTCATTTATGTTTTCTATGCTTAGGCTTGCATAAGTTTGGGGAATACTGAAGAGTTTCAAAGTTCATATTCATAATTTATCCTCCAATAAAAACAAAAATAAAAATTTCGGGGAGTTTCTCTAATTTTCCTTTTTTACATTGAGGACAGTGTTTATTTTAAGTTTCAGGATGGAGAAACTATTTTCAGATTTTAAAAAATATATATATTTTAGTGTCTTGTATTTTTAGTTTAGTTTTGGTTTTAATTTCGTTAGCCCATGATAAGAACTTGGTTGAAATTGAGTTTGATTCTTAGAAAGTAAAGCATGATATCTAATGTGTTCAGATCTGTCCTCTTGAACTCTTCGACCTCTGACCTGCAAAAATAAACAGTAGTTAAGCCAGGGACTATCGTTGTGGTGGTCGAAAGCACTCTGATGCTTAAGTCATATATCGATGCAAGGAAGAGGGGAGACTGTATGTAAATTGCAATGTGTATGTGTACCTTTCTTTCTACGTTTACCATTTCTTAAAGCGGTTGTTCCCTCCCACACTTTCCCTGCTATCGAGGGCATGATGGTCGGAGGAGATCTCGCATAAGATCTTACATGTGCATGACTGAGTTTCTTCCACACTTGGCTCTGTTTTTAGAACCAAATGTTTGATTGGGATAAGAGTTGATTTCATGGGAGTGGATCTCAGGCATGTGATAGCTCGGAAATATGTTGTTCGGGCCACGTCTGGAATTGAAGTTGAGGCTGCTCGCGGTGTATATCATGGAGCGAGTCTTCACGAGATTGAATCGTTGAGGAAGCTACTTGAAGCTTTCTCAGATACTGGAATGGAGTCCAGGTCCATTGGGTCGGAGGCTCAAAATGCTCGCTTGGAATCACTTGAGTTCAACTTGGCGGGGATGTGTTCGTGAGGGATCAGTTCGAGAATGACATGAACCTTGTTCGTCGTGACTTACAGCTTACACCTTGAACCGACTTTGTCTTATTTCGACATTAGTTGTCTGATGAGGAACTTTGTTGGGCTAGGTAGCTCATGTTTGATTCGTTGTTTGGAGCTCTCACTTCTTATGCTGTAGTAGTTGGTGCAGCTATGGTCAGATTCCTTTGTAGAGATCGGGGAGTGTTATACACCCCTTGTCTGGCAGCTTGGTTGTATGTTGGACCAGCAGTTGTTGTTGCTGTTATAAGCGTATTAGTCAGACTGTGGTCATATCTCTTGTGCCCTTGTAGACGAGTGGACAGTAGTCTTTGCAAGTCGTTTGGGTCGAGCTTTTAGAACTCTAACCGAACGTTTGACTCATTTTTATTTGCTATTCCTAGAATAGTCTTAATTTGATCGAGGGTTGTTATTGCCAATTACGACTGACTAAACCAGGGTCAGATTTTTGGCGAACAAGGTGGTCCCTAGCAAGTCGCCTTAACCAGGCTATATGAGCACTGACTATCTGCCACTTTCCAACCCATCTTCATCCATTCGTGGCGGACTAGGAGTTGGAGCGAGCCAGCATTTATCATCGTTAGTCGTTCTGACTAATTTTTTTTAGGGTTCGATGATCATTGTCTGTAGTTGTCCAATGATTCCTGGCAAGCCATGTTCACCAGGCTACAGGAGCACTGACTAAGCTCCCAATTTCTAGGCCATCGGAGTCCGCGCGTAGTGAACTAGGTTTCGAGCATACCAAAACCATCGTCATTAGCGGCCACTGACTAAGTTTTGGTAAGGGTTCCACGACCACTGTCTGCGTGCGAGTAATGACCCCTGGCAAGCCATCTTAATCAGGCGTCAAGAGTCCTGACTAAACTCCCACTTTCTAAGCCGTTGGAATCTGTTATGTGCAGACTAGGCTTCGAGCCGACCAAAAGCTATTGTCGTTCGTCGTCACTATCTAAATTATTGACACCCATTTAATTTAACGGGGAGTCTGTTATGTTTGGACGATGATCCCTGGCAAGCCATCTCGATCAGGCATCAGAGCGCTTACTAAGCTGCCACTATCTAAATCATTAACACCCATTTAATTTAACGTGTAAGTTTGACTTAGGGGGTCTCGACTTACTTAACTTGCCTGTGGGATTCTGAGTGTGTAAGTCTAACTTGGGGGTCCTGACTTACTTAAATTGCCTGTGAGATTCTGGGCGTGTAAATCTTACTTGGGAGTCTTGACTTACTTAACTCGCCTAGCGGTCTAATGTGTCGGATCGATTAATCGGACTAATAATAGGTTGACCATGTTTAATTAACAGCAGCGGAATAATAGTAGAACTGATGCCTTTGGTTTAATAATAATAATAATAATACTCTGTAGGCGTGCTTCTTATTCTATGGGCGCTCAGGGCCTTTGTTGTTCGTTCTTTTGAGTGTGCTGGGTCGGATCTGGCAAGGCATAAGCTTGGGCCCATTAGTTGAGGGGCTAATTTAGAAATAATCTTTGTGGATCAGCGTGCCAGGAATACGGCGCATTCTACGATATGGTTCAATATCGATTACTCCCCCCCAGTTAATGGGGCTGCTTGCAGGGTCATTAATTCAAAAGATTGTTGACTTGTGCAGGTTCTATTGGAACCGTTGTTTTCTTGATATCATGTATGGCATTTAATGCTGAAATAATTGTTTGTTGATGCCTCTTCATAAACAATTTTGCCTATATATGGGCTGGCTATTCGGCGTTCAAGCACTGCAATGCAAATAGTAGAGCATGGTGATCAAATGCATCTTATCATGGAGTTTGCTTTGGGTTTTCCAAAGGCTGAAGAAAAATCTCCCCCATTGGAGTCTTCCAATGTTCTGACATTTGCGCCTATGAGTCTTGATAAAACTTATTGTTATGCGGTACCGCCTAATATGGGTGGGCACTAGATTGATCGTATGAGATCTTGTAATATATTCTTACATTGTGAAGAATAATTATGGACTTCCTCATAGGGGTTAGGTCTGTCTTCCATCCTCCGGTGCTCAAGGACTCTCTCATTTGTTTATTGCAGTCGAAGGGTAGTCTCGTTGCTAGTTTATGGTTGATGGGAGCGTTGGAGGTCGTGATGCTCATCCCGGGGGTGGCACCTCTGCCTCACCATAGGCAGTACGCGCTTAAGAGGGATATCCATTTGGAAGCATTGCGAAACCTTGACGATTTTGTTGCTCCGAGACATTCTCATCAAGTTTTTTATCACTTCCTTCTGTTCCTCTTCATGAGGCAAACTTGCGGAGCGAAGAACTGAGGGAATGCTTGAAACCCTCTTCGTTTACTTTGCTTGCCTTATCTGAATTGTCTTCCTGGGTTGATTCGAGGGAGCAATTAATTGAGCGCGCTCTGCCGTAGACGCTTTACTTTTTCCATCTTCTCTTCTGGAGGCAGAATAGTATATCAGAATCTCTACCCTTGTTTCAACAAATAGATGCTTGCATCGGACTTAGATACTTGTAGTGTATAAACTAATGTATTAGTTGGTCGACAAGCTTTGTAATAACTCTCATTGCAATCAATAAAATTTGTTTATTTCTAGAATATGTCCTATATGAAAAAATTTTCTACTCTGAAATGAAAAACAAAAACAAAAAAAGAAATCAAAGAAACAATTAATAACTTCGAGCAGAGACTAAGCTAATCCTATCCTAAAGGAGGCGCAAATGGTCTTGGCTCGGATTGCGTTGTCCCTCTAGCAAATTATTTTTTTGTAAAAGCTAAAGAAGTTACTAAATAATGGACTTCATGCTGGCGGGCAATTCCTTGTTTATTAACATCTCTTGGAATTGGTGCTTGTTTGCTGAAGTGTTGTTATTTACCTCTTTTTAGTTTGGATTGCCTCGCTAGCTTTGACTTTTGGATCTCCGCCTAGCTGCTTCTTGGTTATTAGGGCTCATCTACCTTCATAGAGTAATCTACCTCTTTTGTCTTGGCCCAATGCCTGACATGTAGGGTCTGTGGACCTGAGTTGTAAGTGGCAACGGTTCAGTTGCTTCAGGGCTGCATAATGGCAATCACTTGCTGCTGGCTAATCTCCTCAGATAGTCCCTTAAGCATGGTTGAGTGTATATTTTATACATTGGTGTAGGGTGGATAATATTGCTTCCATATGACGTAGCTAGGGCTTTCCTAGAATGATGTTGTAGGTGGACGGGGCGTCAACTACCATGAACTCTTAAACAAGGTACTTCCATAGTTGTGCCTCTCCTGCCTGGGGCGACCCACCATTAGATTTATCTTCCCGATGGGGAAGCATTTTTCTCCGCTGAATCTGACCATAGGGTGGTGGGGCGTTAGGTCTTTCTCTTGTAGCTGCATGTTGCGGAATGCACTAAGAAAATGAACATTTAGCGAGCTTCCAATGTCCACCAAAGCTCTTTTTACTTCCCACTTAGCGATAAGGACGGAGATGACCACGGCGTCATTGTGAGGAGAATGTACCCCTTGGAGATCCCTCTCTGTAAACGTCAGTGATGGGATCAGGTTGTGAACTCATGCATGTTGCACTTGTTGGTCCTCATACTGAGATGGCGTCTGCATCTTGGTCAGTGTCCTATTGTGAGACCTATTTGATTGCTTTCCCTCCGGGCCGACCCCGTGGAGGATGTAAATAACGCCTGGAGCTTCCTTTTTATCTCCTTGACAGGGTCCACTCTTTCTTTTACTCGGCTCTGCCTTCTATCTGAGCCTATGAACTCTTGAGTTTGCCTTTCTTATCCAATACTCAACTTCTCATCTGAGGTTTTTGAAATCCTCAGTATCAAGTCTGCCTTCCTTGTGGTAGGCGCAATATTTTCCATTGTCGTGCCTAATAGGGTCTCATTGTTGCTTAGGCGGCTACTTCATCTCTTCCCAATCCTTGAAGGAATCAAGGATGTCGGACAGACTGGTGTTGAAAGGGGTGACAGATCTGGACCCGACGTAATTGGAGGCCTTATCCTGTCTGGGGTGACCCAAATTGGTCTTGCTGTCAGTGCGCTTTCTCATGTTACTGTCGTCGTCCTTTTTTTTCTTCCTCTCTTTCCTATCCTTCGGGACAGAGGGTTTCTTGTCTAACTCCGCCTCTCTCTTGGCGAGCAGCATTTTTTCCAGAGTGATGTATCTTTGGGCATCTCTGAGCAAGTTCGCCATATTAGCTGGGGATTCAAGGTGAGGAAGTCATAGAGCTTTCCTTTTCTCAGACTTAAAGTGAAAGCCGTGACGGCTGTGTCATCACTACAGTCGTCGATGAGGGTCATCTCATCATTAAACGAGTAATGTACTCCCTTAACGTCTTGTTCTATTTTTGCTTTAGGGTCAGTAGATAATGTGGACCCCTTCTGAGCCTTTGGCTTCCCACGAAGCGTGTAAAGAACACCAATGCTAATGATCGGAATGACTCAATGGATTTCGAAGCAAGGGTGTGGAACCACGTCAGTGCTGACGTCTTTAGGCTTGCAGGGAATGATTGGCACATTATTGCATCAGACCATTCTTTGAGCGCCATAACATGCTGGAAATGGCGTAGGTGATCGGTCGGGTCCCTCGTCCCGTCATAAATCTCCAACTTTGATGGGGTGTATTTCTTGGGTAGTGGTTCGTCCATGATATGGTCCACGAACAGAGGGACCGTGAGAATGAACATCACATATGGGCTTGTGGCCCCGTTGCGAAAGCCCCGTTGTGCGAGACATGTTTGTCGTCTCTGGGCATTGGGTCTCTATTGGTCTAGCCTCTTCCTCTTGTCCATTGAGAAGTTGTTGGGGGGCGCACGGCTCTCCTGAACATGCTCTCTAGAACTTTCTAGGGAACGAGTCCTTCGCTGCTAACGGTATCCCTTTGCAGGTGGAGGATTCCATTGTTTGAAAGCCTCCAGTGTTTCTGCGATCTGCTGCATCTGTGTTGATAGTAGGTCCACTCTCAGGTCTGCTACAGTCACCACCGGCGTGGGGTCGAAAGAGGTTCTTCTCTGGCGGTGGTGGACATGGCGGCACTCTACTAGTTTGAGCGTTCGAAGGCTCGACAACATCTCCATTTTTGCGAGACCTCATCGTCACCATCTCGCCGATTCTCTGAAAAATGTAGAACTTCAGTTATTGTTGAGGAACTTTGTCGTTTCCCTTGGACGACGCCAAACAGATGTAGTTGATTTATGCTCTCCTTCCTCGTTGCTTACCTAGGCCTGAACATGTAGCAAACGTGAGCCAAGGACCACCATGTGGTGGCCGATGGCACTCCGATGCTTAAGTTAGATAAGGCTTATGAGAGGCTAAAAACTGTAAACTGGGTTATATTGCATACCTCTAGTTCATCAACCTTATCTCCTTTTTATAGTGAATGAGTCCTCGTTTGGCTAGGCCTTTTGTGGCGTAGTTTATGGAAAGTGATCTTGATGTGGAGCTGTCCATGTGGGATAGATTTCCTACATGACTTGTGCTCCCAGATTTACGGGAGAGATTTTTCTTTCTGAGTGTTGTCCATGCAAGGAAGTTTCCTTACCCGACTTATACTCTAATATATGATTCTTAGTCGGATCCAATGTGTTGTTGGTCTGCTTGTCTTGGGTAGATCTCTCAGATACTTGCCTTAGAAGTCTTACAAGTAATTGGCCCAACCGCGTGATGTGTGGGCTTACTGGCTCATTGAAACTAGGACCCGACTATCTGGATTCTGCCAAGGATGAGCTTGCTATTGTTTAAGCCTCGTTAAATTGAGCGGGCAATCGATCCTGCTTCATTTTGTTGACGAGATTATCATGTTACGTGTACGGTGTTGATCAGAAGACGGTTTCATGTATCATCAGCTGCTCCCCCGAGTTAGTGGATCGTCTTATTGGTCCAATGGGTCATTTCAATATGCAGTTGTGCAGTCATCATGATTGAGTCTAACAGATTTCCTCGAGCAGCAAATTGTATTAATTAGTCGTGCGACAGCTTGAAAGTGGTAAAAGTGGGAGTTCAACTTTTTATATAGATCTCCTGCTTGTGGAGTATAACTCCTTTGCTCTATCGATCTCTGAGATTTTAGCTTTGTTGTATTGTCTATTGTGCCCTTGACTTTGCTCAACCTTCATATTCGAAAGGTTGTACTTCCATGGCAGGCCCAGATTAGCTTTCTGATGAACTGTTCGTCAGGGGCCATAAATATTTTGAAAATAGATTGCTCTCTAATTTTGATCTGGAAGTCCTGCGTAAGACATTCGGGATTCTTGATGATCTAGTGCTCTGCACTCCAGGCATCTCTCTGACACCATTGTACCCTCCTGACGGGTTTATCTACCTTCACCAAGGTATGATGCAATCGGGTGTTCGCTTTCCTGTCATCAAGGAGATCTGGGAGTTCCTGGCGTACCTCGGAATTGCATCCTCTCAATTTGTGCCGAACGGGTATAGGACTTTGATCCCCATTTTGATTAGGGCTAAAGACGTTGGTGTCTGAGTGTCTTCGAAGGCAATGCAATTGCTCACTTCTCCTCGGATAAATAAGCATGTTGTGTGTGTGTTGACGTCATTGGACTACTTCGGCAAACTGCCTAATGATTTTAAATCATGGCAGATACAAGGTTTCATGGCTCCCGTGAACTCCCCGTACGTTGAGTTTTATGGTCGTCCGGTGAATTTAGACCAATGAGTAAATTGATTCCTTCTCCAGTCTCGCTTGTGTCAATTTCATATTAGATTGACCGGCTTTGATTCTTGCAAGGAGATTATCTACTTCGCCTCTTTCTGTTGAAGATAAAGTAACTTTGGATGCGTTCAGCGACATACCTCATCTGGAGGTAGAAGATGTAGTCAAGCCTTTTAATGTTGTGCGCAGTGGTCTATGGGTTCATTGGCACGTGGCTCCCACTGTGTATCGGGTGAAGAAGCCAAAACCTGAAAGAGAGTCTAATTCACGAAAAATGAAGCTTCCCAAGCTCAAGGTTCCAAGCCCTTCAAGGAGGGAAGAAATAGATGAAGTGTTTCCTTCTCATATGCATCAAAAGAGATCTCGTGCTTTTTTTAGGTCCGTTCGCAGATGTCTGGCCTCGCCTGAAGAACGTGTTATTTCTGAGGGGCGTGATGCTCAAGTCGTGGCCCCTGTCTCTCTTCCTGGCCTGAAAAGAGAATATATGCAAATGGTGGGAGTAGAGGACGTTACAAAGCTAAGCACTAAGAAAGCGTGGTTTATGATGAGTAGGATGCTTCTGTAGGCGAGCATGGAAGCTTCGAACGGTCGTCCTTTTTTAATAACGGACTTCAAGCTCCTCCTCTCTTTAGATCATGAGCCTGTTGAATAGCCCATCTTATCATCAGCATCATGGCGAAGGTTATTCTTCTTGTCGCCAGCGTCAGCGTCATTCCCGTCCTCATATTCAACTACGACGGATAGAGGAATAACTCATTTCCCTTTCCCCTGAAGCTGGGCCTGCACATGAGAGAGAGTCGGCTGCTACGGGCAAAGGGAAAGTTGTTGATGAAGCCCCTAATACAGTGAAGATGGCTAAGAGCGGTGTTGGAGTGATTTCGGCCACACATCAATCTATTTGCTCCAGATGTAATAAGGATGGGCAACCAAGCTTGGCATTAGGAGGTTGACATCTCTTATGCTGCAAGAAAGCATATCAGTAGGTGGAATGACTAGCTGGCAAACCGTGCTCCGAAGCTAGTAGGAGAAGTTTAAATAAAGGGCATAAATCTCTTGTGCTGGGGATGTTATATCTGAATCATTTGGCCACATCTAGAATTGAAGTCGATGCCGCTTGCGAGAGGGTGTATACCATGGAGGGAGTCTTTGCAAATTTGCAGAAGTCATACAACGATGTTCTTCACGAGATTGAGTCGTTGAGGAAGCAACTTGAAGCTTTCTCAGATACTAGAACAGTGTCCAGGTCCATTGGGTCGGAAGCTCAAAAGACTCACTTGGAAGCGCTCGAGTCCGACTTGGTGGGGGCAATGTCTGCGAGGGATCGGTTCGATAATGAATTGAACCTTGTCCATCGTGACTTGCAGCTTGCTCGTGATTCTGTTGATGGTGTGCAAGCTTAACTGCAGGCTCTGCATGCTTAGAGGATTAAGGAGTCCGAATGGACTATCTGATGTCAGCAGTTGAAGTCTAGTGCTAAGTTTCATGCTGAGAGTGCTCGAAACATTGCAGAGTAGTTACAGTTGGCGCAGTAGCTGAATATCGCCAATGATAAGCTGGATTCGGAGCAGTCAAAGACTGAGATCCTGTCGGGCGAGTTGGAGCAACTGAAGCAGGAGCTCACCAAGTTAAGAGGGCACGAAGAGAATCTTCTCAAGGCCCAGGACACATTTGAATTCAGTAGAGTCATGCATGGAAGGATGGAGCTGTTGCGTCTGATAGAGGAGGAGCATCCCGAATGGGATCTCTCCTATTATAAAGATATTGCATATGCAGAGTTTGGAGCGACTTCCAATTCGTTTGAAGAAGAAGGCGGCCCTGATGAGGGGGTCAAGAGGCAACACCAACAGATATGTCTCCTGTTTCTTCCTCTGTTGAGTCTTGTTTTGTTGTATTTTGACTCTCCTCCTGATGAGGGGTGAATCTTGTACTTGAGTTTGCAAATGAATAGTATTTTGCACTTTTTTGCCTTCCTTTGTTTTCCTGCTAGCTTGTACCTGCTTTGTCTTATTTCGACATTAGTTGTTAGACGAGGAACGTTGCAGGGCTAGGTAGCTCATGTTTGATTCGTTGTTGGGAGCTTTGACTTCGTATGCTGCAGGAGTTGGTGCAGCTCTAGTTAGATTCCTTTGTAGAGATCGGGGAGTGTAAGACAACCCTTGTCTGGCAGCTTGGTTGTTTGTTGGACCAACAGTTGTTGTTGCTGTTATAAGCGTATTAGTCAGACTGTGGTCCTAGCGTTTGCACCCTTGTAGATGAGTGTACAGTAGTATTTGTAAGTCGTTTTGGTATAACTTTTAGAACTATGACCGGATGTTTGACTCGCTTTTATTTGTTATTCGTAGAATAGGCTTAATTGGACCGGGGCTTGTTGTTGCTAGTTATGACTAACTAAACCGGAGTCAGGTTTTGGCGACCATGGTGGTCTATGGCAAGCCGTCTTCACCAGACTACGCTCCCACTTTCCAACCCATCTTTGATTCTTTCGTGGCAGACTAGGAATTGGAGTGAGCCAGCAGTTATCATCATCAGTCGTTCTGACTAAACTTTTGGCGGAGGTTCGTCAATCATTTTATGTAGTTGGCCAATGATCTCTGGCAAGCCGTCTTCACCAGGCTACATGATCACTGACTAGGTTCCCACTTTCTAGGCCGTCAGAATCTGCGCGCAGCAAACTAGGCATCGAGCAAACCAAAGCCATCGTCATCAACGGAGACTGACTAAGCTTTGGTCAAGGTTTGGCGATCACTGTCTACGTATGAGTAGTGACCCATGCCAAGCCATCTTAATCAGGCGTCAAGAGCGCTGACTAGGCTCCCACTTTCTAAGCCGTCGGAATCCTTTATGTGTGGACTAGGCTTCGAGCATACCAGAAGCTATCGTCATCGGTCGTCACCGACTAAGCTTTGGTCGGGTTTGGTCTATCGTCCATGTTTGGACGATGAACCCTGGCAACCCGTCTCGATCAGGCATCAGAGCGTTGACTAAGCTGCCACTTCCTAAACCATTGACACTCGTTTAATTTAACGGACTGGGCATTAAAGCGTACCAGAAGATGTTCTCATAGGTCAAAACTGACTAGGCTTTAGTCAGAATAAGATTTTGGGCACGTAAGTCAAACTTGGGGGTCCTGACTTGCTTAGCTCGCCTGTAAGATTCTGGGCGTGTAAGTCTAACTTGGGGGTCCTGACTTACTTAACTCACCTGTGAGATTCTGGGCGAGTAAGTCTGACTTGGGAGTCCTGACTTACTTAACTCGCCTGTGAGATTCTGGGCGTGTAAGTATGACTTGGGGGTAGGGGTGGGCACGGGACGGGATGGGACGAGATATACCCATCCCTATCCCATCCCGTTCATACGGGATCGGGACGGGACGGGATGGGACGGGATCAGCGTGCTAATCTGGCATTGGCAAAACAGTCCTTTGGCTTTCTATCTCTGGTCTTCACTGCTTATCTGTTGTGTTTCATAGCTTGCAATGGTGTGCAGGCAGCAGAAAACAGGATTACATGGTGCATTGCAAAGCCGTCCACAGGCCAGAACAGACTATTCGCTAACATGGCCTATTTTTGCCAGCAGGCTGGTGTAGACTGTAGTATCATCAGCTCAAAAGGTTGAGCTTGCTACATTCCATACAATGTAGTATCGCACACTTCATTGGCAATGAATCTCTACTACAAAGCGGTTGGCAAGAATAGCTGGAACTGCAACTTCAATGGTTCTGGCCTCATTATTTATTCTGATCCATCTATTGGTAACTGCATCTATCAGGCTTGAAATCAAGGAGGTCTTACGCTTCTCAGCGAGGACTAAAAGTTTTAAAGTAGCAATACTAATTTTTATTAGATCTTTGTTTGATGGTTGATGTGGTTACAACATGTGTTTTGATCATTCTGAAAAAAAGAAAGTACTATGTAATTGAATTGGAGTTTGCAATACTATGCAATAATTTGTATGGGCATCCACAATTCTAAAATAAATAATTAAATAAAAATATTAATAATTAATATTAATAAATTAGTTCGGGACGGGACGGGATTGGCGGGATTGAAAATCTTCATCCCATCCCATCCCATTCTAGATCGGGACGGGACGGGATCGGGATGAAATTATTCAATCCCATTAAGACCCGAAAAAATCGGGACGGGACGGGACGGGAACGGGATGGGATGCCCACCCCTACTTGGGGGTCCTGACTTACTTAACTCACCTGTGAGATTCTGGGTGTAAGATTTTGGGCATGTAAGTCTGACTTGGGGGTCCTGACTTACTTAACTCACCTATGGGATTTTGGCCGTGTAAGTCTGACTTGAGGATCCTGACTTACTTAATTCGCCTGGCGGTCTGATTCCAGTGTTGGATCAATTGACCAGACTAAGGTTGATCGTATTTAATGAACAGCAGCGGAATAATAATGGAGTTGATTCCTTCAGTTTAATAATAATATTCTGTATGCGCGCTCCTTATTTCTTCAGTGTGTTGGACCGAATCTGGCAGTAGCTTGGGCAGATTAGTTAGGGGCCCATTTAGAAAAATATTTGTGGATCAATCTTCCAGGGATACAGCGCATTCTGCGAGACGATTCAGTATCAGTTACTCCCCCAGTTAATGGGGCTACCTGCAGGGTCATTAATTCAAAAGATGTGGACTTGTGCAGTTGCTATTAAAACCGTCGTTTTCCCCATTTCCCGTACGACATTTAATGCTGAAGTAATTGCTTGTTGACGCCTCTTCTTAAACAATTTTGCCTATATATGGGCTGGTTATTCTGCGTTCAATCACTGCAATGCAAATAGTAGAGAATGTTAATCAAAGCAACAAATAATTTAACTCCACTCGGAGACTAAGCTAATCCGGCCTTAAAGGAGGCGCAAATGGTCCTGGCTCGGATTTCGTTTTCCCTCTAGCGAAGTTTTTTTTTAAAAGCTAAGGAAGTTACTGAATAGTGGACTTCATGCTGGCGAGCAATTCCTTGCTGATTAACAGCTATTGGAGTTGGTGCCCGTTTGCTGAAGTATTGTTATTTAGCCCTTTGTTAGTCTGGATTGCCTCGCTAGCTTTGACTTCTGGATTTCCGCATAGTTGTTCCTTGGTTATTTGGGCTTTTCCGCCTTCATAGAATTATCCACCTCTTTTGTCTTGGCTCCATGCCTGACATGTAGGGTATGTGGGCTCGAGTTGTAACTAGCAACATTTCAGCTGCTTCAGGGCTACATAATGGCAGTGTCTTGTCGCTGCCTGATCTCCTCGGATGGTCCTCTGAGCATGGTTGGCTGAATATTTTATGCATTGGTGCAGGGTGGATACCAATGCTTCCATATGATGTAGCCAGGGCCTTCCCAGAATGATGTTGTAGGTGGACGGGGCGTCAACTACCATGAACTCTTGAACAAGGTACTTTCGTAGTTGGCTCTTCTACCACCATCATTAGATTTATCTTCCTGATGGGGAAACATTTTTCCACTGGAGATGATCAAAACCTCTTCTTCACAATTTGTGATTCTCATCACCATCCCAACCAAGCAAAATCACGACCCACAGCCTATCCATCTCTGTTTTCTCTCCTTTACTCCACCGAAACAGGGGCATGACAACTCTGTTTCACTTCATCTTCAACCACCGTCACCGGCTACACCACCACCACGCATCACAACAGTGCCATCATAGAGACTTAAATCAAGTTGACACTACTAGCACCCAGTGGACCTTGCTTAGAGCACCTCGGCTGAGAAAGATCAAAACTATTTGCACCCACTGGGATCTGCTAAGCCACACTATACATGTTCCTGTTTGCACCCTGCTGAATGCTCTGTAACACCACAGTGAATTAAGTCTTAAACTTTAGAATTAATTTCATTTTATTTTATTATTCCATGATTAATATTAATTGATTCGCGATTTATAATATTTTACTTTCACCTAATATGTCAGGCAGCTAAGGTTGTTAGAAAAATATTATGTTATAAATCAAGCATGTTTTAATTGAATAATTAAACTTGTGATTAATTGTGCCCTAAAAAGACAATTAATGCTAGGAGTTTATACATTACTAAAGTCATTTATTTGAAATTGGAATAATAAGAAATATTGAATATAATTTTAGGAGCTTGAAAAATATTTTGCAAATTGTGGTTTTCCTCAAACTCTTTTCTTTTATTTATTGTTATTTTTATTACTTTTGTTTAACTCGGATTTTAAAACACTGTAACCCCCATTTTCTCCTAATTAGTTTCGGTAAATTATTAAATTCAATTTAATCCACCTTCCTCGTGGGATCGACCCGTACTTGCCGTTGTCTATCAGTTAGACACCATGCACTGGCGGTTATTACAAGTGGGTCAAATTTGCATGTTTATTTAGGCCGGTTAGACCTGCAACAAGTTTTTGGCGCCGTTGCTGGGGAAGGTAGCGGTGTAATTGAATTTAAAATTTATTTTCAGTAATTTAAAAAAAAATTCAGAAAAAAAAAACAAACAAAATTTTATTTTTATTTTGGTAAGTTCTTTTTACACTCATTTCATGTTATTTGTTTGATTTTGCAGAAAACACGCTTCTTGAGGAAATTGGACGATCCAGCAAACATCAAGCAAATTTTAATTTAATTTTTTTTTGTGAGGAGAGTTTTAGTTTTATTTTCACCTCGTTTTACGAGTGTGTGGTGTAATAATTTTTGTAAACTCTATTGTTTTCTATTTTTAATCACCTAAAAAAACAAATTTCCTAGTCAAAAGAAATTATAGGGAAACAATTTTAATTGTTAACCCAATAAATTTTTTTATGATTTAGAAATCCACTTCTAAGACCAAGACCAGTAATTTGATAGCATATCCTTGTGTGCTGATTGAAACGGATAAAAAGAAGTCGGACATTTTTTTTAATTGTGCTAACTTTTTGTGCAGAACAGAATACGCACAATGTAAGTACTTCTATCACACCCAATGTATTAGCGACCCGGGCGCTTTGTGTAATTGTTTGAAATTGTGTTATTGGTTGTTTAATTTCTGTAATTGTGGATGCTAAACTTTAGTAATTCATAATAAGCAGACCCAGCTTCTAAATAGAAACTGGTGGGATTTGATATCCCCAGCTCATCACTCCACCTGTGTGCAACCAATAGTCAAACATAATTAAAATCAGTTAGCAAGTTAGATAGAGCCATCTTTTAGGTACGGTGTTCATAGGACAACCAAGACCAAGGTGAATCCAATAATTTTTTTGTTGACCAAAGCTAAAAGTGACGATGGGTTTAATCATTCAATGAACTCCGAGAGGCCACTGCCACAAGGGTAATTTACTTGGTACGCCAAGTCATAAGTAAGCTACGATTCACAAGAAGAATTGGTGTAACTCACAGTTTTGGGTTAGGAACACAAGCCTCAAGTGTACATTCAACATCACATCGTTCTCACATCTATTGGCTTACAGAGTAGTAGCACAAGGAAGTACTTAATTGGACCATTGTGACCTCCTTTCTTGTGCGATAATCCGGTTTCTTTGAAACAAAACTCTAACCTACTGATTTTGAACTTTGTGGTGTAAAGTATACACTCTTAGGATCATCTTGTAGCACCCATTGCTCTGATAAAAAGATTACATAAGAAATAATCTATCCCCCAAAGATATAAAGATAATTAATCTCAAAAACACTGATTGCTTAGGGAGGCATTTTTTCTTGTGCATTAATTGGTTGTTGATTGTGTTTGAGTCTGTGCGTGATTTTTTTTAAGGTTAGTAAAAATTTCAAACCTCACTTGGTGTAGATCTGTTTATGCGTCTTTGGAAACGGGATTCGATAGGAAGACTAATTCGAGAGGATCCTGTAGAGTTGTCTGAAGTCCCCATTGACCTTCTAGAATCTTTTTCCTTGTCGAGTGAGACACTGAAATGGTTGGGGAGAGAGCATTTAAGGATTATTTCTCTCCACGTTCCAATAACACTCCATCTTCCGTTGTCTTACCTGAGACCACTGCAAGTATCTTTGAGCTAAAACCATCAATTATCCACCTTGTGCCTTCCTTTTATGGTCTAGAAAAAGAGGATCCCTATCTTCATTTTAAAGAGTTTCTTGACATTTGTGCTACTCTGAAATATCCCAATTTTTTTTATGATTCAGTTCGTCTTAGGTTGTTCCTTGATTCTTTAAAAAATAGGGCGAAGTCATGGTTAAACTCCTTAGAAACTAAAACCATCGACACTTGGGATGCCCTATCAGGAAAAATTTTGACAAAATATTTTCCTATTCATAAAACAAATGCCATCCGAAGATATATATATAATTTTCAACAGAAAGAGGGTGAGCATTTCTATGAATGTTGGGAAAGATTCAATGAACTCATTGCTAGGTATCCCCATCATGGCTTTGAAAAGTGGCGTTTGGTTCAATACTTTCAAGACGCGTTAACCCCTCAAAACCGTCGAATGATTGACGCCACTAGTAGTGGGTCACTTATGAAGATGAGTGCTAATGAGATTTGGGAATTCTTTGAAGCTATTTCTGAAAATTCTCAACAATGGGATTATTCAAGAAAAGACTCTGATAGGCGAAATAGTGGTTTGTATGAAGTAAGGGATACATCATCTACTCCTCATCTTCCTCCTTCTTCATGGTTGGAAGCAGTTGTAATGACAATGGCACAGAAGATTGATGCATATCTGGAAAAGTCTCAGCCATCAGTCCAAACCAATGTTCCATCTGAGGTTTGTGCTGCATGTTCAAGTTCTAGTCATTCCACATCAGACTGTCACTTGAAATATGAGTACCCTGCTTATTTTGCTGAGCAAGTCAATGCATTCAATACCTTTAGGCAATCTGGTTATAATCCACACTCAAATTTTTACAATCCAGGTTTAGCCAAACACCCTAATCTCTCATGGGCCCATGGTCAACATCAAGGAGGCCCAGTTATTATCCCTCAAGCTCCAATTCCTGCTAATAGGCCTCAATTCAATCAAGATGTACCTCCCTCTAACACTCG
The DNA here is from genome assembly GCA_963556465.1 of Berberis vulgaris. NCBI lineage: Eukaryota > Viridiplantae > Streptophyta > Magnoliopsida > Ranunculales > Berberidaceae > Berberis > Berberis vulgaris. Next base: position 26,212,578 of record OY747137.1, on the reverse strand, counting down.
AGTTTTCAGGATACATTAAACCAATTTATGCAGAGAACAGGAACCATGCTCGAACAGAACTCTCAGGCTATCACCGAACTAAAAGCTACTTCTCAACAACAATCTCAAGCCATCCAAAAGCTTGAGATGACTGTGAGTCAAATAGCAAAATCCTTTCCTGAAAGAGAAGCAGAAAGATTCCCTGGTCAACCCATTCAAAATCCTAAGGGCCAATTCGAAATAGGCAGTGCATCTCAGCCACGCAATGAAGATTTCAAATCTATTCTCACCCTTAGGAGTGAAAAACAAGTTGACAACCAAAATTGAATGCCTAATTTGATTGATCCTGAATCCCAATCCACGCCAAAGCAAGTCACACCTCCATCTGAGAGGGAGGCTGATAGAGCCTCGTCTTCTCAAGAGGATCATCATCTTGACTCTGATCCCACCAAGGCATCTTATATTCCTAGAGAACCATTTCCATCGCGGTTAGTTCCGGCGAAGAAAGGAACAAATGCCAACGATATAATGGAAATTTTTAAACAAGTTCAAATCAATATTCCATTACTTGAGGCCATTAAGCAAGTTCCCTCTTATGCCAAGTTTTTGAATGATTTGTGTACACAAAAGCGAAAACTGAATGTGCCCAAAAGAGCCTTCCTAACTGAGCAAATCAGCTCCATCCTTCAACACAAAACCCCACCTAAGTACAGAGATCCTAGTTGCCCAACTATTTCATGTGTGATTGGTGATCATATGATTGGGAAGGCATTGTTAGATTTAGGGGCAAATGTTAATCTATTGTCATAATCAATATATGTGCAATTGGGTCTTGGTGAGTTGAAACCAACTCAAGTGACACTGCAATTGGCAGGCAGATCTGTCCGAGTCCCCCGCGGTGTGATAGAGGATGTGATCATTAAGGCTGACAAATTTTATTTCCCTGTGGACTTCATAGTCCTTGACACACAACCTGTTCACAATCCCTCTAGTCACATTCCAGTTATTTTGGGTCGTCCATTTTTTGCCACATCCAATGCTATCATTTACTGCCGAAATGGAATCATGAAATTATCATTTGGTAACATGACCCTCGAACTCAACGTATTCAATGTAAGTCAACAACCTCCCGAGTCTGAGGATTCCTTTGAGATTAACATGATTGAGAGTTTGGCGGAACATTCATTTCCTCAGTTTAATGATCCTTTAGAGGCTAGTTTGACTCATTTTAATTTAGGCTTTGATATTAATGATTCCATCAGGGAAGTCAATGCTTTGCTTGACTCTACCCCTATAATGAAAACCAGTTATAAATGGAAGCCTAGGGTGGAACTTCTTCCACTCAGTGAGTCAAAACAAGTCCCGTTGAAAAACCACCCAAGCTCGACCTAAAAGTATTACCTGACAACTTCAAGTATGCATTTTTAGGTGTTGACAGTACCTTACCTGTTATTATTTCATCTGCATTGACTGAAGAACATGAAGGAAAATTGTTAGATGTTTTAAAAGAACATAAAACAGCACTTGGGTGGACTATCGCGGATATTAAAGGAATAAGTCCAATCGTATGCATGCATCGCATTCATATCGAAGAAAATGCCAAAGTATCGCATGAAATGCAACGTAGACTTAATCCTAATCTAAAGGAAGTTGTCTGAGCCGAAGTGCTCAAATTGTTGGCTGTGGGTATAATCTACCCAATTTCGGATAGACCTAGGGTCAGTCGTGTTCAAGTTGGCCCAAAGAAGTCAGGGGTAACGGTAATCAAGAATGACAAGAATAAATTAGTACCAACCCGCATGACCATGGCGTGGCGAGTATGTACTGATTACCGTAAGTTGAACTTGGTCACAAGGAAGGATCACTTTCCTCTTCCTTTCATTGATCAGATGCTTGAAAGGTTAGCCGGACATGATTACTATTGTTTTCTTGATGGGTATTCCGGTTATAACCAAATCCCCATTGCACCCGAGGATCAAGAGAATACCACATTCACTTGTCCCTTTGGTACTTTCGCATATCGGAGAATGCCCTTTGGATTGTGTAACGCACCCGCTACTTTTCAGCGGTGCATGCTTAGTGTTTTTTCCGATATGGTTGAGAGGTTCCTCGAGGTGTTTATGGATGATTTCTCAGTATTTGGTGATTCATTTTATGAATGTCTACATCATTTAACTTTAGTGTTAAATAGATGTGTGGAAAAAAATCTTGTCTTAAATTGGGAGAAATATCATTTTATGGTACGACAGGGCAATGTTCTTGGACATGTAATTTCACACAAGGGAATTGAAGTCGACAAAGCCAAAATTTATTTAATTTCGAGTCTTCCGCCTCCAAAGACGGTAAGGGAAATTAGATCTTTTCTAGGCCATGCTGGATTTTATCGGAGATGCATCAAAGACTTTAGCAAAATCGCTCGTCCTTTATGCAAGTTACTTGCTAAAGACGCGGTTTTTATTTTTGATGAAGATTGTTTGAAAGCTTTTGAGAAGCTTAAACAATTATTGACTTCAGCTCCAATCATCCAATCTCCTAATTGGAACTTTCCCTTCTAGCTTATGTGTGATGCTTCCGACTTTGCACTCGGAGCTGTCCTAGGACAACGATTGGACAAAAAGCCACATGTCATTTATTACGCTAGTAGAACTCTACAAGACGCACAACTTAATTACTCCACCACTGATAAAGAGTTATTAGCTGTAGTCTTTGCTCTAGACAAATTTCGGTCTTACCTTATAGGATCCAAAGTAATTATTTTTACTGATCATGCGGCGTTAAAGTATCTTTTCTTTAAAAAGGATGCTAAACCTCGCTTAATTCAATGGGTCCTATTGCTACAAGAGTTTGATATTGAAATTGGGGACAAAAAAGGTTCGGAAAACGTTGTAGCTGACCATTTATCTAGACTTTTGGTAGAGTCATCTAGCGAATATTTACCATTGAATGAGTCATTTCCTGATGAGCAATTATTTGCTTTCTCCCAATTACCTTGGTATGCAGATATCATGAACTATCTTGTTACAGGTCAACTTCCTTTTAAGTGGTCTAAACAAGATAGATCCAAATTTCTTGCTGAGGTTAGACATTTCTTCTGGGATGATCCATACTTGTTCAAGTATTGTCCTGCTCAGGTTATCAGGAGATGTGTTCCTGAGAGTGAATTTCACGGCATCATCTCATTTTGTCATGACCAAGCTTGTGGTGGTCATTTTAGCTCTAGAAAGACAGCTGCAAAAGTTTTGCAGAGTGGTTTTTATTGGCCTACCCTTTTTCGAGATACTCATGCCTTTTGCACCACTTGTGATCGATGCCAACGAATGGGTTCCATTTCTCGTCGCAACATGATGCCCCTTACTAATATTCTTGTGGTTGAAATTTTTGATGTTTGGGGTATTGATTTCATGGGACCATTCCCGCCTTCGTTTGGCAATCTTTTCATCCTTGTTGTTGTGGATTATGTGTCCAAATGGGTAGAAGCGATACCATGTAAAACTAATGACCACAGGGTTGTGGCAAGATTCTTGAAAGATAATATCTTTTCTCGTTTTGGTATTCCGCGTGCCATTATAAGTGACGGTGGTTCTCATTTTTGCAATGGACCGTTCGAGCTATTAGTAAAAAAAATACCCCATCACTCATAAAGTTGGCACCCCCTATCATCAACAAACAAGTAGGCAAGTTGAGATTTCCAATCGGGAGATTAAAAACATTTAGAGAAGACAGTCAGACCAGATCGTAAAGACTGGTCTCAACGTCTGAGTGATGCTCTCTGGGCTTATAGAACAGCATTTAAGACCCCGATTGGAATGTTTCCATATAGGCTTGTTTTTGGAAAAGCATGTCATTTGCTTGTGGAATTGGAACATCGTGCATATTGGGCCATCAAGACGTTCAATTTTGATATGGTCAAGGCTGGATCGGATCGTAAGCTTCAACTTAATGAGTTGGAAGAGATCTGAAATGATGCATACTACAATGCCAAAATCTACAAAGTACGAACGAAGATATTTCATGATAAATCCATTCTTCGTAAGTCCTTTGAACCGTCTCAAAAAGTTTTGTTGTTCAACTCTCGGTTACGACTTTTTCCTGGAAAGTTGAGATATCGGTGGTTTGAACCTTATATTGTGAAAGCAATGTTCCCACATGGAGTTGTGGAGATCGTTAACCCTAAGGATGGCCATGTATTTAAGGTAAATGGTCAACGACTTAAGCCATTCCTAGAGTTACCTCGATTAGAAGTCGAGGTTGATGTGATTCTTTTAGAGGACCCTGTGTATCAAAATTGAGGATCTTATGGGTTTTGTCGAGATGATGACGTTAAACCAAGCGCTACTGGGAGGCATCCCACCTTTTGTTGTAAGAGTGCATGTTGAGTGTGTATTTTATCTATTTCTATTAACTAATCCACAATTCTTTTGTCTCTGAGCTCTCATCGGTGGATTACTTGTGGAAATTGGTAAAATCTTCACCGCGGTAACACTGTTCTAACCTCCTCTCAGGTACTTATTTCATTCATTTGTCAGATTTATGTTGTAAAACATTGAGGACAATGTTTGGATTAGGTTTGGGGGTAGGGTTCATGAGTCGGTGAATTTTTCGTAGTGTTTTCTTTTCTTATTCTTAAAAAAAAAAAAAAATTGTGCTTTTCTGTCAAGAAAACTTGGTCTTTTGCGATTATGAAAATGGATTTTAAATGTTTTATGCTCAAGAAAATGCAAGCCAACTTGACATATTGGTATATTGATAAAGACTGAAAGTTTAGTATGATCCTTAAGTTAGATCTAGTTCATAAGATCTTTCAACTCGATTATCTTTGCACCATGAGACACGTTAGCATAACTTGAAGTTGATGAGTGAAGTATATACTAGAAAACTTTAGAATAATAGTGGAGACTTAACCCTGAAAGTTTTGAACCTTTCTATTTTTTTGAGGGTTATACATAAACTCTGATTTTATATGAGTCTGTATTATCTCGTTGATGATCTCATTATTCTCATTTTTCTGATCAATTGCTTTGGGAATGACATCAAAATTGAATTATTACACTAGAACTTTTTGGCTTATTCAATTGAGATGTCATAATACTGACCCGAACTTAGGAAATGATCTAGGCATTTTTTTTCCTTTTCTTTAGACCATTAACTAGCCTTTTAACTTACCCATAACATTAACCTTTTTGTAGCCTTTTGAGCCTTAGAATAACTTTTATTTGTTAACCCATTAACCTTTACCCAACTTTTCTGGGAATGTGTATGGATGGATATACTTGGTGTAAAAAGGGCATTAAAGAGCAAAATATGAGATATTTCATAAATCCTCTATGTGAAAAAAAAAATGAATCTTCAATGAGGATAAATATGTGAGAATGAAGAAAAAAAAATTTGATGGTGCGCAACATTTGTTTATTCTTGACAGCCCTAATTGTTCGTTGAATGGGTGTATACATTCCAAGAAATTTTTGTTAGAATCCTTTGACATTCCTTATTAACCATTACCCAAGCCCCGATACAACCCAACAAAGTCCTAGTTGATCTTAGGTAAAGGTTGGTTCCGTAAATGTGGAGATTTAATAACCAAGACCTATGGTGTTTGATTCAACATTCCCAAAAGTAATTGATATTCCTGTCCATGAGATCATGTTCATTCCATTGTTGAAAAGTCCGTTCTTCATAATACTATATGTGAGATGATTGTTTTCCATTATTTACTCTTTCCTCACATATAAACTGAGTGAAATACCAAATCTCTGAGTGCATTATTGTGAGTGACATGAGAGGTTTGAAGTCAAAACAAACATTCTACAGGAGATTTAGTCATTATTTTACTTTGAAATGAAAAGTTATGTTGATTGTGCTTTTCACACACACACATTGAGTTGAGGATGATTATGAATTTTTTCCAACTTTTGGAGAATATTAAATTATTTGTAGATTTATTGATACACGAAAATGACACTGTTGGTTTCTTGCATATCTTGAAGTTTTAAAATAAACATTGTTTGACCAAGTTTTGTTGAGTTAGTAATGTTTGTGGGTAACATTTTTTAAAAACCCTCACGAGACTATAACTCGTCCCCTAGAGGTAATCTAGGGGTTCAAAGCCTTGTTGCACGTTTTCAAAGGTAAGTGCAATCGACGATGCCTTTGAAAGTGAGTTAGGATTTTCTTTTCGGTTTTGTTCTTTGTTTTGCTCGAGGACTAGCAAAATATAGGTTTGGGGGTATTTTATAATCACATAATTATAACATTTTTTACCTCTTATTATATTTTTGTTAATCCTTACTTTATTTTATTTTAAATTAATTATTAAATTTTTGTGTTTTTGTAGAATTCAGAGCAATAACGAAGAAATCAAAGAAAAATGCAATGAATAAATCACAGACGGTGACTTCAGAGGAAGTGGAGGTTATAATAGCCTAAGCCCATAACCTAAACTCAAAACCAAACCCAAAACCAAATCCGTAAACCCAAACCCAATGCCAAACCCAATCAAACCCAAAGCATATACTCTTAATTATCCTAGATTCTAGTTTGATTTAAGCCTTAAATCACTCATTGAACCCTCCCCTTAACTTGTCCAAGTTCATTTTCTTAATTCTCTATAAATACAATAGAAATGAATAAGAAAGGGGAAGAAGATAAGGGAAAGAAAAAAATACAGAATACCAAAACCTCTTCTTCACAATTTGTGATTCTCATCACCATCCCAACCAAGCAAATTCAACACCCACAGCCTATCCATCTCTATTTTCTCTCCTTCACTCCACCGAAACAGGGGCGTGACAACCCTGTTTCACTTCATCTTCAACCACCGTCACCGACCACACCACCACCACGCATCACAACAGTGCCATCATAGAGACTTAAATCAAGTTGACACTACTGCCACCCAGTGGACCTTTCTGAGAGCACATTGGCTGAGAAATATCAGAACTATTTGCACCCACTGGGATCTGCTGAGCCACACTGGACCTGGACCTGTTCCTGTTTGCACCCTGCTGAATGCTCTGTAACACCACAGTGAATGAAGTCTCAAACTCTATAATTAATTTCATTTTATTTTATTATTCAATGATTAATATTAATTGATTTGCGATTTATAATATTTTACTTTCACCTAATATGTCATGCATCTTAGGTTGTGAGAAAAATATTATGTTATAAATCAAGCATGTTTTAATTGAATAATTAAGCTTGTGATTAATTGTGCCCTAAAAAGACAATTAATGCTAAGAGTTTATACATTGCTAGAGTCATTTATTTGAAATTGGAATAATAAGAAAAAATTGAATATAATTTTAGGAGCTTGAAAAATATTTTGCAAATTGTGGTTTCCCTCTAACTCTTTTCTTTTATTTATTGTTATTTTTATTACTTTTGTTTAACTCGGATTTTTAAACACTGTAACCCCCATTTTCTCCAAATTAGTTTTGGTAAATTATTAAATTCAATTTAATCCACCTTCCTCGTGGGATCAACCTGTACTTGCCGTTGTCTACCAGTTAGACACCGTGCACTTGCGGTTATTACAAGTGGTTCAAATTAGCTTGTTTATTTAGGCCGGTTAAACCCGCAACACGCACCTAGCAGGGTCTCCTTGCTGCTTTGGCGGCCACTTCAGCTCTTCCCAATCCTTGATGGAATCAAGGATGTCTGACAGACGTGTGTTGAGAGGGGTGACAGATCTGCACCCTACGTAATTTGAGATGTCATCCTGCCTGAGGAGGAGTGAATCGGTCTTGCTGTCAGTGTGTTTCCTCTTGTTACTGTTGTTGTCCTCTTTCTTCTTCTACCCTTTCCTATCCTTCGGGACAGAGGTTTTTTGTCTAACTTCGCCTCTCTCTTAGCAGCCAACATTTCAACCAGAGTGATGTATCTCTAGGCATCTCTGAGCAAGCCCATCATATTGACTAAGGGGTTCAGGGTGAGGAAGTCATAGAGCTTGCCTCTTCTCTGACATGAAGTGAAAGTTGTGACGGCGGTGTGATCACTACAGCCGTCGATGAGTGTTAGCTCATCATTAAAATGAGTGATGTACTACCTTAACATCTTGTTTTGTTTTTGCTTTAGGATCAACAGATAATGTGGGCCCCTCCTAAGCCTTTGGCTGCCCATGAAAAGTGTAAGGAACGCCAATGCCAACGATCGAAATGAATTAATGGATTTCAGAGGAAGTTGTGGACCCACGACAGTGTTGATGTCTTCAGGCTTGCAGGGAATGATCGGCACATTATTGCATCAGACTCTTTTTTGAACGCCATAACGTGTTGGAAGTGGCATAGGTGATCAGTCGGGTCTCCCATCCCGTCATAAAACTCTAACTTCGGTGGGGTGTATTTCTTGGGCAACGGTTCATCCATGATAAGGTCCATGATCACAGGGACCGTAAAATTGAACATCACATCTGGGTTGTGGTCCCGTTGAGAAGGGGGTTGTGCAAGGTGTGCCTATCGACTCTGGGCAATGGGTATCTATTGGCCATGCATTCGCCTCTTGTACATTGAGTAGTTGTTGGGGTTGTGTGGCTCTCTTGAACATGCTCTCTGGAACTTTTCGTGGAACGAGCCCTTCGCTGCTTACGGTCTCCCTCTGTAGGTCGATGATTTCGATGTTTGAGAGCCTCCAGTGTCTCTACTGCATATGTGTTGATAGTATGTCCTCCGTCGGGTCTGTTGCGGCCACTACTGGCCCGGGGTTCTAAGGAGGTTCCTCCCGTGGCGATGGTGGAACTGGTGGTACTCTACTGGTTTGAGTGTTAGAAGGCTCGACGACATTTCCATTGTTGCAAGACTTTTTCATCACCATATCGTTGATTTTATGGAAAAGAAGGAACTACAGTTCTTGTTAATGAACTCTATATTTCCCCACGGACGGCACCGAACTGATGTAATCGATTTTTTTGCTCTCATTTCTCGCTGCTTACCTAGGCCTGCATAGGTAGCAAACGTGAGCCAAGGACCACCGTGTGGTGGTCGATGGCACTCCGATGCTTAAGTTAGATAAGGCTTAGAAGAGGCTTAAAACTGTAAACTGGGTTATATTGCATACCTCTAGTTCATCAACCTTATCTCCCTTTTATAGTAAAGGAGTCCTCATTCGGTTAGGCCTTTGGTAGTGTAGTTTAGGAAAAGTGATCTTGCTGTGGAGATCCTTTCCTGATTGGGAGGTGTTGTCCATGCAAGGAAGTTTCATTGCCCAACATATACTCTAATATATGTTTCTTAGTCGAATCCAATGTATTGCTAGCCTATCAGTCTTGTGTAGATCTCTCAGATACTTGCCTTAGAGGTCTTACGAGTATTGGGCCTGACTGCATGACGTGTGGGCTTATTGGCTCATTGCAACTCGAACCCGACTGTTTGGATTTTACCAAGGATGGGTTTGCTGTTGTTTGGGCTCGCTAGATTTAACGCGCAATCGGGCATGCTTCGTTATGTTGATGAGATTATCATGACACGTGTACGAGTCATCCTTTCTACAACCCTTGTTATGTGATCTAGGTGGAGCAGGATTAGACTCATATCAAGAGCAGCCACGGAACAATTCGGCAATGTGGGGGGCTTCACCGACCAGAGCTTCGTCTGGCTTAGCGTCATCATTGAATGTTCGAGATCTGGTACTGGTGACTATCTCTCGATGCTTTACTTAGCTAGAAAAAAAATTGAATGTTCGTTTCAGGAAAAACTTATCGTCTCTCCCCACTGACAGCACCAAACTTATGTGTCTCAATGCTTTGTCCTTGCTAATCTGGACAATCTCTAACCTGCAAAAAAGAACAGCGGTTAAACCAGGGACCAATTTTGTGGTGGCCGAAGGCACTCCGATGAAAGGAAGAGTGAAGATTGTATGTAAATTTCAACATGTATAAGTACCTTCCTCCTTTCACCATCGCTTATAACGAGGGCTTCCCCCCCCTCGATTGTCCTTGCGATCGAAGGCATGACGGAGATATGAGATCTAGCATAAGGTCTTACTTGTGCATGACTAAGTCTTTTCGGCACTTGGCTTTCTTTAGGACCCAATGCTAGATTGGGCTAAGAGCTAATTTCATGCGAGTGGATCTCAGTCCTATGACAGCTTTGAGATTCGTTGTTCAGGCCTCATTGTACTGGGCTTAGCCCTAAGACTCGTGCCTCTTAGGCTGGCGTGTCTTGGGCCTGGGCACCTGACTTACGAGCTGAACAATAGTTTGTATGTGGTCTACTTGGGACTGCGCTGAAGCCTTTATGTGCTAGGGTTAGCCCATGCCACATGTACGGCTGTGATCGTATGATTGATTGATGTATCATCACTATCTTTGCTAGTGCTTGATTCTTGGGTTAGTTTATTCTCATTTAGAATTCTTTGAACAGTTTGAGTACGTAATCATGGTTTCTTTATTGCTTTGCTTACTTAGAAACGATTTATGTAGAAAATAAACATTCTAATATCTCAGCAAACTCGAGAAGTTACTTGATTATCTCTTTAGGCAAAATCCTAGACAACATATTACTAAGGAAATGATTTAGGCAATTTTTGGATCGTTTGGGCTTTTCTGGCCTACCCTAAATCATCTATCATTAGTTCCCCATTTGAGCCTTACACACATTAGCCATTTTCTTTCTTTCTTTCATCCACACTTTTCTTTACTTCTTAACCATTAAATACACTCATCATATCCTTGTTAAGAGAATTTACAAACTGCATGGTTATTACAAAGATAATGCATGGAAAATAGTCCAAAGGGCAAGAAGTTACGACAGTAAAAATTAAAAAAATAAATAAAATAATTTGATTCAATTTTGAATCTCACTCTTCTGAAGTGTTCAATTATGGTTCAAACCACAACCTTGTCACAATACTAGAATCATCCTAAGTTGATCTTAGTTCGAACCACACACTATTTTGTCTCTAGTATCCAATTACAGGGTTGAATCTCACTATTTTATATCCTTCTAGTTCTAACCTGATGATGAAAAAGCAGGAAATGCAAATGCTGTAAAAATGAATTGCTCGGACAATGCTACAACAATTTCATGTCCTCTATAATTCATAAACATGTATTTTATAGAATTCTCTTGCTTTGCATTTCTTATCAAACTGAGTTGAACCATATTTTAATTTTTATATTCCTTCATGTTTATGTTTATGTTTACTTTATCTATTTCGATTTTCTTGCAGATTTTGAGTAAATAAAAGGTGAAATGAAGCATTTTGAAAGCGAAAGCAGTTAAATGACATGCGCTAGCCTGCGGCGTACGTGTGCCAAACAAGAACTGCAATTACCATTTGGGTGAAGGTGAAGAAAGGAAAGAATGATAAAGCTACAAAATATCAATGCCTAAAGTCAAATAACATATTTGGAAGATCCCTCTCAGACAATCAGGGAAACCTTCCTTTTTGACATGTTTGGAAACATTCTATCCCATCACCCTCGGAACATATCTTAGTATTTTAAGAATATCTTGAGCTACAAATGTCGAAAGCATGCAATTCTTTAGGCTATGGAAAGCTAATTGATATGGCTACAATTCATATGTTTATCAATTTTCCCAACTCAACCAAAATCAAAGAGAATATCGTGCCAAAATTTGATAGTGTTGCAGAATCTGAATCCGAAGAGGAGACAACTTTCTTTCTTTTCTTTTTTTTTCTTTTCTGAATTTCCTATTCTCCAAGCTAGGGTGAACTATATTTGGGGCTATTAATCAGAGCTTGAAGTCTTGAAAGAGGATAAGAGAAAGATCGTTGAAAGTGGAGGTTACGTGCGCAGAAGACATGAGAATCGAGAAACAACGGTTTTTAGTTTTCTACCTAGTTTCATCTTCTTCTCTAATTTTCTTATTGTCAATGATCAATTTCGTATCATTTTCCCTTGTTTCAGTTATGAACTAATTCCTTTTGCTAGGGCTACAATGTAGCCTAACTATGAAGTCTTAGATTTATTATTCAATGTTAATTTTGAGTTGATTATTCCATGTCTGGTGTTCATCTTTGTTTTAATGTTTATGAATATCTAACCAATATTTGAATGTTTTGATCATTATATTGAGACCGAGAGGTGATATATAATGTTTTATTCAAGTGATAATAGTTATGAATTGAATGCATGAAAACCCCAATTCTAGCGGGCCTGGGAAAGGGGCGAGGTTGCTGCCTGGGGGGGGGGCAAATGTACACTTTTGCCCCCCCCCCCCCCTTTAACCACTTTTTGGAAAAAGGTGTTTAAAGAAGGGGGGCAAAAGTGTATTTTTGCCCCCCCCCCCCCAGGCAGCTGAGCCCAGGCCAGCAAGAATCACTCGCATGAAAAAGATGCGTTGCATGATTTGTGTGGTTATTTTTTTGCGAGAATCTAACGAAATTGTGCTTTTGTATCGTATGGAAATATAATAGGTTAATGTACGAAAGTAATTTCAATGATGCTCGAGAGAGATTGTTGAATAATTTAGGGAATCTCAACTATCAACATGGATAATTAGTCTTATTTTAATTTGTTTAATAATCTATGATGGATTAGTTAGGTGAAATCGGATGCTCTAGTTCATTATTTTATTGATTTTATCTCATAGTTTATTGCTTGCTTTTTTTCATAATTTCATTTGGTATTATTCATTTTAGTAATTCCATCTATTTATCGATTTTTCCAAATAGATGGAATTAAATCAGAACCTGATTCATATTATTTGGTATAGGGTGAAGGAGACATACTTCAATGCTGCCACCTCGTTTGAAAAGGGGTTTTTTTCTCCATCTTGTTAATATTCAAAATGGGTAGATATATGTCTGAATCTCAAACATTTCATGGACGGACGTTTTTTGTTCTATGCTATTATGGATTTCTCAAGAAGAAACTCTTAAAGCCTAACCAATCTAATATGAAGATACAAACATGGATGGACTAATGTTGTTTCATCTGTTGGGATAATGTTGGCTTGAATAGTCCCACATCAAGTAAGGAGGAGTTATCACTAAGGTTTATAAGGAGATGGTCCATTCCCTAATGGCAACGAGGCATTTTGGGGAAAACTCTACACCACTTAAGTGGACAATATCGGAGTTATGTATAGTGGATCAAAGTGCGCGCACGCCAACAATTGGTATCAGAGCCGATGTTTCGACGAAAACTTGGCGAGGTAGAAAAAGGGAAGATGCAGGGCGGCGAGCCAGATCCAAGTGCAGCGCATGTCCTCCAAGTGAACGATCCAAGTCCTCCATCGTTCAAGGATAATAGGTGAAAGGTAGCGAGCCAGATCTAGGTGGAGCACAAGTCCTCCGGGTGAATGATCCAAGGTTAGACTTCAGATCCTTGCCAAGTGAGTATCCTACAAGTTTAGACGATGTTGAGTTAATGCGGTGGCTGCGACTAGGTGGAGCTAACAACGCTGGGAATAGTCGAGCCCATACACGTGTTCCGACATTGTGATTTTAGTTTATTTCCACTTTACTTACATATCCATCTAATTTACATGTTGGCAAAAGAATTCTACGAAAGAAGACATGTCTTTGTTAATTTGTTTTGATTGTTGCCATTAATTTATTATGATGTAGAGATGTTTTAATCTAAAACATTAGTTTTGTTAGTTTATTAGTCTCATCCATCCGTCTACTAAATGGAAGTGGGCGACAGCTAAATTGTGACTTACACTTCCCCAAAAATTACTTCAATATCAATTACACGTACACTTCATTTGGTATGTAAGTGTTATACCTTTTTATACAAAGAACATGCTAGCCAAACACACTAACATATTGTGTTTAGCTAAACACACCTTTAAATGACCACCCATAGTACCTTACCTTGCTTTCTCTCTTTGCTTTTAGAGAATATGAAATTTCGCTTAATCATGTACTTCTTCTTCATCTCTGGTTTGTACATCCTTCTTCTTCATCTCTCATTTATGCAAGTACGTGCAAACTCATCAAGATTATATGTGGTGGCAATCAAATTTCAACTTGATCTTTTGAGATAATTTGAATATTTTCTTATGTTTAATTAAATGATATTTGTATTATGTGTTTTTTTCATCATAACAAAATGATGAGGTCTATTGATATTTAACAAAACGAACTTGAGATGGTTTTGTTCCATTTTAATTGTTAATATACCTGTATTTTATTTTATTTTATATTCTCATTTGTCTTCAATTTTTCTAATTTTTTTTTCATCTGTGCATATTATCTTTAATATATAGGTTAAACAATGAGCCTAAATATTGATATGATTTTACCGGTATTGTTTCCTAAATAGTTGTTGATATACCAGTATTTTATTTTATTTTTCTCATTTATCTTCAATTTTTATAATTTTTTGTATGTACATATTATCTTTAATATACAGGTTAAACAATGAGCCTAAATATTGATATGATTTTACCACTATTATTTCCTAAATATCTCCAACCTTTAATATACAGGATAAACAATGAGCCTAGATATCTCCAACCTTCATTTTTTATTTTTTTTTGGAAAGTTAAAAAGTTAGCAGTTACGGAGAAGAGTGTATACAATCCAGCTAATAGAGATTAAGACATACATTGGGGATGATGGAGAAATGGTAACCAAATCTTGGACGCATTCAAACAAGTAGACGGGATGGGCATACTTTCTTCATCAAATTCTGAATTAGGGGTGGGCATTCCATTCCGCGATCCCGAACCCGTCCCATTCCGATCCGATTTTTTTGGGTCTTTTTGAGATTGATCAAACTCATCCCGATCCCGTCCCTTCCCGATCTAGAGTGGGATAGGATCGGGATGAAGATTTTCAATCCCGTCCCGTCTCGAATTTATTTATTTAATAATTATTATTATTAATTTTAATCAAAATACTCTTCTAAATTAAAGTTTAGGATGTGTTGAAATTAAATCAATGTACGATGAAATTCTATATGAAATCTAAATGAATTCAATCATTAATTCTAAATGAAATTTAATATTTATTTGTCTTCCAAAAAAAAGTTTAATATTTATTTATTTAATATCTATTATTTATGATGTAAGTTATATGTATATAAATTTGACATTATTGGTGTGTGAGTAATGTGAGATAAAACTATTTTTGTTTTTTTTATTGGAGGACTATTTAGTACGTGTTTATCCCGTCCCGTCCTGATTCCGTTTGAGATGGGACGAGGTCGGGATGAGGTCTATCCCGTCCCGATCCTGAATGAACGGAATAGGATAGGGATGTGTCCATCTCGTCCCATCCCGTCCCGTGCCCACCCCTATTCTGAATTGATAAAACTTTTGGTAAAGTTTGAAATCGAACATGATTACCCACCACCACCACCACATAACTTGGCTGGACCACTACTGGCAATGATTAGCCTTTTCTCAAATTCAAAGTCTTTCCAATATTGTTTCATAGGTTTTGGACGACAACTTTGTAAACTTGAAGTTGGTAATCAAGTTAGGGAGATAAATGGACCACGACCATCCAAACTCAACTGATTCAGGCGTACTCCACACCATTAAAAGTACCGTATCACACCATTACACTCTTCCACGCCATTTGCTTTATTTCCCACACCATCACTGCTTTCCCACACCACCTATATAGGCAAGCAAGCAACATTTTTCTCTTCCCCATTTCAAAATCGAACGCAGTGGTCTCCCCCATTCAACTCTTCCTTCTTGCAAAACGCAAATAACATTTTTCTCCCCCATTTTGCATCTTCCCATCGGATCCATTCTTCACTTTGTCTCAGATTTTGACTCCAACGTTTCTTAAACAAGCTTTCAAGTTATTCATTTCTTGTAAAAAAAATTAAGAAGTTAACATTTTGTTAACTTCTTCTATTGTAGAAGTTGTTTGTTCTCTTTATTATTGATTGTTTCATTTATTACCAAGCTTTCAAAATGATCATTTAATGTGACAATGCGAAATTTTTAGAAAAATAAAGTAATCTCATGGAAACTTCAAAAATATTTTCAGTCACAAAAACAAAGTAAACTTCCGAAAAAAATTTAAGGATCACAAAAAAAACTATTGTTCGCCTGAGACAATGCGAGGTTTTTGCATGACCTCTCATTGATCTAGGCGAACAATAAAAAACATTCCTGTTTGCCCAAAACAATGCGAGGTTTTGCAAAAACTTCGCCTGGGTCCAAGCGAGCTTTATTAAAAATCTCAACTGGAACAATGCAAGGTTTTTGCAAAAACTCGCATTGTTTTGGGCGAACAACAAATTTTTTCTGACAGATTTGTGTGACTTTAGTAAAATGACCATAACTTGCTCATTTTAAAACATTTACAAGTGATTCAAATTGGATTTATTAGATAACTCATAGTACTACAATGTTTGAGTTTTGATGATGTTGAGAATCAGTCTCGATCGAGCATATAAATTGGCCGAAATTCAGGGATACTATCTCATTTTCATTGCGAGACAGATTTGCACGACCTTAGTAAAATGACCATAACTTGCTCATTTCAAAATATATTCAATTGATTCAAATTGTGTTTATTATATAAATCATAGTACTACAATTATTGTGTTTTGATGAGGTTGATAATCGCTCTCGATCGAGCAAATAAGTTGGCCGAAAGTCAAGGATACTATCCTGTTTTCATTGCGAAACAGATTTGCGCGACTTTAGTAAAATGACCATAACTTACTCCTTTCAAAACATTTTCAAGTGATTCAAGTTGTGTTTATTAGATAACTTAGAGTACTATAATTTTTATGTTTGATGAGCTTGAGAATAAATCTCAATTGAGGGTTTAAATTGTTCGAAATTTACCAAGTTTTAATGTTACTATTTTTTTCAAAAACAATATTTATTTTTTTTGTAATGTGGGTTAGGAAAAGGGTTCTTCGCAAGGGAAGAGAGGGAAGAGAAGGTTTCCTCGAAGAGAAGGGTTCTTCGCAAGGGTTTTCGAAGAGAAGGGTTCGCAGATAAGGGTTCGCAGAGAGAGGGGTTCGCAGAGAAGGGGTTCGCAGAGAGAGGGGTTCGCAGAGAAGGGTTTTCGAAGAGAAGGGTTCACAGATAGAGGGGTTCGCAGAGAAGGGTTCGCAGAGAGATGGGTTTTCGAAGAGAAGGGGTTCACACAGAGAAGGGTTTTCGAAGGCGAATCCATCTGTGAATCCATTGCAGAGAGGGGTTTCATAGGGGTTTGCAGATAGGGGTTTTTGAAAGAAGGGGTTTGCAGAGAGGTTTTTTCAGAGAAGGGGTGTGCAAAGAGGGGTTTTCGAGGGGGTTTGCAGAGAGGGGTTGCAGAGGATCTCGACAGGGAGGGCTTCGATTGAGAGAGGACCTCGATTGAGAGAGGGGTTGCAGAGAGTGGTTTTCGAAGGTGAGGGCTTTGCACAAACGAAGGTGGTTTATCTTCTAAAACGGTGGTGAGCGAGGGCTGGTGAGCCTCTTCCTTTTTCTCGATCTGCCATCGCTAGGGCTTGACGGTGGTGAGCGAGGGCTTGCGACGGTGGTGAGCTCTTTCTCAGACTTTGGAACAATTTAGACATTTTTTCGGAAATAAGTAATATCTTTCAGTTATTTTTAATCTTCGTATTGCTGTGATGCTTGTATGCTGGTGAAATTGTGCTTGTATGTTTATAACTTTGTGCTAAATCTTGGCAGATATGGAGTTCAAATAAGGGAATCTTCGTCTGTTGAAAATTGATGGGAAAGAATTTGGGATTCGAAAGTCAAGAGGCGGTTTATTGTTATTTGAATCGTGTTCGAGGGTTAGAATCAAAGTTTTTGTTGAATTGCAGATGGGAGAATGGATTGAGTTTCAGCTTAAGAAAGTTGTGGAATCAGGCTCTAATGCCTTCTCAGCCAGTTGGAAAATCAACAATAGATGGGTTATGATGGTGAAAGAGGGCAATAAAAAGAACTAAGTACACTTCCTACGGATGCTCTTTGTGGAAGTCCATCTCCCGGTGCGCAAGTGGCTTCTACCCTCACACCTCTCTCCAATGTGGAAATGGTGATCTCATCTCTTTCTGACATGATTTTTGGTGTAATAACCAATCTTTGAAGGACCTGTTTCCAATGTTGTTTTTCATTAACAACAATCAATATGGGAATGTGAACAATTTTTGGTCTAATAGCAATTCTTGGGATCTTTCCTTTCGAAGATCCCTAAATACTGGGGAGTTAGAAGAGTTCGCTAATCTAATGCATCTGTTGGATAGACAGATGCTCTCAGAGGGATCTGACATTTTGGTGTGGAAGGGTAAAGGTGTGGGCTTCTCGATGAAAGAATTTTCGGATATGTTGGCTGCATCTCATTATGAGACCCACTCCAACCCCTTCATTTCCTCTCACAAAAATCTGGTATGGGTGAAAAACCTTTTTCCTCAGATTAATTTCTTTAGTTGGTCAGTGTTGCATAAGAAGATCTTGACTAAAGATAGGTTAAGGAAAATAGGAATCCACACAGGGAGTCTTTGTGTGCTTTGCAATGAAATTGACGAGACGCTAGACCATTTGATGCTTCACTGCAGTTTCTCCAAATCCATTTGGAGCAGTTTCTTGTCAGAATTTGGTTTGAGTTTGATGTTTCAAGGCTCCATTTTAGATTGGCTAAGTTGGTGGTCTCAAGCTAATCCTTCCCTTCGGGGGGAGTGGTTATGGCGTAGGGTCCCTCACATTCTCATGTGGTGTGTGTGGAAAGAAAGAAATAAAAGGTCATTTGAAGGACTCAACATATCAGAGCACTCTATCTTTATTGAGATTAGAGAATTGCTGTGGAGGATGGGTTCGGCTTGTAATTTGTTTAGGGATTTGAGTTTTGACACTTTCATGGTGTCTTGGCATTCCTTGATGTAGGAATGTTTCTCTTTGTTTTTGTTTCATTTTTCTTTCCTTAATAAATATCTTCGTGTTTGACCAAAAAAAAAAAAAAGTTTGGAAAAAAAATACATAATGATATGAGTCTGTACTTTAGGTGGTGTCGAGTTGTCGTTGCCCTTCACAAAACATGCACAAAATTGAGCTCCAAATGTGTCTTACATTTATGTTGATTTCAGCTCAAATATTTTCTATTGCTTACCGTGCATCTAACTTTGTAAAAAAATTGCTCATCACTGTAAGAAAATTGTGTCACTGTTCCACGAGCAGTATTGCATCCTAGTGCCTAAATCCATCAAATTTACGTTGTCCCAAAAAAAAAAACCTCACCCAAATTACTAATTTCTCACGATGTCCTTGCACCTCTCCTCCTCTCGCAGGCCATCACCAATCCCTCTCTCACCCATACTCTCTCCCTCTCTCTAACCTCTTTTCCAATTTCTCCCCCCTTCTCCTTATGTTATTGAGCTTGTCTAACTGTCGAGGGAATGGGCGAGGAAAACAGCGAGGGAGGGGGGGGGGACCGTCCATCCCCCCAAGATGCGCGCTTGAAAAATGAAGGCACACATCTCGGGGGATGGACGGTCCCCCCCCCCTCCCTCGCTGTTTTCCTTGCCAATTCCCTCGACAGTTAGAATTTTTCCTTCTCTTTTCTCTCTCAACTCTTGTGTGCGATCTTCCCTCAAGGAATATGTGTGCAATTCTCTCTCGACGGTCTTTCGATCCACATCGTCGCGGCTCATAAGGTTTGTTTCTAGGTTTTGCTTTCACACCATTTCAATCTCCTCCTTCCCTTCTCACCTCTTTAAGAATTAGGTTTTCTAGGGTTGTTACTTGATGATGATTAGATTCATATTTGTTTTGAGTTTATTTTGGTTGGTTTTTCTTATATATGATCAGGATTACAATAGAGAATCAATCCCAACGTACAAAATTACCCAATTTGTTTTTTCAACTAATCATGTAAGTTTGAGGTACTGATTTACTAAATTTGTTTCCTTTCTTTTTAAGATGAAGTGGGTTTTCAATGGTTGTTATGCAGACTGAGTTCCTTTTTTAATTTTTTATTTATTTATGCAAACCAATTATTCAATGAAATTGCTAATAAGAGGTTTTCCAGCAGACCAGGCGTGGTCGAGGGTAAGTTCTCGTTTTCCAGTGGCATGGTGAATTATGCTGGCAGGGAGAATCGACAGAGCTGGTCGGTGAATTCAACAGAGGAGATGAATTAGGCACGAATTTCTTGTCATGGTTAGTAACCACTTTTGGGTTTCCCTAAAATGCCCTCAATCAATTCAACAAAATATAGTCCATTTTTCGGCGCGTAAACAATACATGTGTCCTAAATACATGTGTCCTTAAGTCCGCTAATTTTATTTCGAAAATGCCCTCGCCCAAATTTAATTCTTCTCATCATATCCCCATCGTCTCCCCGATCGTATTCCATCACCATCGACCACTAGAACCCTATCCTGTCACCATCGGGCTCCCACCGCTACCATTTTCACTTCATTTTTCTAGCCAAACCAGAAACCTCCAAAACTACCACCACCACATCGTCCAGTACACCATCTTTTCTAATGCATCGAACAACAACCACCATCACGACCTCCTCCCTCATTTTCCCTTCAGAGTCACCAACCACCAAAACCACAGCCACCGGACGCTTATCCCCTTCCCTTCCTTTCTCCACCTCCACCATTCTCATCACCATCCACCACCACCAGATCAAGCAACCCAAATTGGCCATCTCCTCCACTTTAAATCAAACCACCACTACCTATTTGTATCGCTACCAAATCAGAGTTCCTCCTCCATCTAATCAGACCACCACCAAAAGCTCCACTACCACCTGATAAGACCATCTCGACACCACCCAATCAGAGATCCACCAACACTTGATTGGACCTCTACCGAATTCTTCACTACTGCTTGGTTGAACAACCACCGAGGGAGAAAAACATGAATTGATGAGAGAGATGAAGGAGATGAATTGTTTTTTCTTTCTTAAGATCCTTTATAACTTTTATCGATCATTGCAGCAACTTAAGTTATTGCTTAACGGGCTTGCATATTGAATTTTTGCATTTTATTGTAACTTATTTTACTTTTTCAATCACTAATGATGCCATGTCAAATGCATAAATTAATAATTTAGAGATAAATTTTTTATCAAATTTAAGGTTTGCATGATAAATCATACAAGTAAAATGTATAAAATTAATTAGGAAAACGAATGGACACATACATAATGCACAGTTAAGTGCCATATTATTTCATAATCGTTAATAAAATAACATTCAAAGTTTGGTGTTGTGCGCATACCAACTATTACATTTGAATGGACATGTTTACCCTAATGTCAGACAAAAGTCACAAATCAATTCTAAGACATTTTTGTAATTAAGCAGAGATGCAAGTCGGGTGTCAGCACAATAAGTGGCGTGTTATATTCACTCATTGGTGGACAAAGTAATACTCTATCGCGAAGTACATCAATGGGTAGTATCACACAGTTTATTTTGTTGTTGTACATACATATACGTATACCTCAAGGAAATCAAAACATTTTTTCAATCTCTTTAAGGAAACATATTTATCCATTTTCAAATGGTTCCTTCACTTTGTATCATTCATAATTAAAATACAAATACTTATAATTAATCATATTTTTTACAATCTTTTTTATAAATATTTTTTTTATCGATTTTAAAGAGATTCATTCACTTTGTATTTTAATGATTTAACTTGCAATATTAATATTGTAAAATTTCTCCCGCTAAGATTGACACTGTCATTCAGTTAATTCAGTTATAATGAATATAAAAGGAAAGAAAAAAACCTAATATATGTGTGGTGTTGTGCGCATTCACACACTACACTGTGCTTTAACATTTTCTAGTTGAACAATTTAAAAGTATAAATAACTTTTTTTATGATTATTTTACTTAGAAATCTTTAACTAAATTTTCTCTAAATTTTTAATTTGCATTGATCTTTAAGATAGAATAAAATAAATACTTAATATTCGTAACATTAACATTTACTAGGGATGTAATTTATGTTACAATCTCATGTAAGCTTCGGCCATGGATTAAATAAAATAAAATAAAAATTCAACTATCCAATTTAAAATAAAATAAAATAAAAAACTATGTTACAATCCCATACTACGCTCAAACCTGCCCATGGAAAGAGCCAAAGACTAAATAATCCTTTTTGGAGTCCTGCGATTAGGACACGTGGCTTTATCTCGAGATAACCTTATCCATACAGTATGAAATCCAACAAACAATCTGGAACCCGTCTAAGTGTCGAGGAAAACAGCGAGGGACCCCACAGGGTTGGGGGTGGTGGGGTAGGAGTTGGGGGGAGCCGTCCATCCCTTCGAGATGCGCGCTTGACTTTTCAACGCACACATCTCGAGGGGATGGACGGCTCCCCCCAACCTTGTGGGGTCCCTCGCTGTTTTCCTCGCCATTTCCCTCGACAATTAGAATTTTTCAACAATCTGGGTGGTGGCAGTAGAGATAGTCAGTCAGTCACTCAGAACTCAGAAGGAAAGGAAGGACCCACCAAACTCGCTCCGCAACCCAACCCAACTCACAACTCCAAACCCGGCCATTGTCCAACAGACCCCAAGGCTTTTGGCTTTTCTAAACCGACCCACAATTTTTTTTAAGTACATCCCACACAAAACTCACACATACAAATTTGACTTCCCAGTGTACAAGTCTGCTCCCTTTCCTAAACAAATTATATCACGTGACCTTGAAACCAGCTAGCTCACGAGTGCATTCCAACGAAGGTGGAGGTGGAGGTGTGGGTGCCCTCCCCTTGGTGATACATTCTTCTCCTCTTAATCTCTACACCACAATCCAAGTCTTCTTTTTTATTTATGGATTGTCTCAATTTGTGTCATCTCCTCTCCCAACAACACAACCCAAGTCCAGCACCACCGCCTACTACGGTTTGTGTCGTCTTGCCACCAAACACAACTTTTATGGTTAGCGCATTACCCTTTCGGCCCATCAAGCACTAGCTTCCACCATGTCACTTTTGAAAATATTAATGTGCACCATGTAACTTCTAACGCTTTTTCTAAATGGCGAGGAAACCAGCTAGGAAACGGGCGAGGGAGGGGGTGCAACCCTTCATCCCCCTCGAGATGCGCACCTTCGCAAATTTTGGGGGATGAAGGGTTGCACCCCCGTTTCCTCGCCGCCTAGAAGGGCTCAACTTCTAATATGATGATGTTTAGGTTACTTATGAATCAAAGGCTTTGTAGCTAATGATTTGCTCTTTGTTAACTGAACCCCCAATTTGGTCAATTTGTATGCCTAATAACCAAA
Source organism: Berberis vulgaris (assembly GCA_963556465.1). Taxonomy (NCBI): domain Eukaryota; kingdom Viridiplantae; phylum Streptophyta; class Magnoliopsida; order Ranunculales; family Berberidaceae; genus Berberis; species Berberis vulgaris. The sequence goes on along the minus strand of OY747137.1, from coordinate 26,189,468 downwards.
CTCAATAATGAGATGCCCACTATGCAACAGATTCCTTGACACAAGCTTTGGGTTGATTGCAAAATTAAAATTCAAGTGATTTTGTGCAACTGTGGGACGTTGACATGGTATTTGGATTAATTGCAAAACCAAACTCTTGATTTCATTGTGTAGTTGGTTTTGGGGAAGGTCGATGGAATCTTGCACCAAATCTCACGGAAACAAGTTCATCCCACTTGCAATAATTAAAATTCGAGTACTTCTAGCCGGCCTGGTTTGCATGCCTAGTCGGCAGATTTACACTTTTTGTCCCTCTTCTTTTAAATACAACCACAAACACTTTAAAGAAGGGGGACAAAAGAGTAATTCTAGCCGACCAGGCATGCAAACCAGGCTCGAATACCAGGCCGGCTAGAATTTTCGTTAAAATTCGGAACCAAACATCAAACCTAAAATAATCATAGTTGATTAGAAAACAATCAATTGCGCGGGAATAGTTGGAAACAACAAGATTAGAGATTAGGTTCATGGAATTTTATATTAGTAATCTGTGCATGTGATGGATGCTGGGGTACAGTGATGGATGCTCTTTGAGGTCTAGTGTGGATAGATAGATAGATAGATAGGGCATCGACGCTAATGTCATCATTGAAGAGTAGGGGTGTTAATTGGTTACTGAAAACCGGCCAAACCGAATCAAAATATAACTAAAAAAGCCCGAACCGAGAAAAACCAAAATCGAACATCAGAAAACCGAACCGAGTTGGTTCGGTTTGGTTCGGTTTGGTTTTTGTTTTTCTCACATCCGAAACAACCGAACTGAACTGAACAGAACATTTCCCCTTATCTTGTTTTTAATCCCCTAACCTTCTCTCTCTTATTTGATCCCCCACCAACCCACTCTTATTTAAATTCTCACCTTATTCCAATGCACCCCACGTCCCCACCCTTTCTCTTAACTCCCAGCTTCTCTCTTTTGTAATGCCTCATTCAGATAAAGAATTGAAAAAAGCCTACATTCTCTATCTTATTTAAGCCCCACCCACCTCTCCCCACCTACCCAACTTCTCTTTCTTTATTAATGTCATTTTTCTCTTTTTTAACTTTCTCTTTTTCTCTCCATCCAACCACTTGTAAGTTGAGGAGGAGAGACAGAGTTTGACTCAATCTTGTTGAAGATAACCAAACTTTTCACTTGTTTGTTTGCAGCAAAGATGAGCAATGGCGATGACGACAACTTCGACACTTCTGATTTGATAAAAAAAACTTCTTGCATGATGAAATTACGAGACTTGTGGAATCGTCATAGAAGGTTTCGGTCTTATTCAGATCATCACATGGGTGTAGTGGAGATAGATTAAGATGCAAACAATGTAGTTATGGTTATAGTTTTTTGTATGATGTTATAATATTGTATATATGAGAGACAGGGCAAATGTTTTTAATCTTATGGAATTATCAAGAGAAATATGAAAGAAAAAATTGAAAGAATTCTCTATAAATGAATAATCGGAGCCTTGAAACTCTCCGTGTTCATCTGGCATTTGCTTTCTCTTTATTGCCTCCCCTTTCTCTCTCTCTCTCTTTTATTTTATTTGTACTCTCTCTATCTCGTTTTCCTCCTTTGCAAACCAAGCTTTATTTCCTTCTTTCCATTCTTTGTAGCTTTAACTTATTCCTTTTGTGCTAAAGCCAACTCGGTTGTATAAAGCAGCAGAAAATAAATAAAAGAAAAATAATAAAAAGGGAAAAAATCAAAAATAACCGAACCGATCGGTTTGGTTCGGGTTTGGTTATTTATTTGATAAATGTGGAAACCGAACCGAGAACTGAATTCTTGGTTTGGTTCGATTTGGTTTTGGTCCAACTTTGAACTACAAACCAAGAAGAGCAGAACAGTGAGGGGACCTAAAGCTAGCTACTATAGTACCAACAATTTCTGTAGCTAACCTATGGCCCGGAGTCTGGGTTGAAGTTAGCCTGTTTAGCAAGAAACCACCTTATAATAGTCATCTCAAGTCAGAGGCCTACTCCTTTTAGACTCATGTATGGCTCTAGAGATCCTATAAAAACTGTAAAATTGGAGTTGGTGAATTGCAGTATTTCCATTGGCATGGGGCATTAATGTACCAACCCATCCAAATTCAATAAAACTGGAATGCCCTATATCTTAAGGTTTAATTTTCTCATAAAACAAATAAAAATGTTAATACATGGAGAAATTTAAATCATTTGGAAAACCTAGATTATAAAACTATATATTGATGTTGATCTCGCAACTCTACAAATTTACTATGATCCCATGGAAATTGTTGCCTCTAATTGTTAGAATTCAGTTGTAATGCAGCTAAACATCTCTATTTGTTAGTTAGACATCTATGTTAGTTAAGAAGGTTATGAGCTGTTGATAGCTATTAGACAACTAGTTAGGTAATTGTATATAAAGACCAACCTACATTGTAAGATTCATTCAATGACAATACAAAAGCAATTCATTTAGTTTTCTTCTTCATATAGTCTGTATTCCTACATGGTATAAGAGCTAGGTTAAAGTCATCTCTACCTGCTTCATTTTTGTTCTTCTTTCAAATCAACATTGAAGTTTCTTGTTCATCACATTCATCTTCATTGGTTCTATTTTTTCATCTTAACTTTTTCTCATCGATTGAAACCAAAACCACATCAACCCCTCATCTCTTCTGAACAACAATGGCAGAAGAAGAATCACAAATCAATCAATCCATTGTTGGATCAACATCCATTGACTTCAATCATTCCCTGTTTCTACACCCATCTGACACACCAGGAACCACTTTAGTCTCACAATCATTAATTGGAATAGATAATTACTCACTTTGGAGCAGAGCATTGTTCATTGCACTTCTTGCAAAGAACAAAACAAGATTCATTGATGGTTCTTGCGTCAATGAACAATTTGGTTTGCATCTTCATCATCAGTGGGAGAGATGTAATGTGAGAGTTCTATCTTGGATCATGAATTCAATCTCAAAAGACTTTCTTGGAGGTATTGTATATTCTTCTAATGCTTTTCTTGTTTGGAAAGACCTCAAGGAACTATTTGACAAGGTAAATAGTTCCAGAATTTTTCATTTACATAGAAAGATTTCCACATTGATTCAAGGGTCTTAAACAGTATCAGTTTATTATACCAAATTGCATTTGTTGTGGGATGAGTATGGTTAATTGGTTCCTTTACCCACCTGTGAGTGTGAGTAATTAAAATTGTATGTACAACATGTGCAAAACCAGAGGGTTCTTCAATTCCTTATGGGTCTAAATGAGGTTTTTCATCAAGCAAGGGGGCAAATATTAATGATGCAACCACTACCATCTGTTAATCAAGCGTACTCAATGATCATCCAAGATGAAAGTCAGAGGAACTTATCTTTTAACAAAGGTCATACTTCTTCCTCATTCACTGAATCCACAGCTCTATATACCTCTAATGGTTCTTACAAAGGAAGGAAGAATAGCACGGATCAGTGTGAACATTGTTACATGAAGGGCCACAAGAAAGATGATTGTTATAAGATTGTTGGATATCCACCCAGTAGTGATCAGTGTGAGTACTGTCACATAAGGGGTCATAAGAAAGAGAATGTTATAGGCTTGTTGGGTTTCCATCTACCTACAAGTTTAACAAGATAGCTCCTAAAAAGAAATTTGCTCACAATGTAGTCAGGACTGATAATGTGAATGGTTCAATTGCACAAGGGAATCTTCTGCAAGTGCTGCAACATCTTCTAATCAAGGCAACTCAGTTATAACTCAAGAGCAATACCAACAGATTTTAAAGTTGCTGCACATGGAGTCTCCCATGGAGCCTATGCAAATATGGCAGGTATGGCTACTTGTTTATCATCTTCACTCAATGAAACATGGATCTTGGACACAGGAGCGACAAATCACATGACAAAAAATATTTCATGGTTACATTCTCCCAAACCATGCTCTTCTTCTTTTGGACATGTTAAACTCCCAAATGATCAAGTGTCTAATGTTCATCATGTTGGTTCACACATTATCTCTGATGGAAATCACTTATCTAATGTCCTACACATTCCTAATTTTCAATACAACTTAATCTCCATTTCAAAGCTCACTAGGGACCTTCATTGTTTTGTCACTTTCTATCCTGATTTTTGTGTATTCCAGGAACTGTCACATGGACTGGTGAAGGGGATTGGTAAAGCAGAACATGGCCTGTATCACTTACTTTCAAACACCTTTACTATTTTTTCATCAAAGCTCAATACATCTAGCACCTTTAAGGACAACACATCAGTATTTCCTCATACATGACTTTACTTTGGCACAGGAGATTAAGACATGCACCTCACTCAGTTTTGAATAAAATTTAGTCTATTAAACCTTTTTGTCCTGAAGCTACTGTTGTTAATGAATGCATTGTTTGTCCACTTGCCAAGCAAACTAGGTTGCCTTTTCCTGCCAGACATTCAAAAGCATTACTTCCTTTTGACTTGATCCATGCTAACATTTGGGGACCTTATCACACCCTTACATATAACCATTTCAGGTATTTTCTTACACTTGTAGATGATCATACTAGGATCACTTGGGTATTTCTAATGAAACAAAAGAGTGAAGTTTTTTCTCTTATTCAAATTTTTTTTTCTTTTGTTCAAAATCAGTTCTCCTCCACTGTCAAAGTATTCAGATCAGACAATGGTTCTGAATTTTTTTCATCTTGTTCAAACCTTTTCAAAACTTTGGGCATTATACATCAAAGTAGTTGTGTTAATACACCTCAGCAAAATGGGGTTGCTGAGAGGAAACACAGACACCTTCTTGAGTTAGCAAGGGCATTGAGATTTCAATCCTCACTTCCTTTGAAATATTGGGGAGAATTCTTGATAGCTGCTTATTTGATAAACAGACTTCCCACTAAGGTCCTAAATGGTTGTTCACCTTTTGAAATGATACATCATAAGGTACCTTCTTTAGATCATCTTAGAGTCCTAGGATGTCTGTGTTATGCAACTGATCTTAATGTGCATGACAAGTTTGCTCCTAGAGCTACCTCTGTTGTCCTCATTGGATATTCTGAACTTCAAAAGGGATACAAGCTCTTGAACCTTCATAATCATCGTGTTTTCATCAATAGGGATGTTCAATTTCATGAACATATTTTCCCCTTTTCTTCATCTTCCACTCAGCCTATCACCAAGCTTGGTACTGTTCCACTATATGGTCCTCAAGTCAATCATTTTATTGATGATCTTGCTGTTACATCTCCATTAGACAATTTTGTCACTGATAATGATATTCAATCTCATCATTCTTATCATCTTAATAGTCCTCTAAATCCTTCCAACACACCTTCTTTTCCTGATCCATCAATCCTCATCCCTAAACGTGTCAGCAGGCCCCCTACTTGGACCAAGGATTATATCATGTCTTCAAAAGCAAAAGCTAATATTGTTGATAACTCTTCTACATGTCCATACTCTATTTCCAGGCATTATTCTTATGCTAATCTCAGCTCTCAATACCTTGCCTTTCTATCTTCTATTTCTACTATCATTGAACCATCTTCTTACTCACAAGTTGTTCAAGATCCCCATTGGGTTGAAGCCATGCAACTTGAGCTTCAAGCTCTTCATGAAAATAAAACCTGGGAATTTACAACACTACCTCATGGCAAGATGGCTATTGGATGTAAATGGGTCTACAAAGTCAAGTATGATTCTAATGGATAAGTAGACAGATATAAAGCCAGATTAGTTGCAAAAGGCTATACCCAGCAGGCTGGCATAGACTACTTGGATACATTTTCATCAGTAGTCAAGATGGTTACCATAAGGTCTGTCCTTACTCTTGTTGCTATTAATGGTTGGCTTCTCTTTCACATGGATGTTAGCGATGCTTTCCTTCAAGGTGACTTATATGAGGATGTCTACATGGAGATTCCGCCTGGTCTTCCAGTTGAGGGGGAGTCTCAAGTCTGCAAATTGAAGAAATCTTTGTATGGACTAAAACAGGCTTCTAGACAATGGAATATCAAACTTACTGATGCTTTACTTACATATGGTTTTCACCAAAGTAAATATGATTATTCCCTCTTCATAAAGCAATCAGATGATAGAATAGTCATTGTGTTAGTGTACGTTGATGACCTTCTCATTGCTGGTAATGATCTTGAGTTCATCAACAATATCAAAAGCTCTTTACATCATGACTTCAAGATTAAAGACCTCGGTGATCTCAAATATTTCCTTGGAATTGAAGTAGCAAGGTCCACAAAAGGAATTGTTTTGAATCAAAGGAAGTACACCCTGGATTTAGTCACTTCCACAGGACTTGTTAATGCCAAATCATCCAAGACACCATTGGATCAAAATTTCAGATTCACAACCAAAGAATTTGATGACTTGTTTTGTCCTTCTAAAGATGATTCAGTATTGACTGACCCTGCTTCATATAGAAGAATCATTGGCAGACTACTATATCTAACTACTACAAGACCAGACATCACATATGCAGTACAAACTCTCAGCCAATTCATGCAAGTGCCAAAGAAGTCTCATTATGATGCAACCTTTCAAGTTATCAGATATGTGAAGAACAATCCTGGCATGGGGCTTTTTTACCTTCTCAAAACACAACCAATGTTACTGCCTATTGTGACTCTGATTGGGCAGCTTGTCTAAATACCAGAAGGAGTGTAACAGGGTATTGTGTTAAATTGGGGACTGCTTTTATATCTTGGAAAACAAAAAAGCAAGGTATTGTTTCTAGATCATCAACAAAGGTAGAGTATAGGAGCATGGCAACTACTACTTCAGAAGTTTATTGGATCACTGGTCTGCTTGGTGAACTTGGTTTTATATCACAACAACCAGTCACTCTCTATTGTGATAACAAAGCTGCTATTCAAATTGCAGCCAATCCAATTTATCATGAAAGGACAAAACACATTGAAATTGACTGCCATTTCTTCAGGGAAACGATTCAACGAGGCCTCATTGCAAGTCAGCATGTTTCATCTTCAGAGCAGCAAGCAGATATCTTCACTAAGAGTTTAAGTCATGTTCAACACTAATACTTACTTTCCAAGTTGAGAATTCAAGATATTTTTACTCCACAACTTGAGGGGGGTGTTAGAATTCAGTTGTAATGTAGCTAAACATCTCTATTAGTTAGTTAGACATCTCTGTTAGTTAAGAAGCTTATGAGCTGTTGATAGCTATTAGACAGCTAGTTAGGTAATTGTTTATAAATACCAACCTACATTGTAAGATTCATTCAATGACAATACAAAAGCAATTCATTTAGTTTTCTTCTTCATACAGTCTATATTCCTACACTAATACCATCCACAAATCGTGATTTAAACACGTATTGTAAGAAAATTTAATAAAATGATTCTATATAATGTTACATTAGTCAACAAGGGGCCACTCTACAACCAAGGCATCTGTAACTAAGTCGTAAAAAATTTCATTGAAATGGCTTAAAAAATCCTCTATTATAATTGGCATATAATTTATACAGACACTTAAAAGAAACACACACACCATGGTCATGGGTGGACTCAAAAGATATTCTTAGGTGATGTATCAGTGGGGGACACCAACCAACAAGTAAGTCATTGTGAAGAGCTTTGCTAGGGGTCGAGGGAGGGAGCGAGGGAAAGGGGCGAGGGATGCGCATCGCCTCGAGATGCGTGATGTTTCTCATCTCGAGGCGGATGAGTGGCTTCCACCCATCCCTCGACCCCTAGAATTTTCGCATTGTGAAACACATAATTGTGAACAATGAAACCAAACCCCATCTCCTGCCCATCTTAGTACAAAAGAAGCATGCATATGCATGCATTAAAGAGTATCTGGCCATCAAACTGACCCCCCCTCCCAAGCAGAGACCTTCCCTTCCCTTCCCTTTTCTTCTTCACTTAATCACCACGTCATCTATGACTAAGACCATCCCCTACAGCCTGGCAGATACTTGCACTCTCCTACGTGGGCACCATTCGTTCTACAGTTGTCCCCTCTCTTCTCCTAGTAGGCTAGTACTATATAAACATCTCTTATACACTCCCACTTAGGGGTGGGCAAACGGGTCGACGATCCGCGGGTTCAAATCGAACCGGATCGTTTTGCTCTAAACGGTCCGGATTTTAATTATGAGTTTTTAGATACGGTTCGGATCGGTCCGGGTCCGTTATAAAACGGTCCGGTCCCGGTTCCTATTTTTAAAAAAGAAACGGTCCGGGTTGGACCCATTTCAAATCACATTAGTTGTAAAAACCTAAATATGGAACTAAGAGTCTCTAAGACTCTTTACTCTTCCAAGCCAAAGTAACTCCACACACATCCACTGCTCTCTCCCTCTCCCCTTCCAAAGAGATCAGGTTCGAGCTCTCCCCCTCTCCCCTTCCAAAGAGTTCAGATTCGAGCTCTCCCTCTCCCCTTCTAAAGAGATCAGATTCTCTCCCCTTCCAAAGAGATCAAATTTGAGCTCTCCCTCTCCTCTTCCAAAGAGATCAGAGATCAGTTCATGCCTCTATCTCTCCCTCTCCCTCTTCCCTTCCAAAGAGATCAGAGATCAGCTCAGGCTATCTCCCACTCCTTCTCCCCTTCCAAAGAGCTCAGAGATCAGCTCATGGTTACCCACCAAAATCAGAAGAGATCGGGTCATGCTCTCTCCCTCTCCTTCTCCCTCTCCCTCTCCCTCTCCCCTTCCAAAGAGATCAGCTCATGGTTAACCACCGAAACCAGAAGAGATCATCTCATGGTTACCCACCGAAACCAGAAGAGATCGACAGTGTTGTTGCCACCCAATTTCGTCACCCGCAAGAAGATTCATCATCACTAGAGAAGCAATAGGTAGATCTAGAGATGAAAAGCTTCAGTGAAATGTCCAAAGAGATCGCTGCTTCACTTGAGGAGCAGAGCGCTACATCTCTACTTCGCCTCCCTCGAGCCACTCGAGATGTCATTCGTCTCCTCGACGATGCTCTCTTTCTCTGAACTTTCGTTTCTGGTCATCATTAGGGTTCACTCATCACCGATCGACTCAACCAAGCTCTCCTTCTAGCTTGCACTCATCATCGATTGATTCCATCGACTCCATCGATTGAATGGGTTTGATAGCATTAAGTAGTTTGATAGTAGTGTAATTGTATGGCAGTTACAAACACCATTCCATCTGTGAAGTGTTATTCATGTTATTAGATCCCATATTTCTGGTTATCATGTTATTCTAGCAGAGAAGTGTAAACTGTTATCACTTATTCATATTTAAAGAAGCACAAAAATCTGTTATTAGATTCCATTCTATCTGTGATTTGGAACCGTAGGAACCGGACCGTTTCAAACGGTTCGAGTTAAGTTCGGTTCCAATGTTCAAAATGAGGGGATCTGGACCAGACCGGATCCGTTATTTTTAAACGGTTCGAGTTAGGTTCCTCCAAATTTGGAACCGATCCGGACCGTGCCCACCCCTACTCCCACTCACTCATCACTTCCCATTCTCCCAACCAAAGCTTAGCTCAACTCATCATCTGCTCAGCGTAATGTCAAACATTTACCATTTCACCCTTGTGATTTTCATATTTTTCCTCATAAACCCATCTGCTACAGCAGCTTCCACTAGGAAACTCTCAGCCCTTGTGGAAGAGCAACCATTAGTCTTGAAATACCACAATGGTGCCCTTCTCAAAGGGACCTTCACTCTTAATCTCATCTGGTATGGCCACTTTTCCCCAGCCCAACGCTCAATATTCGTCGATTTCATCCGTTCTCTCAACTCCCTCAAAATCTATTACACCCTCCGTCTCCTCTTGGTGGAAGACCACAGAAAAATACTCAACAAGTTCTTCGAACCTTGTTGTAGGTCAGCAAATCCTCTATGACAAATACCCACTTGGAAAATCCCTCAAAACAACTCATTTGCATGCTCTATCAACCAAAATAGCACAAAAAAACACTATCAACATCATCTTCACTACTAAGGATGTAGTTGTTGATGGGTTTTGTATGCATTGTGGTACCCATGGAGCAGTTGCACAAGACAAGCTCAAGAAGAATACCAAATTCGCCTACATTTGGGTGGGTAACTCTGAAACCCAGTCCCGGTCAATGCGCCTGGCCATTCCACCAAGCCCATTTACGGTCCCCAAACACCTCATTTACTTGCTCCCAACGCTGATGTGGGTGTTGACGGTATGGTCATCAATTTGGCGACGCTTTTGGCAGCAACCGTAACGAACCCGTTTAAAAACGGATACTTTCAAGGCCCTGCAGACGCACCGTTAGAAGCCGTGTAAGCTTGTAAGGGTTTGTTTGGAAAGGGGGCTTATCCGAATTACCCATGTGAGTTGTTGGTGGATAAGACTATTGGTGCTGCCTACAATGCGCATGGGGTGAATGGGCGAAACTACTTGCTTCCTGCTATGTGGGACCCCAAGACTTTCACTTGCTCTACACTTGTGTGAGGTGGATCATGGAAAGAAGTGCGTGTGTATGCAATGTAGGGGTGGGCATCCCATCCCGCGATCCCGATCCCGTCCCGTCCCGTCCCGTCCCGATTTTTCCGGGTCTTAATGGGATTGAATAATTTCATCCCGATCCCGTCCCGTCCCGATCTAGAATGGGATGGGATGGGATGAAGATTTTCAATCCCGCCAATCCCGTCCCGTCCCGAACTAATTTTTTAATATTAATTATTAATATTTTTATTTACTTATTTATTTATTTTATGAACATTTGCATAAAATGTTCAGGTTTCCAGGCTTCTAGCTGCAGCAGGCCTTCCAGCAGGCCCAGCATCCCAAAAGGCTTCCAACAGGCCCAGCAGGCCCAAAAGGCTTCCAGCAGGCCCAGCAGGCCTTCCAGGCTTCCAGCAGCAGCAGCAGGCTTCCAGCAGTCCAGGCTTCCCGCTGATCCCGTCCCGTCCCGTCCCGAACCCGTTTGGGATGGGACGAGGTCGGGATGAGGTTTTTCCCATCCCGTCCCGTCCCGATCCCGTATGAACGGGATGGGATAGGGATGGGCATATCTCGTCCCATCCCGTCCCGTGCCCAGCCCTAATGCAATGTATGTAAATATGGATGGATGGATGTGTGGACTATTCTGAATTACTTCTTGAATCAAATAGAATAGAGCTGCTTTGCATAAAATTGAGGGACCAGAGAAGATGACAGAATAAAAAATGAATAAAAAAAAAAAAAAAGAGAGAGAGAGAGATTTGATGCACATTTACATTTTTTCTTTCTAAAATGTTGCAAGTTTAATGAATAATGTCCTAAATGAAAATCTATCAATTTTCCATATCCATTCTTGGGTGTGCACAAAATTTTTTGTTCAAAATGAATATTCGCAACTCTTTGCTTATGTCAAGCACTTTCATTGTTTTTTTTATGAGTAGCATTTAGTAAAATACAGATACTTGTGGCATTTCTTCACTTTGGTTAGAGCATCCATGACAGTTTTTTCGCCTTATAGAAAAAACTACAATTATTTGGGCTTTTAGCTAAACTTTAAGGTAACTCGAAGATTTGTTACAAAGTGGGGAGGAAACCTATAGATGCCTTCTGGGAATCTTCCTTATTGCAACAATTGGGTAGACCTTGCATCCAAATTCCAAAGTATATATGCATTTCTCTCTGTTAAGCAATTGCTATACACCATTAGAGTTGCCATAAATTTATTTGTGCTGCCACCGGTGCGTGGGATGGTTCCTTCTTTATTTTCTCAATAGCGAACCACAGCACAGTGAAAGAACTAGTAAAGTCTCAGGACCAAATCTCCCATGGCCAACCTCTCAATTTTTTCCAAAATTCTAGGGGTCGAGGGAGGGAACGAGGGAAAGGGGCGAGGGATGGGTGGAAGCCACTCCTCTGTCTCGAGATGAGCAACATTGCGCATCTTGAGGCTAATTTTTCATCTCGAGGCAGATGGGTGGTTACCACCGATCCCTCGCTCCCTCCCTCGACCCCTAGCAAAGCTCCAATTTTTTAACATGTCGTGAATGCATAGACTTGTTGAGGTATGCCATACTATCCGGCCCTTCTTAATTGTACTTTTTGTTCAATACTTCTGGTAAAAATTTATGAGGGCTAGCTTCATCAATGGTTGCTTTCCCTGATTCTAGAAAGCTAGGCTGACAGTGCCAGGCCGGCCCATCACCATTTATCATCCTAGAGATGGACCCATTTTCACCATCTCTAGGATGATGGATGGTGATGGGCCGGTCTGGCTCTCTAGCAAGGCTCGGCTGCTTTTGCAATGTCAGAGTTCAAATCAGCTAACATGGTGCTGCATTTTCTATGGTTTCATAGTAACCAAAATTCATTTTCTATGTTGCCCATGCTTGTGAGTTGTAACATTAATTTTTTTAATAAAAGCATATTGCATATAAATATTAAGAATAAGGGTTAAAGTCCGACCTTGGTGGCCAGTGGGTGAGCCTCGTAATTGAGTTCTCTAGGAATATAATTACAAAACCAAAAGGGATGATTGGTAAGAAGTTGTCGGATGCCGGTGATGAGGGGACGTCATACCCAATCCATGTCCATCTGAGGGTGCTGCAAATCATTAAAAAAAACACTGAAAATAAGTTGTCTAAAGTCTCCCAACAAGAATCTTGTTCGCCATTACCTTGCTTGGATAAGAAGCAAAACCGCCTCGGCTGCATAGCATTCAGCCAATGTACTGTCGGTTACCTTTCCTTCAATAGGGCACGCCACCTAAGCAATAATTTCACCTTGGAGATTGACCGTCGATACACCAATATCACCTTAATGGGATGAGGCAAAAAAGCTAGCATCATAAGTGACAATAATTGTATCTGGAACCTGATGGTGAATAATGGGTTTGAGCTGAAGGGATCTAGAGAGGAATTGTTGGCCTTGCAAAGTTTTCATTGCGCCGATCAATTGGAATATGAGAGATAAGCCACAAGCGATGAATGACCGAGCAAAGAAAGAAAAGATGCGCAGTATCCTCTGAGTGGTTATTACAAAAAATACAACAATCTTCTTATGGGGGTGTAAAGTAGTTGCAGAATGGTCATTGTAGGAAGGATGTTTTGGCTGATCTTTCATATAAGGAATAGCGCGCTGAGGGGCACTTTGATGCGCCACAATTCTTTAAGAATCCTGGGATTGAACATGTTAGTGCTAGAAGAAGAGGTGGAGGAGTCAAATTGCTCATTTATGAACATTTGTTTGCATTTTTTACTGAAAAGATTCATTTTTTGTCTGGAAGCCAGATAAGCTTATCTATACTTTCAGAAGGACTAATTAGAATGTCCTGAATGTCTTTAGCAACCGGGGGAGGAAAAAAAGAGTTAATGAGAATAGAGTCTCATTGAAAGTGATGATTAGAATAGGCGATCCAAAGATCCGAAATCCTGGCAGGCATGGTCTGGTCTTGGAAGTTAGGAAAGCAATCAGTCAGGACCAATTCATGTTTGACCCAGCAATCATGCCAAAGGTCAATAGATTCACCAGACAATACTTGTCAAACAAAATAGCGTTTCATCTTGGCAAAAGCAAAGAGATTACCTCTCCAAGAGAAAGAGGCAATTGAAGGGGATTTAGAGATTTGAGAGACGTTCTTGGTCCGATAGTATATAGCTTTGAGTTGTTGACACGCGCAATAGAAAGGGATGAGAACGCTTGCCAGATATTCTTAGACATCATAACTAGATTTTTTACTCTGGTTGGGGAATATTCAGACCACCCAGAAGGCAAGGCTTTGAGATTTTATCCCAGGTGCACATGTGTTTAGCCTTACTGGGTTTTTTTTTATCCCTTAACCCCTCCAACCCAGATGTCGCCGGCTGGGTTCGACCTTGTGACCTAGTGATACCATCTGCCACTGCTCAACAACTGAGCCATTACACCTTTGACTAGCCTTACTGTTAGTTGTACCATTCCATAAAAAAATTGTGAGCAAGGTTGTCAATTTTGATGGAAATAGAGACAGGGAGAAGGAAAGTTTGCATGTTGTAAATAGAGATAGAGTTGAGAACTGATTTGATCATAATCATCCGACCGGCCTGAGAGAGCACTCTAGATTTCCATCAAGAGAGTTTGGCATTGATATTTTCTGAGAGAAATTGAAAGTCATTGGCTTTCTTTTTGGAGAAGAGCAATGGGGATCCAAGGTACTTGTCCCTAGGGTTAAAAAGTTTGAATCCCAGGATCCTGTTGATCATTTTAGCATATCTAGGGTGAACATTTGAGTTGTAATAAACCGAGGATTTATCAAAATTGACTCATTGGCCTGAAGCAGAGCAATACTGGTGAAGGATGTCCTTAACCAGTGTTCTAAGAATCGCTAGGCGCTGGGTGATCGGCGAGCAGGTGCATAGCGCCCAGGGGCCTAGGCGGTCTTAGGTTTTGTATTATAACTTTAATAATTTACAAAAGTTAAGCATAATACCTTATCAATTACATCCAATTTAATTCCAATATACATATGCAAAATTTAAAAACATGAAAAATTAACAATCATGAACAAAATTTATTAAAACTCAAATGACTGAAGTTGGTCATGATGGGTACTTTATATAAAATTGAATTTGTGGACAAATATCCAAACCTACTCTTTTATTTTTCTTCATATTGCATGAATAACCTTAGTCATGTTTGATAAAATCTACATTAGTAAAATTGGTACCGGCATATCCTTTGAGAATTCCATTAAGTAATCATCTTTTGCTACATTTAGACATATACTGAATAAAAAACAATTAAATAGTTTATTTCTAAAAAAGAGCAAAGAAAAATAAAATAAGAACACAATCAGCCTTATTAAAAAATAAAAAAAATAAAAATAAAAAAATTGCCCAGACCGCCTAGGCCGCCCAGACTGCAATCTGGGCGATTTTCCACCTTCTAGCGCCTACGCCGGTTTTTAGAATATTGTCCTTAACTGAGTGAGCTTCAGCCAGCGAGGCTCGACAAAAGATCATGAGGTCATCCACGTAGAGCAAGTTGTTGATAGACGGGGATTGTCGTTTAATAACAATACCTTTGAGAGTTCCTTCCAATTCAGCACGAGCTAAAAGTCGAGAAAGGGCTTTGGCAACAAGAATGAACAAATAAGGGGAAAGTGGGTCTCCTTGCCGAATTCCTCTGAAAGGTTTGATAGGGGAAAGAGGAAAGCCATTAAGCATGACTTGTAGAGAGGTAGTGGAGATACATTGCTCTATCAGTTGAATCCATTCAGAAGCCAAGCCAAGCTTCTCAAAGATTTGGATAAGGAATGACAATTCCTCTCTATCATAGGCTTTAGCCATGTCTATTTTTATGGCCATCCATCCGAAAGTGTTTCATTTGAAAAAATGTCTAGTGAGCTATGCTAATATTATCAGTGATGGATCAACCTTTTAGGAAAACTCCTTGATTGGGGAAAATAATGTTATCTAAAAAGGGTTTTATGCGATTGGCCAGGATTTTAGAGATTACATTATAGATAACATTACAAAGTCCAATAGGACGAAACTTGTCTAGAGTGACGGGGTTTCCAACTTTAGGAATGAGGGCAATTAAGGTTTCGTTGAGTTTAGGATTCATCTGCCAAGTGGTGAAGAAATGTTGAACAACTTCATAAACATCTTGTTTTACTAAATCCCAATAGTATTGAAAAAAGTAAGCATGAAAACCGTCTGGACCAGGCGCTTTATGACTCCCCATTTCAAAAATGACCCAGGTGATCTCTGATTCTATAGGAATGGAAATAAGAGTATCATTATCTGCCCTGCTAATGACCGGGGTGAACATGGACAAAATCTCAAAATTGGGATTAAGAGCAGAGGAACTGAAAATGTTGACAAAATAATTATTGGGCACTTCCCCAACCGCCACAGTGTCCGAATGCCAGACATTGTGATTATTATGATCATCATTGAGGCGAAAGTGATAAGCACATAATTATAACATTATTACCTCTTATTATATTTTTGTTAATCCTTGTTTTTATCTTATTTTAGATTAATTATTAAATTTTTGTGTTTTTGTAGAATGTGGAGCTGTAATGAAGAAATCAGAGAAAAATGCAATGAACAATCCCAAATGGTGACTTCAGAAAAAGTGGAGGTGAAAATAACCTGAGCCCTTGGCTTAAACCCAAAACCAAATCCATCAACCCAAACCCATTGCCAAGCCCAATCAAACCCAAAGCATATTCTCTTAAATATCCAATATTCTGGTTTGATTTAGGCCTTAAATCACTCATTAAATCCTCCCCTTTAAGTTGTTCATATTCATTTTTCTAGTTATCTATAAATACAAGGGAAATAAATGAGAAAAAGGGAAGGGGGAGAAGGGAATCAAGCCTCAATAGCCAAAAACAAATCCTCATTCCTTCACAAAGTGATTTTCATCACACCCATCTCATCACCATCCATCTTTCACTCCCTCTCTATCCAAACCATCTGTCCCTCCGCCACCTTCCCTGCCAACCACCGAGCACCACCATCATCCATCACAGTCCTCGCGCAACAAAACAGAGAGCATCTCCCTGTTTTCTCATCACGTTCCTCTCCATCTCCCTGTTTTAACATCACGTCCTCACCTCCCTGTTCCTCGCTAGCAACCACGCACACCACTCCATCTCCTCATCCCCTAATCTCACCGTCACAAGCAGCGCAACACAACCACCGCGACAGGAGCAGAAACAGGGAGCACCGCCCCTGTTTCTCTCGCCGTTCTCGTCCTCCTTCTCGTCTTTTTCTCTCACTCATTTCTCATTGATCTCTCTTTCGCTCTTGCAGGATTAGCAGCAACGAAGAAGGCGTAGGCAAAGTAAAAAACAACGGCGCAAAGCAGGCTCGCTGGAAACGAAGGCGCAGGTTTTCTGGCGGGAGAAAAATTGTTTTTCAAAACAATTTGGTTACTGGCACCCAGTGAATCATAAGAGCACCCTGGCTGGGCATGGCCTGACGTTATTGACATCCTGGAAATCTGATGTACCACCCCACTAGATCTGGCACTGTTTGCAACCTGCTGATCTGCTGAGTACCACTGCACCAAGGCGGCGATAAACCAAAAGGGTTGTAGAATTTATTTTACTGACCTAAATGCGTAATTGTTAATTACAATTTTATTTCAGAAATTTGATAAATTGCTTTCACCTTTCATGTTCGATTAAAACTTGATATGTTTGGTAGTTAGATTCACATTTTATCAATATTCAAAGCATGTGCTACAAATATTGAGCTTGAACTTTGATTAAGTGTGCCCTAAAAAGACACTTAATGCTTGGTAAGAGTTTATTTGCTTGAGATAAATTGTTCATGTTTGACAGAAACTTGATATGATTGAAATTGGATTTTAATGATCACATCTTCGGTATAAGCAAGGGATCCTCATCCCTAAAGCTTCTCGTTTATAATTTCAGTAATTTATATTTAAATATACTTGCTAACTCATCGGTGAGTCCAAACTCCACAAAATCCATCTCATCCATCTTTTCCTTTTATTTTATTTTTCTTATTTTTAATTTATTTTTGGTCTAGTTTTAAAAACAATGTAACCCCATTTTTCTGTAAATTAGTTTAGATAAAATGTAAAATTCAATTTAATCCACCTTCCTCGTGGGATCGACCCATACTTGTCGTTGTCTACCAATTAGACACCGTGTACTTGTGGTTATTACAAGTGGGTCAAATTGGCCTATTTATTTAGGCCAGTTAAGCCCGCAACAAGTTTTTGGCTTCGTTGCCGGGGAAGGTAGCGGTGTAATTGAATTTAAGATTTATTTTCACTAATTTAAAAAAAAATCAGAAAAAAAAACAAACAAAATTTTATTTTTATTTTGTTAAGTTCTTTTTACACTCATTTCGTGTTATTTGTTTGATTTTGCAGAATATACGCTTCTCAAGGAAATTGGACGATCCTGCAAACATCAAGCAATTTTTAATTTAAATTTAATTTTTTATTTATTTTGTGAGGAGAGTTTTAATTTTATTTTCTCCTCGTTTTACGAGTGTGTGGTGTAATAATTTTTTTAAACTCTATTGTTTTCCATTTTTTATCACCTAAAAAAAAAACCCCTAAATTCTTTTCTAAGTGAAAAGAAAATATAGGGAAACAATTTTAATTGTTATCCAATAATTTCTTGTGATTTAGAAATCCGACTTCTAAGACCAAGACCAGTAAAGTTATTTGCATGTGCTTGTGTGTTGAGTGAAACGGATAAAAAGAAGTCAGACTTTTTTTTGAATTGTGCTAACTCTTTGTGTAGAAATGAATGCGCAGACTGTAAGTACTTTTAACTCACGCAACGTATTAGCGACCGGGTGCTTGATGTAATTGTTTGCAATGGTGTGTTGGTTGTTTAAATTATGTAATTGTGGATGCTAAACTTTAGTAATTCATAATACGCAGACCCAGCTTCTAAATAGAAACTGGTGGGACTTGATATCCCCACCTCATCATTCCAGTTGTTTGCAACCAATAGCCAAACATAATTAAAATCAATTAGCAAGTTAGATAGAGCCATCTTTTAAGTACGGTGTTCATAAGACAACCAAGACCAAAGTGAATCTAATAATTTTTGTGTTTGACCAAAGCTAAAAGTGACGATGGGTTTAATCATTCAATGAACTCCGAGAGGCCACTGCCACAAGGGTAATTTACCCGGTACGTCGAGTCATAAGTAAGCTACGATCCACAGAAAGAATTGGTGTGACCAACAGTTTTTGGTTAGGAACACAAGCCTCAAGTGTACATCTAGCATCACATCGTTCTCACATCTACTGGCTTACAGAGCGGTAGCACAAAGAAGTACTTAATTGGACCATTGTGACCTCCTTCCCTTGTGTGATGATACAGTTTCTTTGAAACAAAACTCTAGCCTACTGATTTTGAACTTTGCGGTGTAAAGTGTTCACTCTTAGGATCAACTTGTAGCACCCATTGCTCTGTCATAAAGATTACATAAGAAATAATTGTCCCCCAAAGATAAAAAGATAATTGATCTAAAAAATGTTGATTGCTTAGGGAGGCATGTTTCTTGTGCATTTATTGGTTGTTGATTGTGTGTGAGTCTGTGTATATTTTTAGAGTTAGTGATTTAAAAAAAAATTTAAATAAATAAATAAATAAAATGAACACAAGGGATTATCCAGCCTATTTTTCCGAGCAAGTCAATTCATTTTATGACATGGGACGACCTGATTATGATCCATATTTAGATTATTACAACCCAGGTTTAGTCTATCATCCTGACTTCTCATGGTCAGTACCATGAAGGCCCTCTAGACACTCCTCAGACTCCTCAAGCTTTCATTCCTGATAATGAGTCTCAATTTCATCAAGTTGTTCCTCCATCCAACACATCAAGGTTAGAGGATATTTTGAACCTTTTTATTGAGCGAACAGGATAAATGCTTGAGCAAAATTTTCAAGATATTACAGAATTGACAGTTATTTCTCAACAAAACTCCCAAGCTATTCGAAAACTTGAGATGACTGTGAGTCAGATAGCTGAGTCACTTCCTGAGATAGAGTCAGAAAAATTCCCTAATCAACCTATTTTTAATCAAAAGGGTCAATTCGAAATTAGTGGCACATCTGAGCCAGGTGATGAAGATGTCCAATGCATTACTATCCTTAAAAATGAAAAACTGGTTGAAATCAGGTAGAAATGCCTGATATGGGTGTCATTGAGTTGTCTAGACCAATATCTCTATGTGATTCATGTGATGAGCATGTATCACCTGATATATCAATCGTCTCATCTACTTGCATCACATTACCATTTACTGAGGCTACTTTCACCGATCCCTTGTTCTGTAGTGAGGATTTCAGTTTTCACCATCCTGTTGTCAAAATTATTCAATCTTCTGACTTGGAACCAGACCTAGGGTGTTCCCTTTTTGGCGCACGCAAGAATCCTCTGTTGTGTATGACTATTGTTCACTTTTGGGATGTCCTGGTGTATTTGGTGCCCCATGTGATTGCTATATTTGGGTGGACTGATCCTCAACTGTTCAGGTTGTTGATATACGACCATGGACTGAGTGTTTGTCATGTTCTTCCTCTCCACTTTTTGATACACCATTTTTTAGGAAGAATATTTGTCGGGCTGATGACGTTAAACCAAGCGCTACTGGGAGGCAGCCCACCTTTTGTTGTAAAAGTGCATATTGAGTGTGTATTTTATCTATCTTTATTAACTAATCCACAATTCTTTTGTCTCTGAGCTCTCATCGGTGGATTACTTGTGGAAATTGGTAAAATCTTCACCGCGGTAATACTGTTCTAACCTCCTCTCATGTACTTATTTCATTCATTTGTCAGAATTATTTTGTTAAACATTGTGGACAATGTTTGGATTAGGTTTGGGGGTAGGGTTCATGAGTCGGTGGATTTTTCGTAGTGTTTTCTTTTCTTAATCTTAAAAAAAAAAAAAAAAAAAAAAAAAGCATTTATGTCAAGAAAACTGAGTCTTTTGCGATTATAAAAATGATTTTAAAATGTTTTATGCTCAAGAAAATACTAGTCAACTTGACAAATTGGTATATTGATAAATGACTGAAAGTTTAGTATGATCCTTAAGTTAGATCTAGCTCATAAGATTTTTCAACTCAATTATCTTTGCACCATGAGCCATGTTAGCATAACTTGAAGTTGATGAGTGAAGTATATACTAGAAAACCTTAGAATAATAGTGGAGACTTAACCCTGAAAGTTTTGAACCTTTCTATTTTTCCGAGGGTTATACATAAACTCTAATTTTTCTTGAGTCCGTATTATCTCGTTGATGATCTCATTATTCTCATTTTTCTGATCAATTGCTTTGGGAATGACATCAAAATTGAATTATTACACTAGAACTTTTTGGCTTATTCAATTGAGATATCATAATACTGACCCGAACTTAGGAAATGATCTAGGCATTTTTTTTTTCCTTTTCTTTAGACCATTAACTAGCCTTTTAACTTACCCATAACATTAACCTTTTTGTAGCCTTTTGAGCCTTAGAATAACTTTTATTTGTTAACCCATTAACTTTTACCCAACTTTTCTGGGAATGTGTATGGATGAATATACTTGGTGTAAAAAGGGCATTAAAGAGCAAAATATGAGATATTTCATAAATCCTCTATGTGAAAAAAAAATAAATTTTCAATGAGGATAAAGATGTGAGAATGAAAAAAAAATTGATGGTGTGCAACATTGGTTTATTCTTGACAACCCTAATTGTTCGTTGAATGGGTGTATACATTCCTAGAAATTTTTGTTAGAATCCTTTGACATTCCTTATTAACCATTACCCAAGTCCCGTTACAACCCAACAAAGTCCTAGTTGATCTTAGGTAGAGGTTTGTTTCACAGATGTGGAGATTAAATAACTAAGAATTATGGTGTTCGATTCAACATTCCCAAAAGTAATTGATATTCTTTTCCATGAGATCATGTTCATTCCATTCTTGAAAAGTTCGTTCTTCATATTACTATATGTGAGATGATTGTTTTCCATTATTTACTCTTTTCCTCACATATAAACTGAGTGAAATACCAAATCTCTGAGTCCTTTATTGTGAGTGACATGAAAGGTTTGAAGTCAAAACAAACTTTCTACAGGAGATTTAGTCATTGTTTTACGCTGAAATGAAAAGTTATGTTGATAGTGCTATCCACACACACAAATTGAGTTGAGGATGATTGTGAATTTTTTCTAACCTTTGGAGAATATTAAATTATTTGGAGATTTGTTGATACACGAAAATGACACTGTTGGTTTCTTGCATTTCTTGAAGTTTTAAAATGAACATTGTTTGACCAAGTTTTTTTGAGTCAGTAATGTTGGTGGGTAACATTTTCTGGAAGCCCTCACGAGACTATAACTCGTCCCCTAGAGGTAATCTAGGGGTTCAAAGCCTTGTTGCACATTTTCAAAGGTAAGTGCAATCGTTGATTCCTGCGAAAGTGAGTTAGGATTTTATTTGTGGTTTTCTTTTCTTTGTTTTGCTCGAGGACTAGCAAAATATAGGTTTGGGGGTATTTGATAATCACAAAATTATAACATTATTACCTCTTATTATACTTTTTGTTAATCCTTGTTTTTATCTTATTTTAGATTAATTATTAAATTTTTGTGTTTTTGTAGAATGTGGAGCTGTAATGAAGAAATTAGAGAAAAATGCAATGAACAATCCCAGATGGTGACTTCAGAGAAATTGGAGGTGAAAATAACCTGAGCCCTTGGCTTAAACCCATAACCAAATCCACCAACCCAAACCCATTGCCAAGCCCAATCAAACCGAAAGAATATTCTCTTAATTATCCAATATTCTGGTTTGATTTAGGCCTTAAGTCACTCATTGAATCCTCCCCTTTAAGTTGTCTATATTCATTTTTCTAGTTATCTATAAATATAAGGGAAATAAATGAGAAAAATGGAAGGGGGGAGAAGGGAATCAAGCCTCAATAGCCAAAAACAAATCTTCCTTCCATCACAAAGTGATTTTCATCACACCCATCTCATCACCATCCATCTCTCACTCCCTCTCTGTCCAGACCATCTGTCCCTCCGCCACCTTCCCTACCAACCACCGAGCACCACCATCATCCATCACAGTCCTCGCGCAACAAAACAGGGAGCATCTCCCTATTTTCTCATCACGTTCCTCTCCATCTCCCTGTTTTAAAATCACGTCCTCACCTCCCTGTTCCTCACTAGCAACCACGCACACCACTCCATCTCCACATCCTCTGTTCTCACCATCACAAGCAGCGCAACACAACCACCGCGACAGGAGAGAAACAGGGAGCACTGCTCCCTGTTTCTCTCGCTGTTCTCGTCCTCCTTCTCGTCTTTTTCTCTTACTCGTTTCTCCTTGATCTCTCTTTCGCTCTTGCAGGATTAGTAGCAACGAAGAAGGCGTAGGTGAAGCAAGAAACAGCGGCGGTGCAAAGCAGGCTCACTGGAGACGAAGGCGTAGGTTTTCTGGCTGGAGAAAAATTGTTTTTCAAAATAATTTGGTTACTGGCACCCAGTGAATCATAAGAGCACCCCGGCTGGGCATGGCCTGACGTTATTGACATCCTTGAAATCTGATGTACCACCCCACTGGATCTGGCACTGTTTGCAACCTGCTGATCTGCTGAGTACCACTGCACCGAGGTGGCGATAAACCAAAAGGGTTGTAGAATTTATTTTAATTTATTTTACTAACATAAATGCTTAATTGTTAATTACAATTTTATTTCAGAAATTTGATAAATTGCTTTTACCTTTCATGTTCGATTAAAACTTGATATGTTTGGTAGTTAGATTCACATTTTATCAATATTCAAAGCATGTGCTATAAATGTTTAGCTTGAACTTTGATTAAGTGTGCCCTAAAAAGACACTTAATGCTTGGTAAGAGTTTATTTGCTTGGGATAAATTGTTCATGTTTGACATAAACTTGATATGATTGGAATTGGATTTTAATGATCACATCTTCGATGTAAGCAAGGGATCTTCATCCCTAAAGCTTCTCATTTATAATTTCAGTAATTTAGATTTAAATATATTTGCTAACTCATCGGTGAGTCCAAAATCCATCTCATCCATCTTTTCCTTTTATTTTATTTTTCTTATTTTTAATTTATTTTTGGTCTAGTTTTAAAAACACTGTAACCCCATTTTTCTGTAAATTAGTTTAGATAAAATCTAAAATTCAATTTAATCCACCTTCCTCGTGGGATCGACCCGTACTTGCCATTGTCTACCAGTTAGACACCGTGCACTTGCGGTTATTACAAGTGGGTCAAATTGGCCTATTTATTTAGGCCAGTTAAGCCCGCAACAGAAATATGTGATTCTTTTTCAGCAAAGCAGAGCATAGATGAGAAGTGGAAGAATTTAGTGTTTTTATCTCCATCTCTGAGCCAGGAGTGACCAAACTTGTTTTTCCAAAAAAGTTCCTCCCTTAATAATAGTTCCTTAAGTCTATCTTCCAACAAAGAGATTGCCAAAGCATTATCCTTAGAAGAGGGTTCATTCTGAAGATGGTTTTGAGCCTTTTGGTTTTCTTGAATGGAAAGATGAATGTTTTTTAACTAAGTGTTGTTCCAGTGAGTAAGATTGTACCTAAGTTTTTTGGTTTTAAAATGAAAATTAGTGTCAGGACTGATATGTCGTCTAGGGGCACAGGAAGAAGTCACAATACGCCTACAACTGAGGTCTCTAGTCCACATGTGAATTTTTTTTAAAGGTTTGGGGCCCCTATTGATATTCGCAACAAACTGAAGAGAAATGGCTCTATGATCTAAGGTAGAGGTGTGGATTGTACGCGCGGTAGCAAAAGGAAAAAGGTGCATCCAGTCTATAGTCACTAAAATACGGTCATGCTTAGCTTTGATTCCATTTATTTCTTTCCATTTGTTGTTCCATGTGAACTGGGAGTCATTAAGTGGAAAATCTAAGAAGGTGTGGGTAGTAGTAAAGGTTTCGAGGTGATGCAATGAAGATGAGGTAGGCCTATTACCTCCTATTTTGTCCTCAGGTCTAAGTATGGCATTGAGATCCTCGATAAGAATACCTGGAAGAGACTGACATTGGTACAAGGTAGACATAATTATCCCAGAATTATGTTCGAAGAGAAGGGTTGGGTTCACCATTAGCAAAAAATAATCGACTAGGTAGATAATGTATAATAATCATCTAAAGTGCAGTTAAAATAATATTTACATGAAGAAAATATGGTAAGATGAGAACCTTTTTTACATAATGGTGCAATGCCACCTGAAAGTCCATTAGCTGCAACAGAGACTCCATGTCTGAAACCGAGTCTCCGGCGCAGGCGATCCATGGAAAAAGAGGTGGCTTTGGTTTTTGATAAAAATAGGATATCTGGATTGGACTTATGGGACAAGGTCATTAGATTCTGAAACGCTTTGGCAGACCCAATGCCCCTGGCGTTCTAAGAGAGAATCCTGAGAACTTGGGCGACCCTTCTACGGCGGTCGCCGGAACCTGAACATCCTCAGTTGAGGTGGTGAGCAAAGTGGTGCAGTGATCTAACGATTCTGAGATACCAATAAGAGTTGTGTATCCGGCCAATATGACTGATGGCCAATCACTCCTGATTTCATCATTTGTAGCAGTTACTAGTGTAATACCCGTGCCGTTGGCACTATCGCAGATTACATCATACTTTCACGGCTATGTTGAATACTCACATTTGGGGTTTTATTTCAATTTCTAAAAACACTTGCATAATACTCACAGTTAATTTTGTAAAAAGTTAATACTCTTGAACAGTAAAACAATGTTAATAAAACTGATCAACGCAACCAATGTGCTAAGAAATTTAATCTCCACCAAATGTCAGCTTAAATAAAAATTAGAAGAAAATATCCCATGTTTGTCCAAGTGTGTATTGGCTAAAATTGATGCCCAGTTTAGTAAAGCAGCAGTTGAAGAAACATAATTTAATTAGGACAAACAGAATGGCATATTCGATTATGAAGAATATCAAGATGAATTTTTAACAAAAATTTAAAAATATATAAATTTTTGACAGAGCTTCCCCTTTTGCAATATTTAAACTTGTCATAAGAATTTGTACCTCACATAATTTGGCATTCGCAAAAACTTGTTGTCTCAGCGCAATATTTATTCACCGTTTTCAGTATTAAAATATATTTTTTGGCGGTCGAAGAGACACGCACACAATATCATTATATCAAAAATGTCATTTTTTGAATAAAGTAATTTATCTGAACATGTCATAAGAAAAAAAAAATCAAAATTTCGACAAAGGTTCCCTTGTATGTTTCAATATTGAAACCTGACTGAACCTGTCATAAAAATTTTTAATGGCAATCAATGCCATGAACACCAAATAATATCTCCACACGCCAAAATAATATCAAAACATTTAAGTACCTCAAAGCCATACATTATTTAGACCTATACGCATTTCAAGAGCATGGTCTCCACCATTTCTCTTTTCAAAAAATGAGAACAAAAAGAACCCACAATATACAAAAATGGGTTAAACTGCATATGTACATCAAAACTATGTATCACCAACTGCTCCAAACATCTTCTGCATCACATTATCAAATGACTCAGGGTCTATATGCACCAACTTTGAGCAAGGAGGGAATATGACTGAAATCTACAAATTTATCACACACAATATTAGGAAAAAAAATGTTAATAAAATAAGTTATTTTCAATCATCTTATAAGTAACTACCTTATTTGCCAATTTCCAATGACGCCCACCATTCTACAAAAAAGTATAATAAATATTAGATTCATATCTTATGAAAGCACAATACAAAAATCAATAGAAAATTTATTAAAACATACCTTTAAAAAATCTTACAACAAAACTTCTGGATAAACAATATTGGTCGTAGTTAGAAGCTGTGCATCTAGATAATGCAACATAAAGTTGGCCATGGCTGAATACCGGTGTTCGTAAATCAACTCCAACGTATTTCACAGATTGACCCTGCGACTTGTTTATTGTCATTGCATATGCCAACCGCACTGAAAATTGACGCCTTTTCATTTTGAAGGGAAACTCAGAAGATGATGGCGTTAAAGAGATTCTAGGAATGAAAACTCAATTTCCAGCCTTATCCCCATTTAAGATTTTTTCTTCAATTATACGCGTTGCACAACGTATAACCATAAGACGTGTTCCATTACAAAGTCCATCTTTAGGTGCGATGTTTCTCAGCAACATAATTGGACAACCTACTTTTAATTCTAACTTAAATGGCGGTAATCCAGAAGGATTAAGTGAGTTCAAATACTCAGTTGGATAACGGTTGGTAATGGAATGATCATTTTCAAAATGTTCCGCCATTTTATCTGCGGCTAAATAAACAATGGTTTCTCCTGGAAAATCAGATAATGCAGCTTTGTTAATGTCACACACATCGTCATTTCTTGCTGAGAGAATTGTTCGCTCAGTCAAATAATTCGGCGACGTTGTGCCTATTACATTTAGTTGAGGATAAACCAAAGAAATTAGTTCACTTAAATCTTTGCACTTGTGCACCGTTGGTGGAAAACGAATAACATCTTGTGGGGTGCTTCCAATCTATATAAAATAAAAATAATCAGTAATTAAAAAAATTGCATTGTAGTAAAAGGTAGAATTGTTTACACAAAAATATTACCTCAGTCAAAAACTTCGTAAACCCGTCATTGCCTACCCCATTGTCCAACCGCATATTCAAACTCAAAGTCAAAACTTGTATGTTTAACCAAAGCTTAGAACGCCTCAAAGATGCAGCCACAATTTGCTCGCGGACGCCTTTGGGTATCACTGGCAATATCTGTCGAAAATCACCCCCAAGAACAACAGTAATACTACCAAATGACTTATTGGTGCTGTAAACGTCTTGTAGTGCACGATCAACTACTTCAACACAATATCTATGTTGCATTGGAACTTCATCCCAGATAATTAGTTTGGTCTCCCTGAATAACTCAGCATGCAATGACTGTTTACTGAACCCACACACTGAATTTTCCATGACATCCAGCGGAATACGAAACATTGAATGAGATGTTCTACCTCCCACTAATAGTAACGCCGCAATACCAGATGATGCAACGGTAATGACAATGTGTCCAAGGCTGCGACATTTTGATGCAATGGCGTTGTATAAAAATGTTTTACCTATTCCTGCACCTCCATTCAAAAAAAATGAATTCCTTTATTTTCAAGAACTGAAGTTACTATTGCAGTATAAGCAGAACGTTGTGCCTCATTAAGACGATCGACGGATGATTGTGCATCGGATTCTTTACCATCATACTGAAGTTGTCGGTGTGCTATCATGTCCCAATTTTCAATTGGTAGGGGCATAGGTGAGAAATTCGTCAGATTCTTCCCTCCTTCTTGAAGAAATTGATTTATGAGATACAAACCATAATCCAGAGTCTGAGCATCTGTAGGATTTGAAATACCGAACCTTGTTCGAAGTTGGTACGAAAGATCATCACATATATTCACTGAGAACCTTGTCCATAGCAAATCTGGGTGAAGTGGATGACATTCCATTAGAATCACACTAAACAATCTTCTCAACTGATTCCCAGTTTTCATGATCGCAGCCTCTTCAAGGCACTGAATCCATTCATCATCATCTTCTAGGAGTCCTCGTGAGGTACAAGCTAATTTGAAGGTGTCGTGTAAAACATTGTCATATGTGCGCAAATGTTCAAATGATTGTGGCCCTTCACAACCATTAGAAACAGTCGCAAATAAAACCTTTCACCTTCATGAGGACTGGCAAAGTACATTCCTCCAATTGCATAGCCCTTTTTTTCTTTTTGTCCACATTTTTTTTAATTTCTGCCAAACAAAATGCTGGGGGAATTGTTGGTAGGTAAATGTACGTGCAAACGGATCTACAACACAACATGCAAAAAATGCAGTTAAAGTCGACATTTGGTGTCTAGCTCTAAGTAAAATTGATTGTGCTTGATCTGTAGGATTGAACACAACATGATGCATTCCAGGTAAATGAAGCGTCAATCGAACCACTGTAGGATTTTCTTCGTGTAAAAGATGACCAAATATCCGCCAAGCTGCTTCTGGCGGTCCAATATATCGAGCATCAAGATATTGTTGGATTTCATCTACTCCCCCTAGTACCATTGTTGTTCTATCATGACCTTTATAAATGTACTTGTGTATGTATTTAACACATCTAATTCCCTCACACACTTCCACATTAATATGACAATAAACATCCTTGAAAGATATGGATTATATGGCACCACATCTCTATTATCAACTGGTTGCCCCTACACATTATATACTTGGCCAGTATTGCGGCGTCGATAAATAGGATATCCATCTTGGCCCATTGTTGTTGTTTCTGAAAATTCGCGAGGATATCTTTTTGTGCACCTTCCATTCTCCATACACGGTGCTCCAGAATTTTGAGCACCACACGGTCCATGCACCATACAATGTAAAACTGTTTGAAATAACATCGGATCTGTATCCGGGTCAGGAAATTCTGCACACACGATCTTATCAATCTGAGCGGTAGTACGAATTTTTTATAAATGGTGAAGGAATATAAGTGCGTGCATATGAGGTAGCCCACACTTTTGGAATTTAATGGTAAAGACATGAGCTACATCATCACCGAATGTGCCTCTTTTGATAATCTTATCCATTAGACATTTTCTTTTTAACTCAAAAACTCGAGCTACTAAATCTGGGTGATCCGTTGGCTTTTGGTGAGGTACCAGAGCATCCATAATTTCATGCCATTTTGGATTTGCAGTCATGGTTACGAAAACATCTGGATGATTGTTGTAACGTGTGATAGCCATTGAATCTTGAAATATCTCAAACATGTGTCTTGGACTAACAAGATGGGGGGATGAAGGCAAAATAAGTCGTTTCCCAACTTGATCTGGTCGTAACCCATCAGGCCCAATGTTCGTAAGACTTTCATAGAGCTCAGCCCTGAGCTTTGTTTGATTGTTCCTCACATACATTAATCGATTTTGCTCTATTGAAGCCCAAGCATCTACTAAAAACTCCTGGAGCAATTTTCCACCTCGCAAAATTGTTGAGTACTCAGTTGGCCGTTCGAACAAACGATAACTGTAAAACTCCATTTGAGTAAGTCGTTTATTTGAACACCTATTAGTTGTAACATCCCACTGATTTAATTCAGGTTCCCAACCTAAGTCGCCATACGGAAATAATAGCACATAATGAAGCGGTAAGTAAGCTGGGTGACATTCATTAATTTTCATCAACTCTTGATTTCCTCGCAAATATACGACAATATCTCTGGTTGTGTTTACTTCAGGGACATCTCCAGGGAAAATAATTGCTATTTCATTTGATGAAGGAAGATTGTAACGCCGCCGATCTTTATGACAACTATAGTGTAAATACACAGGTATGTTTTGGTCAACAGAATTTGTTTGATTCAGAATCTCATATGCTTGACAGTATTTTTCCACAAACACATTATACTGCAACAAAGCATCTTGAATGATTTTGAGCACATCTAATCTCAAGCGTGAATTTCGACGACTGCGGGTATGTAATGCTGAATCGGAATCATAAATGTAAAGTTGTGAATAAACTGCATCTTGGCCTTGTTGCGAAATTAACGCTCCCGTTTGATGTCGTAATTCTCCATGAATAATAAAGCTTGTGGGACCCCTCCCATTGAGTACCCATGGCTCAAATTTAGTACCAAGACTCGTAAATGCATTCGCAGCATTATACTCACGAATATGTGTACGAAAATTATTTGATTGAACATCATCTCCCTTATACAACACTTGAATCAATGGTGGAGGGGTAGATAACAGTGGCAGCTTCACCTTTCCTTGCAAACAACACGTTCCGAAAAAAGGATTCCTTAACAAAGATACCTTCAATTTTTCATCTTTCCAATGTAGTGCTGAGCAATGAGGACACAAAAAATTCATTTTGCCTAAGAAATGACGTGTTTCTTCTTGATGAGGTAGTGAGTCAATTTCATGCCGGAAATCCAAACCACTATGAAGGGAAGTATCGTCATTAGGAAGTCGGTCATTTGTAATTGGCCTAAACAAATTTTAAGAATATAATGAGTTAAAATTTAGAATACTTGATAAAGTAAAATTATATGAGAAAATAGAAGAAAAAAAAAAAGTATACATGTTTGTTGGTGCATTTGGGGATGCGTTAGGCGTAGAAAATGAACACCTCCTTGGTTGTTGTGGTGGCAACACATTTTGATCTAACATAGTAGAAAATTCATAATCCATGCATCGGGGAGAGATGATATTGAGCACAGCCGTTCAAGACTGTTGCCACTGCTTTTGTGGAAAAGCGCGATCATTGGGTGTGAAAGAAGGAAAAGGTATTTGAACAGGAGGCGTCCTATATAAAATTCCCTCTTTTTCTCGACGCAAACGTTGTGCGGATGCACGTTTTGAATTATTATTCTGAACAATGTGGTCATCCTAAAATACATTTTAAATGGTAAATGATTACACACTAAAAGAATTAAGGCATGCATATAATCTAAATAATGAAAACGTGCATAGACAATGGGAAAATAAGAAGGGGCCTAATAACACATACATGACATACTTTGAATCTAGGATAGTAAAATAAAAAATATATATATATATAATAATAATAAAGTTACGCACTTATACATACCTGGATAAATACCACTTTTCGTTTACCCTTTTGAATATAACCGGAATTTTCCTTTCCCTTGCATAAAAAACTTAAGCAAATAAGCATAAGGATTTTGAAAAACATACATTTGGAGATATATAGTTCTAAAAACGTACCAAAATATATGGAAGTGCATCAATTCCCTTAGCAATAGGAGATTCGGCAGGCCCTATTACATCACCTTTCGATGGTACCACATAGTTTACATTGCTCGCTATACACGGTGCACCTCCCATTCTTTTTGTGCACCTCCCATTCTCCATACACGGTGCTCCAAAATTTCGAGCACCACACGGTCCATGCACCATACAATGTAAAACTGTTTGAAATAAGATCGGATCTGTATCCGAGTCAGGAAATTCTGCACACACGATCTTATCAATCTGAGCGGTAGTGCGAATTTTTTGTAAATGGTGAAGGAATATAAGTGCGTGCATATGAGGTAGCCCACGCTTTTGGAATTTAATGGTAAAGACATGAGCTACATCATCACCGAATGTGCCTCTTTTGATAATCTTATCCATTAGACATTTTCTTTTTAACTCAAAAACTCAAGCTACTAAATCTGGGCGATTCGTTGGCTTTTGGTGAGGTAACAGAGCATCCATAATTTCAGGCCATTTTGGATTTGCAGTCATGGTTACGAAAACATCTGGATGATTGTTGTAACGTGTGATAGCCATTGAATCTTGAAATATCTCAAACATGTGTCTTGGACTACCAAGATGGGATGAAGGCAAAATAAGTCGTTTCCCAACTTGATCTGGTCGTAACCCATCACGCCCAATGTCCGTAAGACTTTCATAGAGCTCAGCCCTGAGATTTGTTTGATTGTTCCTCACATACATTAATCGATTTTGCTCTATTGAAGCCCAAGCATCTACTAAAAACTTCTGGAGCAATTTGCCACCTCGCAAAATTGTTGAGTACTCAGTTGGTCATTCGAACAAACGATAACTGTAAAACTCCATTTGAGTAAGTCGTTTATTTGAACACCTATTAGTTGTAACATCCCACTGAGTTAATTCAGGTTCCCAACCTAAGTCGCCATACGGAAATAATAGCACATAATGAAGCGGTAAGTAAGCTGGGTGACATTCATTAATTTTCATCAACTCTTGATTTCCTCGCAAATATACGACAATATCTCTGGTTGTGTTTACTTCAGGGACATCTCCAGGGAAAATAATTGCTATTTCATTTGATGAAGGAAGATTGTAACGCCGCCGATCTTTATGACAACTATAGTGTAAATACACAGGTATGTTTTGGTCAACAGAATTTGTTTGATTCAGAATCTCATATGCTTGACAGTATTTTTCCACAAACACATTATACTGCAACAAAGCATCTTGAATGATTTTGAGCACATCTAATCTCAAGCGTGAATTTCGACGACTGCGGGTATGTAATGCTGAATCGGAATCATAAATGTAAAGTTGTGAATAAACTGCATCTTGGCCTTGTTGCGAAATTAACGCTCCCGTTTGATGTCGTAATTCTCCATGAATAATAAAGCTTGTGGGACCCCTCCCATTGAGTACCCATGGCTCAAATTTAGTACCAAGACTCGTAAATGCATTCGCAGCATTATACTCGCGAATATGTGTACGAAAATTATTTGATTGAACATCATCTCCCTTATACAACACTTGAATCAATGGTGGAGGGGTAGATAACAGTGGCAGCTTCACCTTTCCTTGCAAACAACACGTTCCGAAAAAAGGATTCCTTAACAAAGAAACCTTCAATTTTTCATCTTTCCAATGTAGTGCTGAGCAATGAGGACACAAAAAATTCATTTTGCCTAAGAAATGACGTGTTTCTTCTTGATGAGGTAGTGAGTCAATTTCATGCCGGAAATCCAAACCACTATGAAGGGAAGTATCGTCATTAGGAAGTCGGTCATTTGTAATTGGCCTAAACAAATTTTAAGAATATAATGAGTTAAAATTTAGAATACTTGATAAAGTAAAATTATATGAGAAAATAGAAGAAAAAAAAAAAGTATACATGTTTGTTGGTGCATTTGGGGATGCGTTAGGCGTAGAAAATGAACACCTCCTTGGTTGTTGTGGTGGCAACACATTTTGATCTAACATAGTAGAAAATTCATAATCCATGCATCGGGGAGAGATGATATTGAGCACAGCCGTTCAAGACTGTTGCCACTGCTTTTGTGGAAAAGCGCGATCATTGGGTGTGAAAGAAGGAAAAGGTATTTGAACAGGAGGCGTCCTATATAAAATTCCCTCTTTTTCTCGACGCAAACGTTGTGCGGATGCACGTTTTGAATTATTATTCTGAACAATGTGGTCATCCTAAAATACATTTTAAATGGTAAATGATTACACACTAAAAGAATTAAGGCATGCATATAATCTAAATAATGAAAACGTGCATAGACAATGGGAAAATAAGAAGGGGCCTAATAACACATACATGACATACTTTGAATCTGGGATAGTAAAATAAAAAATATATATATATATATATATAATAATAATAAAGTTACGCACTTATACATACCTGGATAAATACCACTTTTCGTTTACCCTTTTGAATATAACCGGAATTTTCCTTTCCCTTGCATAAAAAACTTAAGCAAATAAGCATAAGGATTTTGAAAAACATACATTTGGAGATATATAGTTCTAAAAACGTACCAAAATATATGGAAGTTCATCAATTCCCTTAGCAATAGGAGATTCGGCAGGCCCTATTACATCACCTTTCGATGGTACCACATAGTTTACATTGCTCGCTATACACGGTGCACCTCCCATTCTTTTTGTGCACCTCCCATTCTCCATACACGGTGCTCCAAAATTTCGAGCACCACACGGTCCATGCACCATACAATGTAAAACTGTTTGAAATAAGATCGGATCTGTATCCGAGTCAAGAAATTCTGCACACACGATCTTATCAATCTGAGCGGTAGTGCGAATTTTTTGTAAATGGTGAAGGAATATAAGTGCGTGCATATGAGGTAGCCCACGCTTTTGGAATTTAATGGTAAAGACATGAGCTACATCATCACCGAATGTGCCTCTTTTGATAATCTTATCCATTAGACATTTTCTTTTTAACTCAAAAACTCAAGCTACTAAATCTGGGCGATTCGTTGGCTTTTGGTGAGGTAACAGAGCATCCATAATTTCAGGCCATTTTGGATTTGCAGTCATGGTTACGAAAACATCTGGATGATTGTTGTAACGTGTGATAGCCATTGAATCTTGAAATATCTCAAACATGTGTCTTGGACTACCAAGATGGGATGAAGGCAAAATAAGTCGTTTCCCAACTTGATCTGGTCGTAACCCATCACGCCCAATGTCCGTAAGACTTTCATAGAGCTCAGCCCTGAGATTTGTTTGATTGTTCCTCACATACATTAATCGATTTTGCTCTATTGAAGCCCAAGCATCTACTAAAAACTTCTGGAGCAATTTGCCACCTCGCAAAATTGTTGAGTACTCAGTTGGTCATTCGAACAAACGATAACTGTAAAACTCCATTTGAGTAAGTCGTTTATTTGAACACCTATTAGTTGTAACATCCCACTGAGTTAATTCAGGTTCCCAACCTAAGTCGCCATACGGAAATAATAGCACATAATGAAGCGGTAAGTAAGCTGGGTGACATTCATTAATTTTCATCAACTCTTGATTTCCTCGCAAATATACGACAATATCTCTGGTTGTGTTTACTTCAGGGACATCTCCAGGGAAAATAATTGTTATTTCATTTGATGAAGGAAGATTGTAACGCCGCCGATCTTTATGACAACTATAGTGTAAATACACAGGTATGTTTTGGTCAACAGAATTTGTTTGATTCAGAATCTCATATGCTTGACAGTATTTTTCCACAAACACATTATACTGCAACAAAGCATCTTGAATGATTTTGAGCACATCTAATCTCAAGCGTGAATTTCGACGACTGCGGGTATGTAATGCTGAATCGGAATCATAAATGTAAAGTTGTGAATAAACTGCATCTTGGCCTTGTTGCGAAATTAACGCTCCCGTTTGATGTCGTAATTCTCCATGAATAATAAAGCTTGTGGGACCCCTCCCATTGAGTACCCGTGGCTCAAATTTAGTACCAAGACTCGTAAATGCATTCGCAGCATTATACTCACGAATATGTGTACGAAAATTATTTGATTGAACATCATCTCCCTCATACAACACTTGAATCAATGGTGGAGGGGTAGATAACAGTGGCAGCTTCACCTTTCCTTGCAAACAACACGTTCCGAAAAAAGGATTCCTTAACGAAGATACCTTCAATATTTCATCTTTCCAATGTAGTGCTGAGCAATGAGGACACAAAAAATTCATTTTGCCTAAGAAATGACGTGTTTCTTCTTGATGAGGTAGTGAGTCAATTTCATGCCGGAAATCCAAACCACTATGAAGGGAAGTATCGTCATTAGGAAGTCGGTCATTTGTAATTGGCCTAAACAAATTTTAAGAATATAATGAGTTAAAATTTAGAATACTTGATAAAGTAAAATTATATGAGAAAATAGAAGAAAAAAAAAGTATACATGTTTGTTGGTGCATTTGGGGATGCGTTAGGCGTAGAAAATGAACACCTCCTTGGTTGTTGTGGTGGCAACACATTTTGATCTAACATAGTAGAAAATTCATAATCCATGCATCGGGGAGAGATGATATTGAGCACAGCCGTTCAAGACTGTTGCCACTGCTTTTGTGGAAAAGCGCGATCATTGGGTGTAAAAGAAGGAAAAGGTATTTGAACAGGAGGCGTCCTACATAAAATTCCCTTTTTTCTCGACGCAAACGTTGTGCGGATGCACGTTTTGAATTATTATTCTGAACAATGTGGTCATCCTAAAATACATTTTAAATGGTAAATGATTACACACTAAAAGAATTAAGGCATGCATATAATCTAAATAATGAAAACGTGCATAGACAATGGGAAAATAAGAAGGGGCCTAATAACACATACATGACATACTTTGAATCTAGGATAGTAAAGTAAAAAATATATATATATAATAATAATAATAAAGTTACACACTTATACATACCTGGATAAATACCACTTTTCGTTTACCCTTTTGAATATAACCGGAATTTTCCTTTCCCTTGCATAAAAAACTTAAGCAAATAAGCATAAGGATTTTGAAAAACATACATTTGGAGATATATAGTTCTAAAAACGTACCAAAATATATGGAAGTTCATCAATTCCCTTAGCAATAGGAGATTCGGCAGGCCCTATTACATCACCTTTCGATGGTACCACATAGTTTACATTGCTCGCTATACACGGTGCACCTCCCATTCTTTTTGTGCACCTCCCATTCTCCATACACGGTGCTCCAAAATTTCGAGCACCACACGGTCCATGCACCATACAATGTAAAACTGTTTGAAATAAGATCGGATCTGTATCCGAGTCAGGAAATTCTGCACACACGATCTTATCAATCTGAGCGGTAGTGCGAATTTTTTGTAAATGGTGAAGGAATATAAGTGCGTGCATATGAGGTAGCCCACGCTTTTGGAATTTAATGGTAAAGACATGAGCTACATCATCACCGAATGTGCCTCTTTTGATAATCTTATCCATTAGACATTTTCTTTTTAACTCAAAAACTCAAGCTACTAAATCTGGGCGATTCGTTGGCTTTTGGTGAGGTAACAGAGCATCCATAATTTCAGGCCATTTTGGATTTGCAGTCATGGTTACGAAAACATCTGGATGATTGTTGTAACGTGTGATAGCCATTGAATCTTGAAATATCTCAAACATGTGTCTTGGACTACCAAGATGGGATGAAGGCAAAATAAGTCGTTTCCCAACTTGATCTGGTCGTAACCCATCACGCCCAATGTCCGTAAGACTTTCATAGAGCTCAGCCCTGAGATTTGTTTGATTGTTCCTCACATACATTAATCGATTTTGCTCTATTGAAGCCCAAGCATCTACTAAAAACTTCTGGAGCAATTTGCCACCTCGCAAAATTGTTGAGTACTCAGTTGGTCATTCGAACAAACGATAACTGTAAAACTCCATTTGAGTAAGTCGTTTATTTGAACACCTATTAGTTGTAACATCCCACTGAGTTAATTCAGGTTCCCAACCTAAGTCGCCATACGGAAATAATAGCACATAATGAAGCGGTAAGTAAGCTGGGTGACATTCATTAATTTTCATCAACTCTTGATTTCCTCGCAAATATACGACAATATCTCTGGTTGTGTTTACTTCAGGGACATCTCCAGGGAAAATAATTGTTATTTCATTTGATGAAGGAAGATTGTAACGCCGCCGATCTTTATGACAACTATAGTGTAAATACACAGGTATGTTTTGGTCAA
Source organism: Berberis vulgaris (assembly GCA_963556465.1). Lineage (NCBI taxonomy): Eukaryota > Viridiplantae > Streptophyta > Magnoliopsida > Ranunculales > Berberidaceae > Berberis > Berberis vulgaris. Next base: position 26,151,939 of record OY747137.1, on the reverse strand, counting down.
CAGAATTTGTTTGATTCAGAATCTCATATGCTTGACAGTATTTTTCCACAAACACATTATACTGCAACAAAGCATCTTGAATGATTTTGAGCACATCTAATCTCAAGCGTGAATTTCGACGACTGCGGGTATGTAATGCTGAATCGGAATCATAAATGTAAAGTTGTGAATAAACTGCATCTTGGCCTTGTTGCGAAATTAACGCTCCCGTTTGATGTCGTAATTCTCCATGAATAATAAAGCTTGTGGGACCCCTCCCATTGAGTACCCGTGGCTCAAATTTAGTACCAAGACTCGTAAATGCATTCGCAGCATTATACTCACGAATATGTGTACGAAAATTATTTGATTGAACATCATCTCCCTCATACAACACTTGAATCAATGGTGGAGGGGTAGATAACAGTGGCAGCTTCACCTTTCCTTGCAAACAACACGTTCCGAAAAAAGGATTCCTTAACGAAGATACCTTCAATATTTCATCTTTCCAATGTAGTGCTGAGCAATGAGGACACAAAAAATTCATTTTGCCTAAGAAATGACGTGTTTCTTCTTGATGAGGTAGTGAGTCAATTTCATGCCGGAAATCCAAACCACTATGAAGGGAAGTATCGTCATTAGGAAGTCGGTCATTTGTAATTGGCCTAAACAAATTTTAAGAATATAATGAGTTAAAATTTAGAATACTTGATAAAGTAAAATTATATGATAAAATAGAAGAAAAAAAAAGTATACATGTTTGTTGGTGCATTTGGGGATGCGTTAGGCGTAGAAAATGAACACCTCCTTGGTTGTTGTGGTGGCAACACATTTTGATCTAACATAGTAGAAAATTCATAATCCATGCATCGGGGAGAGATGATATTGAGCACAGCCGTTCAAGACTGTTGCCACTGCTTTTGTGGAAAAGCGCGATCATTGGGTGTAAAAGAAGGAAAAGGTATTTGAACAGGAGGCGTCCTACATAAAATTCCCTTTTTTCTCGACGCAAACGTTGTGCGGATGCACGTTTTGAATTATTATTCTGAACAATGTGGTCATCCTAAAATACATTTTAAATGGTAAATGATTACACACTAAAAGAATTAAGGCATGCATATAATCTAAATAATGAAAACGTGCATAGACAATGGGAAAATAAGAAGGGGCCTAATAACACATACATGACATACTTTGAATCTAGGATAGTAAAGTAAAAAATATATATATATAATAATAATAATAAAGTTACACACTTATACATACCTGGATAAATACCACTTTTCGTTTACCCTTTTGAATATAACCGGAATTTTCCTTTCCCTTGCATAAAAAACTTAAGCAAATAAGCATAAGGATTTTGAAAAACATACATTTGGAGATATATAGTTCTAAAAACGTACCAAAATATATGGAAGTTCATCAATTCCCTTAGCAATAGGAGATTCGGCAAGCCCTATTACATCACCTTTCGATGGTACCACATAGTTTACATTGTTCGCTATACACGGTGCACCTCCCATTCTTTTTGTGCACCTCCCATTCTCCATACACGGTGCTCCAAAATTTCGAGCACCACACGGTCCATGCACCATACAATGTAAAACTGTTTGAAATAACATCGGAGCTGTATCCGGGTCAGGAAATTCTGCACACACGATCTTATCAATCTGAGCGATAGTGCGAATTTTTTGTAAATGGTGAAGGAATATAAGTAAGTGCATATGAGGTAGCCCACGCTTTTGGAATTTAATGGTAAAGACATGAGCTACATCATCACCGAATGTGCCTCTTTTGATAATCTTATCCATTAGACATTTTTTTTTTAACTCAAAAACTCGAGCTACTAAATCTGGGCGATCCGTTGGCTTTTTGTGAGGTAACAGAGCATCCATAATTTCAAGCCATTTTGGATTTGCAGTCATGGTTACGAAAACATCTGGATGATTGTTGTAACGTGTGATAGCCATTGAATCTTGAAATATCTCAAACATGTGTCTTGGACTACCAATATGGGATGAAGGCAAAATAAGTCGTTTCCCAACTTGATCTGGTCGTAACCCATCACGCCCAATGTCCGTAAGACTTTCATAGAGCTCAGCCCTGAGCTTTGTTTGATTGTTCCTCACATACATTAATCGATTTTGCTCTATTGAAGCCCAAGCATCTACTAAAAACTCCTGGAGCAATTTGCCACCTCTCAAAATTGTTGAGTACTCAGTTGGTCGTTCGAACAAACGATAACTGTAAAACTCCAACAAATAATGCAGTACCTGTTTGTTGCCTGATAACAGAGCATTCATTCAATGTTTGTTGCCTGTACCTGTTACAAAACAATTAATATAAATAATGCAGAGCATCCATTCAATGTTTGTTGCCTGTACCTGTTACAAAACAATTAATATAAATAATGCAGTACACAGATATGCACACGCATTGAATGTTAAGAATGTTGTACAACACACCCCAACAAATTTGCTTTTCCCCTTTTCGGCAATTGTGGTGTTTTGTTTCCTCCTTTGATCACTAACATTATAAATCGATGGTGCATCTATAAAATCTTTCCCTTCTATGATAATACCTTTTAATGGTATTGCGTGATTGTTGGGTATGACTTTTGTTTTTCCTTTTCCCTAGAAAGAAACACACACAAATATAAAATAAATTTTCGAAGGTGTAAGGCTAAAGAAGCTATGTACATACTTATATAAAGAAATAAACACCAATATACATTTTGTTAGAAAAAAACAGATGTACATACCCCAAAACATTGGAGTTTGGATATTCTCTGTTTTGTAGTATTCACATTAGCAGTCAAGGTAGTGTATAACTTAGGTTGATTTTTTTCTCTATCTCGACGCAAACGTTGGCCTATCGCACGCTTGGAAACGTTATTGTCTACAAGGACATTTTCTTTTCCTTTTCCCATATCCATATTTGGCTTTAAAAAAAAACAGAGAACTTGGTATAAATAAATATGTATCTATTTATTGTTAGAAATAGTGGAAAAGAAAAAATAAATAAATAAATAGAAATAATACCTGTGGGTTGGGAACATTGGACCTGAGGCCATTGTCTATAAGAAATTGCTCATAGTAAAAGGATGACATGTTAAAATCATTGGCTAGTTTATTAAAAACTAAGTGAAAAGAGAAATTAACAAAATTTCTTACTGTCCTCGGCAAGTTTGAATCAACTTGCTCATCACGAACTATAACCGTGACGCCTTGTTTTTCTAGAAATTTGATCTATGGCAAACATATAAGTAAGTGAGTAATTTTAAGGTGGAAAAACTATGTATTTTTCTTACAGTTCCTTCTACGGCTGAATCCACCTGCAAACAAAAAAGGTGTCAAACATATGGGACAACCAATTCGAAGTAAGATGTAGTAGTATCAACCTACTATAGTACCTGTCCGAAAATCATCATTTCGGAGTAGGGTGGATTTTGAACTAAGTGGTCCATAATTACGGTCAGGTACAATGAAAGGTTAGGGATCCCTGAAAAGAAAAAGGAAATGTTTTTAGATTGCAACAAAAGCTTTACAATTGAGCTATATTTTTGGATCAACCATCAATTCAATAAGCAATCCAACCATCAATTTAACCAAAATCGGGGACTATAAAATATCCATCATACATCATGCTTCTGGAATTGACATTATTCTTTCAATCATATATTTTCCCATTGTAATTTTTCCATCAACTATGTTAAAAAAACCCTAACACTTCAAAACTCAAAACACTAAATGTCTGTTAGATCATAAGCACAATGTCTCAACCAATTCAAAACCAACCATTCAATCAAATCATCTCATGATCAATACACTTAATTCATCCACTATGGTTCAAAATCACACTTCCATTAAAATCTTAGAGGTTTAAAAAATTTTAATTTTTGACACCTAAAATGAAGCACTAAGCAAGCAAACATGCTGCCCGCCTGCCTGCAAGCAAGCAAGCAAGCATGCATGCTGCCTACGCAACTCTTATTCTTCAAGTTATGATTTATCGAAAGCAGACATTCTCAACTACAAATAGTATCAACCATTCATACATGTGATTGTGAAGGCAAATTTACAACCAAATCAAACAAACCAATTCACAATGGTAATTAACAATGCCAGATTAATATTGTTATCCCCAATTAATTTCATCTACATGAAAATGGATTATTATTGCCAGATTATAATTGACACCTAAAATGGAACACTAAGCAAGCAAGCATGTGGCCTGCAAGCAAGCAAGCACGATGCCTGCCTGCAAGCAAGCAAGCATGATGCCTGCCTGCCTGCAAGCAAGAAAGCGGCATGCCTGTTTGCCTGCAATAAACCTGAATAATCTTCTCAGTAAAGAAAAGTAGTGAACCCAAACTGGTTTCATCAACAATTCAACTATTCTTTAAGTAGTCTCCTTAAGCATACCAAGTTCCAAAAGCAAAAGTAGAAAGCTTACCTGCCTGCAAGCATGCTATATGGGTGGAAAAATCATAATTGAAAGACACAATGTTGGTTTTGCTCAATTTTTTCAGGTTCAGATCCATCTTGAACTCCATCGTTACCCCCACCACCACCACCATTGTAATTATCAGAACAAAACTACCAGTGCAACTACGTACACAACCACCAGAATAGTCCCTAGTGCCACCACCACCATTGCATCCAGCTTACCAAAACTTACACTAACACCACTGCCATGCCCACAACCACAACTGTCACTCAAGACTGCACACCCATAAAAAGCTGTCTGGGCTCTGCATAACAAAAAAATGGGGTTTTTTTTTTTTTTAGCTTTTCTTAACAACTCCACTTAGGGAAAGATTTTATTCCAAACTATTAAAAGAAAATACAAATGGGAGTATCCCTTTTTTTTCAGTTGTTATTTATTATTTATTATTGTTTTGAACAACTCCACATTGGGAGAGCTTTAACTGAAAGATAAAGAAAGAAAATACACAACTTGGGGTGGGGGGGGGGGGGGGGGGTCTGTCACCCTCTCTGCACTTTTTATTGTACCTAGTATTTACTAAAATTGGGCAATAAACCTGAATAATCTTCTAGTAAAGAAAAGTAGTGAACCCAAACTGGTTTCATCAACAATTCAACTATTCTTTAAGTAGTCTCCTTAAGCATACCAAGTTCCAAAAGCAAAAGTAGAAAGCTTATCTGCCTGCAAGCAAGCAAGCGGCATGTTGTCTGCCTGCAAGCAAGCAAGCATGCTATATGGGTGGAAAATCATAATTGAAAGACACAATGTTGGTTTTGCTCAATTTTTTCAGGTTCAGATCCATCTTGAACTCCATCGTTACCCCCACCACCACCACCATTGTAATTATCAGAACAAAACTACCAGTGCAACTACGTACACAACCACCAGAATAGTCCCTAGTGCCACCACCACCACTAGAATCTGAACTGAAACAGAAAGCATGCTTCAAGATGTTGATATAGGGGACCAAAACAACAGCTACTTTCATGGTTTTGTGAAGGAGAGAAGGGCGCAAAGCAAGATCATGAGTATTTACAATAATGCAAGGGATAAGTTGGAGGAGCCAGACCTTCCCTCCAACTCTCATCAACCCATCTCACAGTTAAGCCCCTCTTATCTCAAATAACCAACACTCCCACCCCACAAGCTCTCCAGACCTTTCGGCAATGGGTCTATGACAAAGGAGTTGTTTCCAACAATTATCCTTCTGTGAAGCTTGGGATTGTTCTTGAAGTCTGGTTTTGATTGACTTGAAAGACATTTCAAGGAATGAAGTGGTTTTGGAGGTACCCAAAAAGTTTTGGATCAACCCAGACATTGTTTTGGCTTTTGAGATTGGGAAGGTGCGTAATGGGTTGAAGCCCTGGGTTTCAATTACTCTATTTATTCTAAGGGAGAAGTCTAGGGAGGACGCCCCTTTGGAAAGATTATCTTGATATACTTCTTGAGGCCACTAATTCCACTATATATTGGTGAGTATTGGATTACGGGTCCAATTTAGTTTAGGCAATAGCAAGAATCATGATTTGTAGATCATGATTTGTTTGTGTTTACAAGCTATTAGTAGATCATGATTTGTTTGTGTTTACAAGCTATTAGTGGGTGTTGTTCAATGCCATATATATATGTGGGTGTGTGCGTATGGACTATATAATGCAACTTCCCCAAATGAACAGTGAAGAAGTATGTCTTTAATTCTAACTTTACTTTTCCATTTTGCTCTCCTCTATTCTTAATAATTACAAGTAAAACTAACATACCAATAAATAGTGTCATGGGTATTTGTGTCTTTTAATTGAAAAAAAATATTATTACATTTTTTAAAATTTTTGCCCTCCAAAATTTAGATTATTTATAATCAAAGCCTTTGTCAATATTCATTAATTATACCTAAGCCCCTAACATAATTTATTTAAAGTCCTTTAATTATCTATAAATTATAAATAGGTCTTTATATCTAAGTTTTCATTTTTCCATTTTACCTAAGCCACATCTAACTTCCTTGCAGGAGATCCTTTCCTAATTAGGAGTCGTCTAGGTAGGAGAATTTCCCTACATGACTCATGCTCTTAGATCTGCGGGAGAAGTTTCCATTTCGGAGTATTGTTCATGCAAGGAAGTTTTCATGCATGACTTATACTCTGGAATATGTTTCCTACTCGGAACCAATGTGTTGCTAGCCTTGCCTTCTAAGGAGATCCCTCGCATACTTGCCTGATTAGGTCTTACGGGTATTGGGCTTTACCATGTGACGTGTGGGCTTAATAAGGCGTTGCAACTTGGATCCAACCTTTTGGATTCTGCCAATACAGGTTTATCGTTGTATGGGCCTTGCCAAATTTGGTGGGCATTCGGGCCCATTTTGTCCTGCTAACGAGATCATCGTGACACGCGTACGATGCAGATTAAAGGACAGTTTGGTGTATCATCAACTACTCCCCTCGAGTTGGTGGGCCAGTTCATTGGTCTATCAAGTCAAGTCGTAGAGGACCTAAGCAGTCATGATTGGTTGAATATGAATCATTTCTCCGAGCGGCGCGTTTCATTAAATGAGCGTGCATCTGTTTGAGAAAATGCAGGAATTCTGTTATTTATATAGTTCCCCTCTTCTGCAGAGTTTATTTACTCTTTGATTTTGGATACTCCACTTTGTCGTTTCACTTTCCGCGTTTTTTATTTTACCCAACTTCCGTGATCGAAAGTTTGTACGTTCGTCAATGACGCGCCAGAACTGTTTGCTAAGGGTCTTAAGTTCTTCGAGGAGATGTCACTTTCTGAGTCCAATCTAAAAAGTCTTCGTGAGACGTATGGTATCCCTGATGATCTAGTGTTCTATACATTGGACGCCGATAAGACATCATTGTCTCCCCCGATAGGATTTATCTGTTTGCATCGAGGTATGCTCCAACGGGCGTCCGCTTTCCCATATTAAGAAAATTTGGAGTTTTTTGGCCTACCTCGGCATTGCGCCCACTCAACTAGTGTCGAACGGATACAAGATGGTGATCGCCATTCTGATTAGAGCGAAGGACGTTGGTGTCGGACCAATTTTTCGGTAATGAGAATCCTCGTCATGCCCCTAAGGCCTTGCCCTTTTGAGGTGTCAAGACTAAGATAGCCTGATCAAGTTGAGACAATGTTCAAACTTGATCCCTAGAACCATATCAACATATCAGCTGGATTGTCTTGAGTACTCACCTTTTCCAAGAGAACCTCGCCATCCTTGATGACATCCCTCAGAAAATGATACCGCACATCAATGTGCTTCGTCCGGGCATGATCAACCTGGTTATTTACCAAATGGATAACACTCTGACTGTCACATCAACCTAAGTAACACCCAAATCACTAACCAAGCCCTGAAGCCAAATGGATTCCTCCACCACCTCTGATAGAACCATGTATTCTGCTTCAGTAGTAGACAAAACAACTGTAAACCGTGACTGAGACTTCCAACTCACCGGACCCATCGCCAATGTAAAACAATAACCTGTAGTTGGTCGGTGTCTATCAAGATCACCAGCATAATTCGAATCAACATAACCTCGGATCATATTTGACACATCTTTTCTCTCATATACCAAACCAATATCCAGTGTACCCCGAAGATATCTCAATTTCCACTTCACTGCCTGCCAATGCTCTTTTCCCGTGTTTGACATAAACCTACTAACCAAACTAACTTCATGAGCAATATCCGGACGTGTGCACATGGCATACATAAGACTGCCAATTGCACTAGCATAGGGAATCTGTGACATGTATTCTCTCTCATCCTCTGTGCTAAGAGACAACTTACCTGAGAGCTTAAAGTGAGCAGCCAAATGAGCACTTACCGGCTTGGACATATCCATGTCAAAACGATGAATAACCTTCTCTGAGTATTGTCTCTGTGACAATGTTAGTTTGCCCATCTTCCTATCTCTCACTATCTCCATCCCAAGAATTTTCTTCGCTGAACCAAGATCTTTCATCTCAAACTCCATGCTAAGTTTCAACTTCAGTTTATCAATTTCTTCCATGCTCTTCAAAGCAATGAGCATGTCATCAGCATAAAGTAAGATAAACACGAAAGACCCATCCTTGAGCTTCTGTGTGAATACACAAGGATCATACTGACTCCTCGCATATCCCTGCTCAATCATAAAAGTATCAAACCTCTTGTACCACTTCCTCGAAGATTGCTTCAACCAATACAGTGACTTCTTCAGTTTGCAGACATTTTCTTCCTTACCAACAACAACATATCTTGACATCAAGTTTGCAGACCGTGGGCTGAGACATGTATATGTCTTCCTCCAAATCTCCATGCAAAAAAGCAGTCTTGACATGAAGTTCCTCAAGCTCTAAGTCAAACCGCGTTGCTAAAACCAAAAGGAATCAACTACATGTGTGTTTTATCACCGGAGAGAATACTTCATTGTAGTCCACACATTCTTGCCGTGCATATCCTTTAGCCACCAATCTTTACTTGTATCATATACCTGTACAAGTATCCCTAAAATCTGGAATCCTGTCTTTCACTGTGAAAACCCACTTACACCCAATCGGCATCTTCCCTTTAAGGAATGTCACAAGCTCCCATGTATGATTCTTCTGAAAAGATAACATCTCCTCATCCAAAGCCTCCGCCCACTCCTCTTTATAAACACTTCGCAAAGCCCGCGTATATGTGGTAGGAACATCATCATACCCGTCAAGAATTGAAAATGCGCAAGCTGCATCATCCTCATAGCCAAATCTAAGTGGTGCACATCTGACTCTAGGTTATCTGCCTGCTAAAGACAGTGTTTGTAACTGTTGAACCTGTTGTTGTGTAGGATCCATGTCCCCATCAGTAGAAACCTCATTTTCTGCCCCTGTCTTGTCAAACATTATATCTGTATCGCTCTAAGGTTGGTGCTGGTGTTATCTTAGAAATTATGTTGTTCAAAGCACCGACATGGCACCAACACATAATTGACAGACTCATCCCTTGAGGAAAAATTTGTACTTCTTCTACAAAAATATGAGAATAAATTACAAGGTCTCAGCGAACCAATCGGCTGCTCACCCAGAGCAGGTGACCACGCATAATAACAAGTCTTATCAAGACTCATCGATGTAAATATCAAAACATTCGAAACTCCAGTGTAGGGGATCTTCCTTCAGCCTTTGGAAAACCCAAAGTATATTCTTTGAATAAGAGCATCTGAAGAGTGCACTTTGTAAAAAATAAGGCCTACAACGGTGAATGAATGCCATTATATAAACGTAGTGGTTCACCGAACGGGCTCGTCAACATTAAATATCAACATTGAATATTGTATGGGAAACTAGGAGGCGACGGTTCCCAAGGAAACCGCACAGGTCCACATTTAATAAGTTAATGATGTTGCACACAACCCCATTAATTGGAAGGGAGTAACCAATACTCTACCGCCTTGCAATATAAGTCGTACGTGTGTCACCATGAAATCTACGTTGTACTCGTGACACCATGATCCTGCAACAGGACCCAGTTCTTCTTATATAGTCCCATCGGCTTGGCCCACTATCCGAGCGACACTCTACCACGTGCGCTGACGCAAGCAGTAGAGGCCCTAGTCACTCTTGACACACGGGGTACACCCACATATCACCAACTGATTTAAGGTACCTCTTTTTTCTTGAAATGAAAACTAATCCGCACAATGCAATCCGTTTGCGGAAGTAGGCTCGCACGCCCATAATAGGCGGAGCCCCAACCTAGCTAGGCAAAAGTAGTCAGTTTCAACTCACGACGACGACTTCTGGTTCACCCTGACGCCTAGTTCCCCTCACGGGAATGTCGATGCCTTAGGAAGTGGGAGTCTAATCAGTGCTCTTACACTTGATGACAATGATTTGCCAGGGACCGTCACCCCTATCGCGGACAATGGCCGCCAAACCCTATCAGGGAAGCCTAGTAAATAACGACGACCGACGACAACTTCTGGTCAACTCCCAGACCTATAGCCCACTCCATGCGGGTATAGATGGTTTGGAAAGTGGGAGCCTAGTCAGTTCCGACTTATGTCAACGGCTTGCCACGGGACCACTGATCTTCTACAGACCATGGTCGCCGAATTTCCAACTCCCGGACTTTAACCCACTCTGCGCGGGTGTAGATGGTTTGGAAGGTGGGAGCCTAGTCAGTCCCGACTGATGATGACAGCTTTCCATGGGACCACTGCTCTTCTACAGACCATGGTCACCGAAAACTCCCAAATCTATAGCTCGGTGTGCTCGAGTGTAGATGATTTGGAAGGTGGGAGACTAGTCAGATCCAACTGATGTCGACGGCTCGCCACGGGATCACTGCTCTCCTAGAGACCATGATCGCCAAATTCTCTCATCCCAAACCTGATTCGGGTGTAGATGGTTTGGAAGGTGAGAGCCCAGTCAGCCCCGACTGATGTCAATGGCTCGCCACGAGACCACTGTTTTTTCTCAGGATAGCGGTTGCCGAATTCGGTTACAGCTCAAGCAGCGTCTTCACGCCCACACAGGCTGACATCCCGTTATCAGCAATGGCCACTTAAGTCTACTCAAAACCCAACATGCTAAGCACAGACGAATGTTGCACGGGATACCAGCCCGAGCTTACGAAACTTGACTCGGGCCAAGTGCTCTTGCTCAACTATAGACGACAACCCATGTGCTCAAATATAATAGTTCACTCATGCTAACAACCGCAACCGATACTCATGCCTGAGTAAAGTAGCACGTTGCCAAACCATCCGCAGAATGTTCCCTATTGAACATAACCACACGATAGCAACTCTAAGACCTCATGGAATAATGGGTCAGAATTATTCGCGGTATAAATGGTCTAGTTCTCAACAACAGACAGACCACTCGGCTCCTTGTTAACACAATCGAACCTACATCAAAATAAAATGATAAGGCAAAATGGAAAGCGTGCAATAGGGAGACCGAACAAAATACAAGTACAAGGCATATTCAAAAGGAACCTCTTTTCATTAATAGTTAAAACGAAAGGTACATATTTACTCCTCATCGGGAGGAGGTATGATAATAGGATAAGAATCAGGAGTTATGTATGTGCGTGCCTCAGCTTGAGCGTCATGATCCGGATTGACCTCTTCCTCTGACAACTCGAAAATCACTCCGAAGTCTGCAAAAAACACCTTATTGTAATAAGCAAGGTCCCATTTTGGATGTTCTTCTTTCATCGGTGCCAATAGTTCTAACATCCCATGCATGATACTGCGGAATTCGTACGTGTCTTGCGCCTTAATAAGCTCTTCCTCGTGTGCCTTTGCATCAGCAAGTTCATGCTCTAGTAGGTCTGGCTTGTCTATTGGCGCATTAGTCTGAGACTGCTCAATAATCAAGCTACTTTTAATTGCGCTAAGTTTATGATGCTCCAAGAAAAGTTTGTCCCCAACTTTCCTTGTTTCCCGAGCGTTGAATTCCACATTGGCCTCTAACTGCTCTCTCTGGACAACCCATTCAGATTTCATGGTATTCTCCTCAACAAGAAACTGCAACTCAGAGCGCATCTTAGTCGCAGCTTCCTGCGCAACTTCTAGATCATGGAGGACCAAGTTAAGCTATTATATTGATCTGTCCCTTGCGAACACCGCCTCTGCTAAATCAGACTCGGGCTTCTAAACGAACCCTCTGGCACTCAGCATCAACAGCTGATTGTTTCAGCCTCCTCTCTTCAATCTACTTTCTCAGTGATTCAATCTCGAAAAGTGCTTCAGAATATGACTTCTGCATAGTTGAGAAGACGCGCTCCATGGTGTACACCCTCTCACGAGCTGCCTCAACTTTCATCCCAGCGATGACCATTTGGCTCAGATGTGACATCTCTAGCATAAGATGTTTCAACCCCTTATCCATACGCTCCTCCAGCGCATCCTCCTCGGGCTTCAGAGCACAGTTTGCCTGCTAGCTATAACGTCTGCTTATATGCTTCCTCAAAGCATAATCAATGTGCCATGCCTGGTTGCTCATTTTCACTAATTCCGGAGCAAACAAACTCATCCACGCATCCGGATGAAGCTCTCACGAATGTGAATTTACGCCAGCACCACCCTTTGTAGTCTCCACCACACTTGGGCCTTCATTTATAGCCTTCCCTTTGTCACCAGCTGCCGACCCTTTGTTATGAGTCGACTCAGTGGAATCCGTAGGGAGAAAAGGAAGTGAATTGTCTAGCGGACCCTCCATTACCTTGATATAAGGCATGAAGCGAGATGGCAGACAATACGAACTGCAAGAAGGACGTTCCACACTGCAATAGTTGCCATCAGACGATCCACCAGAAGGATGACTGATCTCTGGGACCATAAGAGAATTTTTACCAGAGCCTCACAATAAAACAGATCTAGATTAGTCAGCACCAGCAACACCCAGCATCTGCCTCTTATTCAAGGCTTCAACCTGCTCGGCACTCAATTTCGACTGATCGTCAACCCCTGTTAATCGCAGGTGGTCCATCTCCAAACCAAACGCTACAACCTCCGTCTCAGTGGACAGTTAGTATCAACTCCTTCCTCAATGGAGTGGGTCATTTGGAAGCCGGATTGGCTCCAATGTGAGACCTCTTCGAGCCTATGAAGGAAACAAGCGTCTTAGAAAGCCCCTCTGTGTTTGGCAAGGTGGGAGCCTTAACTTTGAAGGCCTTTCTCTTCTTGGAAGAGGCTCCACCTTCGAACTTAACCATCGGCACTCTGAAAAGAGTGGGAGCCACATGCCAGTGAAACCACAACCCACTGTGACTAAAATTGGAAGGGCAGATAACTTCTTGGACACTCATTTTAGGCATGTCACGGAATGCCTCCATAGCAGCCTTCTTCTCTGTAGAAAGAAGAGTAGTGGGGAACCTCCCTACAAAGAACACATGTAGCGATCAACATACAATCAACACAGCGGAATCAAAGGGCAAAACTATACTTACAAATTGGCTTGATTTCCCGCTCAAGCAGACGACCATTGAACTTGAAGTACTTCGAATCCGAATAAGCCAGGAAACATAATTTATGCCAGAATTTAAAGTCATCCGACAGATTTTTTGAAACAAGCCGACAATGTCATCTTGCACACGGCGTGATCGTTCAGCTGAGGAGAAGTCAGTAACTAAATCACCCTCAGAGTCACGCGAACACCAGCATCCTTTGCCCTCATCAATAAAAGAAGAATAGTCATGTATCCATTCGATACCAACTGAGCAGAAGGGGTTTCAAGAAATTCCAGATCTCCTCAAGCACATGAAAACATACACCAGTTTGAAGCATGTCGCGGTGCAAACAGCCGAATCCTCCTTGAGGAAGGAGGAAACATTGGCGTCTGATCATCACTCAATATGTAGAGTGGTAGGTCATCAGTGACCCCATACGTTTTCCAAATTTCAGCTAGGCTCAATTCGGAAGTCGACCTATCTTCAAATAACTGAAGGCCTTTGGCAAAAAACTCATCGTCAAGGTGATTTTGACGAACCATGAAAAAGGCAAATAAACTTTCAGTTAAAAGCTAAACAGAACGGAGTCTCAAAAAATGAAGAAATGGAATAGTCAATCTCTACAGAAAGGGAGATCTAAATAAGGATTGATTTCATGTTTTTTCTCCACTGAACTGACGCACGCTTAATTAATGGAGCGTATCGCTCAAGTAACGGTTCAGACTCAATCATGATGAGCGGTGTATCTTTTTTGAGAAGTGACTTAGTGGATCGATACGATGGCCCACTAACTCAAGGGGAGCACCTGAAGATACACCGAAATGTCCTCTCTTTTAAACTGTACACGTGTCATGTTGATCTCGAAGAACAACAGGCCCAAGCGGGAGCCCAACACTGATCTGGCCCAAGTGGGTTCAACCCTGCATAGCGCAGTCCGCCAGATGGACCCAAATTACTACAGTCTACTAAGCCAACACATCTCACAGTCATCCCCAATGCCCGTAAGACCTATTAAGGCAAGTATCTCGGGAATCATCTTCGGACAGACAAACCAACAACACCTTATTTCCAACTAGGAAGCAAATACCAAAGTATACGTCGTACATGGAAACTTCCATCTATGGACAACACTCCAATTAGGAGCTATCTCCCGCGTATCTTGAAAAATAAGTCTAACAGGGAAACTTTCCTCCACAACACAACTCCTAATTAGAGAAGGATCTCCAAAAAGATCTCATTCCCTATAATAAGATATGAGGTTGGTAAGCTAATTAGAGAAGGAAACTTTACACCACTGATGCCTTGGTCGAACCAGGGCTCCAGCACTATAAATAAGACATGAGGTTGGTAAGCTAAGGTACACTACAAATTCTCTGTTTACAACACTAAGCCTTTCTTAGATCCTTTTCTGACTTTAGCATCGGAGTGTCATCGGCCACCACAACAGGTCAAGGTCAAGGTCAAGCAGGGAGCAAAAATCGACTGCATCACCGGTATACAACATGTAAACTTTCATTCTCCCCAATAAATTGGACAATCTTGCCCGAAACTTCTGGTGGAACGAAACGGAGGATAGCAAAGTCAACATATGTGTACTTGGGACCAAGTTTGTCTACCTCGTCATCTCATAGGTCTTAATATTCCATCTACCAGGAGTAAGAATTTTTCCTTAATGGCAAAAAAATTGTGGTAGGTAATTTCCTCACCCTACAATCCACGTGTTCTTCAACTCAAAGCTTTGTATTTCTATAAAAAGAGTCATTTTCAACTTTACAAACCTCCAAACATTGCATCCTTTGCCTAGAGAGGCAACTTGACTGTTTTTTCCAAAATGAAACGTCATCTCCTCTGGCAAGTTCTCTCAAGAGAACACATTGACATTTGGCAAGATTTTTGGGTCAAACCCGGCTTTGTCATTGCTGATTTCCTACCTTTTCCTCAAACCTTGTCTACACCTTGCTCCATCCCAGATCTCTAGTTGTACTACTCTGGCTTGGATCCTTAATGGAAAATGAAGTTGATCATGTCTATCTTTCATGTCCTAGTGGCAAAAGATACCCTGGGCATTACTATCATACCATCATATAGCTCTGACAAATTGATTTGGTTGTTTGACAAGAAAAATATCTTCTCTATTAAAAGCGCTACAAAGGCTTCTGCAAATGGTCAAATGGAGAGTTTCACCTCAAACGCAACATTTTCACACCTTTGTGCTAAACAATTCAGATAGTTATGGAAAATTAAAGCCCCTACCTGCGCCCTTTTCTTAATTTGGAAAATCACCCAAAACATCTCCCCACCATGACCAACTTGGTTAGACATCACACGCCTATTAATGATTGCTATATCTTTTGCTCGGAACACACAGAGGATGTCATCCATATTTTCTTTCTTTGCCCGGTCATCATTAGACTTTGGCACCTTTCCTTTCGCCAATTGATTGGAGCAACGCCAATTTTAACCAGCCATCTATCTTGCATTCTTTTACTTCCATGTGGGACACCGCCAAGGCCCACCCGGAGGATAGAGATGAAATGCTTTCTCAATTCACTGTTATCCTGCATACTATTTGGCAATTGCACAACAATACCATTTTCCACAAAGAAAAATTTTGTACACAAATGTTCCTCCTTCTTTTCATCACACCTGGACCGCATGGCAAAATCAATGGTTCTCCAAATACCACACTAGCCCATAGTCTTCTAGCCCCCTTGATTTTCTGGATCCCAAGAGGCTTCTTTCCATCCATTCTATCCTAGAAATAGCGATAACTAAAAGTCGATTAGTTCCATCCATTGCTAGGGCGGAACTCGATGCTTCTATTGGTCCCGTACTAAGGCAAAAACTACCAGAATAGAATTGATCCAGACTCAACTCCAATCAGCTAGACACCACAAGATAAATTACAGATCTATTCAGCTTAGACCCATTCCCCTTACTTTAGATCCAAACACAATCATTATAACCTATGATGCTAGTTTCTATGAGGAGTCTAAACAGGGAGCATTAGGGGTACTAGTGGTGGATGATCTTGGCATTGTTCTCGCTCAAGTGGCAGGCCCTGTCTCAGGAAAGGTAATAAATAACACTATGGCGGAATGTTATGCTGCTGAAGGCAGCAATTTTGCTGATCCAGGCTAGGCAATGGAGGACTAGACTTTTGTTGGACGACTTCGAGACACTTCAACGCATGTTGCAAGAAGAACAACGGGAGTCAGAGATGACCATGTTTTAGATGTGGTGCCCTCTCATTGGCAGCATTATATGACCTCTCGATTCAAAACTCCTGGATATGTAATTTTATTAATAAAGACCTCAACTTTGAGACTCATAACTTAGCTACTGCAGCAAAACAATAGTACTATAATCGTAATTATTAATATATATGATATATATGCTTTTAACAAAAAAAAAAAACTTAGGTAAACAACGTGGCTCTTTCCATGCCAAAGGGATTAGAGATGTAATTCCTAAGAAAGTTTTATTGGCAACTAGCATATGGACACTGATGTAGTTGGTTCATGTTTTCCTTTATTGCCGCTTACCTAGACCTACACAAGTAGCAAATGTGAGTCAAGGACCACCGTGTGGCAGCCAATGGCATTCCGATGCTTAAGTTAGATAAGGCTTAGGAGAGGCTTATAAATGTAAACTGGGAATATGTTGCATACCTCTAGTTCATCGACCTTATCTCCCTTTTATAGTGTAGGAGTCATTGTTGAGCTAGGCCTTTGGTGGCATAGTTTAGGGAGTTTTCCATGTGGTTTAGTACCATACACAACTCGAGCTCCTAGATCTGCTGGAGAGGTTTCCCTTTCTGAATGTTGTCCATGCAAGGAAATTTCCTTGCCCGCCTTATACGCTAATATATGTTTCCTAGTCGGATCTAATGTGCTGCTGGACTGCCTGTCTTGGGTAGATCTCTCAGATACTTCCCTTAGAAGTCTTATGAGTATTGGGCCTGTCTGCGTGATGTGTGGACTTAATGGCTCATTGCAACTCGGATTCGACTGTCTGAATTCTGCCAATAATGGGCTTAGTGTTGTTTAGGCCTTGTTGGATTGAGCATGCAATCGGGCTTGCTTTGTTGTGTTGACGAGATTATCATGACACATGTGTGGTGCTGATCAGAGGACGGTTTGATGTATCATCGGACACCATCTATTAAAAAGTCATTTTTCAACAAATGAAATTGTGTCAACTAACAATTATTACCTAGACTACTTAGCGTTTCAAAATAATAGAAATTTAACAACACACGACTAAAACTTTTATTACAAAATTGAAGTAAAGAAAAATATTTTTAACAAGGAAACTCTTTGAAGATGATCGCCCCACAAAATAAACCTCTAACATTGCTGCCCAAAACTCTTTAAACTTGAGATACATGTAGTCTGTTAAATTCCCATAGGAATGTACCAAAGAAGCAACACCTCATTTGAGTCAGCAATTAAGCTGGTATGTGTAATCTTCACCTCTAAATAATCCACAAATGAAATAATAACAAATAAATGAAAGGTGAAAGAATCTTATTATTTTCCTCATTGCTTGAGGACATAATTGCAATTGGACATCGGTAGTTCCTCACACCATGTGGAGGCTAACTACTCACATTAATTAGATAAGTAACATATTCTCAACTAAATAAACAATTAAGTTAGCTAGCTTACATATACTTACCAATAGAAGAATTATATGGCAAACCGAACCTGCAAGAAAACGTTAGTTAGTTTGTCATCCTGCATGTCAAAAGTAAGAAAGATAAACTGTATACTCAAATTCTGGCAGCGTCAGAACTCAGGTGTTTCTAACCAAACCATTTAGAGTTTTGGAAAACTTAAAGAACAAAAAGTGTTTAGGACACATTTTTTTTTACAGAAACTATCAAAACTAGGTAATTCGAGCACTGAGAAAATATAGAAAAACTTAATTTCCTACAGACTATCCAGTCTGCTTAAAACCAAATTATCCTACTGTTCATGCAAAATTTCAAAAATGTGTATTTCACAAAAAAGTTCAAAATTGTGTCTTTTACATGGCCAATTGTACCAAACATAGTTACCAATTAGTCAGAATCCATCAATTAAGACAGTTGTGTTCATACATTATTTGTCTTAAACAAATTATTGTTTTCAATAAATTGTTCATCTTAGAGTATATCACATTCAGTCCTCATCCGTGCCGAAAATACATGTGTGTATGCCTCTCTTATATAAGAGATGGTAAATCCATTAGATTGTCTTTATCATCGTCCAAATAGGTTGATTGATGGTATGATTGAGAAATCCCATTTGCTGATGGAACTAACACCTTTGAGCACCCATTTGGACCATATAACGTCACTTCGTCCTGGTATTCGAAATGCCCAAAATGCCCTTCCAATTCCTTTTTATTATAATAAAAAACAAAGGTAGGTGAAAAATCACAAGGGGTATTTTTGTAATTTGAAATAAAAACACTGTCACATACCATTTTACCCTCCCAATTCAGATTATTTACAATCAAACCCAGCCCTCTCAAATATTGTTAATTATAGCTAAGCACCTAACATAATTTACTTGAAGCCCCTATATATAATTATAAATAACCCTTACATCTAACATTTGGATTTCCTATTTTTTCCCTCCACTTTTCATAATGTTTATAATCCAAAAAAGCCCCTCTTAAACATTGACAAATTTTACTTTGCTCCTAACATAATTATTTAAAGTCTCTCCAATCATCTATTAATCATAAAAAGGCTCTTACAACAAACATTTTTATTTTCCATTTTTACATCCACATTTCATATTTTACAATCAAACACAAGCCATTCTCAAACATTGATTAATTATACTTAAGCCTCTAACATCATAATATAGTTGAAGCCTTCCATTGTTTAAAATTTTAATAATATTTTTTACTTATTATTAAATTGTTGTAATAAAATAAATAAGTACTGAGTATCCACGCATGTAGAACGCGTCCATACCCTAGTAACATTAATGTGACCTCCACTACCCAACCAATTTCCTATATTTCCTATGCGGCATCCTAAGCACGTGCATCTAACTATCTTAATCAAGTGTCATCCACCTCGAGAAAGCCCAATGGCATAGCCCAAGCTTAAAAGCATTGTGGTGCCACGTGTTGATACTGATCTTGAGGCTTTAGATATGGGGAATCAAAGCTCCTCTGACGACGATATCTCAATGTTCTCAATGCTCAATCACCTTCTTTCCTTCATTACAATCATGAAGGCGAATGAAATGAACTAGACACATAGGTGGAAGATAACAATGGCAACTCAGAGGCCCACAGATGGGTCTTCATCTATTTTTCAGGTTCTGGAAAATTGTTGTTATCGACCATCAGTCACGTAGTCCCTTTATTAGGTCATCCCCGCCTCCTTTCGGCCCTTTAACGAAATCAGTTACAGTCCGGATTGAATTGACCATAGCCCAACTTCAAGACGCTCATTTTCACATAATTAATCTTGCAGGAACTTCACCTCAACCTTTTCCTCACACTCTGGAGCCTAATTTGATTATTGTTACTTATAATGCTAGTTTCTCTTATGCAGCCAAACAAGGAGCTATAGGCATTTTAGTAGTGAATTTAAGCGGAGAAGTTCTTGCTCAGGTGGCCAACCCTATCACAGGGAAAGTTCTCGACAACACTATGCCTGAATGTTATGCAGTGAGAGCGTTCTTCTTCTCATTCAGGCAAACCAGTGGCAAACAAGATTTTCGCTAGGGGATTCAGGGACCCTCACTTCCATTCTGTAGGAGGATCAGCTTCATACTAGGACTGACATGCAATGGATATGGCACCCTCTAATCAGTAGTATCCAACAACTGATTTATATCAATGCTTTTTGGTATTGTAAATATATTAATAGAGTTCTCAACCACGAAGCTCACAATTTAGCTGCTACAGTTGGACATCAGTATTGTAATATTTTGTATTAATTAATATGCATTAAGCTTTTAACAAAAAAAAACTCAAAGGCCCAACAAATTATTCATGCCAACCTTCAGCTTGTTCATTGAAGAGGAAATCAAACATGTCATGGGGCAAGTACTGTGGCTTATGTTTTTAAGTTTTTTTTTTTCATGAATTAGTTAAATTTAGAAAAGGTGTCAAACTCCATTACCCCCTTAACTGTAGATGGTCTCAATTTCTGATTCCTCTCATCATTCACTACTAGAATCTTTATGATTACTCTGAAGCTTGGAATCCTACTCTTGATCCTAATTTATTTAATTATTTGAGTCACCAACTGTTGATAATCATCAAGTTGATATTTATGAGAATGACATCCGTTGGGCTTTGCAAAATTTATCTCATGATGTAGCTCCGGGTACTGATGGTTTGCTGGTTGATTTGTTTATCAAAGCTTGAGACTATGAAAAATTGAACACAACTCTGATTTCTCTTATTCCAAAGGTGAATGAACCTCAATTTGTAGTAGAGTTCAAACCAATTAGTTTGTCATCTTCATTGTACAAGATTATATCCAATGTTCTATCTGCAAGGCTCAATAAAATAGTTTAATGGCTTTTTTTCTCCCTTTCAAACGGCTGGTGTGGATAACAGACAATTTGTGGAAGGGGTTCTTCTTATAGTTAATGAAACTCTTGACTCCAAAATTGGACAAGGGAAACCGGGGCTTACGATCAAAGCTGATTTTTACAAGGCTTTTGATTTAGTCTCCTAGAGTTTTATTATTAGCTTGATTGAATGTTTTTGGTTTGGGTAGAAATTGAGATGTTGGATTCACACCTTTCTCTCTACTATTTATTTCTCCATCTCTATTAGTGGTAATCATCATGGCCACTTCAAGTCCAACGGAGGGCTCATGCAAGGCGGTCATTTTTGTCTTTCCTCTTTACACTAACTGCTGAGGGGCTAACTGCCTTGATTAATAAGGCGCATCGATCGGGTATTCTCTATGGTTTCTAAGTTTTCCCTACCTCGGAATCCATCCCATCCTATAGTATGTTGATGATACAGTTATGTTTATTGATGCATCTCTTAGTGAAGTGACGGTGGTAGTGACATTCTCTTTTAGTTTGAAGCGTGTTGTGGCATGAAAGTTAATTTTACTAAATCTCATCTATTTGTTGTGGGTGAAGTGTTTTAAATTGACTAGTGAGCTTCCGTGATGGGTTTCCAAAAAGGCTTTTTTCTTTGCACCTATTTGGGACTTCCTCATTCTAAATTTAAAAACACTAGAATTTGAAAGAAATAGTGGAGAAATTGAAAGAGTGTTTACTGCTCGGAAGAAGATATACATTGCATTTACTACTCGGACGAAGATATACATTGCAAAGGTTGGGAGAACAATTTTTATCAAAAGTACATTGGCTAGCATCTACATTCATACATGTCCCTTTGCACCATCCCCATTGTTTTGGTTAACAGATTAGATAAATGCATGAGAATTTTGTTTGGGGAACTTCTCCTACATCCAATAAGTACCACCTCCTCAATTGGAGAAAATTTTGTCAACCCAATGAACTAGATGTTTAATTAGGTATCAAGAGGAGAATCTGGGAATTTAGACAAGCTCTCATTTTAAAATAGTTGTGGAGATTTGGAAATGAACCTCAAGCTCTCTGGAGAAGGGTCATTGCTTTCAATAACTAGGTATTTAGGTATCACGAAAATCATGGAATTTAACCAAGCTCCCCTTTACAATGGTTGTGGAGATTTGGAGATGAACCTCAAGCTTTCTAAAGAAGGGTTGTTTCTTCCAAGTACAGAGCTTCACTTTCCAATTGGTTTACCAAATATGTGCCTACCACCTATGGTTGGTCCTTCTAGAAGGGCATAATGAAACTCAAGACTATGTTGGAGAAACAATCTCTTTCTAGCTTGTTTTTTGTCCAAATATGATATTTTTTAATGATAGCTGGTTGTATTCACCCATTTTCGCGATAATAGCTTGTTCCACAGTAGGATTAACTACATTTAATATGTTTTGAATATATTTACTTACTTTTGAAGGACATTTTAAATGTCCATTTGCAAAATTCCAGTGGCAAACAAAATAGCTTGGGATATTCAATCTCTATATGGGGCAAAGAAGGGTCGAAAGCGATAATTTTGTTTTATCATCAATCAATAATAAGGAAAGTGCTTCGCTTTTAAAAAAAAATAGGAATGCAAAAGATGGTAATGTAAGAAATCAAATGTGATCCCTTATTACTATTACTCATTTTTTCAATAAAAATCCTTCATAGTACCCCTATGAATCAGATAATACTATGCTAGTTTCGCTTCTTGCATTGGTATTATTTACTTTATTCATCAGATTTATAGGAATTCCTTTTGCCCCAGATCATGGGAGCATATATTTTTGATGTATTATCCAAATGGTTAACTCTGTCGATAAATGTTATACATTCAAACTCGAGCAATTCTATGGATTGGTATGAATTTTTGAAAAACATGATTTTTGATAACTATCGCATCTTTCGAAATATTTATAGCATCTCTCTTATATAAGCATGTTTTTCAACTTTTCAAATTTTAGATTTAATTAATTCATTTGTGAAAATAGGTCCTAAGAGAAGTTTTTGGGAATAAATAATAAACATGATATAGAATTTGTTATATAATCATGGTCACATCGACAATTTTATGCAACAACCTTTACTAGGTGTATAAAAGGGTTAGCTGTAACTAATTTCCTTTTTTGATAGACAAGTAATTGATGGAATTACCAATAGAGTTGGTGTTATAAGTTTCTTTGTAGGAGAGGGGATAAAATATATACGGCAGGGACAAATTTCCTTTTATATCTTATTGAATTTATTTTATGTATCAAATTTTTTTATTTACTTTAATTATTAATATAATAATTAAAGTAAATAAAAATAGATAATAATTGAAGTAAATAAAAAAATTGAAATTTTGATTCTATACATGCCAGATCATGAATTAGTAACTGCAGTCGATCTTCAACCCTTTTTTTATTATTAATCGAAAAAAAAATTAGTTAACACGATTTTAGCTTCCCTTTATTTCTTGTTATCTTTTGAATCATAATACTGAGTGCACAACATATTAGCACTGCGTATACCCAACATAATATTTTACTTTGTAGATTATCCATGCGTCCCGGGAGGTTATAACCCAATTGTTGTTGTACATAATATCTCGAATATTGTAAATCATCTTCCTTTCTTTTTAAGTTTTTCAAGTTCATCTTTCTTTTTAAGTTTTTCACGTTCCTCTTTCTTTTTAAGCTCCTCGATATGGACCCAATGCTTATAGATTCGATTGGCAAATTTGTTGCTTAGATTGTTTCGGTTTTGCTCATTGGTATGGACCCAATGATTATATAGCTCTTCTTCAGATACTTTTCTTGTCGTGCATAAAAACAACTTTTTGCGTATCATTTAAAAATAGTTAATAAACTTGGTGATATGTAAAAGATATTCTTAGTTTTCCATTGCTTATACATGTAGAAAAAAATAATATTGTGACATTTAATCTCTTACAACTATTTCAAATTGATCATTTTTTATATATCACAATGGACGCTTCCATCGTTTATAGTATAAAAAAAATAAAAAAAGAGTCACGAGAGGTTTTTAAAAGTAGAAGGGGTCTTTCTTTTTATTTTTGAGATTTTCTTTGAATTCGTCTTCTTCCTGTTTAGTCCCGAAAGTTGTTTCTTCTTCTATATCAGATTCCCCCCCCCCCCTTTTTTTTGGGATATCTTTCAGTTTCTAAGTTAAAATAGGTGACGGTACTTTGCATAAATAGTAAACACTGGTGATAAAAATGATCATACTAAAAATTCGACTTTGAGACATAGAACTTTTCAATTCAGACACAAGGTACTTATATTTTTTTGCTATAAAAGCACGATTTTTTGCCGTATCCAGAAAAATACCAATCCAACCACTTTCAGGAATAATTTCATTAATAAAATGGGACCAATTAACCAACCAACGAAACTACTTGTTAGAAATAATATATTGTTGTTGTATCGAAACATATAAATGTTGACTAATCTAGCTAACATTAGGCTTGATAAAACAAAATGATTTTATAATTGAAAATTTAAATTGTTGAGGAATACACATTGAATGCTGAGATTTTGTATTGAATTTCTGGTAGTAGATCCATCATCAAAAAAATATTGATGAACTGAAACAAAAAAATATGGTAGAACTAGGACCGTTATTGTATGAGGTCTACCCAATGCTAGATGGAAAGGCGTATAATAAAGAAATACAAACATAATGAGCTATCCAATAATAAAACCAGTTATTATCGTTGCTTCCTTCTCATTTCCCTCTTTCATAACCCGAGTTAAAAAGAAGGAGATAAGACGTCCCTATGGAGAATGCGCTTAAAAATCCATAATAGAGTCTGAATACAACGACCGAATTGAGTATCTTCATGCAAAAAGATACTAAATTAGTAAGTCCAAAACCATTCAAAATTGACATAAGATACACCTCATTTTTATGTTTGTTTTATTTTTTTGTTTGTTTCATTAATTCATCAATAAGAAAACCTAGTGATAATAAGATATTTCATCTAGTTATAATAGGATATTTCATCCATTTATAATAGGATATTTCACCCATGATATGATTTTATTAAGACTAATAAATACACGTTCAAGACATGAGAAAAACATCTTTTGGTGTGTTTGTTTCATTAATAAGAAAATGTTGTTATAATAGGATATTTCATCCATGATATGATCCTTTTTAAGACTAATAATTACACGTTCAAGACATAAGAAAAACATTCTTTAGTGTTTTTGTTTCATTAATAAAAAAACGTAGTTATAATAGGATATTTCATCCATGATATGATCTTTTTTAAGACTAATAATTACACATTCAAAACATAAGAAAAACATTCTTTGGTGTGTTATTTAAAATTTTCAAGATTTTTATCCATATTAATATTTTATCCATATGAATATGAGAATATCTTCTTTATAACTTTAAAATTGATTATAATAATAAGATACTATCTTAACTTTCCATATCTTTGCTTTCCATATATAGAAAAAGAAATAGAATATTGTGGAGTTCACAGTGAAGATTAAATTCAATTTTTAAGTCATTAGATTGGGTAAGGCATCCTTAAATACTATTTTCCCTGTCATCCATAATGTCTCCAATCATAAGCATGGAATCATCAAAAAGTTTTGGAATCCCAATATCATGGTTGGAATTTCTCTCTTAGAAGAAACCTTAATGATTAGGAGGGGGACTAGATGTTGAACTTAGTGATTGCTACTGACCAGGTATCCTTTGACGATAAGCCGGATAAGTGGGTGTGGTTTGGTAAAAGAGGTGACCATACTATTTTGATAGTGTTACCAAATGTTTGCCCCTGTGATCACTCCTTCACCCATGGATTGATATTAGAGTTTAAGCTTGGATTTGGATCAAGGAGGTGCCACCTAAGACACCATTCATGGCAGATTATTGACAATTGATAACCTTATGAAAAAGGGAATCCTCATTTAGTGTGTTTTATGTACCAATAACATTGAATCCATTGATCACATGTTCTCCTCCTGCCCTTTGCCTATAAAATTTGGAGCAGAGGCCTATGTAAATCCCACAACAATATAATCATTCATTCTTTCATTGAATGGGTAGAAAACGAACAACGGCTAAGCCAGGGACCACGTTATGGTGGTCGAAGGCACTCCGATGCCTAAGTCAGATATCGATGCAAGGAAGAGTGAAGACAATATGTGAATTGCAATGAGTATTCGTACCTTCATTCCTCCTTTTACCATATTTTATAGTGAGTGTTCCCTCCCAACTGTCCCTACCATCGAGGGCATGATGGAAGGAAAAGATATCACATAAGATCTCATCTATGCATGATTGAGTCTCTTCGGCACTTGGCTTTGTCTAGGATTCAATGCTTGATTGGGCTAAAAACTAATTTCGTGCGAGTAGACCTCGGGTCTGTGACAACTCTGAGATTCATGTTCGACACTTATTGTCCTGAGCCAAGCCCTAAGATTCATGCCTTTTGGGCTGGCATGTCTTGGGCCTGGCACCTGACTTATAGGTTGAACAACAGTTTATGCATGGGTCCGCTTAGGACTATTGTCACACCCCGATTTTCGAGAAAATGAGAGATCGATTCATTACAACCAAGGATTGTGATTTCATTTTCGAGTTAATTTCGGTCCCCTGATTTTAAGATCCTGAGTAATGTCTATCCCCCCCCCCCCCCCCCCGAAAACCCATATCTTCACGCCTGGATAAATATTTTGTTTTATGTAGAAAAAACGTAAAAATTTCGATTGTCATTTCTAATTTAACAATATAAGTAATGAAATTTAATCTCTTAAATACTACATAAAAAGTCTCATATGACTCGTAGTGTCATGCAGACTACATATTCCATAAAAATCACTAACATAACAAACTTTTGATACTAAACTAAACATTAGCATATTAAACTATATGGAAATTAAAATATTTATTTCATTTCTCAAGAAAATTTCGACATATTTCGGATTTTGAAAGAGATTTCAGTAACTTCACAATAGGAAATTTCAAAATATTTTGAGAAATCACATTCCTTGGTTACAACTATGTTGAAGCCTTTTACTTACTAGGGTTAGCCCATGCCACACGTACAACTATGATCGAGTGATTGTTTGATGTCTCATCAGCTTCTCCCCCTAGTTAATGGGGTTGTGTATAGTTCCATTAATTCGATAAATGTGGACTAGTACAGTTGAACTTGGAACCGTCACCCCTTCATTCTCCGCATACCATTTATTGTTGATGAAATTGTTGGATGGCTTCCTTTTATAATTGTCGTGTCTATATATAGGCCAGTTCTCATAGGGTCAGGTGTTACCATGAGTACTATAGAGCCTGTTCCTCAAATGTGTCTTTTCAGAATGTGTTTTGGCCTTTTAAGAGGATGAATGGGGTCCCTATTGGTGGAGTCTCTGCTGATATTTGCAGTGATGAGTCTTAACAAGAGCTGTTATTGGATGAAGTCACCAAGTTTGAATGAGCTTCTTGTGGTTTTATAGGACCTCCGAATTTGTTCTAACATCGCGAAGAAGAAGCACGAACTTCCCCTTAAGGGCCAAGTTTGTCTTCCATTTCTGGAGCTCCCATGACGTTTTTTTCCATCACTTTTGAGAGATAATACCCGCAACCAACTTTGGGTGATTGTTCCCACTTCTCCTTCTGGGCATTACTCGTGATGCCCCAATCAAAATACAAATTGATAGAGCAAAGCACCGTTGTGCGAGGCATGTGGCTTTGGGGAGCTGATTCTACATCACCTCAGGCATCCCTCTTTTGAGGGATCACACTAGCAGCCAGCTTTGGATTGCTTCTCCCACTACTACTTCTTTTGTTTTCACTTTCGAATCCTCTTCTGGAAGGCAGATTGGCAGAACAATGTTTCGACATGTGTTCCGGCGGATCTTCATGCGCACCTTGGTTTATACCAAGCTCAGATACTTGTAGTGTGTAAACTTTTGTATTGGCCAGTCGGCTAAGCTTTCTAATAACTTTTTGATAATCAACAAAATCTGTTTTTCTGAATTCGTTTTTCTTGTATGCTTTGAATGAATGTTAGTCATTTTGGCATATGCGAACAAATCTCTAGACTGTCAAAAAAGGTGAGACAGTTTAACTTTGAGCAAGGACTGGGCTGGTCCGACCCTGAGGGAGACGCATGTAGTCTTGACTCAACCTGTGTAGTTCCCTTAGCGAAATAGCTTGATTCACCAATAATGGTGAAATAACTAAATATTGATTTTCATGTAGGCGGGCCGAGTCTTGCACGTTGGCCGCTTTTTGAGTAGGTGTTGGCCTGCCGAAGTACTGCTACTTAGTTTGTGTAGAACTGGAGTGACGAAGAAATAGTTTAGTCTTCTTAGGACTAGATTCTAAATTAGACTCGTACTCATCATTTAGTTGAGTCTTTGTGGTCAGGGCGTTGCCTAGGTCCGTATGGACTGGAACGATTATATGCATTGAGTTGTCCATGGATTGGACTCGTTTGCTTGCGGTGAAATGTTTGTGAACTAGGTTATATCCGTGTGTGTACTGCCTTATTTCCTGAGGAGGATTAGGTTATCTCTAGAGTGGTGAGTCGTCCGTGGACCAGACTTGCCCGCTTACAATGAATTGTCCATGGACTGGGTTTTTTCCGCACTGTTGTTGCCTTGGCTCCTGAGGCGGACTAGGTCACTTATGCGACAAGCTGTCGACATCCTGAATAGGACTAAGTTCGATCGCTCGTGCGCCATTGTCGTGCCCGTAGTAGGACCAAGTTGTCTTAGGAGAGGTGAGTCGTCCGTGGACTGGACTCGCCCGCTTGGGGTGAATTGTCCGTAGACTGGGTTCGGTCTGGCGCTGGAGTTTCTGGGCTCCTGAGGCGGACTAGGTCACTTATGCAGCAAGTTATCGTCATCCTAAAAAGGACTAGGCTCGGCCGCTTGTGAGCCATTGTGGTCCCTGTAGTCAGACTAGGTTCCTTTAGGAGCGATGAACAGTCCATGGACTGAACTCGTCTACTTGCGGTGGATTGTCCATGGAATGGGTCCGCTCCACAAGTATGCCATTGTGGTCCTGAGGTCGGATTAGGCTATCTTAGGAGTTGTGAGTGGTCCATGGATGGGACTCGCCTGCTTCCAATGAACCATCCATTGACTGGGTTCGGTCCGCGTGGGTGCCATTGTGGTTCTGAGGTCGAACTAGGCCTATTCCTATACATGGAGTTATATGAAATGTGATTCTTTTTTGATAATACTTATTCAAATGTTCTACATTCCACGACCTTTTTAGACGTTCTCATTCAGGTTTTCTAGCTAGTAGATTCCTGACCTTTTGATTGTGGTCTCTCGTGTTCGACTAGGTCTTCCTCAACACCCAATCGCCGACCTTGAATTCTTGAGACTCAACCTTCTTAATGTAGTATTAGGCCATCTTTTGTTGATAGGCAGCTATTCTGACGAAAACTCCATCCTTTCGCTTTTCGAGTAAGTCTAGTTCGACTCTTAGAGCTTCATCGTTGTCCTCCATCCTAAACTCCTTTATCTTGAACGTAGGCATTCCTAGTTCCACTAGAAGCATTTCCTCAGACCCATAGTCCAATGCGAATTTTGTCTTTCTAGTCAGAGTCCTCTTTGTGGTAAGTTATGCCCAAAGGATGCTCGAAAGCTTAGAAACCTAGAGCCCTTTGGCTGCATCAAGTTTCCTCTTAATTGATTCCAAAATAGTTCGGTTGGTGATTTTTGCTTGTTCATTGGCTTGGGGTGACCCGACGAAGAAAAGTGGTGATTGACGCCCAGTTCGATGCAAGGTTGCTTGACCTTCTTGCCTTCAAACTGAGTTTTATTGTCATTGATCGGGACTTTCGGTATTTCGAATCTACTGATGATAGAATTCCAAAGAAAATTCTTGATCTGATTCTCTCCTATTTTGGAGAGAGGCTCTACCTCTACCCATTTGGTAAAGTAGTCGACCGCCACAAGGAGGAACATCTTTCTTTCAGTGATGGGGAACAAGCCTACAATTTCCATCCCCTACTGAGCGAAGGGCCACGAGTTGGTCATTGGAATCAGGTTTTGTGCGGGCATATGTGTGCACGGGGCGTATCTCTGACACATATCCCACTTTCGAACTGGGTATTTCATCTCTTATTGCATTTTCGGCCAATAATACCCCAGTGTGAGGACTTTATGAGTTAGTGTCCTTCCTCAAGGGTGGTTCTCGCAGATTCCATCATGGATTTCTATCAAGACATGTTTGTCATTTTGGGGGTCAAACATCTGAGCAGTGGGTCGGTCGTTGATCTCCTATACAACCTGTAGTTGAGGAGCGTGAACCATACCACTTTGTTTTTCAGCTTGCGGGCCTCTAGCTTATCTGCTGGGAGGACTACATTTTTTATGTAGTTGATTAGGGGGTCCTTCAGATGATTTCCATATTCATGGAGAGGGTTTTGTGGCCTATAGTGCCCACTTCACTTGGAACTCTATGAATGTGTCGGAGTCATTCTGTGGGACGAGGCCTTTTTAGCCAGGTCGTCAGCTTCCTGATTTATCTGCCCTGGAGCAGCGGCGGAGTAGTATTCTCTTGAGCCCTATTTTGTCGTTGATTGTTTCCCGCAATAGGCCATCATTAGGGGTTTTTTAACATCGTATTTATCATTCACCTGATTGACCACTAGTTGGGAGTCGCTGAACACCGTGATTTCTTCTACTCTGATTCCTCTGGCTAGCTTTAGCTCTGCTAGGAGGGTTTCATACTTCGCTTCAATGTTTGAAGCACGAAAGTTGAATTTGATAGTGTTATTGAGGGTGACCCCTTCAGGAGTGTAAAGGACGATCTCCGCTCCACAACCCTTTATGTTGGATGACTCATCGCATCACATGATCCATCCCTATGGAGGTGGCTTAGGTTCTCATCTCCTTGCTAGTATTTCAGTCCCAATTCTTCTGTCCTAGTGAACTCGACTATGAAGTTTTCCAGTGTTTGCACCTTGATGGTTGTTCTCAGAACGTAGTGGATGCCAAAGTGTCCTAGCTCCACTGACAATTTGACCATTCTTTCTGATAACTCTGGCTTTTGCAATATCGACCGGAGTGGGTACTCAGTCATGATTGTTATTGAGTGAGCTTGGAAGTAGGGTCAAAGTTTTATGGAGGAAGTCACCATCATTAAAGCCAAAATTTCCATATCAGGGTAGTTAGCCTCCGCCCCATTGAACGTTTTGTTGTTGTAGTAGATGATCTTATGTTTCACTTTCTCTTCTCGAACCAGAGCTGGGCTAACAGCATGTTCAGAGACTGAAACGTATACGTAGAGTGTCTCAACCGAAGTAGGTTTTGAGAGCGACTTCGTACTTCCCATGTAAGCCTTTAGATCTTGGAAGGCTCGTTCACACTGCTCTCCCCATTGGACTTTATTTCCCTTTAGGATTTAAAAAAAAAAAAAGACATTGTCTCAAGATTTGGAGATGAACCTGTTTAGGGTTGCCACCCACTCAGTCAAGCTCTGAACTTCTATAATGTTTGTGGGTGGTCTCATGTCGAAAAGAGTATGAATATGCTTTGGATTAGCCTCTATCCCCCTTCGGCTGACTATGTAACTCAAGAATTTCACTGATTAAACCCTAAAAGCGCATTTATGTGGGTTGGGCTTCATTCTGTACTTTCTGAATTGGGAGAACGCTTTATGGAGATCTGCCAGGTGATCGAGACTGTGGAGGCTTTTTACTAGCGTGTCATCGATGTAAATGGTCTTTCCAATTTGTCCTTTGAACATTCGGTTCATCAGATGCTGGTACGTTGCCCCCGCTAGCAGTATGTGCGTAGGCTGTGTCTGAATGCCGCGTTCACGATCTGGTCTATCCGGGCCAGTAAAAAGTTGTCTTTAGGGGTGAGCACAGTCGGGAACGGCCCGGGATAGGCTTATCCCAGTCCCATTCCCGATTCAGGATTTGAGTTTTTTTTTTTTTTTGCAAGACCGGTGACGAACCGGTTTGAACTGGGATGACCCGGGACTGAACCATGCCATTTTGTTTGAGCAGGGCCCAATCCAAGTCCATTGGCTAATTCAATTTGGTTAAGTCCAACTCAAATTTCAAATCAACTTTTTATTAAAACCCTTCAAAATAACTTTTGAATAAAATGAATGAATGTTGTTTATGTAACAGACCAACCAACCAAATAAGAATGAATGAATATAATGCATATAATGACTTAATATCGAGAAAACATTCTACATATGCTAAAAGTTCAAATGCAGTTGGCGATTACAATTGTTACTTGTGCATGTATAAAACAATGGGAATTGCCTTCAACATCAATTGGACCTCGTAGCTCTTATGTTTTCTTTGTGGACAAGAAGCACACAGAAGAGTGTGATTCGTGATCCCACTGTTATTTACCAAAAATGAATTTATATCACCCTTTATACAAAATATACAAATAGACTAACAAAAGGGGAATAATCTAAGTGTAATCAGATGTGGTTACAACATAATTAAGCTGAAAACAAGTCATTGATGGCAGCCAAACCCAAAGTGTTTTCGGCCTCCAAGATGTTTTTGACAATCTTAGAGACCCCATCAAGCCTCTTCATAGAAACGTAAACAAGACAAGTAACTTGAAAGCTGAATGTGTTTGAAAGTTAAATCAAACACACAAATGAAAGTTGAATGTTTCAATCAACACATGACAAAAAACTTGAAGATACCTTGTGGGTCAGGTCTTATACAAATTGGAGAGGTGGGTGCGGTTTGGATGTTAACAGGATATTGGATTAACTTGAAGATACCTTCAAATTGAGTGATCTGTGACTACCCTTGCAACCCCATAATTCCCATCCCTTCCCAAACTTGGATATTTTAACACTGATAGAAAACTAATGTCATAAGAAGAAGAGGAGGAAGCAAAAGAAAAAGAAGACCCACTGAAAAGAGGAGGAGAGGAGTTATGAAGTTGGGTTTTTCTTTTAGTTACTTTACTATGGGCTTGAAGTCGGCACACTATAGTAACCGGAACGGTCCGGGATGAATAGGGACTACATTTTTAGAAATGGCCCTGTCCCAATTCCAACTTGTCCGGGACCGAGACCGGTATGAAAATAGTGAACTTTTTTGGCATGGTTTGAAACGGTTCGAAACCATACCGGTCCGGATCGGGATGTGATTGATTGGGATTATTACCTACCCGTATTTGTCTTCTATGCAAGCCTTGTTAAGGTCAGTGTAATCCATGCAGACACTCCACTTCCATTTTTCTTTCTCACTAGGACCGTGTTTGCCAGCTATTCTGGATAGCGAGACTCCATTGTCATGTCGACGTATAGAAGTCTTTGCACCTCTTCATTACTGGCCTAGTTGCTCTCAGGCACCACCGACCTTCTTTTCTGCCAGACTGGCTTCAAGTCAAGATTGACTGTCAGTCGGTGCATGATTATCATTGTCCAGGAGAAGATGTCCTAGTTTTCTTTTAAGAGCGCAACTAACGGATCTACTAGTGCTCTGTTGATATTATAACCTATCTGGACTGATTTTGTGTTAGCTGGGTTATCCAAGTATAATGTGACGACTTCTTCTTTCTGCTACCCAGCGTTCGGCTTCCCCTCAGGCTAGATGGAGGTTCATCGTCTGAAGGTGGAGGCAGGTCCTCTCTATCTGGATTTAGGGTTTCCTCATCCAAATCCTGTTGCTCGGGCCTCTGTACTCCGTTATCCGGTCTCCGGTTGCCTGGTTGTAGCGTAGTGACATTTCAGAGCGATAGTTTGGTCTCTTCTTATCATCCCTACTTCGCCATTAGAGAGGTATTTGAGGCAATGGTATTGTGTGGAGACGACTGCCTCTATGTGGTGTAACCAAGGTCAACCCAAGATTACGTTGTATTCGAAGTGGGCGTCTACGACCGAGAACTCTGTCGGTAGGTCTGGCTGCCTTGCACCACCGTCAACGTGATTTTACCGATCTGGTAGCAACCTTTTCCATTGAAGTCGAACATGGTTTGATTTAAGGGTGTCAGCTCTCATTCTGGTAGTTGCATTTTCAGGAATGCATCTAGGAATAGTATGTTGACGGAGCTGCCTGTATCCACCAGTGATCTTCTCACTTCCCAATTTGCTATCCCTACTAAGATGACTAGGGCATCGTTGTGTGGAAAGCGGACACCATTCATGTCTCATTTTGTGAACGTCAAGCTTGGGGATTTTTTTTTCCTTTCGTACATGTTGTATGAGGTGGTATCGATAGTGCGATTTAACTCGCAGTTCCCATACATATTTCTTTAGTAAATGATGACGTGTCTCCTCTTTTGTCCCGTGAAGGACACATACCATGTCAGGAGTCATGTCTCCTGCTTGTTGTGTCGTTCCTTCGCCCTGTGGATGCATGTCCCCTAAGTCAATGAACTCCTTCAGTCATCCTATCTGGATCCAATACTGGATCTCATTTCTGAGATTTCTGTAGTCTTTGGTGTCGTGGCCTATCTCCTTGTGATAAGAACAATGCGTATTCTTATCACGCTTTGAAGGATCTCATTTGAGTTTTGATGGCCTCTTAATGTCTGCCCATTTTTCCATGACGGACAAAATGTCGGGCAGACTGGATTTGAGTGGGACGTAGTAGGGGGTACCTGGAGCCGTTGGGCTTGAACAACTCTTCTTTGTTGAGCTTGCTCTAGTTCTTGCCCCATTTTCCCTTGGAACTATCCCCCTTTTCATCCCTGTCATTGGCTCTGGAAAAGTGTTTTGGCTTGCTTTCCACTTTTTAGTGCCCAACATTTCTTCCAGGGTGATGTATTTCTAGGCGCTCCTTAGTAGTCCCGCCATATCTGTTGGGGAATCCAAGGTGAGGTAGTTGTAAAATTGATCTC
Organism: Berberis vulgaris; assembly: GCA_963556465.1. Classification (NCBI taxonomy): domain Eukaryota; kingdom Viridiplantae; phylum Streptophyta; class Magnoliopsida; order Ranunculales; family Berberidaceae; genus Berberis; species Berberis vulgaris. The sequence continues at coordinate 26,117,167 of OY747137.1, read as the reverse complement.
CTCGGAGGCCGGAGGGAAAACAGTGACTGGTCGTCACTGCAAACGTTGATCAAGGTAAGATCGTTATTGAAATGAGTGACATACTCCATAAGGGTCTCACCATGCTTTTGCTTGAGGCTTAATAGATAGTGGGGCCATTTCCTGATCTGTTGGCTCATGATGAACCTGGTGATGAATGCCTTCGTTAGGACCTGGAATAACTCGATAGATCTGGCTGGAGGTTGTGGAACCAGGTCTGCCTACCTTCTTCAGGTCGGTGGCAAAATTTGTGCATAGGATGGCTTCTGAACTTTCTTTAAGTGCCATCACGTGGTTGTAACAACGCAAATAATCTAATGGATCTGATGTTCCTTCTTAGAACTCGAGTTTCGGTGGGGCGAACTTCTTCAAAAGAGAGGCACTCATGATCTCCTCCGAGAATGGAAGGAAAATGAGATCATACAGGACATCAAGGTCGGACGCCCCTAGTCGAAGCAGGTTCTCGATCATGGTCATGTTTGTCCTCGAGGTATGGTCCCCATGATCCTTTCCTCATCCTGGGCCTCCTTCATAGCAAGCTATTTGTTTCACTGCGCGGAGAGGGGGTGGGAGGTTTTGCCATCCTGAGCGTTCTCTTGGATTTAAGACCTTTTCGGATCTTGGTTGGCCTCATATCGCTGTTGTCAATCTCGAGTCATCCTTGCTGCCACCCTTGTTAAGTGATCTAGCTGGAGCAGGATCAGACTCATGTTGAGGGCAACCACGGTCGCCTTCATGGCAGGACCGTCTTGATTGTTCAGCCTCCTTGATCGGATCGATTCGGCCTTGTGGCTGGGCTTCACCAGCTGGAGCTTTGTCTATCTCGGAATCATCGTTGAATGCTCGAGATCTGGTATTGGTAACTATTTCTTGATGTTTTGCTTAGCTAGAAAGAACCTTGTATGTTGGTTTCAGGGAAAACTTATCGTGTCCCCTCGGGCGACACCAAACTGATGTGTTTAGATCTATCCTCGCTGATCTCGAACCTACAAAAATGAGCAGCAGGTAAGCTAGTAACCACCGTTGTGGTGGTCGAAGGCACTCCAATGCTTAAGTCAAATATTGATGCAACGGATAGTGAAAACTGTATGCAAATTACAAAGAGTATGCGTACCTTTCTTCTTCCTTACACCATCTATTATAGCGAGTGTTTCCTCCCAATTGTCACTGCCATCGAGGGCGTGATGGTGAGAAGAGATCTTGCATAAGATCGACGCATGTGCATGACTGAGTCTCTTCGGCACTTAGTTCTGTTTAGGACCCAATGCTTGATTAGGCTAACAGTTGATTTCGTACAAGTTGATCTCGAGCCTGTTACAACTCTGAAATTTGTGTTTGGGCCTTATTGTCCTGGGCCAAGCCCTAAGATCCGTGCCTCTTGGGCTGACGAGTCTTGGGCTTGGGCACATGACTTAAGGGATGAACAACAATTTGCGCATGAGTCCGCTTGGGACTACGCTGAAGCCTTTTCGTACTAGGGTCAACCTATGCCACATGTACGGTTGTGATCGAGTGACTGTTTGATGTCTCATCAACAACTTCTCTTTATTTGGGGTTTGGGAGTTACTTTTTCATGCTCTTTATATGGATTGTTTGGAGGGAAATGAACAAATTAATTTTTAGAAACATACACAAGCCTGTAAATTAGCTTTGGATAAACATTAAAGTCACATTATGGTTATAGGGGTGTAATTGGTACAAGGTTAGATATATCAAATTTTCTAATTGCATGTTCAGATATATCAAATTTTCTAATTGCATGTTTTGTTGGGAGTCTCTTATAATTAACAACAATACTTGATGTATATGTTTGTTTGTATTTCTCAGTTTTTTTTTGAAGTTGCTATGTGTACTCGACTATTTAGCTCAGTTGCACCAACATTGTGAAATATTTTGACTTTGCACCAACTTAAAATATGTATTACCGACTTGCCATTTTTTATTTATTTATAAACTATTTGGTGAATTTCTAGATGTAACCATAAGCTATAAAGTAAAGTTCAATGACACATTCGTTGAATTTCAAATTTTTATACAAACATTAAAGAGACTCTAAGCATCATCATAAACACTTACTATGAAAATAACTAACTTAACAATTTTATAAACGAGATTATATATCAAAATAACACTAAGGTAGTGTTTGTTTATTTAAGCACTTAGAAGAGTTAGAAGTTTTGAACAAGCTTATGAATGAACTTTTGTTTTGCTTCTAAATGAGTTGCTGATTAGAAGCTGCAAAATAAAAATGTGTTTGTTTTTAGGTGCTGACTTGATTTTTTTTAATTATATTTTTCTCACCACCACAACTCCCACCGCCCACCACAAACCACCAACATTAAACCATTTTTCCACTTGTTTTCTCTCATCTAAATGTCATTGAGATCCCTTTCCAACACTACCAGAAACCACCATATGTCATTCTCCATTCCTCATACAATCTTTAATAGCGAGGAAAAGAAAGTGAAAGAGGAATATGAGGAAGAGGGGGAGGGGAGGCCAAGGAGGGTAGTGGCAATTGAGGCGACATTGCTCGCATAGGAGGTGAAGAAAAAAAAGGATGGTTGATAAATGAGAGGGGTAGCAACAATCATTACAAAATTATCGTGAAATTATTATTTAAATGAATTCTCATTAAGCACTCAATGCTAAGTGATCAACAACCCCATGGTGCCTACTCCAATCATAACATCAACCTTATCAGAACTAAAAACAAACACTCTTTTTAAAGTGCCTCACTTCTTATTAAGACTTCTAAGTCTGTGCAGATAAAAAAAAACACCATCTTAATATATATCATAACCACTTATTTTTCCACACATTCTCACGAGGTTAGAGTATTTAACCCTACATATTCACCTAGAAACTTTGTTAGTTTCTTATATTACTAGCAAAACCAACCATTATTGATTGTAATATAATAGTATAAACTATTTAAAATTTGATTTTTAAGGGCTTTAGTGTGAATCTTATAAACCCACCATATGGTACAAACACATAGTGTGGGAACCCTCTTTTCTTTGTGCATCTAATTTAAAACGCAAAACAATACAATTAATGTGTTCATCAAACATAATGGAGCTTACAAAACCAACATGTATTGAAAATAAATTAAAAAATGTAAGCAAGTACATGAATTTCAAAATTGTTTGCAACTATTATATCATATTTTGAAAATTGCATTTAAAAAAAAAATCCTACACAAAAAATTGCAATAGAAAATTAGGAATCCTTCATATTCTTTAATCAGCAATGTGGATAATCTAGTTTGATTTAGGGTTACACCAAACAATTTTTATAAGCTATATCTATAAACCAAAGTTGGTACATCGAAGCAAATAGTCAGGTACATGTAGCAACTCCTTTTTTTTTTCCCACTGAGATCCAACTTTTCCTTTTTTATATTACAATGCAATACTCAATTGGTATTTGTCAACTCCAAATGACTGGACACATCTGATGGGAGTTTCGATTGCATCCCTCAACTTCTCTCTCACAACCCAGTGGAAAACTTATCAATGTTGGAATACCTAAATTCGTTTGGCTTGCTTATGGAGTTTTGAAGGGTTTAGAGAGTTGGTCATTAGGCTTGCTTCCACATGATAAATCCGAGCTCATGGACAACCCAATTGTCTCACAAGTTGGTAAACCCTAATTTATTTAGACCTCGTGGTCGTGGGGGTGTAGTTGAGAGAATGGAGTTGGTATAGTGTTTATTGATGACTTGGTGTAGCAGGGAGGGAATGGAGTTGGTGCATATAAAGCGATTATTTTTGTTTATTTTTTATTGATATTTTAATTTATTGGTTTAATTGTTAAGTTAACGTTATTCTCATTTGGTACCACTAGGTTATGAGTTCAAACCCAGTTTGTGACATCTTTATGGGTTATGGAATCCTATAATTACAAAGACAACTAGACTTAGAGTTTGCGTGACAAGCTTTTAACCTAAAGAGAAGAATGACTAGCAGCTGATACAAAACAGGCTCGCTCGCTCGCTCTTCTTCACTGTTCCTTCTTTAGTCCAAGTCCAAGAGATTTCAATTAAAAATCCAAAATTCCATTGCTTTCATTCAATCAAATACGTTTCCCCATATCCCCCATTAAAAACCCTTTTTTTTTTTTTTTGGCGGAAGAAAAAGACCTCCTTTTCTTCAAGTGTTCAATTCACATTCACACAGAGAAAGAGAGATTAAACAAAAATCCCTTGTTTACAAGCAACACAGCTGGTTTTAGGGGGGCTTGATTTTCAAACCAAACCAAACCGCGTGAGTGTTTTGTGTTTGTGGGGGAGTGGAGAGAGAGTGCAAGAGAGAGAGAGAAAAAGAAAAGTTGTGTTTGTGGGGGAGTGGAGAGAGAGTGCAAGATAGAGAAAGAAAAGATTCATAGGCAAAGGGTTTGCTGTTGTTCATTTTCGTGTTCTCCAGCTGCACCTCCTTCGTTCTGTTCCCTTTCAATCGATTGAGTTTTTGCTTAGATCAATCGCGGATTTGAGGCGATTCCGCGTCCCAATCGCCAGCGGTTTGGGAGCGGGACCGCACTCCCTTTTTCAACAATCAATCTCGGCAGCTTAAACTCACCCCTACGGAAGGAAGAAGACAACCATAAGCAACTGTACAACAAAATCCCCTCCTTCCTTGCCCCAGGGGCACCAAGAACTCCAAATCTACGGCAAAGCTCCCATTTGATTTGATCAATCCAGCTATTTAATAATGGTACGTTATTTATATCCCAGATTACTTCTTGCATAAATTGGCAGATCCGTGATTCTCGAGGGAATTTGTACTCTTCTTAGTTTCTGATGCATCGATCCGGGGGCATTAATCAATCAATCTTGCACTAATGCATTTTACCTCCGTTTTATTTTATAGTTTTTTTTTTTTAATTTTTTTTTTTTTTTTCTAGTTTCAATTACAAGTTCGTGAAATTACTTTAGTAACCAATTGGAGTAGACACACAAAGATTTTGAGAATTGAAGTTATCCATGTTGGATTCCTAGTTATTGTCATCAACTCATAAGGCTCTGTGTCATCATATGACTTGGTGTATGGTAGGATATCTTATTTGACTTATTGCCTTGCTCCGGTTTAGCTCAGCTCAGTGCACGTCTTTGTGTGTGTGACAAAACTTCTCGAATTTCGATAATTAATTGCCAAAGTGCATTCAGAGGAAGATGAAGAACTATAAGAAGGAAGAAGAATTATGATTATTCGTATAATTTTAATGAATCATTGATGTATCTGCTGAGGGCAGATTGGGAAAGTCCCTCAAACATTGTATTTTTTTGTGTCCTCAAATCATATTAATTCTGGTAGGATATCGTATTTGCACATACCTTAAAATTGTGAATATCTACGAGGTATTGAAGTTTACTGGTTTAAGTGTTTGTTTACTAGCAAGCACAAAAAGTTATGTGCTGTTTTCCTTGTGTAGAAGTTTCAATAGTTTTATCATCACAAAAAATTGCCCTCTTGTAAAATTTGAACTACTTCAACCTAATTATTTTGCTATATTATATGGTACTTCCAGAATGCAATGCATGCGTTCTGATATTTCTTCAGTAAAAATTGATTTCATGATAATTTTTTTGTAAATAGAAATTGTATGAGAGTCAAACTAATGGTGTGCATCATAAAAGTGATACAATGTTATTTAAAAGAGGCTATATTCAATGTAATGTAATTAGGTTCTGGGTTTTTTTTGTTCATTTCTTGGCAGCAGCAGTTTGTCATTCTACTTATATTTTCATTAATTCCAAGAACAATGTGGAGATTTTTATAGTGTGCATCATAAAAGTGATACAATGTTATTTAAAAGAGGCTATATTCAATGTAATGTAATTGGGCTCTGGGATTTTTTTGTTCATTTCTTGGCAGCAGCAGTTTGTCATTCTACTTATGTTTTCATTAATTCCAAGAACAATGTGGAGATTTTTCCAATATTTAATCGTTGATGAACATCAGTTGCAACATTGCAACTAGTTTAAGTGTTTATTTACTAGCATGCACATGATGCTGTCTACATCGTTATGTCAGTCAATTTTGTTTCTGCAGGCTGCTCCAGCCAAGGTAATGGTAGGCTCTCATGTTTGGGCAGAGGATCCTGAAGTCGCTTGGATAGATGGGGAAGTTCAGGAGGTCAACGGGGAAGAGATTAGGATTTTCTGCACGTCTGGAAAGATGGTGAGTGCTCTATACATGAAGCATTTTTTGAAAGTTATCCTTCAGTGTGTTAAGTCATTTTTATTAGTTGTTGACCGGTATTGCCACTTTTGTATTACTATCTTTCCATGATATAAAATTTTAACCTTTGAAAGATATTTGGAAAACTGATCATTCAACTGGCAAGTCATGTGTCCAGAATGTCCAAAATGTATAGACGCAAATTTTATGGAGAAGTGAATTGTCCTTGTTATTACTCTCTAATTTATATCAGTAACTGGCAATTCAGCCTTGAAAGCCTCTCCCATTAAGCTGTTTATTTGCGTAGCATATCCTTATGTTGTTCTGACAGTAATTAAGATCCAAGGATTGAAATGTTTCTATGGATTAATGAAATTGATTCCCTTGCTTTGTAGATTGTTGCTAATGCATCCAGTGTCTACCCCAAAGATCCTGAAGCGCCCCAATGTGGAGTGGATGACATGACCAAGCTGGCATATTTGCATGAACCTGGGGTGCTACAGAATTTGAGATCTAGATATGATATAAATGAAATTTATGTAAGTATTTTTTTGAAATCTCTGTTTAACGTTTCTATCCTAAATGAATGTGGCTTCACAAAGCATCCTAATGATGCATATTTTGCATTCTGCTTGTTTCCAAGGCTTACTTTTGTAATCCGTTTTCTGCGAAATTGAATTTATTTAATGCATCTTTATGTTTTTTTCAGACTTATACAGGAAGTATACTCATTGCCGTGAATCCTTTTAGACGACTACCTCATCTTTATGATAAATTCATGATGGAACAATATAAAGGGGCAGCCCTTGGTGAGCTGAGCCCGCACCCTTTTGCTGTTGCAGATGCTGCATATAGGTAGAGAGATGCTCTTACTATCAATTAAAGCGTTTCATGTATAACTCGCATAAAATAATGTCGTGGTACTTCTTATTGATAATATTGCTTCTTGGTGCAGGGTAATGATCAATGAAGGTATAAGCCAGTCGATTCTTGTCAGTGGAGAAAGTGGAGCAGGTAAGACTGAAAGTACTAAAATGCTTATGCGTTATCTTGCTTACATGGGAGGGAGAGCTGTCTCTGAAGGACGGACAGTGGAACAACAAGTTCTCGAGGTAACGAAGCTAAATACATTGTAATAATATGGATGATGTATTATAGAACTTAGGCTGAATGTAACTTGGGATCTCTACTATTCTCCAAATAGTATTTTAAACCGATTAGTAGTTATATTGATTTCTCCTTCCTCTTTTTTTTTTTTTTTTTTTTTTTTTTTTTTGTTTCTTTTTCTTGCCATAGTCCAATCCTGTTCTAGAAGCATTTGGTAATGCAAAGACGGTCAGAAACAACAATTCTAGGTGAGGAAATTTAATTTTTCAAATGCTCTGCTGGTATATATATAATTTCACTAGTGTTTAGTGTCATGAGTTCTGATCTAGATTGCCTGTAACAAAACAGTCGCTTTGGGAAGTTTGTGGAAATTCAGTTTGACAAGAGAGGGAGGATTTCAGGAGCTGCAATCAGAACTTACTTGCTAGAGCGATCTCGTGTTTGCCAAGTGTCAGATCCAGAGAGAAATTACCACTGTTTCTACATGCTTTGTGCTGCTACCAAAGAGGTGATGGTTTTTAAGGTTTCTCTTTAGAGAATTTCCTGAAGGGAAAGATAGAAAAATCAAATGATCAATTACTCGGTTTCTAACTGCTACTATTTATTGGTCTATTTTTAATATTGCAATCATTATACATTTTATATGCTGATGGCACATGAACGTAATTTATTACAATTTTGTTCTCAAATTGAGAATCTTTGTATCACATTGAAAACCCAAAAGATGGGGAAAATGTAGCAGGATTTAGCCTTAACTTGATGTGTTGCAGACAAACTCTTCGAAAAACTTTTTGTATTTGTGTCTGACACGTATCCGACACCGACACTTGCTCGACACGTCTCCGACATTTGGTCAATGTGTCGGCAGGTGTCAAACACATAATTAATGTGGTCAACGTGTCGGACACGACTCCGAGACACCAAGAACTTGGTTAGGACACAATCAAGACTCAAAAATCATTTTTCTTCTAGTTTTTACTTTTAGATGTTTGCAAATAACCACTTAATTTAATGGTTGTTGATCCATCTGAAGTAAATGACTCTTTCAATTGCGATTCAAGCCAGTTAGGGCAAAAAGACACTAAAGCATAGACTTAAATCATTGCTTGTTCTTTTCTCATTTGCTTCTCTCCTCTACTTCTTCTCTGTTATACTTTTTCTCTACTTATAATTTTTTTCTTGCAATTATTATATTATGACTTATTAAAAAAATAGTATGATGTGTCGACGTGTCCCCGAGTCCTAGTTTTGTGGATATTGTCAAGTTGGCATATCGTAACCGTGTCCGAAACGATGCGTATGTCTGTGTCCATGCATTCTTGGTTGTGGGTTGTTAAGGTAATGTTAGTGTCACATATGCACGCGTTTCTTGTAAAATTGATGTTTAATAAATTGTATTATTTATGGCAGTACACCATTCAATATTCCAACTTTTGCAATCACATTGAGTACCATTCAATATTCCAACTTTTGCAATCACATTGAGCTAAAAAATGTTTCAGTTACTATAGTAACACCCCCTTGTCATTATAAAGCTATTGTAAACAATACCATTTTCCAGTATAATTGTCTAGAGGTTTATTAGGCTCATGGAATTATATTCATTGACCAATTAGGCTCATAAATGATATTCGTTGATCAATTAGGCTCATGCATTGATATTCATTGACCTATATGAAATTTTGTATCATAAAAAATAGTTTTTGTCTGCATCAAGATTTAAGGTTTTTGTTGGACTAGGTCATCTTTTGGTAGAGAAAATGCAGTTGACACCTTTTTTTACTAAATTATTTTATTTTCAAATGAAATATTTAAAATTTATGGACCAAACAAAAGAAAGTTAAAAAACAGGGGTTCAATAAAAATCTGAATTGGAAAGTTGTTAAAATTGACCCTTGTAAGTCACATTGCGCCAAACCCGAAGATCAGAAAAATTGAAACTTTGTAGACTTGACCTGTATTCTTTCTTCCAAGCCATCTTACGTAACGGCTTAGAGTATATGTAAATCAAGTAATATAAGTGAAGAAGAAGAATAACAGAAACACACAAACTGAGATATATTCCTATCTTTGCTAATAGTATTAAAATAAGAAAGATTATAAAGCTTTTCTCTCATGGACAATCTCTCAAAGAAAGATGATCCTTTCTAGACTACTAACTGCAATGTAGGTTTCTAGCTCGCTTACATAAGCTCTGTTCTTCAACAACATATAAGGAGCAACTGCTCTTCCTATTTTCAGAAGGAGCAACACTCAAGGAATATGGTGAACCTTTTCGGTTGTTGGCCTTGAAACACATGAGAGAGCTCACATTCGTCAAAAGGCACCCAAGTGCAATATACAAACCCAAAATCACTAAGCTCCTAAGAGGAAAGATATTCCTGTGTTTATTCCCGTAGAATGGTATAAGGAGTTAGACACCAAAAGAACTACCATGTGAAAATGCTTGACGATGTAAAGCATCAAGAATGGACTCTGGAAGGGTCCATGGCTTCAACTTCTTTCGAAATTGCTACCCAAGTTTGGTTAGCCATGTTGCATACCAATCGAATCCAAATAAAGCCAATCCCCTACTAGCCAAAATGTCTTGAGAGTAGGAAGGCAATCCCGAACCATCTTCAAAGAAGTGATTTTAGTGGGTACGACTGGAGGAGCTTCTTCTATATAATAATCTGCAATCGAACATCACACATAATCCTTAATGGAGAATTCTCATACAACTTCCCATACAAATTCGTAACCGTTAATTCCATGCTTCGACAAGCTGTAATTCCATTAATCTTCGGTATCACAAAGTTCAACAAATTCAACAACTCCCACCCTTGCTTCTCCTTTTCATTGAAAGGTCTTCTCAAGTGAAAATCCGGTTCACCCTTCCATCAATCCAGCAAAGAATTTGTATACCAGCCCCGCTTTCATTGAAGCTCACCCCCGATAGGAGCAGTAATATCATGGTTTAAAAATGCATAATCAGGTACTAAGGTGGTAACCTTTGTTGAGGTATGTGAGTAGCTGAATAGGAGGATCAAAGTTACTACCTATGGATCATTACAAACTTGTTATGGTGCCACCTTTTTCCATTTCCATTTGAAATAGCATGGTGACAGATTAGTAGCCTAATTGGCACACCCACCTGAAGACTACGTAGTTATTGCAATCTTTGTGTCACGATACACTTAAAAGCTAATTTCGACTTCTTCAACACCGTAATTGTCAATTTCTTTAAAAAAAAAAACCGTAACTGTCAATTTGTACTTGACCTAAATTCTAATTTTCATTACAAAAGTTTCACAACCTAATATCTAGGCTCTTCATAATACAGTTTTAGATTTGGAGCATTAGTCCACTCACAGCAACTTGCTGCATATTATACTACTTTTCTTCCGAGTCTAGTTTCCATATTTCTTACTTACAATCTCAAGTATCATCAAACTTGACATGCATTTATTTTCTTAATGTCTTGATTTTATTTTTGGTTGTCAGGATGTTGAGAAGTACAAATTGGGGAATCCAAGAATGTTCCATTATCTGAATCAGTCAAACTGTTATGAGTTGGATGGAGTTGATGATTCCGAGGAATATCTTGCAACTAGAAAGGCTATGGATGTTGTTGGAATAACTTCAGATGAGCAGGTACTGCTCCTGGGAGTTTTAGTAGTGGAGAGAGTGGTTCTTGAAAATATTTGTTTTGACTTTTCCTTTCATTTTCAGGATGCTATTTTCCGTATTGTGGCTGCAATTCTCCATCTAGGAAACATTGAATTTGCCAAAGGAGAGGAGATGGATTCTTCTGTACCAAAAGATGATAAGTCTTGGTTCCATTTAAGAACTGCTGCTGAGCTTTTCATGTATTGCTCACTTTTGTCAATTAGGTTATTTATATTATACATAAATGTGGACTTGAAGTCAATTCCTGATGCCCAATTTTCATCTAGGTGTGACGAGAAAGCTCTTGAAGACTCTCTCTGCAAACGTGTGATTGTAACTCGTGACGAAACTATTACTAAATCGCTTGATCCAAACTCTGCAGCCGTGAGTAGAGATGCTTTAGCAAAAGTTGTTTATTCAAGGTTGTTTGACTGGTAAGTTCAAGTCTAACCTAGTACACCTTTTTATGGGAGATTGTATGCTATGCTATTCTTAGTTCAATACTTGAGACAATGATCTTGCACATTTATTTGGTTATCAGGATTGTGGATAGGATCAACAACTCAATTGGTCAAGATCCGGATTCAAAGACATTGATTGGGGTGCTTGATATTTATGGATTTGAGAGCTTCAAGACAAACAGGTGCTTAATTGGTATGCTTTTTTTTTTGTCATTCTCATCGGTTGCTTACCCTGCAGCACAATTCATGAGAAGTGTTCACCCTTTAATATTAGGGGTCACCTTCTAAGTGACCTGAGCATGTTTTACTCGCAACACCTTCGTTTTCGATTTGTTCCTGAGACATCTCAGCCAGAAAAGGCCACTTGTGCACAAAAGTGTTCCCAAGGAAGATGGTCGGAAATAGCAAAAAAGTGAAACATAAGCGTACGTGAAATTTTCTGTATGGAGAGATTGAAGAGACGAAAATTTATTAAATGAGATGACATGAGAGATACATAAAACCTATCTTCAATTATCATTACCGCCATTTCCATCACCATCTCTGTTTGTTCTATTTCTTTTAATGCAAGATGATCTTCCCCATCATCAATTCTATCATTGGTGCTTTGAATTGGCATGATTTGGTATTTCCCATGGCCGAATGAAATCCTAACTTCTATTTTATTATTCCATTCTCTGAACAAAGAGTATGCTTCCAACTTCACTCATTAATACATTAAATGAAGTGTCTGCCTCCCATGTTACTTGCTATCACATTCAACAAGGAGTCTTTCTCCCTCTGCACTTTCGGTGAAGAGTTATGCATCATTGAAATTAGTCCATTAATTTTTTGTGACCTCTTGATTATGAGTTTTTGTTTAGAAAGGCTTCTGTTTATGTCACAAGTTTTACAGGCATTCATTCAGTCATGCACTTAGTTTATTCAGATTTTCCTTTTGCTGTTGAATAAGTTTTTTTCATCAGGAAACATGAAAGACACTATTAATGGTGATGAAATCGGTTAACCACGACCACAATTAATGATTGATAGTTTCACTAATAGTACACATGGAAAACAAATTAAGAACGTGTTATGCAAAATGTACTCGAATAAAATTTGTATCCCTTAATGAGATGTCTTGAGCAAGAGTTCTTCCATGTAGCGTGAGCCAGACAAAGAAAAACATCTGAGGTGAGACATTCTTACTCCAAGCACTGTTGCTGTTTCATATCCACTGATGATATTGTAGAAAGATTTTGAAGAAAATCCTTGCCCTTTCCTTTGTCAAACCCAATTGTCACTAACCCCTTGGGGATGACTTAGCTGAATGCTATTCAGGGGCATCAGCTAGTTGCTCCATCTCCTACTCCCCTATTTCTTTTCTTAGATGCTATTGAGGAAGTCAGCTATCAAATAATTATTCAATTTATATCTGAAAATAATAATTGTGTCTCACCCTTGTACAAAAGGCTTATGCCTAATGTCATGTCCATTTCTTACTCACACAACATCCTCGTCTGAAAACCCCCAAATCTAACTGTTCACCCTTCTTCCCAATTGATCCCCCTTTTGACACCTTCAAACTCTGTTCACACTGATCGATCTCTCTTCACTCACTCACCTTTCCTGCAGCAATCATGAAAGCAAGAGAAAAAGAAAGAAAGAAACAGACATTCTCTTCCCTTATCCCACCTCCGTTAATGGCTTCCACAAAGCTTTTTCTCCTCTTATTGCTTTTCTCACTCCTCTCTCCATTTGATCCTCCACCAAGTTGAACCAATCTCTGACCAATTTGATTTCATGATCTCTGCCCTTCACCAACGCAATTACCGCCTCCGATTTCCTCCTCTCTTCCAAAACCTGATTCACTGGATGTATTGTTCTGATTGGTCAAAATACCCCAGAGCAAATACTTAATAACAACTTAACATTGGTTCTGGGCTGTGGGCAATAGAGTAGGATTTTGTCTAGCTGGCCCACTAAAGAGCATGATTTTTTGTTTTCCTATTTAATTTTTGTTTTACTATTTTTATAAAAGAATGTTTGTTTTAATACTCAAAACTGTCAGACCTTGTTTGAAAGTACATAGTTCAGATCTTGAGTTTATTACGCTTGCTGGTTCTCAAAGTTTGACAATGATTATGCTTATTCTCCGTTTCTGAAAAACTGAATGTTGTTTGTGTAGCTTTGAGCAATTCTGCATCAATCTCACAAATGAGAAACTGCAGCAACATTTCAATCAGGTATCTATGTCAAACCCTGTCCATGTTTGTGAAGTTCCAGAAAAGGAAACATTTTAATTGGAATATGATGCACTATTATTTTTGCTGGACAGCATGTTTTCAAATTAGAACAAGAGGAGTATACGAAAGAAGAAATTGACTGGAGTTACATAGAGTTCATTGATAATCAAGATGTGCTTGATCTCATTGAAAAGGTGCGCCGGCTACTGTAGTTGTCTTATATTTTGTTCAATAATTTCACATCTATACTTTGTTCTTTCACATGTACCTTTTGTACGCTGTTATTATGATGTATGTGTTAAACAACCATTTGAATTCATTAAATTCTATAACCCTTTTGTGCATTTGGTCTTGATAAAAACAGAGGTAGATATTGGTTCATGCTGTAAAATATATGTATTTTCCTACAATATCCGAGGTGGAAAAACTGCATGTATTAGATGTTTCTACTTCTACAATGCGTTGGAGCAAGGGAGCGCCAGTCTGCCAGAATACTCAAGACTGTTTCTAATACCTTCTGGGGATAAGGAGGCCGGGTTTATTCCTCATCCATCCCAATCGCCCATTCCCATTCCAACCTTCATACTTGACCCGTTACCAGCCTGAGCGCCTCCGTGAAATTCCTGACCCCTGTTCCCACTTCCTATCTCCGCAAAAATTTCTAAATAAAGAAAATACAGGGAAGGTCATTAAAATACTGCTGTCAAAGAATGCCATGAGGTATGTTTGGGTCTCCATTCGAGTCAGCATTTTCTCTTGGGATCTTGATTCACACACATTGAGATTGAACTGGTCTAATGTACGCTGTTTTTTACCATCTGGAAAAAAAGGACATTGTTTTAGTCACAATTTTGTGCAATTGTATTTGTATTTGTCCCAACGTAATGTAATGTGGGTGTTGGTTGCAAGTGTTCCTGGACTAACTTTTAACCTGTCCTATTTGTTTGATGAAAGTTACGTTAAAAGATGTAGAAATAAATTATTTTTTTTTCAATAAGAAGGCCCTGTTGTTCAAATAATGGTAGCAAATGATAAGAGCGCACAAAAATAATAACCTCTCTCATGAATGAATCGTTGTTATTGTCCATTGGATCAAATTTTGGTTCTAGTTTTCTAAAAGTGGTGATTAAAAATATCTATGTAGTTAAATCGGAAAGCGGTCCAGGACCGAATTATGATTAAGCGGGATTAATCGGATTTAATCGGTCTACTTTAAATATTAATTATATAGTTTAATTTTTACTCTGAATTTAACTTTGTAGATACCTGGACTTGTTTAGGAACAACCAACACAACACAAGTTACAAGTGATAGCAAGTTAGCACTTAGCAACAGTAAATAGCAATATGTAAACTCTAAAACTAACATTCAATCATTCATAAATGAACCGATTAATCAGTAAAAATAATTTGCATTCAATTATTCATAAATAAACTGATATAATATCAGTAAAAATAAGTTATAGCGATAAATCGGCGAGTTGGCTAGGCCGATTAGTAAGTGATTCGCCGATTTTCTAAGTCCGCTATACCCCAACCGATTTTATCCAATTCGGTTCGGTCAAACTCCGAATTACAATTAATCGGCAATTTTTTGCCGCATTAATAACATAGAAAAAGATTGATACATATTACAAGCAAGTGCTAGGGTATTCAAGGTTAGAAATGGATATCACGGAAAATGTTTCTCAGCTGCATCTATTTTATTTATTTATTTACTTATTTGTTATTACATAATTCATTCCTAAAGTGTGATTTATTTCTGTTTCTGGCCATATGGGAACAGTAGTTGTACTTTCATCATAGATTCCACTCAGTGATGAGTGGTGACCAATAGGAATGTGATATCTCTCTAATAATTCATTCTATTACTTCCAGAAACCTGGTGGCATCATTGCACTGTTAGATGAGGCATGGTACGTATAATGATTTGAAGCAGCAGTACACCTGGCTTTTCCTTTCCTATGGAGGCCCACATATTTTTTCTGTTCTAAATTGACGAATTCCGCTTCATAATTAATGGAAAATGACTATTTCCCATTATGTTTAAATTGCAATTGTTGATGTTTTGTAGTATGTTTCCAAGATCTACACATGAGACCTTTGCTCAAAAGCTGTACCAGACCTTTAAAGACCATAAACGCTTCAGCAAACCGAAATTGTCTCGTACTGACTTCACAATTTGTCACTATGCTGGTGATGTAAGTATCTTTTCATGTTTTGCAAATAAGTGTTTGAATTGTGAAGTATATGCTTCAAGCTGAAATTGTCTCGTATTTACTTCCCGTTAATCCTTACTATTATGTTTTTCAGGTCACTTATCAAACTGAGTTGTTTCTTGACAAGAACAAAGATTATGTTGTTGCTGAGCATCAAGGACTATTAAGTGCTTCAAAGTGTTCCTTTGTTGCGGGTTTGTTCCCTCCTTTAGCTGAGGACTCGAACAAATCCTCAAAGTTCTCATCAATAGGCTCGCGATTTAAGGTCTTATTTTGTTGCTTGCTGTTTTTTGTACAAGGTTTTTCTTTTTTTCCCCTGATCTTATTTATTTATGGAGCTCTGTACACATTTATACAGCAACAACTTCAAGCTCTGCTTGAAACTCTGAGCTCATCTGAGCCACATTACATTCGCTGTGTGAAGCCAAATAATCTTCTCAAGCCAGCCATTTTTGAGAACAGTAATGTTCTTCAACAACTTCGATGTGGGGTTAGTAAATAACGATGCTACCATTAGTATGCGACACTAGCAATTAAAATAAGTGACCTATTCATAATTTGTATAATATTTTCAATTCCAGGGAGTCATGGAGGCAATTAGGATAAGTTGTGCCGGATACCCTACCAGAAAAACATTCTACGAATTTCTGGATCGATTTGGTATCCTAGCCCCTGGTGTATTGGATGGGAGGTAGCCTCTTTTATTCATTCAGTTTGTTTGTTTATTTATGTATTGTAATTTGGCTATATGTCAAGTTCTTTTATTGATACCTTGTTATTAAACTTCAGTTATGATGAAGTCACTGCTTCCAAGAAACTGCTAGAGAAACTTGATCTTAAAGGGTATCAGGTAAATCTTGTAAACTTTACTATTTGTTGCCGAAAAAATGTTTTCTAATATGCTCTTGCAACATCTTTTTCTCTTTATTCTCTTATGAAAGCTATTTTTTCTGTTGGGATATGTCAAGCCATGGTTTTGCATTTATATCTCACGTGTTGTATTCTTTTGATAAAGGTTTTCATACCAGACAATCTCAGATTCTTGGTTTTATGATTTCTGTAGTTTTGACCTGAGGAATGACTTTAACTCATTTATTTCGTGGGAATTGATATCCCAACTGCCGCAATCTTGAACCTAGCATTGTACAATTTCTACTCGTTCTCAAGGCTGGTCCAACCTACTCTAGTCTGTCCTTAGATAAAGAAAAGAACATTGAAGTTTATGGTTTAGTCCTCTCAGCTGCAAGGAAGTGATATGATATCATTAGTTAAACGCTGAAGTTCTTACAGTCAACCTATGTAACAATGACACTATTTAAAAAGAAAAAAAGTGTGTCGACACGATGATTAGATCATCAACTTCTTCGGTTTCAATTCTATACTAATGTTTCAAGCATATAATGACAAGTTAGTAGTACCTGGCAATACTGACTTACAAGTGAATGAAAACTTATTGCTGAAAAGTAAATAATACTAAAATGTACATGGGTGTCCCCTAGCATATTGTGATTTTCTGGCCAGTGGCCACTGTTTCCAAATTGAAAAATATTAAAACCAGTCTGCAAATCTTTACAATTTTTCATGTAATTCATAGAAATAATATCAATTTTAAAACCAGTTTGCAAATCTGTAGAATTTTTCATGTACTTGATAGAAATAATATTCTTATAGAAACTGGTGAATAATGATATTAGCTTGACAACACCAATACGATTTTTTAAGTGGTAGTGATTCGCTATATATGAGGTTTCAGGTTGATTTCCTATGCATATCAGATTGTTTTCACCAAACATTAGCCATTTCTGGAGTTTCTAACCCATCATTTTTTGTGTTAGTTTTAACGTTAAAATTGGATGATCCATAATTCTGTCTTAGTTACTTTCTTTTGAGCTGAAATGTTATAATCCATTGAATTTTTGAAGGTTTTCATGATGAGAATATCACCATCACAAAAAATTAGTAGGTATGGGTGAATTGAGGCTTATTAGAGACTTTAGTGATATGTTGACAACGTACTTTTAGGCAATACTTTTGACAACTTTTGTTTTGGGGCTCCTAATGAACTAGCTAAGGCTGATGTTTGGTAGATGCAATCTTCGAATGTGAGATTCTGCCTAAAAATGGAGTACATTCTGATGTCTGTTAAGTGATTTGTAAATTGACGTTTTAAAGCCATTTCACCATTGTTTTCTAATGGAGCAAGAAATATTGAAGTTTCCTGAACTTTTATGTGTATAATCTCTGGTACGAGGAGATCTTGAGTCATTGGTTGGGAGCTCTATGAGGAGATCTTGACTCATTGGTCGGGAGCTCCAGAACTCATTGAGGGGGTGAGTGGTAACTTGCTAGGTTGTTAAGTGGGTCTTGCTGGCGATCTATTCGAGGATTACGTTGGGTGCAACGAATAGGGTAAGCACTTGTGTTGTGGTGGTGGGGAAGGAGGCTCAACGAAAGGAAGAGGGTATTGTCATTACATGTGCCCTAGCTTTCATTCTTTCAACTCTTGTAGGTATATGTTATCGTTTTACATGTCAAAGTTTGGTGTTAAGGAACTTTCTATGGTGTGATAAGGTGGAGAACAAAAGTTTTCATGCTTTGTATCAGCATCTTACATGCATGCCAAAGGAAGTGAATGATATGGGTATTTGTTTGCTTCAAATTATGAATTCAGCCCTTTTGGGCAAAAGCAAGGATGCACGGACTCGGACACGGATACGATACGGTGACTCGGCAATTTTCAAAAAAATAGGACTCGGCGACACGGTCAAACTTAATTTTTAATATATTTTTTTTTGTAACTCATAAAAATATAAAATCATAAATAAATTAATAATACTATTAAACAATCCAAACATATCAATAAAACATTCAAATTCATTCATTCAAATTTACAAATGCATCATAAAGTCAAGTTCAACTGCTCAAGTCATACTCATAGTCATAAAGCATAAGCAATATAATTTCATTAACTTGATAATACAAATAAAATGTAAATTGATAATTTCAAAAACTCACCAGCGAGGCGGCTACATCTCTTCTTCTTCATTAACTAGCGGATCAATTGTCGCATTTTCTTCATTCAACAGCCCAGCCTCTAGCTCATGTTCATCAAGTGAAAGACTGGCAATTTCAAGCATTCCAGTAGCATCCAAATCCAATGAATCAATAGTATCTCCTGCGATATCCCACATCCTTGTCTCACCTTTTTTGTACTCTTGTTTTCTTCTTGACAAAAGACGAAGGTTGGAATGCACATACACTAAATCTTCAGCTCGTTGTGGGGTCAATTTGTTCCTTTTTAATGAGTGGATGTTGTTATACATGCTCCAATTCCTCTCACAACATGAGGAAGAATAAGGTTGCCCAAGTAACTTCAAAGCAATATTCAGGAGTAATGGTGCACATGTACCATGAGAAACCCACCACACATCAGGTTCTAGGTATGCTCTATTCTGTAGAGCATCACCTTCTGCAAACTATCCAGTACCCGTTGAAAACCTAGCATACTCTGTAATAACCAATCTTCTTTCTTCAATATTAGGAAAGTATCTCTTGAAACACTTATCTCTCTCCTTTGTAATCTCAGGATCTGTGTGTGGCGAAATACGATTAGGATCCTCTTCAAGCCATTCTCTGCTATAATACCTATATATAAGCAATGTCAATCACAAATTAATATATAAACATTAAGTGCATAACTCATGAATTCATTAAGTAGAATAAAAAGTTAAAAACAATGTAATTATTTACCTTGGATTCAAGGAATGTGCTAAGCAATGCAGTGGTGTATTGTTTTTCTCCCATCGATCTACCAATATCTGATGCACCACTGAAAAAAACTCTGACTCTTCACTATTTTCCTTTCCTTCATGGCGGTAAATAACTTGTTTCACTTTTTCAATCATAACATCCCACATCTCATACACCAAGTGAAGACAAGACTTATCTGTATCAGCCCTCCGCAACATTGAATAAATAGACTCTGTGGAACGAAGTACATAGTCCACTTTGTCCCACCACATGTCATCCAATAGTTTTCCTTTCACAATCCGTGCTTTCTCAACATCATCTCCCCTATAGGAATCCCACTGATCTCCAATCACCATACTCTGGATGCTACTTTTAATGTCTTTCAACCTCTTGAGCATAATTATGCTTGAAGCAAAGCGTGTCTCTGCCATGGAAAGCAACTTCAATCTCGAATGCTCATTAAACATATGCAACCTCATGGAATGGTTCATGATAAAGTTCTTGATCAGCACCCCATCCCCAACAACATCAATAATCCAACTACACAAACTGTAGGCCTTTTCATTTGCAGGCGTGTTCTTTGGAGCGCATATGTTCTTCAAGGCAAGGTTGAGAGTGTGGACTACACAAGGTGTCCAAAAAACCTCAGGATACTGGCTCTCAACAAGTAAACCTGCAACCTTACAAATTGGAGCATTGTCAGTTATAACTTGAACCACATTACGTGGCCCAACGTCACGTACGACTTCCTTGATCAAATCAGCAATAAAGAACTTATCTTTGTATTCCCCGTCACAGTTCACAGCCTTCAAGAACATTGGACCACCCTCATTAATTACTATGAAATTAATGAGAGGCCTCCTTTGAGAATCAGTCCACCCATCACAAACAATGGTTGCCCCTTTAGTAACCCATGTGAACTTTGTTGCCTCCAACAACCTCTGAATGTTGCTCCTTTCATTTTGAAGCAATGTCGTCCTCAATGCATTATACCCTGGGATCTTGTAATCACTAATGGACTTTGCTTTATTCTTTGCATAGGTGAAAACCTCTGAAAATACGGATTCCTTGCAAGGTTGAATGGCAATGCAGCTGAGTAGAACGCCCTTGCAATCAAAGCATCCATTTCTTGTCGCTCACTCGTATTGAAAGCATTTGCAATAGGATTATTAGTGGCTCTCCTCTTCCTTTGTTCATTGTATGGAACTGAAGGATCAACCCCCCCACTACTTGAACCCGGGTGCGGGTGACTACTTGAGCCCACTGAAGGAGGTAAAGGAACACTTTGCACCCTTGAACTTTCTGCTCTCAATGCAGCTTCATCAACAAATTGTCGCACCTCTCTAAGTTGTATGGGGGAGATTTTGGCACAAATAGCTATCCCACTGCCTGTTATCTTCAACAAGTGGTCCTTCAATCTAGTAAGAGATCCTGTATACTCTTTCTGACAAAAGTTACACCTCCATCTAAGGTTTCCCCCACCTTCACTTGGTCTTCTTATTATTGTCACATGCTTCCAAAGATCATCTCCAGTTACTTGGCCTAAAACCAGTTTTAGTTTCTTATTTAGTTTTCAGCCAATAGGTGCAAGCTCAAATATGGGGTATTTGAAGTATTTCATGCATGCTTTGATATATATGCAGAGAAAGAAAAGAGAAAAAACATCAAAAAAAGGAATCGCAAGAAAAAAAAAAGGAAACGAAATACAAAAAAAGGAAATCGCAGCAAAAACAGGAATCGCAGGAAAGAAAAAAAAAACAAACAAACGAAATCTCACTGTGATCGATCGATCTCAGAAATCAATCTCAGGAATCGATCTCAGAAATCGCAGAAAAAAATAATAGGAAAAAAAATAAATAAATAAACAAACGAAATCGATCGATCGAAGGTACCTGGTGTTGATGAGGACGCCATAGATCCTGTCGATCAATCTATCCCTCTGTAGAAACCGATTTCTCCTCTCTATCGAAATCGTTCGAAATCGATCTCTGTGTCAGTCAAAATCGATCGATCGATTCTCTGTTCTGAGATCTTTTTACCTCCGTCTCTCGATCTCTCTACCTCCGTCTCTCGATTCTCTATTCTCTGTGTGAAGGATCGATTCTCTGTTTGTGGGAGTTAGTAGTTAGGGTTTGGGTTTGCCTTTGGCTTTGTGGGAGGAAGGATCCGATCATCTGATTTTGATTTATTTGCAAAATTTAAAGTCAACGAATTTTGACCGTGTCTGGCCGAGTCTGGACCGTATCCAGGCCGTGTAGGGATGGCAACGGGGCGGATTGGGGCGGATTTGAGCAAATCCATCCCCGCCCCGCAAGGAATTTCGGATCCCCGAAACCGCCCCGCATATCCGTTTATTATTTTTTTTAAAACCATCCCCGACCCGGACAGATAGGCGGATATCCGCCCCGCCCATTTAACCCGAAAAAAAGAAACAGATCTTCAAAAATAACAGATCTCAGAGTCGGATCTTCAAAACAAGAAAAAAAAATCTCGAGGATTAACAAGACTGTTTTGCCAATCTTATTCCACTTACCTAATTTTTTCCATCTAATTATATATTTCATTCATTATATCAAAAGAATTATAACAACAAATTACAAAGGACCCATACAAATATTACAAAATAACATACCAAAAAAAAAAACAAAAACGATCTAAAGAATGATCTGAGATCAAAGATCTAATTACAAAAAACAATACAAAAATTTGCAAAAAAAAAACTAAATTTCGATCTAAAAAAATCAATCTCTGGATCTGATTTCAGATCTGATGAGATCAGGATCTAAGATCTGGATCGGATCGGATCAGATCAGATCAGATCAGGATCAGATAGATCTGGATCAGATCAGGATCAGATAGATCTGGATCAGATCTGGATCTGGATCTGGATCAGGATCTAAGATCTCAGATCTGAGAAGAAGAAGGGAAGCCTTCGCTGCCTGTGAGAGAGAGGAAGGGAGGTCTCTTGCGGCCTTCGCTGTGAGTCGCTCGAAGGGAGGTTGCTCGGTCGCTCGCGGCCTTCGCTGTGAGTCGCTCGAAGGGAGGTTGCTCGAAGGGAGGTCGCTCGTAGGGAGGTTACCCGAGCAAGGTTGCTCGAAGGGAGGGAGGGTTGCCCGAGCGAGGTTGCTCGAAGGGAGGGATGGTTGCTCCCTTGCTCGCTGTTTTGAGGGAGAAGAAGGGACGGGTTGCTCTCTTCGACTCCTCTGGGCTCTGGCTCTGGTTTGTGATTGTGGGAGATGAAAAAAATAAATGAAATTATGGAAGTGATTGAGAGAGACTCAGAGAGAGAGAGAGAGAGGTGGTGTTTAGGTTTTTTTTTTTTTTTTTTTTTTTTTCCAGCACATAAATAGTTGAGGGTATTTTTGTAATATCCACACTTAAACGGATATCCGTGGGGCGGATATGGCTAAATCCGTATCCGCCCCGAATATTTAACGGATGTTGTTTGGATAACCGTATCCGCCCCAAAATCCGTTTAAGCATATCCAAAACCGCCCCAAACGGATTGGGTGGGGCGGATATCCGTGAAAATCCGCCCCACTGCCATCCCTAAGGCCGTGTCCAAACCAGTCAACAAATTTGACCGTTGACCCCGTGTCCAATACGTGTCCGGCGCGTGTCGGACGCGAATCCGTGTTCGACACGCATTTGACGCGTGATACGAAGGTTTTTCGGAGAGTCGGTGCATCCTTGGGCAAAAGGCTTTAGGAGGATGCCATAAAGGGGGATAGTCTTTGGAAGAGGTTGCCTGATTGAAATATGATCCGCAATCTTGAATTGCCTTTCTAAGCATCCATAAAAAGTTTATTGTCTTAACACCTGGTGGAGTACTTTTTTTTTTTTTTAAAAATAAACGTGAATTCCATGGATTTTGCGATTATATAACAAACCATTTGTTTGATAACAACTCAGGAATACCAATCTTAAGCACGTGCACAAACTTCTTTTTGTTAATCGAATATGGCTGAACATTCAGTATTAATTCCTTGCTGTTTGGATCCTCTCAAGTTTAGTCTCTGACTGCTTGAACCTGGAGTAGTTTTTATTTAAAGAACTACGGTGGGAAAGGATAAATTGAAGTTTTGGCACTATATGTAGATTGGGGATGAGGTCTTTGTTAATATCAAGAGTTTATGCTATTTGCACCAAAAAGTTGGGATCAGTGATGGACTTTATGCTCTGTGCACCAAGAAGTTTGATTTGCTCTGTTTTTTGGTCATAGTCATTTGAGAAGGGGTGTTAACTTTGGTTTGATGTTTGAGGCAGACTTCCTTCTGAGGTAGCGTTATCTAATAGTGGGACTGATTATGTGGAGGCTCTTTTGAGATGATGGTGGCCCGTTCGTTTATTTTCCACGGGCAAACTTCTTTGTAGGATCACTCTTTACAATTTGTTGGGTTATCTGGAATGAACGTCATATGAGTTGAATAATAAGGCTTGATATTTTAGAGTGTTGGTCATGGAATTGGAATTGATGATTACTCCATCTCATTGGATGTCACCCCATCATTGTTTTAATGGGTTTTCTTTCAATTGTTCTAGGAAAATTGGAGAATGATTGTATTTGGACTTGCTTCTTATCCCATTCATGGATAAATTTTAACCTTCAATACAATAATAAAAAATCTCGATCCATATGTTTGCCAAAAGCTTAGAAACAGGTTGCCTTTGATAAATGTTTACCGAGTCTAACAACTAGAACATCTTGACACTTATCTCAACCTTTTGATCTTCAGAAGATGCAAAGTGTACATGTCATGGTAAAACTATGAACGAAATATTTAATGGCTTTAGCTCAATTTTGCAGGTAGGTAAAACCAAGATATTTCTCAGGGCAGGTCAGATGGCAGAACTAGATGCTCGTAGGATTGAGGTGTTAGGCAGATCAGCTAGCATCATCCAAAGAAAGATTCGCTCGTACTTGGCGAAGAAAAGCTTTATCTCATTAAAGTTGTCTGCAATACAGATTCAATCTGCATGTAGAGGTACTTATCTATGCTAGTTATGCATCTTATTTGACCCTTAAAAGAAAAGTATCATACTTATGGAAAAAAAATTTCCTTCTTTATCCGTTAAAACTATACTGACAACTTAGACATTATGTTAATTTTTACTAAGGTGGGATCTGCTGAAGGTTGTATTGTTAAGTGGTAACTGTTATGTCAAATTGCAGGGGAACTTACTCGACAAGCTTTTGAAAAACTGCAGAGACAAGCTGCCAGTTTAAAGATACAGAAAAATTTGCGCATGTATCATGCCAGTAAAGCATACAGAACATTGTATTCTTCAGCTGTTTCTATTCAAACAGGCTTTCGTGGGATGATTGCACGTAGTAAACTTCGCTTCCTGCAACAGACAAAAGCAGCGATCATTATCCAGGTAAACTGCATAAATGCATGGTTGGTAACAGTAAATTTGCTGTACTTATTGATGTCAACAATATTTTCAGTATATGTTTGCATCTTGTTTTTATTTTTCAAAATGTTTAATTTTTTTTTCTTTCTTTTTAGGGATACATGTGCCCAAATTTTTGGAATACTTATAGATTGGTCATTAGGGCTTCAAGATAAAATGATTGTTACTGTTTGAAAGATGTTTATGATTTGAGAAAAACTTTTAGGGTTTTGAGAAGTTTCTCCCCTCATCGAAATTGATATTTGCTTTTATGTTCCCTTCCAGCACAATTCACATCACTTCACCTCTATTGTCCACCATGTATATAATCCGTGATTTCAATTCCTTCTGTATTTATTATAATACGAGGCCTTAATTGTCTCCCACAATGAAGTTTGATTCAAATTGGTTCTTGATCATAGAGTCAATGCCGTCAGTTTTTATCTCGGTTGCACTATTCGAGATTAAGGAAGGCTGCCATTACCACACAATGCCAATGGAGAGGAAGGGCTGCTCGGAAAGAACTACGAAAGCTTAAAATGGTGACAATCTCTTCCAATTCCTAACTACTATTTTGTGATTAGTTGGTTGGACTTAAAAATAAACTTTTATTGTGAATATCTGATTGTTACTGTGTTGCCCAAGTAATGAAACATTTCTCTTTGCATCGTATAACAGCAAGTTAATAGGAAAGTATAATGAAGCATATTGTGTAACTTTATTAAATATCTTTCAGCACTGTCATTCTGTAATGGTATATGTAATGTAGCCATGAAAAGAGGAAGCAAAGACATAGTGGCTACCCAAGGAGGAGATGATAAATCACTATTAGAGAAGATTAATTTGAATTAACCATGATCTCTATATACTTCCTCAGGAATTTGCTAACCATAGATTATTTGTATTTGGGAATATGTGACTTAATGCAGGGAATAGTTTGCGGAACGTTGTGTCATCAACAAACTGCAATATGTCTGTTTTTCTTCTTTATAAGTTCTCGTAGATTTAATCTGAAACCTTTTGTAACTGTAATATGGACAATCTAGTTGTGTTTTGATCTTTGAAAGTAGTTTTTAATATTATCTGGTAATAATTGAATATGGGTTGGATAAGTATTTCATAACAGGCACTGGGCTTCAGGCCCCAGGCCATGTGTCCTAAACACATTATCTTCCTACCACCCACCAATGGGTGTCACAGGCTGTGGTACACATTACATTTTTTGTCAGCACCACCACCTCATCTAATCTCCAATAAACCTAATTTGTAGTTTTACCACTGATTGTCAATGGTGGGGGCAGTGAGTGGTGGGATGTTACCAACAGTGTCATTGGCCATAGCCAATGTGATTCATCAGATTTTCTTTGAATATCTAGAGAAGCAATCGTCGGATTGAGTTCAAATTAATTAATGTTCTTCCAGACATGAATCAACAAACTCCCTAAAAATTCTTAGCTCTACCAGAATAGTAGAAGGCCATCTACAAAATAAAAGCGATTCAACAAAATTAAAGATGGGTATCGTACTTATAAGTTTAACCTATAAGTGTTAATGACTTCTTTATAAAAATATGATTCACTTAGGGATGACATGGGTGCTATTTACAGAACCATCTTATCTTATAAGTCAGATGACTGGTCACGTGATTTTAGAAATGTTATTCAACTACCTTAAATTAATCTCTTTTTTAGTTTTTTATTTTTCTTCCAAACCATCATCTATTAGCTAGTACAAAATCTAATGCAGGAAGAATACGTTTGTTTCTTCTATTTGCATTTAACCTGGTGATTCGTTTCGATTGTTAATTTTTTCCTGCGTTATATGTCTCCACTTTACTTGTGCAGGCTGCAAAGGAAACTGGCGCTCTTCAAGCTGCCAAAAATAAGTTGGAAAAGGAAGTAGAAGAACTTACATGGAGGTTGAAGCTAGAGAAGCGGATGAGGGTAATGTATCTCAAACATTCATTTCATAGTTATTATCTAAGGCAACCCAATTATTTTGTTCCACCATTACCTAGTGATTGGGGATGGTAAAAACGATGTTAGGTAGAAAAAGGTGGATGTTATCAATGTTATGGAGACTCAATTGTTATGTAGTATGAGCTTAGAGTATTATCAACAGTATGAACTTAGAGTATTGTCAATTTATTTTTATTTTTTTTCTGCCATACAAGTGCATTAGATTGGGTACCCTGCTTTTTTGTTGATTTTCACCATCCATGGTTTGGTTTAGCCTGCCTTCTTTTTCCAGAAGAGTTCTTGGTTCTTTGGCCAAAAAATTGTAGTAATGGATATGGAAGGGAAGGACCCCAGTCAAGAAGGGTGGACTAGTCCATAGTTGAAAGTAAAGTAGACCATTATCCAAAATGTTTTGCATGTCAACTTCCATGAACTTCTAAATGCTTCTAGCTGCAAAAGCACCATTACCCATTTATGCCACAAAGAGCTGTCACAATGCCATTGTCACCAAAATCAAACAGTATGGGAAGTGATATCTGCATCTACAGCCAGTAGTTGTCTTTCAATCGTTTCAGGAGTCCATGGGCTACTATTGGTTCCTTATTCTACAAGTCATCAAGTGACTGACATATTCACGGTCTATAGATTTGACAGACCTCACAAGTTTCCTACAACTTGTCCATCTGTGCTGTGACCAATCACAAGTTGAGAAATTCCATTGTTGAAACTTGAAATGCATTGAACTTCGATAATTGGTGGTAGTCCAGTTAAAATAAACTCCTTCAGTATTGTATGTTAAAGTAAAACAATGTATTGGAGCCAACTGAGGCTCAAGTCAACTTGGTGCCCAAGGATCGAGAAGGTCAACCATGAGTTCTATTTCAATTTGGTGCTCTTAAACTGTCTGGCTGTCACATGTAGATTGGGACAATGGTTCATTCACTTGAAGTTTCTGAAATTGAATGAACTTCAGTACAATTTTTATCCCAACCCTTAACCTTTAGTGATTTTAGGGTTCCTGTGTACCTAATGAATATACAGTCTTTCACAGAGGGAACCGCTTCAGCACAGCTTCCCCTCCCTGGCCGTTTACAGTTATAGGTACCATGTGTACTCTAAATAATATAACTCAGAGAGGGAACCACTACCATACCTTATTTAGGTGCATCATTATAGAGCATCTAGCATATTCTTGATGATCTTCCAAATAATCCATTAATACTTAAAGCTACAGTCTTGTCAAATCTAATGTAGGCAGCTTTACTTACATCATTCAACGACGGTATGGTAGTTTTCAAAATTTTGTTGTGCCCAAATAATGGACTTATCCCAAGTCTCAATAATGGGCTGTGTTTTAGTATTATTTTCTCCATAATGATTGTTGGATACCCTATTTAATGATTGTAGTCTGACTTGGAGGAAGCCAAAACACAAGAAAATGCGAAGTTACAACTAGCTTTGCAGGAGACACAATCTAAATTAAAAGAAACTGAAGCAATGCTAGTAAAGGAACGCGAGGTCACAAAAACGGTAGTAGAGCAGGTCCCGGTGATACAGGAGGTTCAAGTTGTTGACACTGCCATGATAGACAAGCTTACTTTGGAAAATGAAAAGCTTAAGGTGAACATCGTATTCGTTGTTTTACATTGACTTGGATTGAGAAGACTGTTTTGCTCTAATTTCTATAAATCAAGCTGGGATTTGATAGATGGTCTTGATATGTATTTTGTTTGTCCTATTGCAGGAACTGGTAACTTCTTTTGAAAAGAAAATTGATGAAACCGAGAAGAAGTATGAGGAAGTAAGCAAACTCAGTGAAGAAAGGTTGAAGCAGGCTTTGGATGCTGAGACAGAGATAGTTAAGTTGAAGGTTTCTATGCAGAGGTGACAGAAAGAAACCTTTGTTTTTTTTTTTTTTTTTCACCAAGTTGAAGTGATAATCATTGATTTTAATATGGGAACACAAGGGAACTTACTTGTTTTTGCTTTTCCTTATCTATTATTATTACTATTTTTTTTTATATTGAATTCCGAGTGTTTTCTTGTAGGCTTCAAGAAAAACTTTTGGACATTGAATCTGAAGATCAAATACTCAGGCAGCAGGCCCTATCAAGTTCGCCTGTAAAAAGGATGTCAGAGGATATGGGAAGCCCTCCAACTAAGGTACTCATGCCAAAAAGTGGATGAAAGTTTGGTTGCATCTGTCAGGAACTGTGCTTACTCCTATGATCTGATTACTTGCAGGGTTTGGAGAACGGGTACCATGTGAATGAAGATCTCAAAACAAATGTACTTTCCGAAGCGTATCGGTTTATGTTTGTAGTGTCCATTCCAGTTGAGCGCATCTTTCCACAGTCGTAATAAAATGTTTCATTTTTTATTTTTTCTGCAGGAGCCACAGAGTGCTCCTCCTGCTACCAAGTATTGGCCAGAATCTGATAACAACTCTAGGCGATCCAATGTAGAGAGACAACATGTATGCATTAGAATTGGAATCTGTAGCATCTCTCCCTCACAGCTCCTCTAGCCACCAGGCTTCTTTCTTTTCGTGGAGCTTGCATGAATCATTCATGTTGAAGTCTTATTTATGTGCAGGAGAATGTTGATGCTCTTATGAAATGTGTGATGGAAAATATTGGGTTCAGTCGAGGAAAGCCAGTTGCAGCAGTTACAATTTATAAATGTCTTCTCCACTGGAAATCATTTGAAGCTGAAAGAACTAGTGTCTTCGATCGCCTTATTCAGATGATTGGTTCTGCAATCGAGGTAACTGGATATTTGCTTCATATATTATTTTTTAGTTTTTAACAGTTGGGGACTGCTTGTAACATGAACATGTTCAAGTATGTGATACACAAATACACAGTCTGGCAGTGGACTTCAATGAAGTATTAGATACTTCCTGACATTGCATTTCACAGCAGAATATCATGTTGTTAAGGAATATTTTACATAGATAAAAGCTCAAACTGAGTGTACGTTGCTGTTAATGTATCCTTTTAAATTTGTGTTTTGTAACCATTATTTCCATGGTCACTTGGGTGATAAGTTAATTGTGATGGTATGTTTGCATTTTTATCAGTTTTAGTAAATTTGTCATTTGCCAATAAAAGAAAAACAGTTGCTTAACTAGAATCAGCATAGTAACAATTTAAACAGAAAATGACTATTGAGCATCACATGTATGTAAGAGTGTTAGAGGCAAGAGTTGCCTTTATAAATGTCTACTTTCATGTTGGCTATTGCTAATGTAGGTGCATATTTGACCTAAAACCTAAGGCTTTGTTAAGATTTGACCTTCATGAATAGGTTGTGTGCCACAGGAAATGTCATTAAGGCTATAGCCTCAAGACTGTTTCTTAGTGCCTCAAGACTTTGATTATTTAGTCTCAACTACTATATTGTTTCATGATTTTATAATGCCCCTTCTTTTCTTTTCCCTAAATGTTGTCTTATCTGGTATGGTGTGGAAAGTAATCTATCCGTAGTCGTTTTAAGATGTAGTGGCCTATGCAGCCAGCATATTTTTCAATTTCCCCAAGTTCGGATATTTATTTGGAGGCATTCAGCATCCTGAAGACATAAAAATGATGACATCTTTTTTTTTTCTTTTCAGAATCAAGATAACAATGATCAAATGGCTTATTGGCTGTCAAATACGTCAACACTGTTGTTTTTGCTGCAACGCAGTTTAAAATCCACTGGAAGTCAACGGCAGAAGCCACCGCAACCAACATCACTATTTGGGAGAATGACCCAAGTATGTGAAATTTGTAATCTGTTTCTATAGTCATGCTAAATGCAACCATCATTATGATTTTCATTTGATATTTGTTAGGGCTTCCGGTCATTCCCTGCTTCAGCTAACATAGAGGTGAAAGATGATATTATACGCCCAGTTGAGGCCAAGTACCCTGCTTTGCTTTTCAAGCAGCAGCTGTCTGCTTATGTCGAGAAGATACATGGAATTATTCGAGACAACTTGAAGAAGGAATTATCACCGTTGCTTAACCAGTGTATCCAGGTGCTATGAACTAAATGATAATGGTGACACACACAAACACCGTCTCACAATATATATGTTATCATTTCTTCTGGACCATCTTTAAGTAAAAAAAATTTGAATGTTGAATCATTGAACTGGTGCTAGGATAGGCTCTGGAAAGTGTTTATTTTGAAACCAGGGTTCGAAAAACTGTTTTGTACAAAATATTTGCCAACAAATCACTGATAAAAATCGTGATATTTGTCAAAGATGGCATTTTGTCGGATATATTGCCGATTTTTACCTGATTTTCAAACAAATAAAGATTTACCTTACAATTTAACGTTACTGCTTGAAACTACATGTTTGTCCAATGCTTGTGTGTGGACTGGTGCAGACGTGTCCTATGGTTGGGGATGAGGCATATGCCCCACGGATGAAACGAAAAATACCAAATTTCCTTCCTAGATTGATATTGCTGTATCAGCAGTTTGATTCATCTGGAACATATTTTTAGCTTTTGTTTACTTCTTGGTTGCAATCTCGTATTTATAGGAAATTAAATTCTTTGCTTGCAATGGATGTCTACAAAAATATTGAATCTTGAAACCATTCCTAACAATTTACTACCCTCAATGTTAGGCACCAAGAACATCAAGGGGAAATGTGCTAAGAGTTTCTGGGCGGTCCTTTGGTAAAGAACCTGGTAATAATTCTCCAGTTAGTCACTGGCAGAGCATTATTGACAACCTCAACACACTTCTTGGCACGCTACAGCAGAACTTTGTATGGTGTTCTTCCTTCTCTGACATGGAACCTCTACTTTTAACTGATTATTTATTTATTTATTTATTTATTTATTGTTATTGTTATTTGTTATTATTATTATTATTATTATTATTATTATTATTATTATTATTATTATTATTATTATTATTATTATTATTATTATTATTATTATTTCGTGCCGACATTCGTTCTCGTTTCAGGTCCTCCCAGTTCTCGTCCAAAATATTTTTACTCAAGTGTTCTTGTATATCAACATAACCCTCTTTAACAGGTAATTCTCTGATTGCTGTTGGATAGCTGGATATAACTGCTCCTATTGATATTGGATTTTGGTCTTTGTTTGCTTTTAGTCTCCTCCTACGCCGTGAATGTTGTACTTTTAGCAACGGGGAGTACGTGAAATCTGGGCTGGCTGAATTAGAGCTATGGTGTGCTAAAGCAAAACAAGAGGTGCTTCTCTTGCACAAATCTTAATTCATGAAGCTAGCTTGCTACAACCAAATCTTTATTCAATGCTTAAATTCTCATATTGTCATCTTAAACACAACTTCTGTGCAGTATGCGGGCTCATCTTGGGATGAACTTAAGCACATACGGCAAGCAGTTGGGTTCCTGGTAGGTTCAGCATACTTAATATACATCATTTTACAATCTTGTTAATTGTTAAAATGTCAATATTGTGCTAAGCTTTCAAGTTTCTCTTCATGGTTGAACTTTTATTATGAATTCATACTTAAAACTTGAAACAGCACCAAGAAATTGTATATATTGATGCCAATCATACACACCAAGTGATACGGCTTTATGAATAAGTTTACTGTTAGTAAAGTAGTTAATTAAGTCAACACGTATAATTTTCTAGACCCTAAAACCCTAGATTCACAATTCACAATCAACTTAACTGCTTATAAGCGTGTATTACTGGCAGTGGCAAAACAAGCAACTTAAAACTCTCATAGAGAAATCACAACATTAACCCTAAGCAATAATTACAATAAAGATTGCACGCCTTAAGAATCTTGTGTACAGTGTTGTACTTGGACTCCTGTACATTTAAATAAGTAAATAATATGGAAAATAAACAATTATGGTAATGTATGGGAGCGTCCATAGCTGAATTTTAAGACGGGTTTTCGTAGCTGAATTTTAAGACTGGGATTTTTTTTTTACCACTTGGATTATTTGCAATTTGCAATTTGCTATCTATTGCTGCAGTATAAATGCAATTTGTGCATGAGAAGAATTAGGGGAAATGCAATGCAGATGGTGGATAGTTTTTAATTTCTTAAGCATCATCAAACACAGATTAATAATCTTGTATAGTCAACAAAATTTTAGCAGAATGATTGATGAGCATGGAATTCCACGACCCAATTTCAATATTCAAATTTTTGTTCAATAGCTGAAAATAGCATTTCATTATTTCTTTATTTGGTTCATTGAAAATGCTTTTGATGAACAG
This sequence comes from Berberis vulgaris, assembly GCA_963556465.1. Lineage (NCBI taxonomy): Eukaryota > Viridiplantae > Streptophyta > Magnoliopsida > Ranunculales > Berberidaceae > Berberis > Berberis vulgaris. Next base: position 26,083,970 of record OY747137.1, on the reverse strand, counting down.
GTCATTCACCAAAAGTCCAGAATTTCCTATGATGAGATTACCAATGATCTCTGCACTGTATGTCTCTTGCTACCTTACCCAGCCTACGCACCACCTGGCTACATACTCTGATTTATTTTGTTTTTTCAGGCCCTAAGTGTCCAACAACTTTATAGAATTTGTACTCTGTACTGGGATGACAAATATAACACTCCAACTGTATCTGCTGAAGTAAGTTTTTTAGTTCCAAACACATTATGTTGTTTATTGACTACATGCCAACTTACGTTCTATTATTCTCCTCAGGTCATTTCTAGCATGAGAGTACTGATGACAGAGGACTCCAATAGTGCTAGTAGCAGCTCCTTTTTGTTGGAGGATGTTTCCAGGTAACAAGAAGCATGATAAATTTGTTCTTCAAAATGAGATTAAAAGATTGTTGAAATTTGAGCTGATCAGTGATTGTTACGGCAGCAATCCATTCTCACTTGATGAGATATCGAATACTGTGCAAGATAAGGAGTTCTGTGAAATTGAACCAGCGCCAGGGCTTCTGAAGAATCCAGCCTTCCAGTTTTTACGTGAGTGAAGTCATTGAAGCTTGAGGGTTCTTATTCTTGTCGCCTGCAATAACTCAAAATGTTTCTTTGAGTTGGATTGGTAAATTACCAGCCTTGCAGATGACATCGCCATGTCATGTAGATCCATACCATTTTTTTGTTTTTTGTTTTTTAAATCTTCTTCCTCCCTTTGCATCCATACATTAGTTAAATTATTCATTTGATTTACATTTGTAAAGTATGGTAGGGTGGTTCAGATGGGGCAGGAAGGGATTTTACACCGTCCGCATCATAGGTTGGGTTTTGTTTTTCATATTTATTTGACTTTTTCTGTTAAAGGGTCAGTATTCTTTGTAGGTGAGGTGAGGTTGGGGCACATTTGCATGTAGTAGTGGGTTGGCTCCTGGTTGGCGTTGTATACAGAAATGAAATATATCTATCAATAGGAGAATTGCTTCAGTGATTATCTTTGTAACTTGTAGACAAATGAGATATTAAAGTTAAGTTTGTAAGTTTGAATGATCTCATATATTCTTGATTAAATGAACTGTTGTGATAGTACCTGTTTTTCATTCTGTTTAGGTTAGTAAAACCCAGTTTTTGTCCCTAATGTGCCAATACCTATTTTGTCCATCATAAGACAAAAATGAATGCTCTGAAATTGAATGTTGATTACAGGCTACAGTCCACTACTGATGTGAGCTGTTTTTCTAGGTATATAAAATATTTGTTATCCCAGTTGGTGTTACCCTTGAGCGTTACATGGTAAGAATAGAAAAAGCATGACAGATGCATAAACTAGCACCGGTTAATATAGGATTTCCGCGTTGAATGATCCATTTCAACTTGAGTGGCAATAGCATATAATTCTCCAGATCGGCAATAGACTCTGCTCTTTTTGCCTTGATCTATCTGTAATTTGAAATTGGAATTCAACGTCTTTTGATGCCTGAAAGAGTGAAGTAATTTGTCGAAACCTTAATTTATCACTTGAGTTTTAATTTGGAAAAATTATCTGATTCTATTATTAAGAAGGGTTGCAAATGTGGTTGAAACACTCGGATAGTTCTGAAAGACTTTTATGTTCAATGTATTGCAACATTCAGCATTCACAGTTTTAGTGATTGACAATTAGCTAGGGCGCCAAAGGGGCTGTGGTCGATTGGTTAAGGCGTTGTGGACTTGATCCACAGATCCTTGCTTCGAGACCCACTGGAGGCATCTTTATTTCGGGGTGGTGTTCGACCCGTAGGTCGCATCTCGGGACTAGGTTATGGATCCTAGGCTAAAAAACCGGCTTGCCTTTCAAAAAAAAAAAAAAAAAATTAGCTAGGGCTGAAAATTGAACCGACAGTTCGGTTTTAAAATTTTCAAACCGAAATCGAACCGATCATTAACAAAACCGATCTGAAATCGAACTGATTCTAATTTATGCAAACTGTAATCGAACCGACTAAAATCGAACCAAAATCGAAATAAAATCGAACCGACCGACTATTTTAAACATATTGTATTATTTATATATAAAAAATATATTATTTATTATATATATTCGGTCCGTTCAGTTTGGTGGGTTAAAATCACATAGAAACTGAAAACCAAACCGACCACTTCGGTTTTGAATTTTTTAAAATCGTAACCGATCCGAACCAATCGGTTCGGTTTAGATCGGTTTTTTGTTCAGCCCTACAATTAGCATTTAAAAGTTATGTACTTTTGTGATTCTTCGTTAATTTTAATTTAGTTGACACGTGAAACTGGACTATAACATAATATACCCTAATTTTAGAGAGCGGATCCATTTTCAGCATCTCTAGAATGATGAATAGTGATGGGCCGACCTGGCGCTGTTGGCCTGACTCTCTAGCAAAGCTCATATAATATAGGAGATAGCTGGTTGTGCGGGTCTGGCTCTCTAGAATTTCTGTTGTATGGAAGAGTGCAGCTGCCATGTCCATACAACACTGGACATGATAGAATTATTTATCGAGTTTATCAGGATTTGTTCGAGTCTACGATAAAACATAACAGAGAAACATAACAAACATATCTCTGATCATATTACAACTATGGATAAACATAACAAATCCAACTAGGCTATGTTTATGCAATGAGATTATTGGCCAAAGTGTTGTTGACATTTACATGTTGGGTGGCAGAAAACATGCTCTATAGTCTAACCAACATTGTAATAATCTTCATAGCAGAGAAACAAACACGATGTGTTAATTAATACTTATGCAAAATTATAGTATAGAATAGATAAGGTGACACAATACCACCGAAGAAAGCGAAACAAATCAATCCATCAGACACGCTAGCTGGGCTCTTCACATTCTTTTATTTTCTTAACCAGTTGAAAAGAGACGAAGGAATTATTTTGTTGAGCCATCTCTCAAAAATATTGTTTATTCATTATTAGTGATTCACAACGTACGTGTAATGTAAAGAGAGCATAAGACCTTGTTAAAAATAAAAATAAAAAACTATTTATTAAAGGAGAGAAACTCTCATGAAGATGAAAAAACAAGGTAAACTCATGATTCATTTTATAAACATACAATCAGGCAAAGATTAAGCCTTTCTTCTCACAAAAACTTTTCTGTTGCAGATACCAAAAAACGTCTTACTTCAATACCTACTCGATAAAGTGGTAAAGACAGATAAAGTTAGAACTTTGTTTTGATGAAAAAGTATGTTGTAATGCGAACCTTCTAATCTTATTAGGTTTTGAAATACTGCATGCAACTTGACTTGAGAGCTGAGACCAAGAATCAAAATTCTGCATTTAAAACATGTCAATTTACATAATGAGATATGCATTATTATTATTTTTTTTTTATCCCTTATCCCCTCCCACTTCAGATGCCGTCGGTTGAGTTTGACACTATGACTTGGTGATATCATCTGCTATTGCTCAATTACTGAGCCATCACACATTTGACACATAATGAGATATGCATGACGTGAAAGATTTTTGAGGTACAATGGCTGGCCAATTATTGGGAGGGAGGGTTTCTCAAATAAAGGGACCCCCAACCCTACCCTCCCTTGCATTATTGGAAAAAAAATTCTTTTTTGGTCCGGCATATTTTTTTTGTCACAATTTCATGAATGAAGAAGAACCACCACCACAAATCCATACTTCTGCTAAAATAGCTAACAAGTAATGATTGTTGGATCCTTCATGTCCTCAAATGCAATTGCCAATACTATAATTAATACAATATCTATTTCATACCGTTATAGGCTAATTTAGGTTATACCAATTTGTTGTTGTTGTTATTGTTTTTTTTTTTCTTTCTTTCTATGTTTACTTATTTATTATACGAAAATGTTAGGAAATCAGGTTTTTGCAATCTAACAAGAAACTCGGGAATATATGTTGAAGCTCTCTAATACCATGGATTTTGAAAGACTTCATTCTAATCAGTCATGTATTTTAGGCATTGCTATGCAGTTTATCAAATAATAATAAAAACTAATTGTAAAATGTTAATATCACCAATTATACTCTTGATAAAGTAGATATTAAATCGTACACTACAGTACATACATGCCTCCAAAATTGGACATCCCAATCCCTAGTTTTATCTCAATTTGCACTATCATTCTCTAATTTTGGCCACTCCTAGTTATCTATATACGACAAACAAATGAACAAATACGTGGCATTATCACTTCCTCTCCTCAAAAGAAAGATTATCCAATCAATCAAGGTAATGACTAAATGACACCACCAATTTTGCTGAAGGATTCAATAATTGCCCTACTTTCTGAAGGACACCACCATCTTTCTGAATGACACTACCAATATAAACAAAAAACCTACCACCTTCTCCTCTCTCCATCAAGCATCACCACACCGCCACTGCCATCTCTTCTCCATCAAGCACCACCCCGCCACCGTCACCTCTATCTCTTTTCCATCAAGCACCACTACCACCCGCTATTGCCACATCTTCTCTCCTTTCTTTTTCATCAAGCATCGTCGCCACCTCGCCATCACCACCTCTCTTCTCCATCAAGTACCACCACCAACCCGCCCTTGCCACTGCCGGCCGCACCTCTTCTGCTCCATTTTTTCCCTTCTTATCTCTTCATCTTGGAAAAGATTAAGAAGAAAAAAAAGAGTGAAATAGGAATAAGAAGAAAGAAGAACAAAAACAAAAGGAGCAGAGGAATAGATGAGAGGTGGTAAGGTCGGTGGCTCCGATGGTACTACTCTTATGAAGAGAAAAGAGAAGGTGAAAGATGGTGGCGTCCTTCAGCATATCCAAAAAAAAGTGGGGTTGTGTGTCTTTCAACAAAACTGGTGGTGTCATTTAGTCACTGCCATTAATCAAACAATTTTTTATTCCAGGTGGAAGGAGCCATATGACACCTCACACATTCACTCACTCGTATTTAACTGATAGTAACTCGACTTTACACCAAACAAGTAATAAGCCACCCCATATCCAACTATTTCCTTTAGGCAGTGACATTTTGGCACCACCACTTTTGCTGAAAAACACCATCACCCCCTATTTTCTGAAACACACAACCACCTACAGAAGAATACTACAAATATAAACAAAAAATTCACCATTACCTCTATCATTTCTCAAGGAACAACACCACCACCGCAACCGCCTCGCCCCACCACCACCACCATCAGCCGATTACGCCTCTTAGCTCCTTCTCCTTTCATTTTCTTCTCCTATTTCATTCTTCCTATTCTCTCTGTTTCTCTCCTATTCTCCTATGATTTTTTTTCCTTCGAGCAGATTCATGTGAGAGGAACAAATTTTGGCCATCGCGCAAGCTCCTTCAAATTGGGAGCCCTGCTCGCGCAGGGTTGGCGAGTGGTGGGGGCATGGTGTGGTTGCACATCAGACAATGGCTGGGCGGGCAGAGTGGTGTTGCTCCATCAATTGCTGTGAAGATAATAGAAGGAGAAAAAAGAAGATTAATAGTGGGTTAGAGAAAGTTTATATTGGTGGTGTCCTTCAACACATAAAAGGTGCTAGTGTCATTCAGTAAAGACCCCTTCTAAATAACACCACCATTTTTGCTGAGGGAAACCTCCAATCCCTTACTTTTTGAAGGACACCACCACCTCTCCTCCTCATCATCTTTCATTTTTTTATTCTTCTTCAATCACCACCACCACCACCACCACTACCACTACCACTACCACTACTACCACCTCTCCTCTTCCTCTATTCCCTTTTTTTTTTCTTCTTCTTCTTCAATCATCACCACCACCATGCCACCGCTCCTCTTCATCCTCACATCTTCTTATTTTTCTTTTCCATCAATCACCACCACTACCTCTCATCATACCTCCTTCCATCTTCTTTTTCTTCTCTGTTTTTTCCTCGTCTTCTTCTCTTCCACAAGGGACAAATTCTTTTGCCCTCGCGGAGGTTCCGGTGAGTGGGGAACGTCCACTCACAGGAACCTCCGCAAGGGCGAAAGAGAAAAAAAATAATGGTTGGTGGGATGAAAGGTGGCGGTGGTAATAGATGAAGAAGAATGGAGAATGAGAGGTGGTGGTGGTGTTTGATGGAAAAGAAAATGAGAGAGGAGAATATGGGTTAGGTTTTTTTGTTTATATAGTGGTGGTTTCCTTAAGTGGAATTGAAGGTATTATTTAGCAGGGGCCTCCAGTAAAAGTGGCGGTGCCAAAAAGTTGCTACCTTTCGGTGTTAATTGGTTCGGTCGGTTCAAATTTGGACCAAAACCGAGCCGAACTGGAGATTTGGTTTATGGTTTGGTTCAATTTTCATATTTTTATAATAAAAACCGAACTAACCGAATCAATCTGTTTGGTTTCAATTCCATCACAATCTATAGAGAAACAGGTTTTGCTGAGAAAAAATAGCTCAAAAAAGAAGAAGACTGAAGAGAAGATTGAGAAGATGACTGAAGAGATGACTGAGAAGAACTCAAATTCAACTTCCATGAACGGGGATGTTGAACCTTACCCGTCTTTGGCATCAGGTTGTGCGCTCCCACCACCTCCACTACCAGCTTTTCCTTCTTCTGCATATCTACTTCTTCTTCTTGCATAATGAAAAAATAGAATAAAAACAAGAATGGTCATACAAGGCATATTCAATGGAGTAAATTCAAATTTGTCACGTGTCAAAACACTTTCAAGAATGGTCATCCGAATATTCCAGTTTTGTCCTTTTTTTCCTTCTTTCTTTAAAATATTTTATTTGACAATTGTGGTTGTGAGTATAAGATGGGACCCGGGGGGCTCCTGCGCAAAGCGCAGCACGGGCTCCTGCGCACAAATCACATCCGTAAGATCTGATCCAACGGTCCATATTTATGGATTTGAAAAAAAAAATTATTTCAAAGTTTTTTTTTTACTGTACCTCCTTTCCCTTTCTTTCTTTTCCTTTTCCTTTCCTTTCTCTCTTATCTCCTCACAAACACCGCCACTTACTTCCAAACTCACTCTTCTTCACCCCTTTTTACTCCTCTTCTTCATCAGATCGACAAGAACCAAAGCCCAAAACAAGTTGAGTTTTTTTATTCATTTTTTAATTTTGAGTTCTTGATTGGTGTTTTTAGATGGTTTTCTAAAATGGGTACTTGTTGTTTTACATGATTGTGTATTTGCAGAGATGGGAGATGAAGACAGAGGAACCACCACCCAACAACAACATGCAGAAGGAGGAGGAGTAGATGGATCATCAACAGAGACAAGGGTTTGCATAAAACTTGGTACTTGTTTGAGATCAGGGACAGATATGGTACTCTCTGTTTCTCACATTCCATTTGCACAATCAAACAACTCATCAGATATGGTACTTGTTTGAGATCAGGGACAGACATTGAAGTGATGGAGGATTTAGATAATGGAAAGCCACCTTAATTTAATTATGATTCTCTTATTCCCCTCACTGAGAATCATAATTATGATGCAGTAGCCCTTCACTTGTTTCACCCTCATTTTTGCTCTTACATGATGCTGTTTTTTTTGGCACGAATCATGTTGTACTATCACCCACTCCAGCCATTCATTTTTCCCATAAGTTATGGTGCTACAAGAGAACTTCGCCTGAATCATTGATAGAGCTTATTTTACCAGTTATGGTCTCATAATCGTATTGCGCTTGCCACTTTCTGCTCTTCTTTCTGTTGTAATTAGATGTAGTAACTTGACAATTAAAGAATGAGCAGAAGTGCAGAAACTCTATCTTGTTGTCAGCCTTGGTCGGAGTAATGATCTCTGACATTGAGTTGTTTCTTATCATACGGCTATGTAAAATTGTGAAAGGCATTTCTATTTAATTTATCTTCTCATTTCTATGTTAAACTCGAGAAAGAGTGCATATTTGTTGCAATTATTGTCAGTTCATATCTTTCATTCAACTTCCACCCAGATGCAGTAGCTATGTAGCAGTTATTTGGTTTCAGCGAGGTTAATTGGGACTTCCTAAAATAGTTAGGTACCATTCTGTAAGAGCTAAAAAAGAGAGGAATGCATGAAGGATGTAGTAGTATGCAAGAGAGGTCCTAAGATCACGCTTGTGTGATGAAGCTATGATGTCCTTTGATCTACTGGTCTTGATTTTTAATTGGGACGGTTATTGGTATTGATTTTCAAGCGACGCAAAGATGCTTGTAAGAGTATCTCTAGTTGAGAGCTTAAACTGAAAGCAGGGGAACACCCTTGTCTCTGTTGATGATCCATTTACTCCTCCTCCTTCTGCATGTTGTTGTTGGGTGGTGGTTCCTCTGTCTTCATCTCCCATCTCTGCAAATACACAATCATGTAAAACAACAAGTACCCATTTTAGAAAACCATCTAAAAACACCAATCAAGAACTCAAAATTAAAAAATGAATAAAAAACTCAACCTGTTTTGGGCTTTAGTTCTTGTCGATCTGATGAAGAAGAGGAGTAAAAAGGGGTGAAGAAGAGTGAGTTTGGAAGTAAGTGGCAGTGTTTGTGAGGAGATAAGAGAGAAAGGAAAGGAAAGGAAAAGGAAAAGGAAAAGAAAGAAAGGGAAAGGAGGTGCATTAGGAAGACTTAAGACAGGATAGTAGGAGTCCAGTAGGGCCACTAAGTTGTTAATTACATATGGATGATGGGGTTATTTGCATTAGAAAGAGACATCTAAGGATGGATTAGATTCTTTTGGATAGTGTATGGGTATATATGGGATATCTTGATTGAGTTGAGGTACAAAAGAGAGATTTTAGGGAAGCGTGTTTGTGTTGGTTGTGTTGGAAGGAGGACAAAATGGGAGGCTCAAGGAGTCAGAGATAGGGTATTAACTATTGAGGGATTGAAAGAGAGAAAGATGGAGTGGGGTAGTTGTGGTGATGTTGATTTATGGAAGTGGTTGGAGGAAAATAGGGAGATTTTTTATTTTTTACTTGTTAAAAGCCTTAGGCAATATAATAAAAAACTAAGAACGATTATAATTAAGTAGGGCTGAACAAAAAACCGATTAAATCGATTAAACTGATCGATCCGATCTAAATCGAATCGATTGGTTCAGTTTAAATTCCTTTCGGATCGGTTTCGGTTTCAAAAAATTCAAAACCGAAGTGGTCGGTTCAGTTTTCGGTTTCTATGTGATTTTAACCGACCAAACCGAACCGATCGAATATATATAATAAATAATATATATTTTATATATAAATAATACAATAGATTTAAAATAGTAGGTCAGTTCGTTTAAAAATTCGGATTTTGGTTCGATTTTAGTCGGTTTGGTTCGGTTACGGTTTGCATAAATTAGAATCGATTCGGTTTCGAATCGGTTTTGTTAATGGTCGGTTAGGTTTCGGTTTGAAAATTTTAAAACTGACCTAATTCGGTTCGGTTTTTAGCCCTACAATTAAGTCTACCGGCACCCGATGCCAAGTGATGATCCTTACTATTAAGGTATCTAGATATATATTTACATTGCTAGAAATGAAGCATAAGGAGCAGGCGTTTAATATTACAAATAAGAGGGCGCCAGACCCAATGCATAGAATAGGGGTGTTGAGAGTTGCCATCCTGGATGAGATAAATAAGAGTCGATGAGTTTCCAAAAAGAAGTCTGGTCCTCCATCGTTGTGCTTGGATGAGCAACAATGTCGCTTCAGCCGCATATCACTTTCCCATCGTGTTGTCTGAAACTTTGCCGCCTATCTGACTGGCCATAGAAGCCTGAATATTCCTTGCCAAGTCGGTTGCTGAAACTCTCACGCCTCCCTGTTTGGTAGACTCAAAGAAGAAAGCATCAAAAGTAACAATAATTGTATCGTTATTAAAACTGACTGGAATTGGATGAGCGTGGCTTGCTTTGAGATTGAGCCTATGGGTGCGAGTTGAGTATATTTGGTCCTGGACCAACTGTAAAGGTGAATACCCAAAACCCAGAAAAGGGATGGCTTAGGCTAGGTTCAGTTCTGTAGAGGAGCGGGAAGCTAGTTGTCTGTTTGTGATGGTTGTGTCTAGAATTTGGGGGATCAATGGAAAAGGGAGCTTGTTAGAGTATGATCCGGTAAAGAACCATTGTTTGGACCAAGACTCCCAAAGCTTATTACAATGGGAAACAAAGTTCATTGGGGAGACTTTGGTATTGTTAAAAATAGTTTGATTACGTAAATACTAGGAAAGCATCTCATCAGAATTCATAACATGTGCTTTGGCAAAATCCCACATGAATTCAAAAACTTTCAAAACAGAATGAATGTGGAGATTAGGTGCAACTCAATTAATAGGAAGAGGAGAAAGAAGCCAGAATCGGGATATTATGGGGCAAAAGAAGAAAATATAGAGCACATCTTCCTGATGGGCATGACAAAAGGTGCAACTGTCTTCGATGGGGATGTGGATCCTAACTAAATTGGCTCTCGTGGGAAGCAAATTCTAGCTAATCTTCTAGAAAAGAAACTGAGCACAATGAGGGGCTTTGATTCTCCAGATGGATCTCAAAAGTTTATGGCCAAATGTGCGAGGGGGAACGGAAGTAGAGCTTTCCAAATGATCTATTGTGAAAGCTCGTGTTGCACTTTTGACCGAAAAATCTCTCTTTTGTCAAAAGTCCAAAGAAGTTTGTTCGGATTGCTAATAGGGCGAAATAAAATGTCTTGAATATCCCTAGCTACCGTACCTGGAAAAATAGCATTGATAAGATCTGAATTCCAGTGGAGAGAACCTCTAGGAGGAGAGGTCCAAAGATCCCGAAATGAGTGAGGAAGAATGAGATTGGTAGAGTCAAGGACACAATCCGCAATAACAATATCTGGTTTGACTTAGTAGTCCAGCCAGGGATTGATTTGATTACCAAACATGAGTTGCCATAAAAGAAAACGCTTCATTTTAAGAAGGGTCGTTAGGGTTCCCTCTCCTAGCAAATGAGGCCAAGAAGGGGGATTTCCTAACTGGAAAAAACTCTTATCTCGGAAATATAACTCCTTAAATTGGCAAGTTCGGTGATGCTGAGGATATGAGAGAGCATTCTAAATGTTTTTTACCAATACGACAAGATTTATGTTCCTATAAGAAGGAATATTGAGACCCCTGAGGGCACGGGGAAGACAAATTTGATCTAAGTACATAGATGTTTGGCCTTACTATCAGTCGCCCCATTCCACCAGAAAACCCTAGCCAGGTGATCCAAATTTGTAGAGACGAAGCAAGGCAATAGGAAAGTTTGCATAGTGTAAATGGGGATCGAATTGAGGACCGATTTAATCATCACAGTCCAACCCGCTTGAGAAATGATTTTGGTTTTCCAAGAAGAAAGTTTAGTATTAACTTTGTCAATGAGGAATTGGAAGTCCGTAGCTTTCTTCTTGGAAAACATAAGAGGAGAGCCAAGATATTTCTCTTTAGGATTATAGCTCCTAGTACCCAATATCCTATTAATCATTTTTGCAAGTTTCAGGTGCACGTTGGAACTATAATAGACATAAAATTTGTCATAATTGACTCCTTGACCTGACGACAGGCAATATTGTTGTAGAATATCTTTAACTGAATGAGCTTCAGCTGAAGAGGCTCTGCAGAAAAAGCATTAGATCATTCGCATAGAGCAGATGATTGATATATCGAAGGAGAATGACTCCCAATTTTGATACCTTGAAGTTTGCCCTTTGTTTTAGCCTTATTAAGAGTGCTTCAACTACCAACAGGAAAAGGTACGGAGATAGGGGGTCGCCTTGGTGGATGCCTCTGGAAGACTTAATAGGAAGGAGGTGGAGCCATTGAGAAAGACTTCGAGAGAAGTGGTGGAAACACATTGATTAACCATTTCAATCCAATCTTCTGCAAAACAAAACTGATTGAGAACTTGAGCCAGAAAAGACCATTCAAACCTATCATAGGCTTTGGCCATATCGATTTTGATCGTCATCCAACATTTTTTTTGACGAAAATGTTTCATTTGATAGAAATTTCATGAGCAAGATTAACATTATCCGCTATCGAGCGACCTTTGAGAAAAATTCCATGGTTAGGAGAAATAATGTTATCAAGCAAAGGTTTAAGACATTTGGCGAGAATTTGGGAGATCACTTTATAGATAACACTGCAGAGGTCAATAGGGCGGAATTTATCCGGAGTGAATGGATTACACACTTTAAGTATCAGAGCAATGAAAGTTTCATTCAGCTTAGGATCTAGCTGCTTGGAAGTGAAGAAATGTGTAAAAGCCTCTATGACATCTGCTTTAACAATATCTCAGTAATATTGAAAGAAGAAAAAAAAAACGTGAAAAGCCATCTAGGCCAAGAGCTTTGTGGTTGCTCATATAAAAAACAACTATCTGGATATTTGCAGCAGTGGGAATAGCCAACAAAGCTACATTATCCGCCTGTGAGATGATCGGGCTAAATAAAGCGTGTATCTCTGGATCATGGGACGGATTGAAGGTTTGGAAAATTTTGGAGAAATAGTCATTAATTGTGTCTCCCATGGTTTTTGGTGTGGAATACCACACATTATTGCCATATTTAAGACGCAGTATAAGATTACGCTTCCTCCGAATCAAAGTAGTAAGGTGAAAGAATTTGGAGTTCTTGTCACCGGCTCTGAGCCAGGAGGAACCAAATTTATACGCCAAAACATCTCTTCTCGAAGTTGAAGTTCAGTGAGACGCTCTTCTAACAAGGAGATGGCTTTGGCATTGTCCTGCGAAGGGGGTTCATTTTGGAGCTTGTCCTGTGAAGAGAGTGTCAGAGATGCACTGCTGAATATTCGTAAAATCTCTCTTATTCCATCACTATACCACACATCTTCATTGATAACATTTCCCAACAACACTTTTTACAATTATGCTATGAAAAATCAATTTTTAATGGGGTTACATTCAGTCAGCCGATTGCAACCTTAATAATGCATTTGCTTCATCATTTTCTTGTGAGTTTTGAATCCAAGCTACAACAACATTTGAATGCAAGGGTGCCCAATGGTGCATTCTCGATTTCTTTCCCTGTTTATTTGTGTTTTTGTTAATGTTTTCTACGTATTTTTTTCCTTTTATTTCATTACTGAAAGTGCCATCAAATGGGGTACACTAGTATATTAACATAGTATATTAAACAATAAGAATACACATTAATTAAAGTATAAAGTCACTGTCATGTTAGGTGTCTTCGTTCTTTAGCTAGTGATGCATTATTAGCTGCTACAGGGAAAATTGGTACACATTCTATGGTTCACTTCTTCATAGCTAGCTTTGGCTTCCATTCAAATTAACATAATTGTTTCTTTTGATTTAGAAAAATTTTGTAAATTTTTGTACTTTAGGACTCGTAGCTTGGTTTGGCAGAACACGAAAAATAGTTCAAATAGGCAAAGAGTAAATATGGATATCACCGAGTGCCATTTTGTTGACCCTGTAGATTGACTGAGTCTCATATTGTGGATCACCTTATCAATTACATTTCGGAATGAAACAATTACATTTGAGATCTAATGATTTGAGTTTACCATTTGTGAGGCAAGTCCTGTACAAGGTTGGCAAACTAGATTTCTCATGTTTCCTACTATAGCATCAACATAAGTTGGGTGGTTAAGTTGATGATAATATCAACATTGTACGGAATAACGGAGCTCAATTCTGTCCCTTAATGTTAACTTTCTCAACAAGTTTATAACAAATTGTATTTCATCTTAAGAATGTAAAATGTAGATACATGACTTATATGTAGACACTGTAATGTGTTGCTAGTTGTCAAGACAACCTAACAGACTAACACACTATGGACCACATTAACAGCTGTATTAACAACTAGCTAATACTAACTCAGATGTAATACTAACTAGGCTTAACATCCCCCTCCAAACTAAGCGTAGATACATCAACTACACTTAGTTTGTCACGAAGCTTAAAAAATCTGGATTTCCCAAGAGCTTTAGTGAAAATGTCAGCAATTTGATCAATAGCAGGAATGTGGTGAACTTGGACAAGTTTGCGAGCTACCTTCTCTCGTACAAAGTAAAGATCCAATTCAATATGCTTGGTCCTAGAATGAAGAATAGGATTTGCACTAAGCATTACCGCACTGTTATTATCACACCAGATAGTAGGAGGACTGGAGCAAATGTGTAGTTCAGACATGAGAGACTGTAACCATGTGAGTTCAGCTGTCACAGCAGCAAGACTCCTGTATTCGGCTTCAGTGCTACTTCTTGAGATAGTGCTCTGCTTCTTTGAAGACCAAGAGATTAGATTAGCACCTAAATACACACAGTAGCCAGAGGTGGACCTCCTGTCAATGGGATCAGATGCCCAATCAGCATCACAATAACCTGTCCACTTGAAAGAAGGTGATGAAACCAGATGAAGACCAACAGTGGGTGTAGCCTTGAGATACCTCAGAATTCTTTTAACCACTCTCCAGTGAGACTCAAGAGGATGTTGCATGAATTGACAAACCTTATTGAAAGAGTAAGCTAATTCAGGTCTTGTGATGGTAACATACTGCAGAGCACCAACCAAACTCCTATATAAGTGAACATCAGCAACTGGATCACTGCCAGTATCATAGAGTTTTTCACCACCACTCATTGGAGTAGATAAACCATTGGCGAATTGCATTTTAGCTCGACATAACAGATCATTAATATACTTAGTCTGAGATAAAAACAAGCCATCAGAGTTTTGTTGAACCTGAATGCCAAGGAAGTAGTGAGCAAGACCAAGATCCTTCAATGCAAACTGAGCATTCAGCTGATGAATGAGTAGTGAAACATCCTTAGAACTGGAACCAGTAACCAAAATATCATCAACATACACCAGAAGAAATATAGGAGAAGGAGAGTGCCGGATGAATAGTGAGGTATCTGACTTAGAAGGAGCAAAACCAAATAGATGAAGAGTATGTCTCAGCTTCTCAAACCATGCCCGAGGAGCCTGCTTTAGTCCATACAAAGCTTTGTGTAGTTTGCACACAGCATTTGGACGAGAAGAATCAATAAATCCAGGAGGTTGCATCATGTAAACATCTTCTTGTAAATCTCCATTCAAGAAGGCATTGTTAACATCAAGTTGAAAAATAGACCACCCATATGTAATGGCTACTGTGAAAACAACCCGAATGGTAGTGGGTTTCACCACTGGACTGTATGTCTCAGCATAATCGAAACCTGCAACTTGTTCAAATCCTCGAGCCACCAACCTAGCCTTATATCTATGAACAGACCCATCTGCATTTTGTTTAATCTTAAACAACCATTTGCAACCAACTATAGACCTGTGTTGAGGAAGATCAACTAAAGTCCAAGTGTTGTTTCTTAGCATAGCACCATACTCATTTTGCATAGCCGAGGACCAATGAGGGTTATCAAGTGCTTCAAGTAAGCTTACAGGTTCAGATGAAGTCAGATAGACTTTAGGCTTGTATATACCTGCCTTAGACCTTGTAATCATTTTATGACTAGGAGCAATATGGAGAGGAGGACTAGACACTGACCTGTCTGCAATACTGTCATGGAGAATAGGATTAGAACTGGGAGCAGGGCTAGGAGCAGGGCTAGGAACAGGGCTAGGAACAAAACTAGGACTAGTTGAAGGAGTAGGAGACAAGTTAACCAATGGACCAAGCAATGTATTGGTGAATGAAAGGGACTGATTATCAGTAGGTGAAGAGGAGTACCCAATGGATGCAGGAACAGAAGTAGAGGAAGGACTGGTGGGGGAAAGATTAGAAGCACCAGAGAACCACTTTGAATGAGGAAAATGAGTCTCATTAAACACAACATCACGAGAAATGAATAGACGACCAGTACGTGACACACATTTGTAACCCTTATGTTGTGAACTATAACCCAGAAAAAGACATTCCTCATATCTAAATTGAAGTTTATGGGAGTTGTAAGGCCTGGTGTTGGGAAAACAGGAACATCCAAAGACTCTTAAAATGTTGTAATCAGGAGCTTTATTGTAAAGTTTTTCATAAGGAGATAAGCCATTGAGAACTTGAGTAGGAACACGATTGATAAGAAACACAGATGTCTTAACAGCATCATCCCAGTATTTTAAGGGAAGTGAGGCATGAGCAAGTAGTGTTAATGCTGACTCAGTAATGTGACGATGCTTCCTTTCAGCAAGCCCATTCTGCTGATGAGTAGTAGGACACGCAAGCCTATGACCTATCCCATGCTGACTAAGAAACTTAGCAAAAGACCTATACTCCCCTCCCCAGTCTGATTGTATACATTTGATAGGAAAACCAAATTGTAACTCAACTTGAGCCTTGAAGTTAAGGAAAGTAGGATATGCATCCGACTTGTTTTTCAATAAGTAGACCCAAGTGAACCTGCTATAAGAATCAATGAAATGAATGTAGTACTTGAAACCACAAGATGATAGAGTAGAGGCAGGACCCCAGAGGTCAGTATGAATGAGTTCAAAAGGTTTTGAATATACAGTGGTGGAATTGGAAAACGGAAGCCTATGAATTTTGCCCAAGCAACAGGCATTACAAACATCCACATGTGTATTAGGAGCAGCAATATTGCATTTGTTAAGCACTTGCTTTACAACAGAAAGAGAAGGATGGCCTAACCTAGCATGCCAATGAGACAAAGAAGAACATGCTTTTGACATAAAAGTGTTATTACAAACTGGAAGTCTAGAAGAACCACTGACTGATGTAGAGTCTGAACTGGATGCTCTACTACTACTATATGCTGAGCAAGATGCTGAACTGCATGCTGAGCAAGAGGCTGACCTACTACTGGATGCTGAGCAAGATGCTGAAAGACTACTGGAAACTTCACTACTACTGGATGCTGAACTATTGGATGCTGACTGACTACTGAATGCTGAAAGACTACTGGATGCTGAACTACTGGAAGCTGAATGACTACTTGATGCTGAGCAAGATGCTCTACGGATACTAGATGCTGAGCAAGATGCACCACTACCTGGATTCCAATAACTGGCTTGAAGAGATGAAGAATTGGGACAAGTAACATAAGAGGCAGACCTTGAACGAGGAAGAGACATAGAAGGAAACACATATAAGCCTCGCTTAAGTGTTCCTTTCAAGAGAATTTGTAGTGTGGCCTGATCTTTGACAAAACAACAATTAGGATGGAATTCAAAAAAGACTTTGTTATCTCTAGCAAACCTAGACACACTTAAGAGATTCTTGGTCAATTTAGGAACTTGAAAGACATTTCTAAGATGTAATTCTCTTGATGAATTAAGAGAAGGAATAGAGGACTGACCTATGTTTTCAATGGGCACAGCAGTTCCATCTCCCACAAACAATTGCTCATTGCCATGATAAGGCATAGCATTCATCAAATTATGAGTATAAGGTGTGCAATGATCAGTGGCTCCTGAATCTGGATACCACCGATCATCATCATGTGACTGCAACTGAGTTGTGGAAGCAGTATTCGGCTGTGTCTGAGACTGAGGAGCAGGTCTCCAAGAAGGAAGAGTCTGCTGACTTGATGAAGCAAAGAAAGCCTGTCTTGGAGTGGAAGCTGATGGTTGAGACGAGTTACCATAACCAAAAGAAGATGATTGAGAACTCCATGGATTTGAGACAGAGTTATCAAATCGATTAAAGCATTTGAAGGCAAGATGCCCAACTTTGCCACAAATTTGACATTGTGGGCGATTAGACTGAGAACCAAATCCAGTAGGCCGAAAGCTTCTTCCTGATCTAGCACCCCTGGCATTGAATGAACCTCTAAACTGAGGTCTTCCCCCTTGAGAACTAGACACAAAAGATCTTGGTGATGGTCTGTAAGAAGACTGAGCTATATTCACAGAACTACTGATATCAAGATCTTTATTATGTCTTTCAATCCTAGCTTCTTGAGCAAGTAGAAGAGATTCCACTTCAGTAACACTGTATTCATCAGTTCTTGAACTAACTGAGATTACAAAAGTATCATACGCCTGAGGTAAGCCATCAAAGATGGCATTGACATGATCTCTTGAAGAGATTAGATGTCCTACTGAGGCCAACTGATCAGTGATAGATTTGAGTTTCAGAAGGTAGGCATTGATAGTTAAGTCTCCTTTCTTGAGGTTTTGTAATTGGATTCTAAGTTGAGAAATCTAGGCTACGGTGTGTGAATTGAAAAAGATCTCAAGATTGTTCCAAATTTGAGCAGATGTTAGGCAACCTACTAACCTTGTAAGGAGTGATTCAGACATGGAGGAAAGTAGCCAAGAAAACAGCAACTGATCTTGCTGTTCCCAGGTAAGAAACTCTGGATTGATATTGTTTCTGGCTTGATCTTCATTGGAGAGAAACTGTGCTGGAGAAGATTCTTTCTCAATGAATCTTTGAAGCTTGTGTCCTCTGATCGTTGCCAATACTTGTTGTTTCCATAGCAAATAATTTTGTTCATTCAGCTTGACAGATAAAGCATGAGTGAACATGATAGGTCTGGACTCTGTCAAGGCAGAGTTGATAGGTGGAGTAGCATTGGAAGATGTGGAATCGGCCATTAGAACTACTATGTAAAGCTAAGATGAAGACGATGGAAGTATCCAGGAAAACAGCTCTGATACCATGTTAACTTTCTCAACAAGTTTATAACAAATTGTATTTCATCTTAAGAATGTAAAATGTAGATACATGACTTATATATAGACACTGTAATGTGTTGCTAGTTGTCAAGACAACCTAACAGACTAACACACTATGGACCACATTAACAGCTGTATTAACAACTAGCTATTACTAACTCAGATGTAATACTAACTAGGCTTAACACTTAACAACTACTATGAAGGAATCAAAATCTTCATTCTTATTAAAATGGGAAAGTACACCTAGCTCAAGCCCTAAACCTTGTCGGTGAACATAACTTCTGCTAAACCAAGTTACCTGCGTATGCTTTAAATTGTTTATATAGAATCAGTTCAGGGCTTGAGTGTGTACATGATTTGTGCCAAATAGGGGTTTTTCATATTTTTTTGGTAGAGATGGATGGGAGCTCATTGTTCTTCACAGTTAAGTGTCCATAGTTTTTCCCTTCTTCTTTCAATGAATTTTATCTTTTTTCATTACTGGTAATGTAGCAAATCGAATCCATAGTATGTCCTTAAAAATGGCAGCTTTGTAGCAGAGTTAGCATTTCTGGGAATGGAGCAAATGGTGGCTGGGATTTAAGGCTGAGAAGAGCAATCTATGTTAGGGAATTACCTATTCTTCTTCATCTCCTGGACACTATCTATGTTCGGTCCCCTACAGAACATGACTGTTGGAGATGGGATGAAAAATCAGGGGAGTTTTCAGTGGAGAGCAGCCACTTTAGGCAGGTGCAGATGTATCAAAAATGCTAATTAGTCCATTTTGGCCGCAAACTGTTGTGGATGAAAAAGAGGTCTCCTAGAGTAAACTTCTTTGTTTGGACTCTGGGACATGATAGAGCATTGACCATTGACCATTGACCATTTACAAACTCCAAAGGGGAAACTTGCTTATCCCAACAGAGTCCAAACAAAGCAAGTTTAGACCTCAATCTATGAGGACTCTGGCTGCCTTGCACGTAGGGTTGACAATTTGCATCATTGGTCTTCCAATTGTCAGAAAGATGGGTGTTCTTTGAAGGGGAAATGGCTTTGGGACAGAGTGATGCTAGCTATGTTGTAGTGTCTCTAAAGAGAGAAACCACCAACAATTTTAAGGGGAGTAGAAAAGATGTTCACAGCCTTTGTTAAGAAATTAATGCTTTAGTGTGGCATTGGGGTAATGTCGGGGGTATAATTGAAAAATCAGAGTTTCATGTTTGTGTGTTTCAATGGGAGAGTTTCGTATCTCTGTAAGTGATGCTGATGCTAGGCAGTTGTACCTTTTGTCACTTGGTGACTTTCTGAGTCACCTAACAGTTCATCAATGTATCTTGTTATGGTAGATTTATATTTGGTGAGTCTCAAAATTTTTTATTTTGCTTTGGGGGAGGAATTGGGTTTTAGGATCCTCAGGCATTGTTTATTCACTTTGTCCCATTTATCTTCTGTAAATTGAATTAATCTTTGTTTTCTATGGTCCATGAATGGTTGTTTTCTAGGTATTCACTTATCAGTTAGGTGCATGAATAGCTACTTCTTAAACTCCATGATGGCATGAATGGTTTCTTAGTTGTCATATGTATACATATATTTTGTTTTATATTTTGAGTTGGTGTTATCCCATTTAATATATAACATTTTTTTTTACATCAGAGTCTCACAATCTCTGGATATATCTTTATGTTTATTTGGCAGGATGAAGAAGAAGAAAATGACTAGAAAAACGAGTTTATGTACTTTGAAGAAATGACTTCATGCTATGTTTAAATGTTTTGTAATAATTAATGAGATTTATTTAGTTTACCATGTATTGAACTAGTATGATTATGCTATAAATGAGGATTTTCTTACTGTCGGATTCTATTTACTGTTGCACTTTCAATAGTAGGTACAACATTGCAAATGATACCAGCTAAAAACAAATAGGTAAAAAAAATGTCATACACTTTTAATGGCACTTTTAAAGTGCCATGGTGACTAATTTTACAGCACTTTAAAAACATTGTATAAAACTATGTAACAATATTTAATAAACGCTATAAAACATGTAACAACAACATTTTAAAAACGTTGTATAAAACTCTATAACAACATTTAATAAACGGTATGAAGAATGCGACAACAACGTTTAACATTATACAACATGTTCTACGCGCTATTGAAAGTGCTACGTCTAAAAACACTATTAAAAGTGCGATTTTAATAGCGCTCCAAAAATGCTATCATAGCAGTCAGACTTTTAATAACAAGGGTTGTCATAGCATGTCATTTAACGCTATCATATCCTATTATAGCTTTTTTGGCATGCTATAAATGATGATTTTTGTTGTAGTGCATCTAGTTAGGCTATAACTAAGTTTTTTAGTTTTGAGATGGATATTGTGTGGAGAGGGGTGTTGCCTAGGGGTCCAGTTAGATTGAATCACCCGATGGCAAGAAGGGTCTCTAGTCCACATATGGAAGAATCTAAACGATTTCGGTTTAGTACTGAAGTTAGAGACTAATGAAAGGTAATGACCCTATGGTCTGAAAAGGAGCTGAATAGTACGAGTAGAAACAGAAGGGAATAGGTCCAACTACTCAGTCGAGACAATGATAAGATCCAGCTTTGCCTTAACCCCATTCTTGTCTTTTCTCTTATTGTTCTACTTGGTTCATTTTGGCATTGTCCTGCGAAAGGGGTTCATTAAAGGGGAAGTCTAACATTTGATGAATGTCAAGAAAATTTCTAAGGTGTTTGAGAGTAGAATTAGAATGTTGATTACCACCCATTTTCTTCCTAGGTTGACTAATAACATTTAAATCACTGATTATGATCCCTGGTAAAGGTTGAATAGAGTAGAGGCTGGACATGGAATTCTAGAAAAGCTCCCGAGAGGCGAGATTTAGTTCATCATAAACAAAAATAACCGACCATGCAGATGTAGCAAAATAACCATCGAGAATACAGTTAAAATAATTTTTACAGGAAGAAAGAATGGTAAAATGAATACCTACTTTCCAAAACAGTACAAGTCCTCCAGCAAGTCCCTATGCTAGTACTGATGCTCCATGTGCGAAGACTAGTCTTCGGCGTAAGCAGTCCATCTTGGAGGAACTGGATTTTGTTTCAGAAAAAAAAATTTTAATCGGCATTGGACTGTTGGGAGAGGGTGTTCAGGTTTCAGAATGCTTTGGTAGACCCCATGCCTCGAGCGTACCATGTGAGCATCATGGATAAGGAGGCGACCCTTTAAAAGTAGTTGTTGCAACCTTATGAAGCTGAATTGAAGAAGAGCTAGACAGGTAGGTGAGGAGATGAGTAACAATTGCTTGAATGAGCCGAGTGGTAGAGGGAATATGGCTTTTGGTATATTTTGAATCTGTTGTTGTAATTGGGAAAGAAATGCAATCGTTCACAATCCACGCAGGGTGACCATTTTCCATCCAAATGGCTTTGCTTCTAGCCATCAAAGGAGAGGGCATAGTGAAAGTCTATAAATTTGGTTGAGATACTAACAAAATGCACTTGCACCAAATGATTGAACTCATGATAGCGAACGCGGCCATCCACATTATCTTCATAATGACTATCACCATTTTTTTCAGAACGAGTGTCAAAAAAGACTTCAGACCAGCCTTAAACACTATCTTCATTCCTGTTGTTAAAGTTGACATCCCGTCTGCTGTTGAAACTTCCATTAACCATGTACTTGATTGTGAAACCATGACAGCCATAAGCCATGTACTCGAGTGTGGAACCGTGACTGCCATCATTATTTTTGCTAACATTGACTTCTTGACAGCTTTTACAACCATTAAAACTGTAACGACCGTCATAATGGTCATCAAGACTATCTTGAACTTGGTAGCTGGGCTGACTTCCTGTCAGTTTTTAACACCGTTAAAACTGTAACGGCCGTCATCACGGTCGTCATGACTGTCTTGAACTTGGTAGTTGGGCCTGCATTTATTGCAATGTAGAGTAGTTGGGGAGTCTTAGCAACTATAATCAATACTCTCACCAACCAGGATCTAGTCGGAACCAGAGGCCTTGCCATGACAATGGTACCGGTTTCATTACGAGTCCTCGACGGTGGAGACACTTCCATGCCGACGGTGATGATGGTGGTGTTAGAAGTGAGCTCGATGGTTTCAGGATTAGCGACCACCAACCCAAGACCGGATAAAGCCAACTTCATCAATGGAGCTTCTGTGATTAGTTGGTCAGAGATCTCAAAAGATCCCATCATCAGATCTTTTATAACTCCGGGAAGATTGTGTTGTTGCCTTAGCAGAACAAGTTTTGGTGTGTATAGAGGAAGAAAGAAGTCATCGTCGCCGATATCTTTGTCTAATGTCTTTGATTTACCATTGTAATGCATAAGACTTCCCGAAGAATAAGAACCAGCCAAAATGTCTAACCTTGTTGACGGCTTCTTTGCATCCATATGGGATAGATATGATGTTGGCCACCAAACACTGTGAGTGAATGAGTACTGTGGGATAGATAGATATGATGTTGGCCACCATGAAGGGAGGGTATGATTGAAATTTGTATTGGATTAGAATGTGAGGGGTTGGAAGAACTTTGCATAAGCATAGCTTGCGTACTGAAGGATTGATTTGCATATGAATAGGAGGATTAGGGTTTCATGGTGGTGAAAAGGTACGGTTTGGTAGGAATAACCTGAGAAGATGGACAATGCTGCACGCCCGAAACCTGCATCACAAACATAGAGAAACAAAAAATCAATTATAGAAACCAGGTGGTAGAATGACCGCGGAAAGAGGTAGAAGTTGGGAGGGAAAAAATAGAGTATAGATGATTCGAAAATTAGATGATTTGATAAAGGGATCAGGAAAAACTGAAGGATAGGAACAAAAGGAATGTTAGTTCGAAGAAGAGAGTTGAGAAAGTTGATAAAAAGATATTCAGATAGCTTTCGGTTCAAGTTTGTTAACAATACAAACTCGGACAATTGAAAATAACTTTAATCGGAAGACTTTCTCTCTTTTTGTGTGGTAGGTCACGTGGGTGGAGAGAGGGAGTTAGAAAAAAAAAATAGGGGTTTTGGTTCGGTTTAGTGTTTCGGGTGGGAAAAAATAAGTAATTGAAACGAATCAATACGGTTTGGTTCGCATTTTATTATTGAGTTTTGGTTTTTAATCGGTTTGGCTTTTTTCGGTTTTAACTTGATTTGGTTCGGCCGGTTTGGTGGATTTTCATAAACCAATCAACTTGTCTCCTTCCCTTTCGAATTCTTCTTCCCATGTGTTTGTGTTCTATTTTGTAACTTTGTTGGGAATTTCAAATTCTATGCGTCGTCCAGCTTTGAAACCAAAACCGAGCCCCCATTTACTGGCTACGGCCCACCAACACCTACCTTTGGTATTTGTCCTCTTGCCACAAAACATGCCTTTTGTTAGCTTTTCTTAATTTAGGCTCCGCTTGGTACACTGTAAAATGATGCATTTCGCAAATTGATGCATATGCATTAGTTTGCATTGCATTAATTTGTAATGCATTACTTGACGAACGTTTGGTATTAATTAAAGAAAATCAATGCAAATCAAAAAATTATTGTGGGTGGTGTTGATGATGGTAGTAGCTGTAATTGTGGCATGGTCACGGTGGCTGTGATTGTGGTGATGTTGATTGCGAATGTGGACAATGATGGTGGTGATAGCGGCAATAGCGGTGGCTGTTAAAATGGTGGTGGTTGTGTCGCGGATTATGGTGGTGGTGGCGGCGGAGGCGATGGATGCAGGGGCTATGGTGGTTGTGGCGGTGGTAGGGGTGGCGGCGACAGCAGTGATTATGCTATGGTAGTGGTAGTGGTGGAGTTGGCTGCGGTGGTGATTATGCTATGGTAGTGGTAGTAGTGGTGGAGGTGGCGGCGACAGTGGTGGTGGTGGTTGTGATGGTTATGGTATGGTGGTCATGATAGTGGCAACGATGATAGTTGTGAAAGTGGTGATTGTTGGGGTGTTTATGAAGGAGTTGAAAGTACTCGAGGAGATGATGACAGTTTTGCAAAGTAATGCGGGAGATTTTGTCCCGCAAAGTTTTGCAAAATTTTATAACTAGGAGATGCAAAGGTCTTGAATTCAAATTCCAATGACCGTTTTCCGTAAAGCCAAGCAAACACCAAATTTATATAACTGTCGTAAACTTTTACATTATGCATTATTTTAACGTGTACCAAACAGAGCCTTAATAGAAAACTTTGTTAAATTATTGGCCCTTATTAGCCCACAATTCAAAATGCTAAATATGGATGTGATTTCTTATCATTTCTTTCACGAGGGTCTCTAATTATACTCATAAACCATTATTATTTCTTTAATGAGGGTCTCTAATTATACTCGTAACCCGTTATTATGGTCGACTTTCATTTTGTGGACAACTCATAGGCTAAATACTTGGAAAGGCCTTGACAGTTTTATGTGACAAGAATTGGATGACTTTTGATAAACAATGTTAATGACCAATTGATTTTAGCAAAAGATAATCCTAACAGATTGGGTGGGAACAATTAAATAGAGGAAATAAGCCATGAAAAAAGAAGTTGATCTTGTTGCTCCCAATGGATGAACTCTGGATTGACAACTCCATTTGATTGATCTTCAACCGATAGAAACTGTGATGGAGATGAAGCTTTGTCAAGAAATTGCTGAAGTTTATGACCTCTAATGGTTGCCAACACTTGTTGTTTCCACAACAAGTAGTTGTGCTCATCCAGTTTGACTGACAGAACATGTGTAAACACAACTGGTTTAGGCTCTGATGATGCTGAAGTTGTGAGTATGGCAGCATTAGAAGATGATGAGTCCGCCATTGATACAACTATGAAAGCTTGAAAACAAGTAGAAGATTGAATAGACAAACAAAAGAAGAAAATGGAAACAGATAGTGCTCTGATACCATGTTGAGAAACTAAACAAATGAGCAAAGTTTTCTGTATTTCACACTTTGTAAATGTACAGATTACATTCTTTATATAGGTAACATAGTAATGCTATGTGCCAGACAATGCCTAGCTGGCAAGGCATTAACAACCTAACAAACAGACTAACAAACTAATGTAGTACCTAACAGCCTAACAGACAATCTGATAACCTAACAGACAAACTGATAAACTGATATTACAAACTGATATTCTCACTTAACAATTATAAACCTATCTACAGGCAGGGGCAGGCACATGCACTACTAGTAGGAAACTCTCAGGTCTAGTAACAGAGCAACCATTAGTCCTCAAATGCCACAACGGTGCCCTTCTCAAAAGAACCTTCACTGTACTGTCAACCTCATCTGGTATGGCACCTTCTCCCCAATCCAACGTTCCTTACTTGTCAGACTTCATCCACTCCCAAAACTCCCTTCCTAATAAATCTGCTTCCACACTCCCGCCATCAGTCTCTTCTTGGTGGAAAACCACTGAGAAATACACAACAGGTTCGTCAAACTTTGTTTTAGGACATCAAATCCTCTAAAACAAATACCCACTCGGCAACTCCCTTAAATCAACACATTTACATGCTCAATCCACCAAAATAGCCCAAAAAATACCATCAACATCATCTTTACTGCTAAAGATGTAATTGTGGACAGATTTTGCATGAACCATTGTGGAACACATGGGTTTGCATAAGACAAGCTCAATAACCCCATATTCGCCTACATTTGGGTGGGTAACTCTAAGACCCAGTGTCCTGGTCAATGCGCCTGGCCATTCCACCAGCCCATTTACGGTCCCCAAACACCTCTCCCAAACCTGATGTGGGTGTTGACAGGTATGGTTATCAATCTTGCCACGCTTTTGGCAGCAACCGTTTCCAACCTGTTTAACAACGGATATTTTTAAGGCCCCGCGAACGTACCGTTAGAAGTCGTGTCAGCTTGTACAGGTTTATTTGGAAAGGGAGCTTATCCGGGTTACCTAGGCGGTGTGTTGGTGGACAAAACCATGGGAGCTAGTCATAATGCGCATGGGTTTAATGGGCGTAATTACCTGCTCCCTGCCATGTGGGATCCCAAGACTCCACCTGCTCTACTCTTGTGTGACCATGGATTCTCCTCCTGTCCACACAGATGTAGCAGAGGCAGGCGCATAGGCACATGCATGTTTGTACGTGTGTAAATATGGTCACCGTTTGCGGATAGTGTTTTTGGGTATTACTTACTGTACACTAGTATTATAGTTTCCCTTTCAAGCAAGCAAATATGTAAAAATCAATCAATTTTTGTAAAGAAAATATTCGTAAAATTGTATTGAATTGTTGTAAAATTCCTTGATTGAATACAAGCTTATATAAGCTAATTCTGACCTAATCTTGTTGAAACATGAAACCTAAAACTTGTTATTCTAATAGAGTTTTATTCTATTCCAACTTTTCCATTCTTTAATTTAACATATGTAGATTTTTCTTCTTTAACACTCCCACTCAAGTTGGAGTGTGCGTTTGTAACACCCAACTTGCTAAGAAGATTATCAAATTGATAAGTGCTCAAAGCTTTAGTAAACAAATTTGTTAGTTGATGTAGTGTTCCAACATTCTCAGTCCGAATAGTACCCTCTTGTATCTTCTCTCTAATCAAATGGCAATCAATCTCAATATGTTTCGTTCACTTATGAAAAATCGGATTAGATGCAATATGGAGTACAACATTGTTGTCACAAAACAAAAAGGTTGCCTAAGGATGATTAATGTGCAAGTCATTAAGAATGTACCTCAACCATGTTAACTCACAGCATGTGGAAGTCATGGCATGACACAAGAAATCAGTGAATCGCCAAGCATGACACAATAACTTGTAATGGATCTCCTAGTATCTCTACATCTAGCCCAATCTGCATCACAATAAGCTTTCATTTGTAATGAGTTGGTGGAAGAAAAAAAGATACCTTGTCCTGGCGAAGCCTTGCTATATCTCAAGACTTTGTGTGCAACATCCAAATGTAGTATTCTGGGCTTGTCCATAAACTGACTTAAGACCTACACAGAATAAACCAAATCTAGTCTCGTCATCGTTAAGTATATCAACCTTCCAATGAGTCTGCGCTACGTTGCAGGATTTGGTAGTAAGTCCCCATTATCCCGTGTGAGCACTAAGTTTTGATCCATAGGATAACGTGAAGGCGTTGCTCCAAGGTACTCTGTGTCCTCCAATATTTTAAGTGCATATTTTCATTGAGATAAAACAATCATTTTAGATGACCTCACAACTTCAATACCAAAGAAATATTTCAATTTTTCTAAATTTTTGAGCTTGAACTTTGCAGCAAGAAATTGCTTTGTTTATGTAATGTAGTGGAGATCATTACATGTTAATATTACATCATCAACATATACAAGAATCGCAGTAAAGTTGTTTCCCTTGGATCGGATGAATACTGAGTAATCAACATTAGATTGATTATAGCCTACTGATATTAGGTATGGCAATGGGGTAGATTTGGGCAAATCCATCCCCGCCCCGTTAGGGAATCCGCCCCAAATATCCGTTTATCAATTTTTTTTTAAAACCCTCCCCGCACTGGACAGATTAGCAGATATCCGCCTCGATCCGTTTAACCGAAAAGAAAAAAAAAAGATAAAACCCTTTTTTTTAATCAACCCCAAAAAGGAGATGCAGGAGTGAATAATGGCTTATGGACGAAGCTCTGACTAGTCGTCTCTGTTAGTCAGAAAACATGGATTTGTTGTTTTCTTACTATGCTAGTCGTCTCGATCGCTACCTCCCCAATAGCTCCAATTGCACTCGCGAGTCACGATCTCAAACGTACTAGATGTTCAAAGAATTCTTCCATCCATGCACTAATGGTGGTGAAAAAACTAACTCGGATCGGAGAAGTGGATGAGCTCTCTTTGATGATGAAGATGATGATGGAGTTACCACTTTCATTCCAACTTATAAAGAATCCATTTGCAGAATTAAAATGAGGAAGAAGAAAAAGATAGTGGAATTGTGAACCCATTTGAAGATGAAATCTTTGGTGTTGTATCGGTGAAATTGTGTACTAAAATGAGGAAGAAAAAGAAGACAGAGTGCAGGAAGGGGTTGGTGATAGACGAGGTGACTTTTTCACTCTCTATTGAATTTGTTGGATGTGATTAAATGAGAGAAGTGAAAAAGTGAAATCAGGGAGTCACATGGTGCTGACATATCTCATCATTTGGCCATTGTTATTTTTTTAATCTTTTTAGATCAATGTCATTTAAACTATTATTCAAATTAGTTGGCTGGGGCGGATATGGTTAAATCTGTATACGCCTAAAATGTTTACGGATATAATTTGGATCTCCGAATCCACCCCGAAATCTATTAAGACAAATCCAAATCCGACCCAAACGATTTGGGTGGAGCGAATATCCGTGAAAATTCGCCCCACTGCCATCCCTAGCTGATATGAGAACATAGAATAACTTAAGGAACCATTGTCTCGAGACTTGCTTGAGACCATATAAAGACTTGTTCAACTTGCATACTTGAGTCTCCCCCTTTTGGCTGAATCCAGGAGGAAGACTCATGTACACATCCTAAAAAAGATCACCATAAAGAAAAACATTGTTGACATAAATGTCAACCCTGTATGGCTGCAAGAGCAACAAGAAAGCGAACAGTAGCCAATTTAACAACAAGAGCAAAAATCTCTTTGTAATCAATATCTTCAATTAGATGAGCTTTGTAGCACTCAACGCTATCATCTGGATTAAGTTTGATCTTATAAACCCATTTACAACCAATAGGATGTTTGCCAAGAGGAAGAGGTTGTAAAGTCTAAGTGTACAAGCTTATATAAGCTAATTCTGACCTAATCTTGTGAAAAGAGGAAACCTAAAACTTATTATTCTAATAGAGTTCTATTATATTCTTACTTTCCTATTCTTTAATAGTTTTTGTGGAAGTAATGTATGAAATAAAATGGTTGATTATGAAGAAATATGATATAAATTAATTAATTTTATAAGCTGAGATTGATAGTGTATTATGTTCTTTTGTTTTGGTTTAGTGTGAGTGAATGATTTTGAACAGGTGGGGACCCTTCATACTTCACTTAATTCGAATCATGAAATCTTTGAAAATTCCCATTGAAATCTGATGTGGTTTATGGTCCTCTCTTCAAAAGAGGTTTGAATCGGTCAGACTTTTGGATATTTTGTTTAAAGAATTTGGGGCCCATTTGTAAAGCTAAATACAGCCCATGATGGAATACAGATATAGCCAAAACCCACTAGGTAAAAGTTTCAAGTAAACTTGATTTGAGTGAACTGAAAATGATTGTGGAGGTGATGAGAATATGCTTTGCATGCAAAAATGGATACCCAATGTTCCCCATAAAGGTACCCCAGCCTTTTTGTGTGGGCCGAATTCTGCAAAGCATAGCAAATCTGAGGGTATGTTCATTGCAGTGTGAGGGGTAAGGTCAAGAGTAGGGGTGGGCATTTAGGACCGAAAACCCGGACCGAACCGACAACTGGACCGATCGGGTCGGTTCGGATCGATTTTAATTAATTATAAAAGTTTCGGTTGTAAAAGCCCGGCCCGGCCCAAAGTTTCTGGTCCGGGCCTTGGTTTCCATTTCTGAAGCCCGTCGGGTAACCGGCCCGACCCAGTTTAAATAGTTAACTTAAAATAACAACATTTGTTTCTCCAGGTTAAATAGCTAGAATTTCTCCATTTGTTTTGTTCATTGAGGATTCAAAATTGAGAATCCAGTATCCACACACTTGGTAGGCACAAGATCACGAACGAGATCGACCGAACTATCCAGTCTCCTCACAGCGAAGGCGAAGCCGCGGAGGCTTCTTCTCTTCTCACAGCGACCGACGCTTCTTCTC
The DNA here is from genome assembly GCA_963556465.1 of Berberis vulgaris. NCBI lineage: Eukaryota > Viridiplantae > Streptophyta > Magnoliopsida > Ranunculales > Berberidaceae > Berberis > Berberis vulgaris. The sequence goes on along the minus strand of OY747137.1, from coordinate 26,053,604 downwards.
TTCTCACAGCGACCGACGCCTCTTCTCTTCTCACAGCGGAGGCCGAGCCGACCCTCCCTTCTTCTCTCTCAGCGAAGGCGGAGGCCGAGCCGCCTCCCTCTCCCCTCCCTTCCCCGCCTTTCCCTAGATCAGATATGAGATCTGAACATTTTTCACTGAACTACAGAATGTGACGTTTTTCTTCATTGACCATAGGAATTATTTCAATATCAACAGGCTGAGGGGATTTCTTAATGTATATTTGCATTATTGTGTTCGGCTGAACGTTTAACACCATGGCATTATGGAGTATCAGAGTTTGGCCATTTTGAATGTTGCTCTTAGGACCGAGACCGGCCCGTATTTCGGTTAACCGGTCAACCCGGTCCGGTTTCAGGTCTCATAAACACGGGCCCGGATTTCTCGGGCCGATTTTCGGTTTTTACATTTTGGGCCGGTTACCCGTACTTGCCCAAGCCTAGTCAAGAGTGTCTGCATTGAGCCAATTAAAGGAAAATACCTTCTTCGAACTAAGTTGGTGAAATCACTAATGTTTGGATGCGATAGAGGAGAATGTAAAGAGAAGATTGTAAACCATAAAAAGAAACCTGCAAAACTATGACATGCAGAAGCACAAGTATTAGATAAAATCAAATAACAAATTATTTGGAATTACAACTTGGTATTACCATAATCTTGGGTGTCCAAACTCTACAACTGTATGTTTATATATCAGGCAGTTACAGTTCAATTTTTTTTAACATCTCCCCGCAACTGTAGCCTCTTGAATCAGTCATTAACTGCCTTCCTGAGAAAGGAAAAACTGTGTCACACAAGCTGGTACTGTTTGCATAAGTGTATCACTGACTGCCATGATCTGCACGACCATCAGTCAATACATCAAATCTCGTGGCCAAGATCAACTCGCCAATTTATTTCGTCACCAAAATCTCATTGTTTGTCATTGGCCCCTAGGTGTATGCTCTCAGTTTGGCTCTGGGTTTTCATTTGTTTAGCCCCATTATTGTCTGGAGATGACTTCGGCACTCTGTTGATCTCTTTTTCTGCGACAGGTTCTCGTAGGATATCCCTAAGCTTCCCAGCCTTCCCAATTGCAAGAATCAGTTCAAGCTGTTTTGATTGTTGTTCCTGCACAAAAGCAACATTAAGAAACAAAATCAATAGATTAAATAACACAAATCAGCACCTCAACTAAGAAAAGTGCATACGAAGGTGACAAATGGATTTACACAGCCTTGAATTCAACTCATGATAACCGCATATGCTGCGTAGCAAATTTTGATACCTAAAATAGAACAGCTCTTTAATGCTAGCTGTCTATTATAGAATCCCATGGAAACTGAGACCTTTTTGAAAATATTTGATTCTTGAAACATCAGTGACATTACATAACAGTGTCACTTTAAGGAAATCGCATCGTCTTCTGAACCAAAGGCCAAATCTCAAAGCATGGAAAAAACTGAAGAATTATCAGATTTGAAACCAAAAGAACCCAACCAGATTTCTAAAAAGGAAAAAAAAATTCCGGGTGCGATTTCGTGGAAGCACTTCAGTAAACAGGATTCACATGATACAATATTTAGTTCTTATCAAGTTGCTCACAGGTAAAACTATAACTTCTACTTGAGAAACTGTATCAACATTGGAATTTTTTTTCCTAATTGCCTAAGATGGATATTAACTCTGCTCTTCCATTCAGTTCTACCTGTGTGTACTCATCTTGCTCTGCTATTGTTCTAGGTCTATCATTTGGATCCCTTGTCCACTGGTTAGACAAGGGTTTACTTATCTTATCTTGTTGAAACAACCATTTCAGAGATACAGGGTGAACTCTAACGGTGGGCAGATTCAATTCATTTTCAACAACAAGACGAAAGAAAAATCAGTCTTACTAGGAGAACTTCAAAACATTAACTATCGCCTTGTGGGAGTGCTGCATTAGACCTTGCGAGGTTGTGGAATGTTGATTGAGTGGAGTTCTTATTTGAAAAAGTAATAGAAGCCACTACATGTCCTGAGTTAACCATTGGGCATCGCCACATAGGCCACAATGGTCACACAGGACAAGTACGTTTCTCCCATTACAAACACTTAAATATGTGATGACGACATGGGTATTGGGGAATTTGATATAAACACGATATCACACACACTCCAAGTATGCAACTTTCCCACTTCTAGAGCTCTCAAAAGACCTACATCGGAGTGCCTTTTGCAGGTACACCGCAACTTGTTCAAAGCCACTGCTTCAAGGAATTCCCAGATCCATTGATCCTAAGCGTTCTGGTGGACATCTCAAGAAGTCGAAAGCAAAATTTCTCCTGACGCTAACGTTACAGCTTCTTACCAACCAAAAACAAAGTCAAGCCTTCTTAGTTAGGGGTCTTTAAGATTGCTTTCACGTAGCCTTCTTAGTTGGGGGTCTTTAAAATTGCTTTCACATTAGCCTTTTGGTTTTTCATTTTTGGTATTTGAGAGTCCTCAACCAGCCTTCCAATAAAGGTTATATATGTTTTTTTAAGTACCAAGGGGAATCATCCGGACTAGTTTAACCCTAGTTTGAATCACCTGTTATAACTACTCTTTCATTAAAACAAGTGCCTCTACCAATTGATGCTATCCCGAGTTTCCAACCCAAGTGGCAATCTTGAGAAGGTATCCACTGGAAGATACTCTGCTACAAAGGGGAGAAATTTTACCTCCTTTCGGGTAGAAAATGCTCTCAACTCTAAGGCGTGAAAGCTGCAAGAAAATCTGAATACGGAAGGAACGGACAAGTTTGATTGACAAATATGGCGAAGCAAGTCAAAATCATGATGGTGGATAGATGCTTGTAGAAGACCGTCAAACCAGAATGGGACGGACTAAAGTTGGGAAGGCAATACTAAGCCGATCTTCCACAAAGGGGGAGAAACCTTGGCCCTTTACTTGAGGGTTATTTGCATTTTGTCCTCTATTATAAATGCCTTATTGAGCTTTACTCCCAATTATTAATCGTATTGCATTTACCCCCTAAGACTAGCAGTCAATGTGCCTTGACCGTCTGTTTTCAAAGCAGTTTACCAAAATACCCCCGAGAAATCAAAGGCTGAGATTGAATCTTTCGTATCTCGAACATCTCACCTCGAGGAAAATCCTAAGGCCCAACTGAAATCGTAATCATATCTCGAGAAAAATCCAACAGTTTTAAAAAAATTGCATCTTAAACAACTCATCTCGAGGAAATCTAACGATCCAAACGTAATCATACACAGATCTCTAGGTAAATCTAACGGTCCAAATTCAATTGTGTGCACATCTCAAAGTAAATCTAACCATTCAGCACGCATCTCGAGGAAAATCTAACGATCCAGCACACACCTCGAAAAAAATCTGAAGGTTCATATTTGTTCGTATATGCATCTAGAGTAGATTCGTAATTTCATTAAGGTAAGGAAAAAAATTATGAAAAGAAGAGCCTCTGTTCGTAAAATTCGCGAAAATTGTCGACTGATCTGTAGACGGGGACAAATTATAGTAATTTGCTCCAACCCTAGGCATAAACAGAGACAGGGATAATATTTATAAAAAAAAGGGACTCTGCAACATACCCAATGCACAAATAAGAGAAAAGATTTGTTTTGACACGAAATGGATATATTCATATATCTCTAACTCATTTTTATGAAATGATAAAATATGGAAAAACCTATATCAAGAACTAGTTTACGTAACTATGTGCGTTTTATTCCACGGAAAAATCTGCGTTTTACTTCACGAAAGTATCCGCGTTTTACTTTACGGAAAAGTAGTCTTCGAATATCCAGGGGGGCAGGGGGTAATAAATATTCAAGTAAGTTTCAACAATACTGGCAGTAACTTAACCCCAATAAATTTGAATTTAATTTTACCCCCTGAAATAGAACAGACCTGAGAGATGATGAAGATGACATGCAACTCAAGCTTAACTTGAGGAAGAGAAGGGAGGATGAAGCACTGATTTCCATTGAAGCTATTGACCTTTTTATCTCTTAAATTATGCAGTATTAATACTTATTAACACTGCATAATTTAAGAGATAAAAAGGTCAATAGCTTCAATGGAAATCAGTGCTTCATCCTCCCTCCTCTTCCTCCTCCCTCTTCCTTCCTCCTCTGTTTCACAACCCCTCCTCGTCCCTCCTCTCCTTTTTCCTCCTCGTCCTTCCTCCATTTCACAACCCCTCCTCATTCCTCTTCTTCTTCCTCCTCTATTGTGAAACAAAGGAGGAAGAAGAGGTGGAAGTTTTTTTTTGGTAATTTGCAGTATGCCCCTATAATAAATAGCTAATACAAGGTCACCTCAAATTTTCTCAAGATGCATGAACGATTAAATTCAGACCGTCGGATTTCCTCGAGACGCGTGTATGAATATATCTGAATCGACAAATTCCTCGAGATGTGTGTTGGATTGTTAGATTTACCTTGAGACGCGCACACAATTAAATTCGGGTTGTTAAATTTACCTAGAGATGTGTGTACGGTTACATTTGGACCATTAGCCTCGAGATGAGTTGTTTAAGATGCAAATTTTTTAAAACTCAATTGTTGAATTTTCCTCAAGATACGATTACGATTTCAATTGAGCCTTAGGATTTTTCTCGAGATGAGATGTTCGAGATACGAAAGATTCAATCTCAGCCTTTGATTTCTCAAGGGTATTTTGGTAATCTGCTTTGAAAACAGACGATCAAGCCACGTTGACTGCTAGTCGTAGGGGGTAAATACAATACAATTAATAATTTGGGGTAAAGCTCAATATGGCATTTATAATAGGGGGCAAAATGCAAATAACCCTTTACTTAAAATTGTTGATGCATTCCAAAGGCCCTTCAGAAGCAAAGCATACAATGCCGTGGGTGAAGCTGTAATCTTTTATAACTTGTTCTTCATCCAGTTCAAAAAAATGAAGCCCTTATCACTCTCATGCACAACCAATGTCACAACATCTTTTGCGCTTGGTGCCTAGTAAATGGTAAGGTTTGTGATTTGCTCATAACAACCTAGTAGTGAAAAGTGAAATATAGCTTCCACTCTTATAGTGAAGAAGCTTGCAGGTTACACCATACCCATTCAATTGGATCAACGATGATCACAACCTTAGTGTCAAAACTCAAATGAATGATCTCCATTGAGAAATTTAAAAATGTTGTTGATATGGATGCAAGTACCTAATAGTCAACCTTAGGAGACTGACAACTTGATAGAAATGTCACACTGCGACAAAGCAAATACCTAATCCTTCGCTATGCAGTATTATGAGATTTTGTAGATGCAATGAGGGTTTAATATGTGAAACCTCGTTGCACCCCACAAAATTTCAAAAGACTGCCCATTAATAATCAGTCAATTTTTATTTTTTTTCCCAAGATACACCCCACTTAATAAACTCAAATGCCGGATTATTACTCTCATAAAAATCAAAGCAATTTAGGGTTTATATACTTCTTTCAACATCAATCTCCACTTTTAAGCTTCTTCTTATAGTTGTATTTTGATGTTAATTATGAAAAGGAAGCAACTACGGAGATGGGTATATATATATATATACAATAATAAGAAATTAAATTCAAGATGTTTTCATGAAAATTTGTGTGAAATAATTGGTAAGTCGAAAGGAACTATAGCGATAAATGGCGAAAGTTAAGAATAAAATGAGTTTGGTGGGAGTCGTTTTAATTCAATGTGAAAAAGTGATGTGCGTATGGAAATGTTTGGGCTGCTTTTTAAGATAGATTTGACAATGGGCTGTCTTTTGAAACATTAACAATAAAAAGGGTGCCTTACTAGATAGGGCAATTTTAAGAGATATAGAGGGTGCAATGAGGAAATGCCATTATAATATTAAATGGTGATGTACGACTTACTTGCATTGCCAACAAGACCTTCTGAATTTCACCAAGTTCCTTTTCAAGATTGTCTTCTTGTGCTGCTAGTGCTCGAGTAGCCTCAGAGTTCTTTTGAGCCAAGGCCGCAGTCTGCAAATTATAGACATTGTTACCAATGCGTCTATGTACATATAGTGTTGCACTGTTAGCCAAAAGCAACATGATTTCCAATTGCCTGCAGATTTTAAAATTTTGCTAGCTTATTTATTATATCGAGATTAGTAGTTAATAGGCTGTTTATGTTGAACTTTGCCTTTTTGGGTGTTCAGTTTCCATTTCCCCTACAAAGCAATTTAGTTAAATAGTTGACTCATGTACCCGTTAAAGATGAGCTTTTCTGTGAGCCGATAACTACCTTAGGTGAAAAGAAGTCATCTGAGGTTGAGCATTAATTAACTTGATCTGGATTAATGACAAGAGGAATGCAAGTTTTAATTTGTGTTTCTACCCAGGGATTCAATCAGGAAACTGCAAACAGAACTGTAGAAGGTGCAATTTTGCTACATCAAAACTGCACGATTTTCTGTAAATCACATTTGCTACTTCTATTATGCTCACACAGTTTTTTTTTCCTTCTAAAAAAGGGTCTTTGACCCTTTATTATTTATTTAATCCATGCCCGGAATCTACATGACTGTCCTGATAAGGTAAGTGGGTAACCAAACCATACGGGAAGCCCGTACGAAGAGTTTCTTTGCTATGGCCCATCTAAGCAAGCTAAACTCCACGCCCAAAGGCTACTCAACAACGGAGCACATACGCTCCTTGTAATCGGTGAAAACTCATTAAATTTCTCTGGCGAGTCTCAAGTCAGGACCTCTAAGAAGGAGAGCGGATGTCCAATCTAGTGAGCCACAATTGGTGTACCTCTTACGCTGAGCTCAATCCATTATTCCATGTAGTTGCATGAAGATGGAATTCAACATGTGTTACTAATAACCCTTTGCAACTTTACTGTTAAGATTAATCTCTAATCACACTTCATATTTTATTTTTATTTGTTTATAAATAATAGTTATCATTATTATTATATATTTCTTTTTGGAGAGAAAATAATTTTTTTTTATCAATAAAACAACGCATATCATTAACAAGTAAACAAGCAGGGTTACAAATGACAGTGACTGAGAATGTCACGCAGCAGACAGCTACAAAAGGGGAGAAGAAAAATTACAAATAGAAAATGCTACCCCAATTGATGGAATAGATTTGGAATGGAATGGAATTCCATCTAAAATTTCCCAAGTCCCAGTGCCAAAGAAGAGACTTGATGTCATTCATAATAATGGACAACTCCTTTATGGTTTCCATGAAAATTAAGGAATTCCTCTCTTTCCAAATGACCCAAAGGGTGGCAATAAGTAGCGTGATCCACAACCAATTGCCTTAGTGAGAATTGTCCTTCCAATCTGAGACCCAGTGAAGGAGAAACAGAGCATTAGGAGCACTAGCATTTGCTTGAGAGCCCAAGGAAAGCCAGATTTAGTAGTAAAAGAGCAGGAGAAAAATAAGTGTTCTAGACTCTTCTCAGCAGATTCACAGAGAGGACACCTATTAGGAATCATAACACCACGACTGACCAGCTTATCCATGGTGAGAATTTTGCCATGCCCCACTGTCCACATGAAGATGTTAGCTGCAGGAGGAAGGTCTTTCATCCAGAAAATTCTGTGCCCGAATGGGGAAGGAAAACAAGAATGACAAATATTAAAGTGTCTTGCAGAGCAAGAGACTGAGCACTGTCCACAGAAAATTTCCCAGATTTCTCATTCCATATCCGTTCATCAGGCTGGTCAGAAAGACACTTCATTGAGTTTGTCAATCAACAGCAGAAGCTGGGGCAATTCCCTTTCTCTAATACCTCTTCGAAGGGCTAGGTTACTGTTGGGAGAATTGTTAGAGATACCTTGGAAATAGTCAGCAACCACAGCATATTTGTTGAGGCAGACTATAAATGGGGGGAAATTCATCTTTGAGATGAGTGGAGCCTCACCAGACTTCATCCTAGAAAAGGATTTTAGCTCCATTTCCGACTCTGAATGAGATGTGTTTTTGAAACTGAAGCTTAAGGTTCATAATAGCTCTCCACCAAGCACAACCATAAGAGGAAGAGGGGTGTTTACTGAACCAGCCAGAATTGTTTACTCCATATTTTTTCTTCAATAATGATTTTCCCGAGAGCACCATATTCAGCCCCAAATCTCCAAAGGCACTTAGAGAGAAGCGCTTGATTAAAATGCTTCAGCCTCCTAACTCCCAAACCACACTCGGATTTTTGGTTTGCACACTTCTTTCCAGCTAACTAGGTGAATTTTTCTAGATTCAGAAATGGAGCCCTATAGAAAATCTCTACAAATTTTCTCAAAATCATTCTGAATGAATGGAACATGGCATGACAGTTGAGGTCATCATAAAGACTGGAATGCTTGTAATAGTACTTTGAATAAGGGTAAGTCTGCCTGCCTTTGAGATATATTTTGATTTCCAAACTGCTAGTCTTCTCTTGATTTTATCAATAATAGGTTCCCCCAAGTAGGTGGAGGGAAGGATTCCCTCCTGACAGTTTAAAAGGTCAACCATAGTGTCTAGAGGGTGAATCTCTCCAATGGGGAAAAAAATAGTTTTACTAAAGTTGATGCCAAGACCAGAGACCACTCCAGACCATAATAGAATAGAATGAACAGCTTGGATTTGAGCCAAGGAGGATTCCAAGAAAAGGATTGTATCATCAGCATACTACAAAATAGAGAAGAAGTACCATTAACCACTGCTTTAAAGCCTGAGAGAAAACCATAATATTCCGCCTTTAGCAGCATTAGAGTGAGGGCTTCAGCCACTAAAGAGAAGATCATGGGGGATAGGGGGTCTCCTTGCCTGATGCCCCTAGATGCTTTGAAAAAGCCTTCTGGATGGCCATTGATTTTGATAGAGAAGAGCAAGGTAGATATTCAACCCCTCCATTTGGGACCAAAACCCATTCTCCTGAACATATAGTCAATAAAATCCCAGTTAATGGTGTCAAAAGCTTTGGAGAAGTCCAATTTACAAACCAGACACAGGAGTTCGATATTTAATTCTAGCATCAATAAGTTCATTACCAATCATAAGGCCATCAATTAGCTGTCGGCCTTCCGCTGCAGCTGATTGAAAGGGAGAAACTAATGATGCATGTGACCTCTGATTCTCGTAGCCAAGACTTTAGAGATAATTTTTAGCAACAGAAGCTATCAAGCTGATCAGCCTGAACTGAGAGATGGATAAAGCACCCTTAACCTTAGGGATGAGGGATATGAGAGTAGAGTTTAGGCTCCAGTCCAAGACGCTATTGCCATTGAAGTCTGCCAGTCTGCCACTACTACCATGAAGTCATCTTTGATTGTGCTCCAACAATTTTGAAAGAAGTCAATAGGAAAGCCATCAATTCCAGCTGCCAACCCAGATTCAAGATTTGAAAGAGCTATGAGAACCTCTTCCTCTGTAATGTCTATCTATATCATCAGAGCTAGCAAGATCCAGGGTGTTAAACGCCAAGCCACTAAGTTTAGGTCCCAGGTGGTGTTAAAAACCAAGCCACTAAAGTCTCCAGGTGGTGTTAAACACCAAGCCACTAAAGTTTAGGTCTCCAGGTTTCTTTCTCCTCAAACATACTTTTGAAATAATGTGGGTAGCAATCTTCTCTTCTGTCTCAATAGAATTGTGAATGGTGAAAGCACAAGTGGAGTTAGAAATTCTTCTAGAGTTTGCCAAAATGTGGAACAATTTGGAGCAGAAGTCACCATTCCTAACCCATTTACTACCAGATTTCTTGGAACAGATTTCCTTTTTGAAGAGATAAAATCTCTCTCATTGTAGTTAATGCGTTGAGGGGGAGGCGAGGTGCACAGCTTGAAAATGCTTGAGGTGTGAGGCGCAAGGTGATGCACACGCCTCAGTGACGTGAGATGGTCTTAACATTTATTTTAGATTTTTTTTTAAATAAATTGAAAAGCATATCAACATAGTAGCATACATCATCGTTTTGACAATACGTACAAAAATTACACAACTACCTAGAATCGAAATGATAACATAATAAAGTTGCATAGCATAGCGAAAAGATGCACTACATAATTGTCAAGTAACTTACAAACATCACTAAATCATTAAAAAAAAAAAAAAAGAGAGAGAGAAATCAACAACAAAAACATCAAGCATAATGTAACCCAGTTCACAAACCTCTCATTTCTCACTATTTCACTCATCCTCCTCTTCATAACCCAATTCTTTATCATCATTTTCTGCAATTCATCCACTTCAAACCTTCATCATCTTCAAAATCAGCCATGTTCTTGACCTTCAGCTTGAGAGCAATAAGACTCTTGATAACCTCTTATGATTCGAAGTCTAATAATAGTGGCCTTTGGCTTTTATATTTACAACAAGGTAATGTAAAATTTTACTTATAATATAATAGAATAAAACTTGCGGAATAATCTGTAATTGAAAGATAATGCGGAATTGAAATAAAATAAAAACAAGATAAAGTAAATCAACGAAATAAACTGATAAACAAATAGAATATTCTTTCAATCAATCAACTAACTAACAATGAGTAACCTATGCCTTATTTATAACTAACCTAACTTCTAAAACAAACCCTAAACCTAATAGGAAACAATGTCCCAATAATACTAGAATTATTAATATGCCTAAAATACTACTATTGCTAATAATATTATTATCCTAATTACATCAAGATCCTTGGGTTGAAGAAGCTCGATCTCGAGCTTGAAGCCAAGGAAGTAGCACAAGCAGCAACAAATAGTAAAGTGACCAAGCAGAAGGCGACCTCGAACCTTGTTTTGATAATGGCTAGGATCACAAACACTTAACTCTAACTTAAGCCACCTTCAAAACTTCAATTGTGTGCGCAAATTTCTAAAAATTAGCTTTGAACAAATTTACAAATCTGTCATGCGGTGGTAAGTAAGCGGTCTGGCAGTGGAAAATAACTAGATCTGAAACAACATCCTGTGGTGGTAAGGAGTGATTAAGGGGTGGAAATAGCCAATGGGCCTAGGGACTTACTTGAAAAAGGAGAATCTAGGAAGCAGTGGCCTTTTGAAAAATAAATCTTCTTCCTCACGATCTAAAATAGGGGAAAGGGGGTTTGTAAGGGTTGCAATGGGGAAGGTGGAGGTATCGAAGGAGGTCTAGAGGTGGAGAGGGTTTGTGGAGGTGATCGAATATGTATTGAGTCTGTGGAGGTCGTTCGACTAAGGGGAAGCGCTAGGAAGTGGCGGAGGTGACCGCTGATGGAGAAGGCTGTGACAGACTAGATTGGTTGTTGATCGACATCAAAGGTGGAAGGGGTTTCCATGGCGGCTGATGGACAAAGAGATCGATCGACCAAGGGAGTGGTCGGTTGGGTCGATCGACCAAGGACCTGTTGTTGTCGAGCCAGATGTGGGTTCGACATAAGCGTTTGAGCATGGTGGCGATCGTCCTTGTGACTTGATGGGGATTGATGACAAATTGATGTTGTTGTTGTTCGACAAGCTATTGTGTAGGTCGAGGTTGATCGACTTGAGCCCATTGGTGGCGTTTAGTCAGGGAGACATGTTTGATCGAACTGGTTGGGAGACTGTGTAGAAGAGGTCGATCGACCTCAACGGCTAGCTAACAGTGGTTGGGCCGCCATCGACCATGCTGGGAAGGGTCCCTGTGGTGATGCCGGTGACTGTAGTGATGTCGTTGTTTGGGTATGTCCCATCCTCTTCACATCCATCTTCCTTCGATTCTACAAAGACCGTCTTCAATCCTGCCTTCAATGTTGGGCACATACTCTTCGTGCATAATCTTCAAAAACTCTCCGTCCGTCATCTTCTTTTGAACTTTTTTTAACCAAATCAAACCAAATAATATCGTTTGACTTTGATACCAATTGATAGAATAAAATAAACGCACGATAAAGTAAATCAATGAAATAAACTAATAAACAAATAAAATATTCTTTCAATTAATCAACTAACTAACAATGGGCAACCTATGCCTTATTTATAACTAACCTAACTTCTAAACAAACCCTAAACCTAATAGGAAACAATGTCCTAATAATACTAGAATTCTTATTATGCCTAAATACTATTAATGCTACTATCCTAATTACATCATAATATGTAAAATATGAGTTGTGAATATGCAAAGTTAAACATAAAAGAATAACCATGTAAATATGCCCAAGGCAGTAGGCGCACAAAGGCGGACGCCTTATTTCACGACACCGCATTGCTTCACATTGAGGCGAATTCTTGTAAAAATGCCTTGAGGCATGCCTCGGCGAGGCCTTGACTACAATGATCTTTCTTAAGAAGTTTATGCAATTCCACTATGCAATTAACTTTGTCCTCCCATACTCACTTTCCAAATGCAGATAAGTTGGAGGGGATGGTGGTAGAGGACATGTTTTCAACAAGTTGGAGGGGATGGTGGTAGAGGATAGGTTTTCAACCCACTCAATGAGAGGAGCAAGGGAAGCATGCAAGTGGAATTCTGGGAGAGCTAAAACCCAAATCTTATTAACCATGGAGCAACATAGTAAATAAGGAAATACAGTAAAAGATGATCACTGGTTTGGTCTCCTCTAGTGGACACGCAGTACACAATGGTTAGGAAGGAAAAGGCCTCCGTTGTGAGGTTGTCCACTATTAGAATCCTTCCCTAGAGAACAATCTACACAAGGAATATTGCCCTAGGAGGGTTCATATTAGGGTCAGTTTGGTTGCACGAAAAATAGGTATGGAAATTGAAACCGTTTCCGTGAATCCGATTCCGAGGCCTCCCCTCGGACTTGGATTCCCATGTGCAGTGGGAAAACAGTCTAATGAATAATCGATTTCCCGCCAAAAAATAGACAACCAAACAGCGGAAACAAATTCGTGGAAACAGTTTCAATTTCCATGTCTATTTTCCATGCAACCAAACAGACCCTTAAAGAATGAAGTTAGCATATTCTTTGATCAAGTGTGGAAAACAAAAGCCAATGAGCCGAGGACTAGCCCCATTCTTTCACAGAGTAGGTAGAATCTTTCCCATTCCAAAGCCATTTATCTTGGTCATTATCCATGGAAACACAACCGATAATGGAGATCGGACATGTCATCTAAGAGATTTCTCGGTCTTTTAAGTTAAAATTCAACCGCAATAAGCTACGTGAGCTACTGTCCCTAACCTTTCTTATCTTGTCGTTGACAGCATTGAAAATAGGTGGAATAGAGGTTTAAAAGGAGAGTCCCCAATCCATTTGTGATCTCAGAAATTGACTCTTTCACTATTGACTCAAATCATCATAAGAAACCCGGTTTTTTCTCCTTTGCCAAAGGATCAAAACAATAGCATACGGAATGAAAGACCAAAAACTTTCCTTCGCCCCCTCACTGAAAAATTTCAAATTGTGGAAAAGTCTAGAACAGGCCATTAGACACACCCACTCCACACCACAATCACCACATGGTGGCTAGGCTCCAACCCTCGAACACGCGACACTCCAAATCATAGTTGGCAATCCGATTCCAAACAAGTTCCTAAACAGAATCAAACCTTAGGGAGGGCACCTTTTCTCCGAACAGTTGAATTGGGAAAGTTGGAAAATGATCAGGCAGAGGCCTATTATCCCCCAAGTGGTTGTAAAAGGAAAAACCTAGAATGAACTATTCTTAGTCCAATACCAGCTCCAATTTATCCTCAAGGCAAGTTTTCCATTGTGTTACCCGCCCATCAACCTTACATTTCTTAAAAGGCTGAAATAAATTGGAGATTTCGACCACCCCATTCACACCACCTACGTAGAAATCTGGAAACAAACCATAAGGATAAGATAACCAAATATACATTAGAGAACCTATATTTAAGTGCCATTAAGCCACACCAGTTATCATGCCAAAAGGTAATCATCAAAAGTTGTTGATGCCTTTGAGCAAAGACATGCTCCACCTTAAAGAACATTGAAGAAATATTGGAAATTGATCTGCCAAAGACACGTATACAAGGCCAAGATTAATGATAAGGAAGGCACCCATTCCACCCCCTATCATACTTTCCATCCACAGTCATTCTCCAAAGAATCTATGGCTCATTGTTGTACCTACAAAGGTATTTACCATAAACACATTGTTCATCTTCTTGAAGGTCCTTATCCAAAAACTACCCCTTTCCTTGAGGCAAGCCAACTCTGACCTCAATAGGCGAAACTTCTCACCCTCCATATGGAATTCTTGCAACTTCCTATTGGCAATGAACATGGGTAAAGGGAAGAGAGACGTAATAAACAGGAATGCTAGCAAATGAGAGGAGTAAGCCTCCTGCCCTTGGAAAACAGTCTACCCTTCCATGAAGCAAGCCTATGCCCCAAGGTTTCCACCACCGGATCTAATATTGTATTTAGATAGCCCAACATATTGACAAGATAGGAAATCCAACTAACACTCTATAAGCTCTTTGCAAAAATAGATAAGATATCTTGAGGTTGGCAACATGATCCAATTGGGTATCTTCAATATGAGCCCCCTCCCCTAAATAAACCACTAAGAGCTTACTTGGTATGAGAGCGATTGGGATGTGAAAAGGGAATGGATACTGGGAACGTTGGTTTCTATGGTATGGAATTTGAAGGAATAAGCACAATCAGGATGATATTTTGGGTCGCAATTTGTGTATTATTTTAGTTCAGTATGCTATTTATTTTATATATACTCATATATCATATAAAAATGAGAGAATGTATGAATACATGAAATGCGGATGGTCAATATTTGTACTACAATATGCAAACAATCAACAATAATATGCAATAGACATGATACTTCATCATCATCATCATCAAAATCCATTCCCGATACTCTCAGGGTCGACTACAAGTATTTTGGTTCTCCAAGCAATGCGATCTTCCCACATATCTTCGCCTAATCCAAGCTCAATGATGTATTCCTTCACCGCCTTCATCCAAGTTTTCAATGGTCGTCCCCTCCATCTACACCCTCCAGTACCAAACCACATTAAACGCCTTTCTCAAATTTTGTCATTTATGGGCGTTTCACCTAAGTATCTCCAAATTCATTCATTTCTAATTTTATCCTTATGGATTTTACCACACATCCATCTTAACATACGCATTTCTGCTACCGCCATCCTATGCGTATGTTGTCTCATAGTAGCCCAACACTTTGAACCGTAGAGCATGGTTGGTCGAACAATTGCCTTATACTATGCAGTTAAAATGGATAACGGGCCCATAACGGTCCAGGAGCGTTATAGGTTATAACAGGATATATTGGGATATAACGGCAAATAACTAAATATTTTTTAAATATATATTTTTATACACCCATTAGATAAAATAAATTAATCTCTAAACATGATCTTGAAACTAATGGAAGATGATTTAACTAGGCTCCAACAAGACTGATTCATTTGTAATGCACTATGCCCCAACCAAATACTACTCTGTTAGCATTTGATATTTTATTTTTTTGTTGGTTTCTTAAGGTTAAGAAACAATGACAAATACAACAGTCTATACAGTGATCTTAGCAATCAATTTTCTTAGCAAAAACAGTCTAAAGTTGCTCTGTCTCATCAACTTGGATATAAAGTAAGACCCAACAGAAAGAGATGAGTCTCAAAGTTGCTTACAGATCAATGAAGCAAAGAAATGCTTCAGAAAACCGAAAATGAAGGAGGAAGACGAGATGGACATACCGATGTTTAATAGATCTCTCATGCATTTTTGGTTTATTTCCCCTTTGAAGAGTACTGCTTACAGAAAATGAAGATGGAAAAATGGAAACTAACTGCTTTCAGCAGAAAACTTACAAGATCTTAATAGATCTTACATACAAGGAAACTTACAGAATAGATCTTACAAGGAAACTTACAGATCTTAATCGAAGCAATTGCCTTCAAGGAAACTTACAGATCTTAATCGAAGTAACTTCTTCTCTCCTTCAGTCAATAGATCGCACTGGCCAGAGGTTCAATCAATCTCAGTCACAGAGATCACAGCAGTACGGTAGGGGATCCTTCCTCCTCCTCTTCCTCTTCCTCTTCCTCTTCTTTGTTCATGCTCTCTAAGCTCTGAAATCAGATCTTAAAAAAATAAAACAAATTTTTTTTTTTTTAATACCTTAACAAAAGTCATAACGTCGTTACAACATAAAACGGTAAGTGCATAACGGCCGCTATATTAGCGTTATAAAGGCTGCCGTTACAACCTACCGTTAAGTCTAACCATTATATTCCTCAGCTTCGTAGACGTTATAACGGAGTTATTTCGGAGTTATAACTCCGTTTTAACTGCACTCTTATAGCATTTCCCTTTTAACCTTGCAAGCATCGCGTAATACTCCTGACGTCACTCTCCATTTCGTCCAACCAACTTTAATCCTATGGTCAACATCTTCTCCAATGGCCCAATTCTTTTGAATTATAGATCCTAGATATCGAAAAGCCTCATACTCTGGATCCTCCACGCCTTCGATCTCAATTGAATTACTCCTCCCCCTTGATTCATAACTAAAGTTGCACACTGGATGCAATGTCTTCGAACGATTAATTCTAAAACCCTTACCCTCGAATGTCTCCCGCCACCTATTAATTTCCGACCTAAACCTTCACTAGTCTCATCAATTAAGACAATATCATCTGCAAACAGCATGCACCAAAGTACATCTTCTTGAAAATGTTTCGTCAACTCATCCATGATCAAAACAAAAAGGTATGGACTTAAGGCCGACCCTTGATGTAGTCCTACTGATACTGAGAATTCACTTGACATCCCGCCTACTGAGCGAACGCTTGTTACAACCCCTTCATACACTCTATCCTAGGCTTTCTCCAAACTAATAAAAGCCATATGCAAACTCTTACGTTCCTCTCGATATTTTTCTATAATTTGCTTAAGCAAGAAGATGGTCTCCGTAGTAGACCTACCAGCATAAATCCAAATTGATTATCCAAAACTATGGTTAAACTCCCAAGTCTTTGCTCTATGACCCTCTTCCAAAGTTTCATTGTATGACTCGAGATTTATCCCTATATATTTCGAGCAGTTCTGAATATCCCCTTGTTCTTATAAATTGGTACCACAATGTTGTGCCTCCACGAATCTGGCATTTTTCTAGTTTCCAAAATCTTATTAAAGAGCTAGTTAGCCATTGAATCCTAACTTCTCCTGGACATTTCTACGCTTTAATTGGTATATCATTCGGTCCAACTGCCTTCTTTGTCTTCATTCTTTTCAAAATTTCTCTTACGTCTTTGGCACTAACTCTGCGATGGAACACACGATGCCTCCCTTCCTGTGAAGCATACTCCTCCAAGTTTAACTCCCCTACATGATACTTATGTAGTCTAATTATGATAGAAGTAACTCAAATTGGCTATTTGAAGACTCGTACCTTATTTTTCAAAAATTGGCTATTTGAAAAATGCCCACTCGTAAATCGAAGACCCAATGTCTTCCAACTTTGCTTCAGACCCAATATCTACAACCTCCATGGCGCTCACTCTCCATTGCTTTATTTCCATGACGCCTATGTTAGTCTTTTTTTCCATCACTCACTCCACCTTTTTTTTTCTATTTTCTCTTTCCCTCTCCCACCACTCCTTTGATTTGTAGGTCGAAGGATCGTTGAAGTTTGGGCAACAATGCCAATCAAGGTACTTTTCTCCTCCTTAACAAATTTGGTTCATTAAATTTTATTGATCCAATTAGTTAATGCATCACAAATCGGTACGCCATACCCAACTTGGAAGGGGGTTGAGCGAATCTGGTAACTTCAATATCCAAGGCCTTAAGAGTCAAATCACTCAAAGCCTCCATGGCATACTTCAAAAGAGTGACAACTTGATCCAATGTACATACTTGATGCGACAAAAAATCGTCCTCCTATTAGTTTGACTTGCAAAACCACTGTTAGACTGCAAAACGAAGGCACTCTGATGCTTAAGTCAGTAACTCTGGACAAAACTCAGTTAAAGTTACATACCTTTGTCGAAAGTTCCCTTTACATTTTATAATGGTCATAGTTAACTGTTAAGCGTGATTTAAGCATGTGAGGCGCAACGAAATGAGATGTTTCTGCAAGGGTCTACTCCTTAATGGAGATGCACTCGTGGAGGCGTAAGTCCCTCCACAGCTCTTTCTTGGATTTGGGCTTTGATTCGTCTGGGCCTGGACTCGGATCCCGCCTACGCTTCCTTAGAGGTGGGCTTATTCCGGGCCTCTATAATTGTCCTCGATCCTTTTGGGTTTTATGAGCTAGCCCAATGGATCGGGCATTGTATTCTCGTGATGGGGCTTTATGCCACGTGTACGGTCGTGATAATCGGTCCATTTTGATGTATCATCAGCGACTCCCCCCCCCAATTAGTGGGTATGTTCAAGTATCCACTAGTTGTGTGGTGGTTTCGCTGCTTGGTTAGTGCCATTGCTATATGTCACTGCTACTTTCTCTCCGCTGTTCCATCCGCCTGTTTGTTTTGGGGCGATTTCTGGGATTTCGTGCGGTTGTCACACTCTGCACGTTCTCCAAGAGTGCTCATTTTGTTGCCCATTCCTATAAAAAGGAGGTGCTTTGTGTATGCTCCTCTTTCGTTTGCATTTTCTCGTTTTTTTGTTGTTAACCTTTTGATTTTTCGAATCCGTCCCTTAGTTATGTCTAACTCAGGAGTTTTGGGTGGTGACACTCTTGCCATTTGCAAAGTTTGTTTTACGCCTAAAAAGGCGACACGCGTGACCCTGGACAACATCTGTCACGACTACTCGTTGCCTGATGATTTGGAGATTATTCGCCCCGGGGATGATGACAGTCTGTCATCCTCGGTCTGGATACATTGCTTTGTATCCAGGTATGTTTCATGCTGGTTTCAGGCTTCCGGCTCCTTCTATCATCTGAGAGTATTTGGATTTGGTTGAAATTGCTCTGGCTCAACTTGTTCCTAATGGTTGAAAGGTGTTGACTTCGGCCTTGACGAGGGCTGATGTTGCTCACATCCTTATGAATGTTAGGGTTTTGCATTCCCTGGTAGGGTTTGGTGTGGACCCTAGTTACACTTGTCGCTTGCGTTCTCCTCCCTGTTTCGAGGACCTGCGAGAGAAGTATGTGGGTTGGTAGAGGTCCTGATTTTATGCCTCTCTTTCTTCTAACCATTTTAGGTTTCGCAGGGATCAGATTATGCGATCGTTCTGGGAGCTTAAGAAGGTTGAGTTGTCACTGTCTTTGGAAAAACAGGATTTCCGTCATCGATTTTGTGATCTTCCCCGAGTATCGGTAGAAGATTTCCTTTCTTCAGATGTCGTCGTTCGTGGTGGTCTGCTTTCGCCGGGTAGGGTAGGCATTGCTTCTGATGTCGTACATTGCAGTAGACGTAAAAGTCCGGCTCTTATTTCCTGATACTTTATTATTTCGTGGTTGATCAGGCCAAAAGTTTTTATGTCTGACTTGTTCGTCCAACATATTTGTTTGCTTGATACTCTAGCCATGCTGAGTGTTCTTCTCAAGTCTGTTTTTTATCTGACTTTTTGTCCTGATCGTATTTGTTTGTTTCGAAATTGAGAGCGAAAGACTTCATTAATAATATCTTTTCAAGTGCTCTACATTCCATAGTCGAGGTATTGTTCGCCCTCAATAGGGTCATTCCCAGTTTGGGTTGAGCTTGCCAACGCCAGACTCTTTTGTGTTTAGTTGAACCTTTCGTAACACCCAATCTTCGACGATGAAGTTTCGGATCCGTACCTTCTTGTTATAATACCATGTCATGCGTTGTTGGTACGTTGTTGTCTTAACCAAGGCTGTTTCTCGTTTTTCTTCGAGGAGATCTAGCCCGACTCTTAATGCTCTGTCATTGTCCTCGCGCGGAATTCTTCGGTTCGGAATGTTGGCATCCCGACCACCACGGGCATCATCGCTTCTGACCCGTAAGCGACTACAAAAGGTGTTTCTCCTGTTGGAGTTCGTTTTGTTGTCTTGTATGCGCAAAGGACACCGAGTAATTCGGATGTCCATAGTCCTTTCGCTGCCTTGAGTCTTCTTTTGATTGCCTTCAAAATTGTTCTGTTAGTGACTTCGGCTTGCCCATTTGCTTGCGGGTGAGCTGGTGCAAAGAAGTGTTGTTGGATATTCATGCTCTTGCATAACTCCCTAACCCTTTTGCCTTCAAATTGCTTCCCGTTGTTCGTAACAATTACTCTTGGGATTCCGAATCTATAAATGATCTCTCTAGAGAAATTTCCCGACTTGCACTTCCCCTATTTTTGTAAGGGGTTCTACTTCAACCCATTTGGTGAAGTAATCTACTGCTACGAGGAGAAATTTCTTTTTGTCAGATGCTGAGAGTGGTCTTACAATGTCCATTCCCCATTGTGCGAACGGCCATGGGCTGCTCATTAAAGTCAGATTTTGTCCCGGCATGTGAGTGTATGGGGCGAATCTTTGGCACTTGTCGCATCTACGAACTAGTTTCTAAGCGTCCGCTTGCATTGTTGGCCAGTAATAACCTAATGTTAGAGCTTTATGGGCCAATGTTCTTCCCCCCGGGTGATTCCCACATGTGCCGTGGTGTATTTCCTCTAGGACATATTTGGCATCTGCTGGTGTAAGGCATTTCAACGAGTTCGTGGCAAACCTCCTGTACAATTTGTCATTTATCATTGTATATATGGCTGGCCGATTCCGTAATTTCCTAGCTTCCATCTTGTCTGTTGGGAGTTCTCCATTTAAAATGTACGCCAGAATTGGAGTTATCTAATTAACACCTTGGTTTACGGCGCATGCTTCTTCTGGCTAATTTTTCAGTATGGAGCTACCTTGCATCATGACAAGTGGATTTCCATTATCCTTTGTCGTTGAGGCTTCTTTAGCTAGCTCGTCTGCTTTTTTGTTTTCTGCTCTTGTACATTGTCGGATGGTGGCGTTTTGGAAGCCTTCTATTAGTTCTGTGGTTCTCTGATGGTAGGCTTTCATTCAAGCGTCTTTCACTTGGAACTTGCCGCTTAGTTGATTGACCACCAACTTGGAATCCGTAAAGACATTAATGTCTCTTATTCTCAGGTGTTTTGCTAACTGTAGCCCTGCTATCACAGCTTCGTACTCGGCTTCATTATTGGAGGCTTCAAAACTAAATTTTATCATTTTTTCCAATGCAATAAAGTATAAGACTATTTCGTATCTGCTTCCTGATCCATCCTTCAGGGATCGGTTCAGGTTGTTCTATTTTTCTTTCCTTGTCCTCGGGTTGGTTGTTGCTTCCTGTGAATTCGACAATGAAATCTACTAATGCTTGAGCTTTGATAGCAATTCCTTGTCCGAGTTCTATTGTCCATTTTACCATTTTTCCCAATAAGTCTGACTTGTGTAATACTGACCGAAGCGGCTGTTCGGTCATGACCGTGATTGGGTGTGCGTGGAAGTATAGTCGCAATTTCCTTGATGACACGATCAGAGCGAGCGTCAGTTTCTTTAGGGTCAGATAGTTGATTTCTACATCTGCGAGTGTTTTGCAGATGTAGTACACTGGTTTCTGTACCCCTTTTTCTTCTCGTATTAGTATTGAACTCACTGCGTGATTAGACACAGACAGGTATAGATACAATGTTTCTCCTGTGTTTGGCTTTGTTAGCAGCTTCGTACTTCCCATGTCTGTCTTAAGGTTTTGAAAGGCTCTTTCGCATTCGTCATTCCATTTGAATGTCTTATTCCCCTTCAAGATCTTGAAGAAAGGCAGACACTTGTCTGATGACCTGAAAATAAATCTGTTTAGAGTTGTTATCCTTCTGTTAAGACTTTGAAAACCTTTGATGATGTTGAGAAGCGATTGTATCTGTTTTGGATCGGCTTCAATTCCACGCTGGTTGACCATATACCCAAGGAACTTCCCTGATTCCACTCCAAATGTGCATTTCTCTGGGTTTAGCTTCATCTTGTACTTCCAAAGCTGTGCAAATGCATGTTCGAGGTTCATGGTCTGTTTTGTGCGAGCTATTGACAAGCATATCATCGATGTAAACCTCCTACGTTCTTCAACCCGAACGACATTACTCGATAACAGTATGTCCCCTTTTTTGTTATGAACGATGTTTTTTCTTGGTCGGGGTTACATTTGTATTTGGTTATACTCGGAATACGCAAACATGAAGCTCAACATCTCATGCCCGACAGTTGCGTCCACTATTTGGTCTATTCGCGGGAGTGAAAAATTGTCATTGGGACATGCTTTATTTAAGTCGGTGTAATCCACGAACACTTCCATTTCCCGTTCTTCTTTACTAGCACCGTGTTTGCCAGCCAATTCGAATAGTGAGTTTCCCTTATCATTCTTGCGCTGAGCAATCAGTGTACTTCTTTGTTTATCGTCTGATTGCGCTCCGGGACCACCGGTCTTCTTTTTTGTCTAACCGGTTTCTTGTCTGGATTCACTTGTAATTTGTGGGAAATGATGAATGGATCTATTCCCACCATATCTTTCATTGTCCACGCGAAAACATCTTGGTTATCTTTTAGCAGTGGGATCAGTTTCATGGCGAGTTCAGGTTGAATTTTTTTCCGATCCGAACTGCCATTTTAGCTTCATTGTCTAAGCAGACCTCGATTGTTTCTTCTTTCGGTTGCCCGGTGTTGGTTCAATCTCGCTGACTGGTTGAAGCCATGTCGTTTGGAGAATCCGAATTTGTTTCATCGAATCGCTACGACGACTCTTTCAGTCGTTGCGGTAATTGCTATTTGTGAGGAGTCTTTATAGCACCAAAATGACACTCCCGGGCTGCTGGTTGGTCCTCTTTTATTCTTCCAACTCCATTATCGATGTGGTACTTCACGCATTGGTGCATCATGAAGGATACTGCACTCATTTTGTGTATCCATGGTCTCCCGAGTAGGATGTTGTATGCAGCGAAAGCGTCCACGACGAGAAAATTTGTCATTAGCACTCGTTGCTTCCCTGATTATCTCACTTTGACTGGTAATCGGATCATTCCCAGTGGGTTACATTGTTCCCAATGAATCCTACCATAAACTGATCGCTTGGTGAGAGCATCTAAGTAGTGAACTGCATCCTTCTGAAAGTTGTTAGGTATAACAGGTTTCCTGAGTTGCCGGTATCGATCAATACTCTTTTGATTTCCCATTTTGCTATCATGACTGAAATCATTAAAGCATCGTCGTGTGGGAAATTAATTCTATCAGCATCCTCGTTTGAGAAGGTTAGAGTCATTTGTATTGTCTTTGCACGTTGTGCGAATGGTTCCTGGAATCTGATCTTTGTGCATAAGTCCCTAACTATGCGCTTTCTGGATCAATTTGATTGCTCATTTTCTCCACCCATGCCATGCAAGACGTAGATTGTTTCATTCGCTTGCTCCTTTGAAACGAATGCTTCATTCTTGAGTTTGGCGAACTCTTTGAGTTGTCCCTGTCTGATATGGCGTTCGATCTCGTCTCTTAGGCTGCAACAATCTTCAGTATCGTAGTCGTAGTCATTGTGGAAGAGACAGTGTTTACCCTTGTTCCGCTTATCCGAATTTCCTCTCATATTTGGCGGCCATTTGACATCTTCTTTTCTCACCATCACCTCGAGGATCTTGCTTCGACTAGCTGTCAAAGCTGAGAATGTTCTTTCATATTTGGGCGTTTCTGATTGCATTTGGAGGTGTTGTTAGCTTGATGTTTCTTAAGTTGGACGATTTCTTCTTGAAAACTATTGTTTTGTAAGTTTTGGATGATCTTATCTATCATTTCGATCACGGTGTCCATCTGAGCCATAAGCGTCTCCACTCAGGGATCCAAGGGGATTCCCCATGACGTCAAAGACGTCTGAACTATTACGTGCTGGAGTTTTTTGCCAGTATATATAATTGTCTCGATGATTGTCTTTAGATCAGTATTGGGCAGCATGTCGTATCTGTCATTGTCGGACCGAATATTTGTGGAGTACTCCATTGATCTTCTGTTGGGTTGTGTGAGTTTTGTCACTGAATCTTATTTTTTAGGAAAAAAGAAAATTCGTCGTTCCTCACGAACGGTGCCAAACTGATGCGTCCAAAAATCGTCCTCCTGTGAGTTTGACCTGCCAAAAATCACATTTTTGGTAGCCAAAGGCACTCTGATGCTTAAGTCAGTAACTCTGTTGAAAGAATGAAATAAATCTGGACAAAACTCAGTTAAAGTTACATATCTTTGTCGAAAGTTCCCTTTACCTTTTATAATGGTCGTAGTTAACTCTCTGCGTGACTTAAGCATGTGAGACGCAACGGAAGGAGATGTTTCTGTAATAGTCTCCTCCTTAATGGAGATGCACTCATAGAAGCATAAGTTCCTCCACAGCTCTTTCTTGATGCAACGCTATTCTTCTTGATGAGAGAACGTGTGACAGGCTTGAATTTGGGCTTTGATTCCTCTGGGACTGGACTCGGATCCCGCCTACACTTCCTTAGAAGTGGACCTATTCCGGGCCTCTATAATTGTCCTCAATCCTTTTGGGTTTTATAAGTTGGCCCAATGGATTGGGCATTGTATTCTCGTGATGGGGCTTTATGCCACGTGTACGGTCATGATAATCGGTCCATTTTGATGTATCATCGTTATTAATCCTCGACCGCTCCTAAAGAAACCAGCCATACCACCATTGACCATCACCTAGAAATGCACATCCTAATCCAACTCTTGTATCCCTGATCCTCCCAAGACACTCCACAAGGAAATTCCAACCTACTCTGTTTAAAAGCTTCGTCAAAGTGGATGTTAAAAACCGAGCATAGAATACCTTCTTCCCAAGACATCAAATCAATAATCTAATTGGCAACAAGAAAGTCATCAAGAAGTTCATGGTCTTTTACCAAGGCACCTCGTCCACAACAATGTTTTTCATGCATATATTCAACCCCTAGCCACAACCCGGGTTATGATTTTGTAACAAAGCCCAAGGAGACTAGTGGGATGGTAGTCTTTGGTAAACCGAGAAATGCAAAGATCGTAACTAAATGCAAAAACTAATGTTGCCATGGCTTATTTCATTGAATAGCTTTTTTTTCCATTGAATAATTCATAGAGTTATGCTACTCTTTTTATTACGATTATTTTCACTATTATTTCATTATTTTCTCAATTGCATTGTAACAAAATCCTATGGTTTACGCATCATTTCCGACTCACGCCTCACTAAAGGTTGCCACCAAAAATGTCTGATAAGCCTTTTTAAACTATGCATAAATGTGCATCGTAATGTCACTTTCTATCTTCTTTCTAAGGAGTTGGATTCAATGCAAGACATTCGCCAGATACTTTCATTAATGAGTCAAGATACTAGTCCTAATCACAAAAGAGACTTGATTTGCAAATACCAAATAAAATTATCCATACAAATGTTCCATCTGCTTCCATGTCTCCTTTATTTTATTTTTTTTCAGTTATATATGCGTCTTCAAAGTATACAATCAGAGTCAGGGGACTCTGTCTCTTAATATGTCTCCCCCAATTAAACATTCAAGAAGAGAATTGGGTATCTCTAAATATGTCCCAAACCCACGAAATAATTTTAATATCTTCCCATAGGCTATGTACATCTTTCGTTACATTCTTAAAGATCTTTCTTTCGTTACATTCTTAAAGATCTTACTGTTCCTTTACCTCCAAATAATCCAAGGGCATGAAGAAGCCTGATCAGACCCATCTACCAACATAGGAAAGGTTCATGATTCTTGTGTTGGAGGCATGCCAGTCCTCTACTATCTGCTGGAAAGTAGTAGGGATTGCAATGAGCATTCTAAATTCCCTTAAAGCCTTTCATATGTATTTTTTCAAGGTATCAAAAATATCAGTTCTACCATTGTCATCCTCTCCTTTGGTCATAGAAATCACCCCTTCCAATAAAAGTTAATGGAAGAATTACAAGTGACTCCGATGCTTTCAATTGAAATTTACATCACAAAGTCACACATAAATTTTCTCAGACAATTTTGAAGAAATTGAATTTTGCAATTCCTTAAGTTGGAAATGTAGCAAATTTAAGGAGTTCTATTGTTTCTTTGGTTCATCATCAAATCTATCATTACTGGCATTTCATAATGATGTATGTATGTACCCATTGTTGTGAGAAATGTTACATCATTGGTGAAACTTTTAAGAACAACAACCATTACTAATTGTGGATGCAATACCCAATAGATCTCCCCTCATTTTGACATTCATCAAACTTAAGACATCGCCATAGAAAAATGAAAAAGATAAAACATAACAAACTGACCATATTTTATACATAATCTATATGCACCACAAATTTCAATGCAGTTTGATTAACATACATTTGAAATTCTCAAAAATTTACACTGAAATTCCAATATGAAGAAACGTGATTAAATACTCAAACTTTACCATAAGAGATTGATCAATGGAATTAGATAGACTCACCTCAGAAATGGGTTCTTTTAAAGTCTTCCTTGTAACCCTAAACCTAACACCCAATTTCTCAACTTGCCTCGACAACACCCTGATAATGGTCGCGGAGCTCCTCAAATCCTCCTCCAGCTTCTCAATTCTCGCAACAAGATTCAAATTTGAAGACCCAGAATTCCCAGAATCGAGACAAATCCTCTTCCACTGTCTTCTCCTAATCAAAGCAGCAAAACCCACAGCTCCAACCAAAAGAACAACTTGCACTACAATTATTTTATTCATCAAAGGCACCTGAACCCACTTCTGTGAGCTGAAAAACGCCCAATTTAGTGCCCATCCAATTGAAAGAGCTGCAGTCGGAGCTAGACAGAGGAACTCAGCAATGGAAAGTAAATTGTCGACGCTGAACTCATTGGGAGCTTGGTTTCTCACCACCCCATCGGATTCGAAGACTCTGAGGGGCAATTTGAGGGTTGTGAAGGGTTTGGGGTGGCTTAGAATCTTGAGATGAAGTGGGATTGTTGAGTGATTGGGGAAATTTGAGTGAGTGAAGAGTGGGGTTTTGGGTGGAGAGTGATGAATGTGATGGGTTGAGTAGAAGCAGATGTTATGATGGTGGTGGTAAGAGCGGGTGTTTGGTAACAGGTTTTGAAGTGTAATGGACATTGTTGACCTCTCTCTTCTTCTTCTTCTTCTTCTTCTTCGTTTTTTTTTTTTTTTTTTCTGTTAATTTTCTTCTTCGTTATGAGTTGTTGTTTGGGCTGTTTTAATGGAGGACCAGTTATCGTTTTCTCTGCTTGTGAAAAAAGAGAGAGAGGACAGGTTTGGGCGATTTGCCCAAAGTGTGGCATAGCATTAGCATAAGCATTGCAACCGCGCATGTCAGTTCTAAGGAGGCTTGAGCTTGGGCTTGGGCTCGAGCTTGGCAGATGGGAATTAACACATGCATCCGGTTGTGCTGGCTCGGTTTAGCATTAAATATTTTATTCGAAAAATGACATTTAAGACTTAATTTTTCCTAAAATAGATCATTTAGATATTGTAATTGATGTAATAGTTAATTTATGTCTACTTTTATACTTTTATGACTAATAAGGATTCTTTTATTAATTCATGTTAACTCATAAAGTTGTAGGACATTTTTAACATTCCTAAGCAAATAGAAAACATAATTTTATACTTTTATTGACCAACAATGACTCTTTTATTAATAATTCTAATTTTTTTTACCCTCAACCCTTCCAACCCATGCCGTTGATAGGTATCGATATTAATTATTCTAATTATGAGCAACATATTATGAGTTTTCATTGACTGACAAGTTAATAAAATTATTATGCTAAGGTTTGGTAAACTTTTTATAATGTAGTTAATGATGATTAGAATTTTGATTTTAATTATTTAATAAAATCAATTTGATTAATTTGTCATATATTTGATTAGAAAAGTTTACAGGTACCCGTGCATTACCTTTCCTAATGATGATTAGAAATTTGGTTTTAATTATCATTGCTTCTTATTTCATAATGTAGTTAATAAAATCAATATTCCCACTATCAAAATTTGATTTCCTATTATTCAATACATGGGTACTTATAAAGCAATATATTTTATTATTTATCGTTATTTGGTCACAAATTATCTATCACAGAGCATAATCATAGTCTCAGAGGTAAAATGAGAACCAATAATAAATAAGATAATTTCATGTAAACTAAATCGTGACAGAGAATTGAAGCAACCATTGATTGGAAAAAAAATTGCACTTCAAACTCAGATATACCATCACAATCAGTCAAATCAAACACATTCAGAGTGACAAAACATTCAAGAATAAAAAAATGCTAACACAAAATTATTAATGTGGTCATTTATAGCTAACAAATGTCATAAAATAAGTGCTCAAACTGCAATTAAAGAACAAAATAACATTACAAAAATCAAAAAAAAAAATAATGATCAATGGGGTGGGAGGGGTCAAGGGTTAAAAAAAAGTAAAAAGTAACACAAAAAATAAAAATTATAATCATTAATAAAAGAATCATTGTTGGTCACAAAAATATAAAATTAGGTTTTCTATTTGTTTAGGAAGGGTAAATATGTTTTATAAGTTTATGATTAACATAGGTTAATGAAATAGTTTTTATTGGTCATAAAAGTATGCACAAATTAGTCATTATATCAACTACAGTATCTAAATTGTCTATTTTGTGAAAAATATGCCTTAAAAGTCATTTTTCGTATTTTATTTACTAAAAAGTAGTGCCAAATACGGGTGGGCATTCCATCCCGCGATCTCGATCTTGCCCCAATTTTTTTCGGATCCTATTGGGATTGATCAATCACATCTCGATCTCGTCTCGTCCCGATCTAGAATGGGATGGGATGGGATCGGGATGAAGATTTTTAATCCCGCCCATCCCGTTCGGTCCCGAACCGATTTTTTTTAATATTTAGTATGACCTATGTATGAAACTATTTGTTGGCATGACTATTTTATTTGTTGTTTCATTTATTGATATGACTATTTTATTCTTACAAGCTTCCATGTGACTCACCTAGATAATGAATCTAGCTCAAACATTTTCCCTTCTTTTTGTCTTCTTCCTAACTATTGACAACAACAATGCGTGTTCCTCGTAGTTTTTAAATGACAAACCCATTGATCATTTTCGTTAGCAATGTACAAAAAAATGGTTATCTTCAATAGTGGTTAAAAAAACGAGTAAAAATTAATGAAATGGAAAAATAATAATCAATGGCTTAAAGTTATATAATTGTTCTTAGAGTTGTGTGTTTGGTAAATCCTAAAATTTCAATCTTGCATGTTAAATTTTCAATCCAAAATTTAGTACATGTTCATCTTGCCCCATCTCGTCCCATCCTGAACCCATTTGGGATGGGACGAAGTCGGGATGATGTTTATCTCGTCTCGTCCCGTCCCGATCATGAACAAACGGGATGAGATAGGGATAAGGTCTATCTCGTCCCATCCTGTCCCGTGCCCACCCCTAGTACCAGAGTGCGTCTACACAGCCAGGCTTGCTAGCCAGAAGCTGCTCCCAATCACGTGTTTTGAGGAGAGAGAATCCAATTGCTGCAATAGTTTGTCAATCAGCTTTATACCATGCCCAGTTTGTGACAAATCCACAAAAAAAAACACTAGCAGTTGAAGAAACCCCAACTTGTGACAGTGATAGAGACATAATCTGATTTTATTTAGAGATTAAGTAATCAACTTATTCTGAAAACCCAAAACCGGTATTGAAAACAACCCTGAATACTTAATCTCATCAAACTTTACCCATCCCAAAATCTACAGTTTTTTTCAGCTGTTTTCCTCCCCAAACCCAAACCACACTAGTTTTTGTCTTCAAATCTTCTTCTTTAGTTATTCAGCCCCTCTTATAATGTTCTGCTCTCTACCTTCACTTCTAGCTCACCATTTTGTTTGCTTATTTCATGATCCCATGTTTGCTTTAGAGCTTTTTTGAGCTCACATCTTGGTTTTTTGGTCTGGGGTGATGGATTTTGGGTTGGTGGGTTTGATGGGTTGTTGGGGTTAGGATGGGGAGGGGTCTGAGACTGGGTTTGGGTCTTCAGATTGTGAAGCCAAACAAAGGGGGTATGGTGGATCTGGGTTGTTTAACAAGCAAGAGAGGTCATCTTGGTCAAGTTTAGCTAATTAGGAGGATTGGTGGGGGTTGAAAATGGCAGTAACAGAAGATTTGGGAAGCTCAAAGTCAATGTTGATGGTTCAACAACAGAGGATCATTCCTTTACTTGCATGTTAAGTGTTTGACATTTTAGTTTTTAAGTGATTGGGGTGGTCACGTGCTTGGGAGCAGCTCTTGCCGCACTCCTGACCAGCAAGTTTGGTTGTGCAGAATCGTTGTTTATTTTTTAGATACCAGGCCCCAAGGGCTAGTTTATAGGTTTCATTGTCAGTTTAGGCCAATAAGGTTTCCTTTAATATGATCTTGCACATTGAGACGAGATTGATGCATGAGTCAGACCTCTCGCCCTTTCATCAACTTTCCCACTCTCACAAGCAAAACTGGTAAAGAATAATATCATTAATTTCAGTGGAAAGTGGGAGAACAAGAAGAGGAGAAGAATAAGAAAAAAATTTCTTAAGCAAAAAATTCCTCAGACTGCAGACTTCACTTCATTGTGGAAATAGAGGTGAAATGTATAGTAAACAATGATTTTAAGTAGAGAAAACGGGGAGAATGCCATTTTAGAAAATGGATTTTAGAATGAGAAATTGCTCATTTGATTTATGTTATTATTTCTTAAGATTACAAGTTTTATATGTTAACTTTTCATATACATATTTTAACTTTTCTGGTTTGTCCCAATGCTTTTCTATAATTTATTTTTTATTTATTAGTTTTTCTGGATCCTTTTTTATTTAACTAACTTCATTTATTTTTCTTTTATACATTTTTTGGTAATCTTACATATGTGTTTTTAAAGTTTATTTCTTGGTAGATGTGTATTTTGTTAAGTTTGTCAATGGATCCAATTATACCAATAATTATTGTGAAATTCATAATAATACGCACATTGCATTTGAAATTAATGTTTTAACAAAAACAAGTCAAATAAACATCATGCCAATACAAAGTTTTTCCCATTTTGTTCCAAACTAATTATTTAATCCTCAAAAGTTTATATCTATTGATGATACACTGAAACGTCATCTCTTCTACACTGTACACGTGTTATAATGATCTCAAGGAATAACATGCCCAAGTGTCAGTCCAACACTGATCCGACCCAAGCGGTTTCAAGCCCACATAGCGTAGTCCGCCAGACGGATCCAAATCACCACAACCTGCTAAGCCCACACGTCTCACAGTCATCCCCAATACTCGTAAGACCTATAAAGTTAAGTATCTCGGGGATCAACTTCGGCCAGGCAAGCTAGCAACACTTTGTTTCTAACTAGGAAGCAAATACCAGAGTATACGTCGTACATGAAAACTTCCATCTATGGACAACACTCTGATTGGGAATTATCTCTCGCATATCTAGAAACACAAGTATAACAGGGAAACTTCTCTTCACAGCACAACTTTTAATTAGAGAAGGATATCCACGAAGACCTTCTTCCCTAAACTATGTCACTGATGGTTTGGTCGAACCAGGACTCTAGCACTATAAATAAGACATGAGGTTAGTAAGCTAAGGTACGCTACAAATTCCATGTTTACAACATTACGTCTTTCTTAGATCCTTGTCTGACTTTAGCATCGAAATGTCATTGGCCACCAAAACGGTGGTCCATGGCTCACGTGTGTTCCTTGTGCAGGTCAGCAAGTCAAGGTCAAACAGGGAACAAAAATCGACTACATCAGTTTGGCGCCGTCCATGGGGACGACAGAGTTCCTAACCAATCACTAACATCATCCCTCTTCAGAATTCAAGAAGATGATGACCACCAGATCACACAACAATGGAAAATAGGGGGACACGTCAAACGCTCAGACTAGCGCTATACCACCGCTTCCAGCGGTGCCGGTGAGACAAGGGTAGCAGGATCACACCCCCCGCGTCAGCAGCAGCAGTGACAGACCTCAGGATGGATTTGTTGTCATCACAAATACAACAGATCGCTAAAGCAATGAAGATTCTCGTACAGCAGAACCCTTTACCCGCTGATCAAGATCAGAAGCAACACATACCTCAATCTCCAGAGGACAACATAGAGCAAGCACATGAGATTCAAGCCTCTGCTAGCTTTCACTGGACTAAATGTGGAAGCGTGGTCAACATGGATTCGACTTTCAAGGTAGACAGGCTCGCCCAGCAGAACCCCTTTCGCTGTGGGGCTCATGACCCAGACGTGTTGTACTGCCTATATGTTCCCCTGTTCGTGGATCACATCATGAACGAGGCTCTGACGAAGAAGTTCAGCCTTCCAAAGCTCAATTTCTATGACGGGACCGACGACCCCTTCGATCACTTGCGTCATTATCAGCATGTAATGACGCTAAAAAAAGGTTTTGAGTAGATGATGTGCAGAACGTTCCCTACCAGCCTGAAGAAGTCAGCGATGACATGGTTCCATAGCCTTCTGCCAAAGTCGATTGACTTATTCAAGACACTGGCCAAAGAATTTCTGACACGCTTTGTCGGAAGCTAGCGGATCAGGAAAGGCTCGCGCTATATACTCTCCCTGAGGTAGAAGTCAAACGAAACACTAAGGGAATATGTCACACACTTCAATGATGAGTTGATGCTTATTGAAGGCTGCAGCGACAACACAACTGTGATGGCTTTTACCGCAGGCCTAAGAGAGGGAAAGTTTTACGACTTCTTCACCTTGGAAACCCCCTGGATATGGTAGAACTCTTGAAGGGCGCCCAAAGGTACATCACCCTGAAGGAGATGAGAACAACAAATAAGGAAACTGAAATAGAGAAGAAACCCTCCATTTCTAGGGACAAAAAGAAGGGGAAATGTGAGAAGACGAAGAAAGGAACAAGCGAAAGCGCAACGACAACAGGTGGGACTCTGGCCGTGCTAGGCCAGAAAAATCTTCCAACTACGTTGGATCCAGATCCATGATCCCCCTCAATTATAGCTTGTCGGATGTCCTTAATTCCATGAAATACTGGGAAGATCTGAAGTGGCCCAAAAGCAGCGCGAATACCCCTCCAAACGCTACAACAACAACTATTGCTCATACCACAAGAGGGTGGCCACGACACTAATGGCTGCAAGAGTCTAAGGTATGAGATCAAGTACTGGATTCGCAAGGGCAAGTTAAAGGAATTCCTGGGTTCAGAGAAATTATATGACCGAACCAGGAAAAGGGGAGAAGCAGTCAAAGAGATTGAGAATGAGACTCCGGGCATAATAAATGTCTTTCACGGAATCGGATTAGAAGAACAATCAAATAGGTTTCGCAAGCGGACACTCCTTGAGATGCGAACACAGCCCACAAACGAGGACAGACGCATATATTACTCGCGAGTGCAGAGCCCCGTCCCGACCTTGACCTTCACAGATAAGGACTTGAATGTGCAATGACGCTCTTGTCATTTCGGTCATTATTGCAAGGTGGGAAGTGAATAGGGCCCTAGTTGACACGGGAAGCTCTCTCAATGTCTTGTTCTACAACACATTCTGCAGTATGGACCTCAAGGAAGAGAACCTAACGTCCTCCGACTACCCGCTGATTGGATTCGGCGGAAAGAAATTCTTCCCGATCGGGAAGATAATGCTAGCGGTGGTCGCAGAAGAGCCACAACTAAGAAATGTCATGTTCCTAGACTTCATAGTGGTAGACGCATCATCTACCTATAACCCGATCTTGGGAAGACCCTGGCTTCATGTGACGACCCCCTCCCGCACTGTATCAATACTGTCCGCTTTGGGCTACCATCCGGCCCTCACGGCTTTAAAACGCGTCGATACAATGGGGAGCTGACCCCGCACATATAAGGATCATCCTCCTCCCCTACCCAGGCGATGTGGGACTATGATTCCCCTTGTAGCTCGTCCAACCTCTCTCGCCCTATTGGGCTTGTTGGGCTCCAACCCTCACCCTCACCCTCACCTCAGGTCCGCCCACTTAGGGTCTCACAATCCACCCCCCTTAAGGCCAAACGTCTTGTCACACAGGCACAATGTCCACGTTTCCCGAGGGCCCACCTCCACGTGGCACACTTCCGGTTGGGTCAGGCTCTGACACCAAACTGTGACGACCCCCTCCCGCACTGTATCAATATTGTTCGCTTTGGGCTACCATCCGGCCCTCACGGCTTTAAAACGCGTCGATACAATGGGGAGCTAACCCCGCACATATAAGGATCATCCTCCTCTCCTACCCAGTCGATGTGGGACTATGATTCCCTTTGTAGCTCGTCCAACCTCTCTCGGCCTATTGGGCCTGTTGGGCTCCAACCCTCACCTCAGGTCCGCCCACTTAGGGTCTCACACTTCACCAGATGGAAGAAGTAGTCTCCACCCTTCACCAGTGCGTCAAGTATACTGCCAACCGATCGGAGGGAACAATTTGCGGAGACCAGCCAACGGCACGAGGCTGCCACTATGCTGCATTTAAGCAGATAGAATGTTCCGAAATCCAGTTGGAGCTTGCCAGAAAGGTTGAACAAAAGCAAGACTCAGGAATTGTGGAGAAGTCACTCCACCCAGATGGAGGCAAAGTCCCAACAGCAGTGGCTAAACTTAGTAGAGGAGAACATTCCAGCATTGCAAGAACAGTCTATTCTCCAACCCGACAAAATGTCAGGCCCAGCGGAGAGGTCATTGTAAATGGGAACACGACCCCGCGACTGTCAGTGGGTGCGGAAGGACGCAAGGTTTACTTTTCAGTGACCTCAACGGCGTCAACGAAACTTGTCAATTCGCTGAAGGTGCTCACGATCCAAGCAAGGGCCATGCGAATTCATTTAAGGGCTGAACCTACCTATTTCCGTCATTAGTCAATCTATTCAGTTGTTTAGTTTTCTTTCAGTAGTCAATGTAGAGTTTTAATTCGTAGGAGCTTATGTGATTTGCAATCATTTAAGAAATAAAATAGAATTACGCTACTGGAAAGATGTAACAACGATCGCCCAGAGGCAAGTACAAAAGACTACAAACATCCTAATTCTATGTGACATGCAGTAAGATTCACTTAAATAGTCTGACTCCAGAAGAAGACTCAGAAGCAACAACAAAGGTACCCTGAGTAAATTACGGAGCCCTCTAAGATTTTTGCTCAACGACTTCTCCGAAGAAGATGACCCACCTTGCAAGGATGACCTGAGGTGGTAATGAATCAACAACTAGAGGTCTTGCGACATGCTGACCAAAGCTACAACCGACTCATGCGCTCGATCCGCCCAACCAGACGAACTTGGGACAAGTATCAAGTTGAAACAAATCGAGTGCACCCTGCCGCTGAGGGATGAGAGGGGCATCTAGGAGTCAATGGTCCATTCTGACAGGCCATGTCCAACTCCACTCTGCCCCGCAATCCCGAGTTCCAGCGCATCGCAAACGCGCTAGGGCTAGCTGAAAAGGGAGAAAAGTAACCGCCACTACAACATATATAGGATATGATGACGTGATTGCACGTCATCTAATGCTTATGACGACATCCATCTGCACATCAAGGAGTAAATGATTATAATAGGTGTGGTGCATTCTACGACATGCATTTTGCATCATTGAATCATGTCCTTATTGGTTTTATATAAGTCGCTAATATGTACGACGACTTAAAATGCACATCGTAAGTGTCTTCAATGACGCCCTTAGCAAGTCATAAACAAGAGAAACAATGTTGTGCCTTGAATGTCATTGTGCAAGACATAATTGATGAATAACGACCGGAGTTTGAAAGGGGGAAGGAGAAGGAGCCCTCAACCCACAAGAGATAGAGGAGGATCTATTCAATCACAGTTGAGGCTTATTGTAAACAACGACGTCAAATGCACGTCGTCAATTAGTTTGCTAATATTAAAAATATATATATAATGAGGTTCCTTCATCGTTATAGGCATTATCTTCTACAGAGTGCACTTCTTCAGATGCTCTTACTCAAAGAATATGCTTTAGGTTTTTCAAAGGCTGAAGGAAGATCTCCAACGCCGGAGTCTTCGAGTGTTCTGACATTTGCGCCGATTAGTCATGATAAGACTTGCTATTATGCATGGTCACTTACTCTGGGTGAGTACCTAATTGGTTCGCTGAGACCTTGTAATTTCTTTTCGTATTTTGTAGAAGAAGTACGGAATTTCCTACAAGGGACGAATCTGTTGTTTACGTGCTGGTGCCCTGTTAGTGCTTTGAATTGCCTAATTTCTGAGATAACACCACCAGCCAACCTTGGAGCACTACAACAAATATGGGCTTTCAGGTCGTCACTTTATGACTTGCATAAAACGGACGTCCTGACAAGGATCATTGAGGTCGTACACATCGTGCACGTCTCGAGGTAAGTCGTAATTGAATGTATTTCAGTATGCTATGACGTTCACGTGTTGAACGCCTTAAAGACAAGTCGTAGGTTCGTATCTACTTCGGTAATTCGTTCGCCAAAAAATAATGGAAAATTAAAACCAACACTGTCAACGGTTAGATCATTCACCTCAATAACTTCTCTCCCTCTTCAACCCTTGTGCACAGGAACTCCAAAAAGAGAGAAGAATATATGGAGGCCTGGTGAGTTTTGTTCCCCTCTTTCCAGACAAGTCTACAAAGAATACAAGTCTCCAAGGAAGGGAACCGATTTTGCTATCTATCGAACCTTTGAAACGATGAATACGAGTGATGACTTCTCTTTTGGGGTTTTGGAATCAAATATTAGGATAGCAAAGAGAAGGTGAATTAACCCAAAATTTTCCATTCTCTCCTCTTCCTGTCTGTCTTTCACTCACTCTCACCCACTTGTGCTGTAAAATTGTAGGAGTCTTACTGGAACATATCAATCAAGATTCGTCCAGACAAGGGAGCAGGTAGGTGCTCTAATTTCTTTTTCGTTCCTTTTTAATTAGTTGATATTTGGATGTTTTCTAAAAAAAGTTGGGATGTTGATGTAAAATTATTTATTTATTTGATTTCTAAGAGGTAAAGAAGGGAAACCATGTTTAAATTATTCATTCGATTCAATATTCTATTAAAATTCATATTTTTCTATTTTAAAGATTTTGTCAGTCGGAAATTATTCTACATTTGGTTATGAAGGATTAGTTATCTCTCTCTTATTTGGTGCAATTTGTGCTTCTTGTTTCTTCTTTCTCACAAACATTCTTTATCAATTTCCATTTCTGGATTTCCTAACCTCTACATTTCATTCAATCTTGATTCAATTGTAACATGAGTGTATTGCAATTGTAGGTAGCTTAGGGATGCAAAATTTTCAACACTTGGTGACAAGTTTCTTTCCACATGAAGGTTCTATGAAATTTGTAAGTAAGTATTTTAAATTGAAAGTTCCAATTTCGCAACCAATGCTTATTTATTGCTTATTATACCAATTGTATTAACATTGTTTGTAGGAAAGTCTAGAAATCTGGAAGACGATGATAGCCAACATGATGATCAAGACCAAAGGTTTATAAAAATTGTTATGATTGGTTCAAACATGTAAGTATCTCTTACAAAGAGCTTCAGTTTCAATGAATTTGACAAGTATTGGGAATGCTATACTTATTCTAGAGACCAAAGGTCGAATTCTTTATTAATTTGATTGCTAGAATGGGTGTTTTAATTGGTAATGTAGGATACTATGGGAAATCAGGTTGTGTATTGTTGTGGGATGCCCATGACTAATGAGCTAGGAATTATTTGAAGATTTTTGGGCTGGTACAAAGAAAAATCAGGGCAGAAACTTCTTAGATGCAACAAGAGGGGGAAGTGAAAAAAAACTAACAGAATCACTATTTTTATTTGACAATATTTGTAGTTATGCATGCATCGTACTTTTAAGTATTCTCTTTGATGGAAAATATAGCGAGGCGACACTGCCATCAAGTTTTAAAGTATCCTCTAAGCTGTCAGCAGATTTTGCTGGTGAGGCAAGTACCTTCTCGTGACCTGTTTCTTTCTCATGTTTGCTGTTTGTTTTTAATAAGGCTCGAAGGAGAGAAGAGCCTTGTCCTTACATTTTTTTTTTTTTTTTTCACAAGATTGGGCAGTTCATGAAATTTGGAGACATGAGACGAGAAAAGAATTTGGAGACATGAGACGAGAAAAGGAGACAGGGGAGGTTAGGCTGTGTAGATTAGTGATGAAGGGAGTTAAGCAAAAGGAGCAGTGCAATAGTCTACAATATCTCTTTCTCTGTTTTTATTATTTGATAAGTTTGAAGAATATGAAGTGATGAATTTTCACAAGGTATATAAGAAATTTCACAGTACTGAATGATTTCTCACCCAACTTGATTTCAGGACCAAAGAGCTCAACCATTTGCATTGTTTGTAGGCGATGATGTGAACCTTTAACAATGGGATGAAAAAGTGTGTGATGATGTGAAACTTTATGAATTAGCGTTGGTTGTATCATCAAGCAAGTAAATACACAAACTCTTTTCAACAACACAGGTTGTTCAGTCCATGAGAATAGTAGAAGCCTCCCTGTTTGGCAGCAAAAAGAAGAGTTCATATAGCTAATGAGACTTTGTTATGGGTTGGAGAAATAAAGAAGAATTCATATAGCTAATGAGACTTTGTTATGGGTTGGAGAAATAAAGAAGAATTCATATAGCTAATGAGACTTTGTTATGGGTTGGAGAAATTGAAAGAGGCAAGACAACTCAGGTTGGTATTCAAGACTTGCTTTTTGTTCTTTTATGTATAATTTTGAATGAAGAGTTCAATGAAATTAAAGGAATTGTATAGGATTTGATTGATTCTGAGTGCAATACCAAATAATTGCATTGTTTGCACAATCATAATGCTTATATATATAGTGGTTTACATGTATTTCTTTATATGTATTTGAAACCAGAAGACTGAAAGCTAGTTTAATATGCAGTCAAAGTTGTTTTCCTATCAGAAAATCAGCCAAATTTATGAATTTCTTCAGTTAAATGACATATCATATTTATTTATTTTAGATATTTAAGATGTGGTTTTTTGATTCTTGAATTCTTGGTGGAAGAAAAGGTCATAATGAACACGGTTGGTCTACTCCAAAACACTAATAATTTCATACTATTATTTGCTCTTTTAATCTATTATTTCTCCCAATTTATTTTTCTTCTTGCATTATATTTTTATAAACTAAGAAGAGTCGAAGAGGGCCCAAGTCCAAGAGTTCCAAGTATCGGGGGGTCACCTTCTATAGGAGAACAAAGGGAGATAGGAGTCACATATTTGGTAGAGTGTTTTCTTTCAACATATTCATCTTATATAGACTCATTTTTTAATTTTTAGTCTGCCTCTTAAGTAAATTTATCTTGGTTTCTTCAACAGGAACAGTGGGAAGCAAGTGTATCTTGGTAAGGTGAATGAGCAGAAACAGAGTGGGGATAATGATTCAGAACAATGCAGGTTGTGGAGGTGTTTTGTAGTGCTGGAGGATGTTCTTATTGTACTTAATTGGCAATTTGAGCTTGTGTGGGGGTTTGGGTTCTTTTAAAATTTTTTGTTTCAATGCAGAGAATCAGGGAACGTTGAGAACACAAGGGGTTACACTATTTTTTTTTTACGCAAAATCATTTTTTGGACAGGGATTTGTGTGTAAGTAGCACGTTCAGAGAATTTGGAGAACGGGGTTTATGTTTTCGTCTCATATAGCAGTGGGAACTGATTTTCTGGATGGAGCAGCAATTTTAGCACATGGTCATGTTGCTGGGTTAATTTTTGGGTGGTAGAAATTGCAACCTTTGGCGCAACTGTTTTTGTTTTTTTGTTTTATTTGTTATTCTTGCATTGTTTATTCGGGTAAAGTCGGCCTGTACCCCCGATCAGTTTGTAAATCTTTTTTATGAGTAATCCTTTTATTAAAATTAATGATTATATGTTGCTTTTGTGGAAATCAGGGCTTATGACCAAGCAACCATCAAATATAATGGAAGGGAAGTAGTCACTAATTTCGCGCCAAGTACATATGAAGGCAAGATAGTGAAAATAAAGGTAACATCAATATGATAGTTTTATTTGTTTTATGTTCTAAGATATGATATATATTTGAGCACAATCTTTAACATCCAACAAACAATTTTAAATGATCTCTGATTTTGTTCTCAATGCTAATATTCAGGCTCTGCCTACAATCTTGACCTAAAATTTTGGGCAATGCTCTCTTTCGTTTCCTGATGTACCAAAGGATAGTGCAAGAGGATTGCAAATCCTATATAACCCATTGTACATGCCTGATGTCAAGAGAGCAAAAGTAATCTTCAAAGCACTTGTTTAGTTCTTTGTTTTGTCTTACTTAGCTGTCACAAGTCAGGATAACAAGTAACACTAAAAAATTATAAAATTATGTGATCTCTCCTTTTCTTTTGTGCTGCACATATCCCTTTTTATGGCAGCTCCGAAGGCACTTGTTCCTTTTTCTATGCCGAGACAATCACGTGGTCTGCAAATTGTTCTCCCATCTCATATTCTATGTTGCCTTCAGTTCATCAGCATCATATGTGATAGCTATCTTCTATATACATGGTATCACATTTTTTTTATTGTTTTTATTCTCATTGCTTTATTGATTTCTTGACTATGTTTTCATAGGGATGCGTGGCACTATCAGATTCCAAAACAATTGGAGGTTTTTATGGCAGTCTAATTTGGTAGGAGCAATTTTTTTTTGTTGCATTGTTAGAGTCCGGCAGTGGTTGCCTGTGAGGTAGCTTGGGAGTCTGTTTCTCTGATTGTAGGCCTGCGTGGATGCAACATTGACTTTGAGCAGGTTTTGAGTACTTTGTCTTGCGTACGGAGCATACATGCTCTGCTAGAACTGTTGTTTTCGTTGGTTGGCCTTCTTGGTTGTGTTGGCAGGATTATGGTGGGTGAAAAATTAGTGTTACAAGATGGTGTTTTCAAATTGACAGCGCAACAAGATTCATTAGGGATGTGTTAGCGAATCTCTTATGAGTCTTAAAGCAACGTTGTGGTTTCAGAATACGACAGGTTTGTTTTATGGATACGAAGCGGTGACAAGGGCCGGTGTTGTGTTGGGAGTTGTGGGAGCAGCGTTGTCATTGGGCAGGTTTGGTACTCTGCTTTGCAAAAACAGAGCATACCTGCTCTACTGGAAATGTCATTTGGGTTAGCTGGATTATTTTGATCGTCTATCCGGGCATTGAGTTTTAAATTCAAATGCACATCATATATATATATATACGTGTATGTATGTATGTATGATGTCAACGACTTGCCACGGGACCACCGCTCTTCTACAGACCATGGTCGCCTAAAACTCCCAGACTTGTAGCTCGCTCCGTGCGGGTGTAGATGGTTTGGAAGGTGGGTGCCTAGTTAGTTCTGACTGATGCCGACGGTTTGCCACGAGACCACCGCTCTTCTACAGAGGTCGCCGAAAACTCCCAAATTTGTAGCTCGATGTGCATGAGTGTAGATGATTTGGAAGGTAGGAGCCTAGTCAGATCCAACTGATGCAGACGGCTTGCCACGGGACCACTGCTCTTCCACAGACCATGGTTGCCGAATGTTTTCATCTCAAACTTGTAACCCGCTTCATGCGGGTGTAGATTGTTAGGAAGGTGGGAGTTTAGTCAGCTTCGACTGATGTCGACGGCTCGCCACGAAATCACTGTTCTCC
The DNA here is from genome assembly GCA_963556465.1 of Berberis vulgaris. Classification (NCBI taxonomy): domain Eukaryota; kingdom Viridiplantae; phylum Streptophyta; class Magnoliopsida; order Ranunculales; family Berberidaceae; genus Berberis; species Berberis vulgaris. Next base: position 26,012,030 of record OY747137.1, on the reverse strand, counting down.
AACATACCATGATCGCCAAATTTTCTCATTCCAAACCTGTAGCCCGCTCTACATAAGTATAGATGGTTCGGAAGGTGGGAGCCTAGTCAGCCCCGACTGATGTCGACGGCTCGCCACATGACCATTGCTCTTTCTCAAGACAACGATCGTTGAATTCGATTACAGCTTAAGCATCATTTTTACGCTCACATTGGCTGACATTCCGTTATCAGCAATGCCCACTTGAGCCAACCCCAAAAATCAACCCGCTAACAAGCGGACGAATGTTGCACGGATACCAACCCGAGCTCACGAAACCTGATTCGGGCCAAGCGCTCTTGCTCAACTATACGCATGTGCTCGGCTGCAACAATTCACTCATGCCAGCAACCGCAACCGACGGTCAGATGCACAACTTAAGTCTCCAACGGCTTACCTCAAAAATGAGCTACGGTCTGGGTAGTGTAACCCACTACCAAACCATCCGCAGAGCGTCCACTACTAGGTGTAACCCCGCGATAGCAACTCTGAGACCTCACAGAAGAACATGTCAAAATTATTCGTGACACAAATGGTCGAAATCTCAACAGTAGACAGACCACTCGACTTTCTGCTAACCCAACCAGATCTATGTTAAAATAAAACGACAAGGCAAAATGGAAAGCGCGCAACAAGGAAATCGAACAGAATATGGGTACAAAACATACTTGAAATAAACTAGTTTTCATTACTAGTTGAAACAAAGATTACAAAGGTACAAAAATTACTCCTCATCAGTCGGAGGTACAAAAACGGAAGAACTAAAATATCTTCTTCTGAGAGCCCGTGCGTGCCTTAGCCTGAGCGCCATGATCTGGATCGCCCTCTTCTTCTGACGATTCAGAAACCATTCCAAAATCTGCATAAAACATCTTATAATAAACAAGGTCTCATTCTGGATGCTCTTCCTTAATCAACGCCAACAGTTCTAACCTCCCATGCACGATCCAACGGAATTCACACTTGCCTTGCGCCTTGAGAAGCTCTTCCTCGTGCACCTTTGCTTCAGCAAGTTCACACTCCAACAGGTCCAGCTTGCTTGTCAGTGCATCAACCCGAGACCGCTGCTACTTTTAACTGTGCTAAGTTCATGTTGCTCCAAGAGAAGTTGGTCCACACCCTTTGTTCTCTCTACCACACCTAGGCCCTCATCTACAACCTTCCCTTTGTCACCAGTAGCCGACCCGTTGTTACGAGTCGACTCAACGAAATTCGAAGGAAGAGAATTGTCTAACGAACCCTCCATTACCTTGATGTACGGTCTGAAGAGAGATGGGGGGCAATGCGGACTACAAAAAGGATGACCCACACTACAACGACCACTGTTAGATGATTTACCAGTAGGATGATTGAACTCTGGGTCCACAGGAGAATCATCATCAGAACTTTCCAGTAAAATAGGTCTAGATTGGTCAGCACCAGTAAAAGCAGCCACAACAGCCAACATTAGCTTCTCACTTAAAGTCTCAGTCTGCTCAGTACTCAGCTGCATCGCGTCATCAACCGTTGCTAATCGTAGGTGGTCATTCTCCAAGCCAGATGCTACAACCTCCGCCACGGCAGACCGATCAGGAACACGCTCCTCCCTCAAAGGAGCAGGCAGTTTGGAAACCGACTCGCTCTAGTGCGGGCTCTTTTAGCTTATGAAGAAGGCAAACGTCTCAGAATGCCCTTCTGTGTCGGGCAGAGTGGGGGCCTTAACTTTGGAGGTCTTCCTCTTTTTGGAAGGGGCTCCACCATCAGACTTAACCTTTGGCGCTCTGTAGAGAGTGAGAGCCATTTGCCAGTTGCCCCACAATTCACCGTAACTGAAGTTGGTAGGGCAGATAACATCCTCCACACTCATCCAAGGCATGTCATAGAATGCCTTCATAGTGACTTCCTCCATCGGAAAAAAGAATAGTGGGGAACCTCCCCACAAAGAAACACACGCGACGATCAACATATAATCAATGCAACGAAATCAAAGGGTGAAACTATACTTACAAAGTGGCTTGAACTCTCGCTCAAGCGGACGACCCTTGAACTTGAAGTACTTCTAATCCGAATGAGCCAAAAAACAAAATTTCTGCCAGAATTTAAAGTCATCCGGCAATTTCCTGAAGCAAGCCGGCAACGTCATCTTATAAACGGCGTGATCGTTCGAGGGGAAGTCAGCAACTGGATCACCCTCGGAGTCACGCGGACAATATCATCTTTCGTTCTGATCAATATGAGAAGGATAATCCTGTACCCATTCGGTACCAACTGACAGGAGGTATTCCAAAAAGCCCCATATCTCGTCAATCACAGGAAAAACACTCCAGTTTGAAGCATGTCGCAGTGCCAATAGGCGAATCCTTTCGGATGAAACATTGGCGTCTAATCATCATTCAAAGTATAGAGATGCAAGTCTTCAGGGACCTCGAATGTCTTTTGAATCTCAGCATGGCTCGATTTGGAAGCCGACCTATCTTCAAAGAATCGGAAGCCCTTGGCAAGAAACTCATCGTCAAGGTGATTTTGGTGAGCCGTGAAATAGGTGAATAAACTTTCAATCAAAAGCTGAACAGAACGGAGTCTCTAAAAACGAAGAAATGAAAGAGTCAATATTTGCAGAAAGGGAGATCTAAATATGGATTGGTTTCCCGCATTTTTTTCACTGAACCGACGCACGCTTAATTAATGAAATGCGCCGCTCAAGTAACAATTCAAACCCAATCATCATGAGCGGTGTATCTTTTCAATAAGTGACTTAGTGAACTGATACGATGACCCACTAACTCAGGGGAGCAGTTGATGATACACTAAAACATCATTTCTTTTACACCGTACATATGTCATGATGATCTCAAGGAATAACAGGCCCAAGCGTCAGCCCAACACTGATCTGGTCCAAGCAATTTTAAGCCTGGACAACGCAGTCAGCTAGATAGACCCAAATCACCACAACCTGTTAAGCCAATGCGTCTCACAGCCATCCCCAATACCCGTAATACCTATTAAGGCAACTATCTAGAGGATCAGTTTCGGATAGGCTAGCCATGAGCACTTTGTTTCTAACTAGGAAGCAAATATCACAGTATACGTCGTACATAGAAACTTTCATCTATGGACAACACTCTGATTGGAAACTATCTCTCGCGTATTTAGGAGCACAAGTCTAACATGAAAATTTTCCTTCACAGCACAACTCTTAATTAGAAAATGATCTCCAGGAAGATCTTCTTCCTTAAACTATGTCACTTATGGTCTAGTCGAATAAGGTATTTAACACTATAAATAAGACATGAGGTTGGTAAGGTAAGGTATGCTACAAATTTTCTTTTTACAACATTACGCTTTTCTCATATCATCGTCTGACTTTAGTATCGAAGTGCTATCGGCCACCACAACGGTAGTCCATAGTTCACGTGCGTTCCTTGTATAGGTCAGTAGGTCAAGGTCAAACAGAGAACGAAAATCGACTGCATCAGCTATAACTAATCGTTAAAAAAATTAAAATTAAAAAAAGGTTAATTAGATAATTTCTTGCAATAATATTTTATAATATAATAAAGATACTCGTGCCATGCACTAGCTTATATTGCTAGTTATTGAATTGTAGAATTAGTTATATGAATATTTTTTTTGAGCTATTTACTCCAGATATTTCAAAGTAAGAGATATTTACAAATCATACCTTACAGTTATAAACTATGGGATAATTTAATCTCCTTTGGAAATTCTGTATATGAGCCGTGGATGGTGGGCGGTTGATAGGGGCATAATTATGCTATTTTTAGTACCATATTTCTATATGTATTATTAGCTATTATTTGTTAATTATGGTACTAATTGCTATTTTCATGTTTGTGTAGGTTTTCAATTACAATATTTTAAAATAGAAGCAACTTGGCAATTTAGGAATACTAATTGCACAAGGAAATCACACAAGCAAGGAAACCACACCAACAAGGAAACCACAGAAAGAGGAAAACAAGAATAAAAGGGGGAAGATACCTGGCTTTGAGAGAAGGATCCAACATCCCATCCACAACCTCCACAACAAGCCCTAACCCTCGTACAGCCGCAATCCCTCACTGTTTCGCACCCATCCAGCAATAGCATCCATCCATCATCCACGCTTACAAACCCTAGCCGCCGCCATCGTCCTGATCGCATCCATCTACCGCCAGTAACCGCCCTCATCCACAGCCGCAGACCACCACCGTCGGACCCATTCATCTTCTCCTCCTTACAACCACAGTCCTTTCTTCCATCCTCTCGCCACAATCTCTCTCGCTGTCCCCTGTCTTCGCCATCACCATCAGAACCTCCTTCACCTCAGCCGTCGTCCTCAGTTCATCATCCACCGATCTATAGCCTCCTCATCACATCCAGAAACAACCTCCATCACACCAATCGAACCCCCATTCTCGCAGATCCCTCCTCGCAACAGCCTTCGTCGTCCTCTCTTCACTCAACCAGTCGACCTCCTCCCTGATCATCACCACCCGCCTGATTCCCCTCTCTCTTTTCTCGCTGTCCATCGACATTCCCTCATCTCTCTCACTCTGTGTCACAAGCAGAGACCGAAAGGAAGAGCTAAAGAAACAGATCGAAGAGGAAGGAGCAGCTCGCGAAGTGAGCAAGGAGGGTGAAGGAAAAGTTCGCGCTATTCGCACCCCAGTTCCACTCAGTACAACCACGGATCAGTGTTTTGTTTTCATCTCTAAACATCTCTTTATCTTAATTTTAGTTTGATTATTGATTATGGAATACTGTTTGAACATAATTAATATGTCTAGCTAAACTCCTCTTAGTTAGGGGTGGATTCGAAGCCCCGAACATGTGCTTTATAAATTAATTGAATTTAATCTTCCTTGCTATTAGTGATTGTGTTTTGCTTAACTGCTTTATAGAGAACTTTTCTTTGTATGTTTGTTAAGGTGGCCAACTTAGTAAGCATGCTAGGATCTGGGGCTAGAGTATAGGAGAATTTCACCTAATTGTTATGATTCTGTACTCACAAGTAGTAAATACCAAGGAACGTTGGTAAGGTTAAGTCAAAACCTAGGCAAGAACAAGATGCTGATCATACTTGTGATTGCCTAGTCAGTGTTCATATTTTCCACAAAACTTAATGATCTTAGATTGCTATTTAACTTGTGATTCCTGTTTAGATTGCATGATAAGAATAGTTTGAAAGCGACGCTTAGTTTAATTCAACGAACTTGGGAAAATAATAAGATTAATGCAGTGCGGTCACGGTTAGTCTTGAGCATTGTCTCTCACGAGTTAGCAAGTGATTATTGAAGATTAATTTATAAGCATATGTTTGGTGTGTGGAGATAAACCCTTAGCTAATTTCTCATCTTTGCCATCTCTTTAGTTTATTATCTTTACATTAATTTTCGTAGTTATTTTCATAATTTAATTTAGAAAATCCAATCCCCTTTTATTTAATTAATTAGGTTGTTAGTTGTTTTTGTTTAATTATTATTAGTGTAATTAACAAGCCCTCCAATCCCCGGTCTAGAACGATCCCTATTTATTCTATACTACAAATTACAAAGCAGGGTATTAAGTTGAGTGCTATTAAAATAGCGCATCAGCGGTGACTTCAATGATGTCACAATAGCGGATGATACATTATTTTGTAACTTCATTTACAAATTTAGAGAAAATCTTCCAAACAACTTGAGTTTTTCTTTCAAAAGATAATAACAAAAATAACGAATGAACACATAAAACCAACATTTTAGTTATAGGAGAAGTGAGGTGTCTTAGCAGATGAGGATTATCAATATAAATGACCCAAGTATAAATTGGGCCTTGCTGGAATGCATACATGATGCCAAACATTTTGATTATTGAGTAGTCATCTTCTTCTTCAAAATTTGAGTTTTTCTCTTGTTTTCTCATATGAAACACTATGGACAATTTTTACTTTCTGTTATCAAATTGATTGGTTAACTACAAGAGCATTCTAATTAAAAGAGCTATGCTCTGAGGCGAATTCAGGGGCAAAACTGGAAAAATTTTCAGTTTTTTCTCCTTCAATCTTAACCGTTCCAAGATCTTGGGAGTACATCTCCACCATTGAACAGCACAAATCCTACAGCCGCCGCCACCCTCTGGCCGATGAGTTGCTGGGCGGCTTGCTTTCATTGGACGTTTTGCTTTCCTGGACGGCTGTTGCATGGTCGGTTTGATTCCTGGACGAGTGTTTGATTCCCTGGATTGTTTATCTCCAGAACGATTTTTGTGTTCTGGACGAGTTTGCTGCTCCTGGACGGTGACTTCTTTTTCGATCCTGGATTTGTTCCCTGGACGAGTTGTTGTTTCCTGGAAGGTTTGTTGATTCCCTGGACGGCGAGTTGGTCAATCGATCTGGTTCGCTTCTGGATGTATCACTTCCTGGACATCGATTACTAAATCGATTTGCTTCTTGATCATTCCTGAAAGTTGAGTCTTCAAGGGCTGGCTGGGTTTTGTCGGGTTGGTCGCTTTCAATCTTTGCTGTTAATATCCAGGGAGTAGATCTAGTCCCATAGTGGAGGTGACTAGGTTTCTTCATGGCGGCGACACAGCCAGCCAAGGGGGCTGCCCCTGCGGCTGGCAAGGAGGAGGATGGACCTTCTAGGCGTTCCTTTGCACAGGTTCTTGGGAAGGCGATGAAAGATGACCTTGACGATAAGCCGACAGATTCCACCACCTTTAGGAAAGACGAAAATCCGGCTCTGAGGCTATCTGATTCGGATGTTGCAAGAGGTGAGTCTCATGTTTCTAATCATATTGTTGTCATGAAGTTCTCAAGTTTCAGGCCGTCGTTAAATTCGATAAGAGACTCCATTCATAGATCTTGGGGGATATCCGGAGAGTTCGTAATGGGTCTTATTGATCCTAGGCATGTGATGGTTTACTTACAATTTGAAGAAGAAGTCAAGAAAGTGCTATCCAAGGAATCCTTTACGATTCGGGGAGTTCGATATAAAATGTTTCGTTGGCATCCAGGTTTTAGTCTACGGGCGGACCCGGAATTGGCTCCATTATGGATTGAACTCCCTAATATTCCTTTCGCCTTTTTTCTCCCGGCAATCATGAAGGCGATTGGAGATTCCTTTGGTAATTTTCTTCGGATTGATGATGGTACAAGATACTTTGCTCGCCCAAAGGTCGCTCGTATGTGTGTTGAGATGGAAGTATCTAAACCTCTCCCACATAAGACATGGCTTGAGAGCCCAAAATATGGAGGATATTGGCAAAAAATTGAGTACCCTGGATTCAAATACTGTGACCATTGCTCCTTAATTGGCCATGAGAAGGATTACCGCAGAAAATTGGTTGGAAGGAAGAGCGAAAAACAAAATCTGTGGGAGATCCCTATAAAGAATTTAAATCTCTAGATAAGTCCAAGCAAAAACAAAATATGGCTGAAGGGATGCAAGATACCCAAGAGCCGAAGCAAATGTATGTCCCGGTGGTTAAAAAAGTGACAAAAGCTAATGGAACTATAGGGATTAGCGGAGCCAAAAATTCGCAAGGAGTTGAGATCAGCAGTGAACATGAAAAAGAAACCAAGGAGAAAACAAGGGGAGAGGAATCCGACAATGTGATATCTTTTAACAAATACGGGGTTCTTGCGGAAGAACATTCGGAAGGAGTTGGAGAAGGTAATGAAGAAAAAATACAAACACAATAAGCTAACAAGCCGACGGAACAACACACAAGGGTGACTAAGGATGACGTTGAAAATACACAAGATATTTTAAAGGGGGCTGGCTACACACCTAATGAAATCCGATTGGCAAGGTCGAGAGAGAAATGTGATGAAGCAAAATCTGAAGACAGATATACTAAAGCGGCACCGTTGTGGATGGTCCCTTTTGTGGCAGACAGTAGCTCAGAGAATGAACAAGGCCAGTCTAAGCTTGCTGAAACAGAGGACCAGCTGTCCTTACAGGCATCATTTTTGACGAATCCAGGGGGCACAAACAGAGCTGTTGCGCAGCACGAAACAGAGGACAGATTGATCGAAGAGAGACAAGAAACATGGGATCCAAACAGGGTAGATGTGACGCAACAAACAGGGGACAGCTTGGCGCATCCTGCCTCAGGGATACACAAAATTGTTTCGCTAGATTCAGGGGCCAATGCACTGGATAATTTTGGACAGCAGGGTACCAGCTCAACAATGAAACAGGGTGCTCAATTTGTGCAACAGCCGCAGGGAGCTGGAACCTACTTTCCATTGATTGCATGCCGACAACATTCAAGCACAGGAAGCAACATTTAATGCTCAGAACTTGACGAAGCAGGCAGGATGCATCAATTCAGGAAATCATGCTTTGTCGGATGAGGAGTCGTATGAAAATACGTCTTCTAATAACATGGTTGAGACAGGTCATCATTCTGACGAAGCGAAGACGAAAGGTAAAAAGAAGAGTTCAAAGAATGGACCCGCGGGGGGGAGCCGGAGAGTGACACGAAACATGACTACCCCAGGTGTTCCTAATGATAGATAACATAATGTTCTGGAATGCACGGGGAGTTGGTAACCGGGCGACCCGTTGCAGATTAAAAAAGCTGGTTAAAGATAACAATGTTAAAATGCTTGCCATTGCGGAGCCGATGATCCAAGCTTCAAGGCACATGGAGATTGCAGGCAAAGTGAGTCTGCCTTGCTTTGCAACGAATGAGGAAGTAGGAGGAAAAATATGGCTCTTCTGGGATAATAACCTACAAGTGGACATACTAATTCGCACCGATCAATTGATCCATTGTAAGATTACTATTCTTTTTTCCAATATTGTTTTCTATACTTCCTTTGTATATGCAAAATGTTCAGTACAGGAGAGACGAAACTTATGGGAGGACATGGAGCACATTGCAATGGGTATGAATGAAGCTTGGACCATTGGCGGCGACTTTAATGTCATTGTAGAAAACGGAGAAAAATTAGGCGGACGTCCTCCTAATCAAATGGCAATATCAGACTTTTCTAGATGTATATCGAGCTGCGAACTTACAGATTGTGGGTTGAAGGACCAAAATATACTTGGTGTAACAACCAAAGAGGGGACGACAGAACCTGGGCTCGATTGGATCATTTTTTGGGTAATGCAGACTGGCTTACTCTTATGCAGCATTCTCGGGTCGATCATCTCCTTAGAGCATGCTCTGATCACGCACCATTGCTTCTTTCTTTGCCTTTGACACAGAGGGCAGGTATGTCCCCATTCAGATTTCAAAATATGTGGTTAACTCATGATGATTTTTTGGGATTTGTGGACAACAATTGGAACTCTCCGGTAGGTGGTTTTGGGGACATGTATATTGTGGCTACTAAACTTAAGCGCCTTAGAGGAGCTCTGAAAATATGGAATAGAGACACTTTCGGAAACTTATTCAGTACCATTAGAGGATTGGAGGATGATATTGCACGATTGGAATTCAGTTTAATGTAGGGTTGGGATACAAATGATATGGTTAATCTAAATAGATGTCAGGCTGAACTCAAAATGGCGCTGATAAGAGAAGAAATTTACTGGCAACAAAAATCAGGAGAAAAAGAGTTCAAAGAAGGAGATGCATGCACAAAATTTTTCTTTGCTTCCGTCAAAATCAAGCAAAAAAGAAGAGCGATCACAAAAATCTATGACAGGGCAGGGACGTTAATCACGGATCCGAGAGTTATTATGTTGGAAACGAATAATTTTTTTGAAGCTTTGCTTTCAGCAGGAGGATATCAAGAGGATCTAGAACTCATGGAGTGCGTTTCGAACTTGATAAGGGAGGAGGACTGTGATTCGATCATGAAGTCTTCGAATTTAGAGGAAGTCCGACAAGCAGCTCTTTGCATTCCACATGATAATGCACCGGGCCCGGATGGCTTTACAGCTGATTTCTTTCATAGATGTTGGGACATTATTGGTCTGGATATTTGGAAAGCCGCGAAGGAATTTTTTGATTGCCAAGCGATGCCAGGTAGCTTCTCCTCCAATTTCTTAGCTCTTATTCCTAAAATTGAAAAGCCCGTATATTATTCTGATTTTAGACCTATCAGCTTGTGCAACGTGGTTTATAAAATTTTTAGTAAAATCCTATGTTTGAGGTTGGGTAAGATACTCCCAAATATTATATCTTTAGAGCAGAGGGCTTTCGTCCAAGGGAGACTTATCTCAGAAAACATTGGCTTGGCACAAGAATTAATGAGGGAGATTGACAAAAAAGTGATGGGGAACAACGTAATTTTCAAGGTGGACATGGAAAAGGCGTATGACAGAATTGAATGGGGATTTCTCTTGGCGGTTCTTCGTAAAATTGGTTTTAATAACAGAATATGTTATTTGATCTCAAATTGCGTAACTCAATGTGGATTCTCGGTGTTGATGCAAGGCAAGTATGATGGATATTTCAGATCTTCTAGGGGTCTTAGACAAGGTGACCCTCTCTCCCCCTTACTCTTTGTTATTGCTGCTGAAGTTCTAAGTAGAGGACTCACTAGAGCTTTTCGTAGAGGGGAAATTGGATTTTATCACGCGCCCATGACGCCCTCCCCGATTACTCATCTCTTACATGCTGATGATTCACTAGTTTTCTTGAATGGTAGGAAAAAATCCATTGCAGGATGTATGAAGTTTATTGATAGATACTGTCGGGCTTCAGGCGAGAAAATTAATACGGGGAAAAGTTCGTTCATGATTGATGAGAAAGTTAGTGCCGAAAAACTAATTATGATCAAATTATGGAGCGACTTCTCTTACAAACAGTCCCCGTTTACATACCTTGGAGTTCCCATTTATCAAGGCAGATGCATAATTTCTTACTATGATGATTTGGTAAATAAGATCCACAATAGAATTCAAGGCTGAAAATCTTGACTATTGTCGCCTGGGGGAAGATTGACATTGATCCGACATGTTCTTTTGTCTATGCCAATTTACACTATAGTAGCTACAGTGGTCCCTATGAAGGTCTTGCATTCTATTCAGAAAATGATTGCAGATTTCTTTTGGGGAGATCATGAAAGGAGACATAAGCGGAAATGGATTGCATGGCATAAAATCAGTGTTACTAAGGAAGAAGGTGGATTAAATGTTAGAAGTCTGGACGATACTATAAAAGCTTTTCGAGTTAAATCCCTTTGGAATCTGATAAACACCAACTTTTTATGGGCAAAATTCTTACGAAATAAATATTTGAAGGCAGGGGTACCAATCCGAAAATAGGAGCTTAAAGCTGGGGCCTCACCGTTTATGAAAGTTGTTAGTGCATAAAAATTTTATAGTGGAAAATTCCACTTGGAGGATTACTAGAGGTAGAGTCAGTTTCTTTGAAGAACATTGGGCTAAGGATGCAATATTTACAAGAAATGAGGAAGCGGAGACTAATGATATTTGGCCTTCCTTAAGGCAAATGTGCAGGGATAATTTCAGAAGGTTAACCCCGGGAATGCAAAGACAAGCTCAAGAGGCTTACAAGACGATAGTAAAAGGCGATGATGGCGATCGAGACACTAGAATTTGGATACCCAATAATGATGGTATATTCTCTATCAGCTCGGTTTGTAAAATTCTAGGTGGCAGAGGGACACCTGATGATTTCTGGAATTGGATCTGGCATCCTCTATTGCCTTCGAAAATTTCTGTTTTCACATGGAAAATTATTAAAAGGGCTATTCCCTTAGATGGTGAAATTAGAAGAATTGGGTTCCAGCTGGCTTCTAAATGTGTTTGTTGTGTTCAATCTAAAGAGGAAACAATAAAACATCTTTTCTTGGAGGGTGAATTAGCAAGCAAAGTGTGGAGACATTTTGACTTGATTTTTGACATTCACGTACATAGACCGGTTGAAGTATTTACCATGTTAAAGGCGTGGTTTACGAAGGCGAGGAAATCTACATTATCAGGTACCGTCATTAATCTCACTCCTTTTATTTTATGGGAGCTTTGGATTCGGCGAAACAGAAAACTTTATGACGGAAAGGAGTGCTCGTCAAGCTATGTGATCATTAAAGTGTATCACTGGATTAAATGTGTTGCAAAATTTTTTACTCCTAAATCAAAGGACACTAATGGGGCTTTGCTCAATAGATTGGGTATCCAGGAAACAAAAGTAACCCTGATTCCTCCCCGGGCGGTGTATTGGAATTTTCCTCCTATGGGATGGTATGTGCTCAATGTAAATGGATCTTGCAGGGAGACGACTACTTCTGGAGGTTTTATTATTAGAAATGAAGAGGGTAACTTTGTGGTGGCTAGACAATGGTTTTTCGGAGAAGGAACAAATAATTCAGCAGAAACGAGGGCTTTGCTTGAAGGCTTGAGATTTTGTGTTGACCAGGGTGTCCGACCATGCGTCATTCAAACGGATTCCATGGTGATTAAACAATGGTTTTCCCAAAAAACAAAGATACCTTGGTTCCTTAGCAATTGGTGGAGGGAAATACGGGAGATGATTAAGGATACTAGATGGTATTGCATTCATGTGCTCAGAGAGACAAACTCAGTGGCGGACGCCTTGGCTAGTTTGGCACAAAGGGAGCAAATCTCTCATACTTATTCGTGGGGATCGCTTCCTAAACGAATAAAGTCGCTAATTATTCTTGACAAGAATAAGACGACATACCTTAGACTTCCGGTTGTTAAATGAGCATGGTTATCGTTGATACAATTTGGTTATGGCAGTCTGAGGATCGCAGGAATCATTTCGACGAGTATGTTGGAACTGCGGGAAGGAATTGGAGCAGAATGTATCTGGAAAAACAGGGGAGATACCCCGTTTTGAAAGGGAGACAGACTGGACAAACTGCGGGTTTTATTTCAAAGATGCGATATGATCAGGAGCAGCAATGCCTGTGTTCGTTGAATAGGTATGGTACGGTCTCAAGACAGTCGAATTCTATGGACAGTGTGGACTGTATCGCTGGACAGAGTGTGATACTCTGGTCTGGACAGTGTTCTCTGTCCTGCTGGACAGGGTTATTCCTGCTGGACAGAGCGATTTATTTTGCGGAATTGCAGCTGCTTGGGCAGAGATTTGTTTGCACTAATTCGATGGGACTCAGTAGATGATGCTGGTGTTGTCTAGAATATTTCTGGCATGGTTTGGCTCATGTTTTTGCAGGTTGGTTTCAAGTTGAACAAATGTTTTGGGCATAATGGCTTGGGTAGTTTTAATTGCAAATTGCAAATGGGGTCTGCAAGGGGCTATCTTGCAAGTTGCATGCGGTAATTTGCAAATAGCATGGTTGGAAAGCTTGAAGTGTTGGCATGACTTGGAGCAGTTTTTAATCTTGATAGAGTACTTTATGTTTTGTTTGCTCTGTTTTGACAAGTATAAAACAGAGTACAGTATTTGTCTAAGTCTATTTTGATGTGGTTTTGATACGGGTAAAGTCGTAATGTACCCCCGTTTAGTTTGTAATTCAATTTTTTGATAAGTAATAAAGGTCTGACATCCCATAAATCATTAAGTAACTTCTTAATAGTATTACTGAAGATCAAAACGATATATATATAATCTTTCTAACAACTATTTGGGTTAAATGCATTTTAGAAAGAAAAAAAGGTATATTTGAGGTAATTTTATTTGAAGTCTCCTTTTATAACTTAAAAAATTTGCATAGCTTCATACTCTTGAGGAAACAAATTATATATAAAACACCAAAAATAAATAAAGATTTGTAAAATAAGATCAAACAACACCATATATGAAAATACATAGATTAGAACACTTCGGTAATTAGAAATCTCATTATTTCGTAGAAGGATTTTTTTACTATAAATAATCATGCTCTAAACAAAATCTTCTTTATCCACTGTCCATGCGCCTTGAAATTGTCTTCCTCATAATCATTTTGTAGGTATTGTTAACATTCACCACAAAAAAAAAAAGTGTATAATAACAGTTGTAAGATGGCATTATCAAGCAAACATTATGATATTAAATTAATTTGATGGAGTAAGCTCAAAATGACAATTACTAGGTGTTATTCTATTATATATAAATATGCTATTAAACCAAAAAAAATTAGATTGCAGGTAGAAAATCCTATAATCATCTAAAAGACCAAATCACTAGATCGAGTCTCGACCCGGTATTCCATTCTTTTAAAACTTCATAATTTTGACTCAAAATATATAGTATTGTGAGGCCTCTTTCACCTTTATTTAGTTTCTAAGAGATAGCGAACCAAACTATCCGCTTTTCGAGACCACTCTTATTTTCGTATCTTGATCGAATAGCAAACTGAGAGATCAGATCTCCTCTCCTTGAGTGAGCTAGAGCTCGACTTTCCTCTCTTGCAAGTTTTCTCTCTTCGTTCAAAATTTCTTCTCTTTTCATCTCTCTCGCAAACCAAAATCTTTATAATTTTTCTCTCTACTTTTCTAATTTTTTTTATATTGGAACCCTACTAAGTTTTCATCTCCCCAAGATCTAGTTCAATAATCACATCAACAATTCAGGTGTGAACTCTCTTTCTATCTCTTGTCTTCACTTGAATTTAAATTTGATTTCGATGTTAGATCAAAGTTTTTAACATTCAAATTAGGGCTTAGTTTGAGGTTTTAATTTGAAGACATTTGTTGATATTGTTTCCTAATTAGATTTGCTAGGCTTCATTTTTTGGGTTTTATTGTACTCATGTAATAGAGACCTTGACCTTTTGATTGGAGATCAAACCACCTAGATCATTTGATTGAGGATCAACCACCAATAAACTAAAATAAAAACTTGTATTGCTTGCCTAAACTCTATTACATCATATGTATTTATAACTGAAAGCAAAAATAATACTTCCTAATTGAATTCAAATCTAATTCTAATCAAACAATAACTCCTAATTCAAAACAAGTTAATATTCCCTAAAATAATATTTCTTAATTGAATTCAAACCTAATTCTAATCAAACAATAACTCCTAATTCGAAACAAGCTAATATTCCCTAAAATAGAATATTGTTCTAACTAAGACATTCTAATCTCAAGTAAATACTAAATAAGATTGGCATCCTAACATCCCATGCCGCCTGAAACAAGGCTTGTCCTCATCAAGCCTGAAAATCTGGAAACCGTACACGAAACTGCTCGTAGTCTTCCCAAGTAGCTTCCTCCACAGGACGGTCGGTCCACTTGATAAGCCAACGTGTAACGGTCTTATTATTGCGTTCAAATAATCCTCGATCAAGTAGTTTCTTCGGGACCCATGAGGGTTCATCGACAATAGTAGGTAAAGTTGGGTCCGGAGTAATACCATTACCTAACTTCTTCTTTAAAAGAGAAACATGGAAAACGGGGTGGATACGAGACTCAGCCAGAATATCAAGTTTGTAAGCCACAGAATCGATCTTTTCAAGGATTCGAAAAGGGCCATGAAACTTGGGAGAGAGCTTAGAGTAATTCTAAGATGCAGCAGTGGATTGTCGATATGGGTGCAGTCGTAAGAAAACCCAATCATTAACTTCAAAATGGCGTTCAGTGCGCTTACCATCAGCATATATTTTCATAGGGTCCTGAGCCTGATGAAGGTTATCCTTGAGAACTCGCAGAGTGCGATCACGGTCCCTTAAAGCAAGGTCAACGACATGAACCGCGGTGCTACCAGGGATATAGGTTGAGATCTTCGGAGGTGGCCGACTATAAACAACTTCAAAGGGAGTCATTTTGATTGCACTATGATATGTAGTATTGTACCACCTTTCTGCCCAAGGTAACCATTTTGTCCAACGGCTAGGATGATGACTAGCAAAACATCGAAGATAACACTCTAAGGTATGATTGGTAACTTTAGTCTGACCATCAGTTTGGGGATAATAGGCTGAACTACGACATAATTGAGTATCTTGCATATCAAAAAAGGCTTCCCAAAAGTTACTTAAGAAAATTGGATCACGATCGCTCACAATAGAACGAGGCATACCATGGAAGCGAGTAATATCCCGCACAAAGACTTCGGCAACTGAGGCGGCGGTGTAAGGATGAGCCAAAGAACTGAAGTGCGCATACTTAAATAGACGATCAACAACGACCAAAATCGTAGATTTGCGATTAGACATTGGTAATCCATCAATAAAATTCATAGAAATATCTAACCAAATATCGTCGGGTATTGGTAAGGGATTAAGCAACCCAGGAGGAGAAAGAGCTTCACTCTTATTCCGTTGGCAGATATCACAATGAGAAATAAACAACTTTACATCAGCTTTCATACCAGGCCAGTAAAAGATATGCTGAAGACGTTTATATGTGTGGAGAAAATCGGAATGGCCCCTAGTAGGTGAGGAATGGAACTCATGTAAAAGTTTAGAACACCAAGATGATGATGGAACTACCACAAGTCGACCTTTATAGTGAAGAATACCATGCTCATATGAATAATGTGGCCGAGGAGATGATTGTTGACAACTATCAATAATAGTACGCATGGAAGGATCGAGATGACACTCCCGGCTAATTTCATCAACACTGAAAAATGCCGGGGAAGATAGAGCCAACAAAGAACTGTTGGAAGGCAAGCGAGAAAGTGCATATGCAGCTTGATTGACGGAACCAGAACGATAAATGATTTCATAGTCATATCCAAGTAATTTAGAGAGCCACTTTTATTTTTCAAGAGAGGAAAGTCGTTGGTCCATAAAATATTTGAGACTTCAATGATTTGTATAGATTTTGAAGTGCCAACCCAGGAGATAAGGCCGCCATTTCTGTACTGTAGCAACAATAGCTAACATTTCCTTTTCATAGATGGACATGTTCAAATTGCGTCCAAAAAGACCTTTACTGAAATATGCAAGGGGGCGACCTCTTTGCATAAGTACCGCACCAATGCCACCATGTGACGTGTCACATTCAATATAAAATTCAGCATTGAAACCAGGAAGAGCCAGTACAGGGGTAGAAGTTAAGGCCGTTTTAAGAGCAGAAAAGACTTGGAGGCATCATCATTCCAGATAAAAGAATCTTTCTTTAATAATTGGGTCAAAGGAACACTAATCTTACCATAATCGCGAACAAATTTACGGTAGTACCCGGTGAATCCAAGAAACCCACGAAGATCTGACAAAGAAGAAGGACACGGTCAGGAGACAACACTCGTAATTTTATCATCATCAACTGCAACACCAAGACCCGAAATAATATGCCCAAGATACCCAATAGAGGATTGAACAAAAGAACACTTGGACGCTTTCGCAAAAAGCTTATGAATGCGCAATAGCCCGAAGACAATAGAAAGATGGTGAAGGTGATCAGAGAGTGATACACTATGCACCAATATATCATCGAAGAAAACTATGACAAAGTTACGGAAGTGAGGACGAAAAATGTCATTCATCAAACTTTGAAAAGTGTCTGGAGCATTGCTCAACTTGAAGGGCATAACCAAAAACTCATAGTGACCATCATGTGTGTGAAAAGTCGTCTTGGAAATATCCGGTTCATGAACCCGAATTTGGTGATAAACTGAGCGTAAATTGAGCTTAGAAAACACCGATGCGCCGTGCAGTTCGTCCAATAATTCATCCACAATCGGAATGGGAAAGCAGTCCTTAATAGTGATTTTATTAAGGGCTCGATAGTCAACACACATGCGTAAAGAACCATCCTTCTTTTTAACCAAAAGAACCAGTGAAGAATAAGGGCTGGTACTGGGTCGAATAAGGCCTGTAGCCTTCAATTCAGATACAACTTTATCAATTTCGGCGTTTTGAAAGTGAGGATAACGATATAGTCGAACATTGACTGGAGAAGCATCTGGTAAAATTGGAATATGGTGATCATGTGCTCGGGCGGGGGAAAGGGTGGTGGGATTGCCAAAGACATCCAAAAATTCAGCAATAAGTGGCTGAACGACAGCTGGAATTGAAGCGCCCAGGTCAACTTCCTGAGTTAACTGTAAAAGAATGCCGTGACGTTTCTGTCGTAAAGAACGATGGACGGTACTATCCATGAACATGACCATAGGAGAATTGTCGCCAATTAATGTATAAGTACATTTAGCCACCGAGAAGGTCATAATCAGCTTGGAAAAGTCCCAAGTAATAACACCCAAAGAGCGAAGCCATTCAGCACCTAGAACCACATCACATCCAGTGATACCCAGAAGGAAGAAGTGGTCGTGGAACTCATAATCTTGTAATTTAAAGGAAACATCCCGACAAGAGCCTGGACTATGCAATTGTCCACCATCCGCAATCATGACGCGTAAAGCCCCATCTTTGTGGATTAGAAACCCACATTGTTTGGCAAAAGACGGGTGCAAAAAATTATGAGTTGAACCAGAGTCAACAAGGACGGTGATAGTCATGTGTTTTAATTATTCAGTGATACGCATGGTTTCAGGCCGTTGGGACCCGAGAAAAGCATGAAGAGAAATCTCTAGAGGAGGTTCAGATAAAGTATGATCTGGAATAGGAGGCTCAACATCAAAATCTTCTTCTTCTTCCTCATTACCCTCGAGGAGCAAAATGTGGGGCTGAGGACAACGATGGCCACGCTTATATACTTCATCGCAGTTAAAGCAAAGTCCTTTGGCACGACGTTCTTGTTGTTTAGCCCATGATAGACGTTTAACACCTGGTTGTATACTAGTAACATGCTTTGAAGAATTTGCAGCAGTCACAGGGTTAGCCAAATTTCGGACATGCCCTTTAGATCGAGTAGCATTAATGGCATCTTCTTGACATAAAACCAACTCGAAAGCATGTGTAATACTGGTAGGGTGTAGCATCCTAACTCCTACTTGAATATCAACACGCAAACCCGATAGAAAAATGCTAATTTGATGAGATTCAGACAAACCTGGCACCAAATTAGATAGATTTTCGAACTCAGTAATAAAGGAGCGAACTGTGCCTCGTTGTACTAACTTGGAAAGAAAACTACACGGATCGATATGTTCACGAGAGCCAAATCAAGAGCAAAGAGCTTTCGAAAACTGTTGCCAAGTTAATGTGCCCAGTGATTGGCGAATCCATCGGTACCAAGAGTTGGCATCACCCTGAAGGTGAAGAGTGGCAATGGGAAACATCTGTTCGCTGGAAAGGCCGTTGAGTTTCTAGTACTGCTCCTAAAATAACCAACCATATGGATCAGTTCCATCTAAACGGGGTAAATCAATACGGAGGCCCTTGCCAGAAATAGGAATAATTGGCCGGTGTTGTTCCGGTTGAACGTATTGATAAAGGCATAATTAGGCTATTTTTAGTACCATATTTCTATATATATTTTTAGCTATTACTTGTTAATTATGGTACTAATTGGTATCTTCATGTTTGTGTAGGTTTCTAATTACAATATTTTAAAATAGAAGCAAATTGGCAATTTAGAAATACTAATTGCACAAGGAAATCACACAAGCAAGGAAATCACACTAACAAGGAAACCAAGCAAAGAAGGAAACAAAACAATTATAAAAGGGATGATATATTGCTTTCAAGGGAACCATCCAGCAATAGCATCCATCCACAGCTTCCATCGCCTACCCATCCATAGCCTCCATCCACGACCTCCACAACAAGCCCTAACCCCCGTTACAGCCTCAATTCCTTTTTGTTCGCACAACTGCATAGCCACACAACCACCGATCACCAATCAGACCTTTCACCTCGTACTTGATCGCAATCCACATCCTCTGTTCGTCACAAATCCAGCAATAACATCCATCCACAGCCTCCACAACAAACCCTAAACCCAACCGAACCCCATTCTCGCAGATCCCTCCTCCTCGCGACAGCCCTTCGTCGTTCTCTTTTCACTCAAGTAGTTGACCTCCTCCCTGATCATCGCCACCCATCGTCACTTCGCCAAACCCTAGCCGCCGTCGTCCTGAATCCATAGCCCCCTAATCACAACCTCCTCGACAACACCCATCTGATTTCCCTCTCTATCGCTGTCCCTCGTCATCCCCTTCTCTTTCACAGTCTGATTCACAAGCAGATTGAGAAGTGAGGAAGGAGCAGATCGTGAAGAGGAAGGAAGAGTTTGCGCTATTTGCACCCCATCTTCCACTCAGTATCACCACGCACACGCGACACTTTCTAATCCCTTTCTTTTATTTTTAGTTTGATATTAATTATGTATTGCTATTCGAACATAATTAATATGTCTAGCTAAACTCCTCTTAGTTAGGGGTGGATTCGAAGCCCCGAACATGTCCTTTATAAATTAATTGAATTTAATCTTCCTTGCTATTAGTGATTGTGTTTTGCTTAACTGCTTTATAGAGAACTTTTCTTTGTATGTTTGTTAAGGTGGCCAACTTAGTAAGCATGCTAGGATCTGGGGCTAGAGTATTGGAGAGTTTCACCTAATTGTTATAATCATGTATTCACAAGTAGTAAATACCAAGGAACGTTGGTAAGGTTAAGTAAAAACCTAGGCAAGAATAAGATGCTGATCATACTTGTAATTGCCTAGTCAGTGTTCATCTTTTCCACAAAACTTAATGATCTTAGATTGTTGTCTAACTTACGATTCCTGTTTAGATAGCATGATAAGAATAGTTTGAAAGCGACGCTTAGTTTAATTCAACGAACTTGGGAAAATAATAAGATTAATGCAGTGCGGTCACGGTTAATCTTGAACATTGTCTCTCACGAGTTAACAAGTGATTATTGAAGATTGATTTATAAGCATATGTTTGGTGTGTGGAGATAAATCCTTAGCTAATATCTCATCTTTGCCATCCCTTTAGTTTTATTATCTTTATAGTAATTTTCGTAGTTATTTTCATAGTTTAATTTAGAAAATCTAATCCCCTTTTATTTAATTAATTAGGTTGTTAGTTGTCTTTTAGTTATTATTAGTGTTAATTGACAAGCCCTCTAATCCTCGGTATAGAACGATCCCTACTTATTCTATACTACAATCACAAAGCAGGGTATTAAGTTGTGTGCTACTAAAATAACGCATCAATTTTTGGCGCCGTTGCCGGGGATTAGAAAAGTTGTTGATTACTTAATTATTTTTTATTTATTTATTTTTCTTTTTATTGATTTTTTTTTTCTATCTTTATTTCAGGTACTAGTTCATGCGCAATAGGAGATCCGGCGAAAACTTAATAGAATACGATTCAGAGCCTGAGAAAACATTTAGAAGACGAAGAAGAGAAACAAAAGAGCCACAAACATCTTGCTCTGAATCTGAATTTGAAGAGTTCGACATGGGAGACAATAGATCTATTAAAGAACTTTCGGCATCCACCTTGGACAATGCCGCACTCTTGTGCATTCAGTATTCATTAGCCGCGCAGGGCAAGACTGAGTCATTCGAGCTGAAATCCAGCCTACTTCATCATATTCCGAAGTATCAAGGTCTTTCTATGGAGGATCCAAATAAACATTTAAAGGAATTTGAAGTTGTATGCTCCAGTATGACGCCAATAAATGTGGATGAAAACATCCTAAAGTTGAGAGCATTCCCCTTTTCTCTGGCTGATAGGGCTAAGGATTGGCTCTATGAACTACCTTCCGGAATGGTGTATTCTTGGGAGAGCATGAAGAAGGTGTTTCTAGAGAAATTCTTCCCAACTTCCAAAATTATCTTGTTGAGGAAGAAAATCAGTGGCATACAGCAAGGTCCAGGAGAATCATATCCGGCTTACTATGAGCATTTCAAAACTCTCATAGCATCATGCCCGCAGCATTAGATGAAGGAGGAGCTCCTGATTCAATACTTTTATGAGGGATTGCTTCCTCTTGAGCGACATATGTTAGATGCAGCGGCAGGAGGAGTTTTTGTTGATAAAACTCCAGCAGCAACAAAAACTTTGATTGCAAACCGAGCCTTAAATGGCCAGCATTATGAAGGAATTGGAGAGCCTTCATGCCAAGTCAATGAGGTAAGTACTAATTCTTGTTTGGAAGCTCAAATGGATAATCTTACCTCAATTGTGACTCAGGCCCTAGGGAAGCCGAATATGCTAGGAGTTGCACAAGTTTGTGGCATGTGTACAAAGCCAGGACATCCATCTGATCAATGTCCTCAACTGATTGAGAATGGCGGTTGGGAGAATGTCAATGCAATAAGTTTTCAGGGGCAAAATCACTATAGGAATAATCCTTATTCGAACACCTACAATGAAGGTTGGAGAAATCACCCAAGTTTTGGATGGAGAAATTCAGAACAATCTCAACAACAGACTTCGAATCGGCCACCCTCTGGTTTCGCCCAAAAGCAACCAGAACCACCTCAGCACAATTCAAGAATGCCCCTTAATTATGATGAGATTTTGAAATCATTGACTATTTCTCAGCAGAACCAATCAAAGGATATAACAGATTTGAAACTACAAATGGGATATATAGCTGAGTTTATTGGACAAATTCGCGAGCAAGGAAAACTTCCTAGTTCTACCATTCCAAATCCGAAAGGTGGGTTTGAAATCGCAAAAGCAATTACATTGAGGAGTGGTAGGCAAATTGAGAATGAACCAATAGTCCCTGAACAAAATCGAAATAAGAAAGCTGAGTTACAGAAGGATGATCCCGCCATCCTTGAAACACTAAAGCTCCAAGGTAAGAAGGTGAGCATTCCAAATTCAGTTTCTGTTAATCTTGTTCCACATTTTGTGCCTTTTTCAGATAGGTTTACCAAATCTAGAAAAGATGAACATGATAAGAAAATTTTGGAAACTTTCCGAAAAGTCCAAGTCAATATTCCGCTTCTTTATGCTATTAAGCAAGTGCCTAAGTATGCAAAATTTTTGAAGGAGCTTTGCACAACAAAGAGACGACTTCAAGACGGAGAGGTAGTTAAGGTAAGTGAGAATGTCTCTGCAGTTCTTCAAAGGAAATTGCCACCGAAGTGTAAGGATCCAGGTAGTTTCACTATCCCTTGTGTTATCGGTAATACTAAAATTGACAATGCAATGTTAGACTTAGGTGCCTCAATTAATGTTATGCCATATTCTATTTATCGTTCTATGAATCTTGGGGAACTAAAAAATGATGGTGTAATTATTCAATTGGCTGACCGCTCTAATGCATATCTGCGAGGTTTGTTGGAAGATGTGTTGGTACAGGTTAATCATTTGATATTCCCAGCAGATTTCTATGTGCTTGAAATGGAAGATTCAGCATTGTCAACACCTTTGCCTCTTATTTTAGGGCGTCCCTTCATGAAAACTGCAACAACAAATATTGATGTGCATGCAGGGAAACTTACAATGGAATTTGATGGTGATGTGATTGGTTTCAACATCTTTGAAGCCATGAGGTACCCTGTTGATAATCATTCTTGTTTTTCTATTGACGTGGTGGATATTTTGTCCCAGGAATTTCTTGACGTCATGAACGATGATGAACTTGAAATCACCATTACTACTAGCGTCGGATATGAGAGAAATGGAGTCCTTGGTGATAATATGAAGATCTCGGCCGATAACATGAGGGAGGAGATCATTGAGACTGTGGCAACCTTGGAGTCAATACCACGAATTGTTAGTGAGTTACCTCCCCCAATTATTATTCCCTCATCTACTAATAAACTTTTACCTTCTGTGATTCAGGCACCTACACTTGAGCTTAAACCATTATCAGATCACTTGAAGTACGCGTATTTGGGAGATGATGAGACATTGTCTGTCATCATATCATCATCACTCACAAATTTAGAAGAGGAAAAACTTATTTGAGTTTTGAGGGAATACAAGACTGCAATTGGGTGGAAATTGGCAGACATAAAGGGTATTAGCCCTACCACGTGTAAGCACCGTATACTTCTCGAGGAAGGTGCAAAACCCACTAGAGAAGCTCAACGCCGCCTAAACCCCCCTATGATGGAAGTTGTGAAGAAAGAAATCATTAAACTCTTTGATTGTGGCGTGATCTACCCTATTTTAGATAGCAAATGGGTTTCACCAGTGTAAGTAGTGCTGAAGAAGTCTGGCATTACTGTGGTAAAGAACGAGGAAAATGAGTTGGTTCCCACGCGAATACAAACAGGGTGGCGGGTTTGTATTGACTATAGAAAGCTGAATGCAACTACTAGGAAAAATCATTTTCCTCTTCCCTTTATTGATCAATTGCTTGAAAGGTTGGCCGGTCGTGCTTTTTATTATTTTCTTGATGGTTATTCAGGATATAATCAGATTGGCATCGCTCCAGAGGATCAAGAAAAGACAACCTTTACATGTCCATTCAGCACTTTCGCATATAGAAGAATGCCATTCGGTTTGTGTAATGCCCCGGCTACCTTCCAGAGATGTATGATAAGTATATTTTCAGACTTTATTGAAAAAAACATTGAGGTTTTTATGGATGATTTTAGTGTTTTCGGTGATTCTTTTGACCATTGTTTAGATAATCTTGCATTGATTCTGAAGCAATGCATTGAGGTTAACCTTGTATTAAATTGGGAAAAATGTCACTTTATGGTTAACCAAGGTATTGTTTTAGGTCATGTGATTTCAGCTAGGGGTATTGAGGTTGATAAAGCTAAAATAGATCTTGTACGTTACTTACTCTCTCCTACTTCGGTGAGAGAGGTTCGTTCTTTTCTTGGACATGCATGATTCTATCGGCGATTTATCAAATATTTTTCTAAGGTTTCTGGACCACTATGTCGACTCCTACAAAAATATGTGTCATTTGAGTTCAATAATGACTGTCAGACAGCGTTTGACAAGCTTAAGGAGTTGTTGACATCAGCACCTATCATTGCACCATCGGATTGGAGTCTTCCATTTGAGCTTATGTGTGACGCATCAGATTATGCCTTAGGAGCAGTTTTAGGCCAACGGAGGGACAAACGTCTTCACGTCATCTACTATGCCTCCCGAACCTTGAATGACGCTCAATTGAATTATTCCACAACTGAAAAAGAACTTTTAGCTGTTATATTTGCTTTAGAGAAATTTCGATCTTATTTAATTGGAACTAAAGTTATAATTTTCTCTGATCATGCAGCTTTAAAATACTTGCTTACGAAAAAAGAAGCGAAATCGAGACTTATATGGTGGATACTTCTTCTTCAAGAGTTTGATGTGGAGATCAGGGATATAAAAGGGAGTGAAAACGTGGTAGCTGACCACATGAGCCGTTTGGTGTGCATTTTGGAACCCCAGCCAATTCTTGAGACTTTTCCTGATGAGCAACTATTTTTGGTCGAGGTAAGTGAACCATGGTATGCTGATATTGTAAATTACCTTGTATCCAAACAGATTTTGAACACCTTAACTCGAGCTCAGAAGGATAAGCTCAAAAAAGTGGCGAAACAGTTTGTATGGGATGAGCCCTATCTGTGGAAGCATTGTACCGATCAACTGATTAGAAGGTGCGTACCCGATTATGAATTTAATTCAATATTGACATATTGTCATTCCTATGCTTGTGGGGGACACTTTGGAACTCAAAGAACAACTCGTAAGGTTTTAGAATGTGAATTTTATTAGCCCGCTTTATTTAAGGATGCCAGATTATTTTGCATGACTTGTGACCAGTGTCAAAGAACAAGTAATTTAGGCCCTAGAGATCAAATGCCACAACATCCTATATATAATGTGGAAATCTTCGATGTATGGGGTATTAATTTCATGGGTCCATTTCCTTCATATAATGGTTTCATTTATATATTGCTTGCTGTGGATTATGTTTCAAAGTGGGTGGAAGCAAAAGCCACCCGTACTGACGATTCCAAATTGCAGAATTTATTCGTTCTAACATTTTTGTAAGATTTGGAATGCCGCGAGTGATTATAAATGATGGAGGTTCCCATTTTTGCAACCGTACAATTGAAGATTTGCTTAAGAAATACAATGTCACACATAAGGTTTCAACACCTTATCATCCCCAAACAAGTGGACAAGCCGAAGTTTCAAATCGTGAAATCAAGGGAATACTTGAAAAGACAGTAAAGCCTACTCGCAAAGATTGGAGCATGCAACTTGATGATGCTTTATGGGCATATCGAACATCATATAAGACACCTATAGGGATGTCTCCCTTTCGGATTGTATATGGGAAACCGTGTCATTTACCGATTGAGCTAGAACAGAAGGCCCATTGGGCTATTAAGACTTTCAATATGAACATTGATGATGCTGGCCTTCATAGGAAATTGCAGCTGAACGAGCTTGAAGAGATTCGGAATGACGCATATGAGAGTGCCAGGATTTATAAGGAGAAAACTAAAGCTTTTCATGATCGCATGATCCGTGAAAAGACTTTTGTGGTGGGCCAGAAAGTCTTACTTTTTCAGTCACGCCACTTTTTCCCGGTAAGTTACGTTCTAGATGAGTTGGTCCTTTTATTGTTACTAATGTTTTTTTCCATGGTGCTATACAGGTGAAAAGTGTCACAACTGGAAATGAGTTCAAGATGAATGGGCATCGACTTAAGCCCTATTATGAGTCATTTGTGGAGCATGACGTAGAGGACGTATCACTCCATGTTTCCACTTATTCTGATGATTAATTGGAGATACCGTCAGGCTGCACGACGTTAAAACAAGCGTTTCTTGGGAGGCAACCCTATCAGATTTGCTTTCTTTATCCATTTATTTTCTTTTCGTTATTTTTGCTTTTGTTTGTTAGTAGTTTGTTTTTCCACGTTTAAATCTTTCATTGCATGTGCTATAATCTATTAACATTGAGGACAATGTTAGGTTAAAGTGTAGGGGGAACAACATTGTTTTTGTTTAAAAAAAATAAAAAAAAAAGTGTCAGTCCAGTAAAAAAACAAAATATATATATAAATGTTGGTTTTTATTTTCTTTGTTGGTATTAGTGTCATAAAAATTAAAAAAATTAAAAATTAAAAATTAAAAATTAAAAATTAAAAATTAAAAATTAAAAATTAAAAATTAAAAATAAAAAAATAAAAAATAAAAATTAAAAATATATTGTTTTGAGTCTTAGGATACTTTCCAACACAATGATGAGATTTGGTTTTTAATTGCATGACTTTAAGGTGATTTATAAACATGATTTAAGATCTAATATTATTCTTTGGTTAATGCTCATTTATGGTTATCATATGCAAATTCACATGTAATCAACTTAGTAATTGGTACTCATAACATGCTTAGTTGAATTTAACTCATTATAACCCATATGTGAGTTTTTAGCCTATTGTTCCTTTGATTTTAAGAGTTTTTAGTTAGGTCATCTTTTATTTATTTTGTCAATAATAATTCATTGCATGATCTCAATTTTATTTGTTTTGGTTGCCACTTGGATTGCTTTCATAATTAAGAATTAAACACTAGAACTTGTATTAATTTCGTTCAAAACATCATATTGAATTGCATGACATGCTTGACATGATAAAGTCACCTAGTTTCCACCATTGCCAAATAAGCCTGATCCATAATATATTTCCCTTAGGTTAACCCCATTGAGCTTGTTATTAAGCCTTTTGTTTCATTACCCTCATTTTCTATCCCTAACCTAATAAAAAGAGTGGAGCATAATTTGATTTGCAGAGACTTTATTGTGGTTTAAGGTATGTTGAAAAGCAAGTGTGGGGGAAGACCCTTGTAGTAAACAGTTCAAGAAGAAAGAGTTGCAAAAAAAAAAACGTTACAAAAGGGATACAAGTCCTTATCTATATCCATTCAGTATTACAGTATCATACAGATAGTTCAATTCTTTTCAGTAGATACAAAATAATTGCTGAAGCTCTTCATTATCAATGAGCCACCTCGTCATTTTCCCACTTATGTCTTAAACCATATGATTCTTTGCTAATGTCTCTAATCTTATTGCATGCTTTCACCATTTCTTCAAACCCTTTGAAAATTTCATATCCGTTATTTCTCTTCCCTTGACCCCTAGCCCCATTACAACCTGAATTAAGACATTTTGATTGAGTGTGTCTTGCAATGTCACGATGTGGAGATTCGAATGAAGTATGAGCATATGGTGTCACTAGTTCTTGCATTCAAGTAGTAGCATTCCTTCCATTAGATCATATATCTGAAAAAAAATATAAAAAAAATGTCATTCTTTCTTGTTATATCATATGTGAGCTATTTGTTTCCATTTTACATCAATCATCTCACATATAACTAGAATAGGAAGAGTGATTTTACCAAACAATCAGTAAAAAAGAAAAGAGTGCATTTAGTGAGATTTTTGGGTTAATTCTTCTTGGCACGCGCTTGAGTTTCAAAGTCACTTGGATTGATTTAATTGTAAATTTTTATATCATTGCTATGAACGTGTATTAATTTTCGAATGATGTGGATTTAATCTTGTGTTTACAAAGAATCTTAACATGTCATGATCCGTTGAAAATCTCTGAGACAAATGTTGGAAAGTATAGATTGAGTCATTTGAGTCTTTTATTTTTGTTTCTTGGATTTGCTCGAGGACTAGCAAAAGATAAGTGTGGGGGAATTTGATAGGGCATAATTAGGCTATTTTTAGTACCATATTTCTGTATATATTTTTAGCTATTACTTGTTAATTATGGTACTAATTGCTATTTTCATGTTTGTGTAGGTTTTCAATTTCAATATTTTAAAATAGAAGCAAATTGGCAATTTAGAAATACTAATTGCACAAGGAAATCACACTAACAAGGAAACCAAGCAAAGAAGGAAACAAAACAATTATAAAAGGGATGATACCTTGCTTTGAAGGGAACCATCCAGCAATAACATCCATCCACAGCTTCCATCGCTTACACATCTATAGCCTCCATCCACGACCTCCACAACAAGCCCTAACCCCCGTTACAGCCGCAATTCCTTTCTTTTCGCACAACCGCATAGCCACACAACCACCGATCACCAATCAGACCTTTCACCTCGCACCTGATCGCAATCCACCTCCTCTGTTCGTCACAAATCCAGCAATAACATCCATCCACAGCCTCCACAACAAACCCTAAACCCAACCGAACCCCATTCTCGCAGATCCCTCCTCCTCGCGACAGCCCTTCATCGTTCTCTTTTCACTCAAGCAGTCGACCTCCTCCCTGATCATCGCCACCCATCGTCACTTCGCCAAACCCTAGCCGCCGTCGTCCTGAATCCATAGCCCCTTAATCACAACCTCCTCGACAACACCCATCTGATTTCCCTCTCTCTCACTGTCCCTCGTCATCCCCTTCTCTTTCACACTCTGATTCACAAGCAAATTGAGAAGTGAGGAAGGAGCAGATCGTGAAGAGGAAGGAAGAGTTCGCGCTATTTGCACCCCAGCTTCCACTCAGTATCACCACGCACATGCAACATCGTTCTTTCTAATCTCTTTATCTTATTTTTAGTTTGATATTAATTATGTATTGCTATTCAAACATAATTAATATGTCTAGCTAAACTCCTCTTAGTTAGGGGTGGATTCGAAGCCCCGAACATGTCCTTTATAAATTAATTGAATTTAATCTTCCTTGCTATTAGTGATTGTGTTTTGCTTAACTGCTTTATAGAGAACTTTTCTTTGTATGTTTGTTAAGGTGGCCAACTTAGTAAGCATGTTAGGATCTGGGGCTAGAGTATAGGAGAGTTTCATTTAATTGTTATAATCCTGTATTCACAAGTAGTAAATACCAAGGAACGTTGGTAAGGTTAAGTAAAAACCTAGGCAAGAACAAGATGCTGATCATACTTGTAATTGCCTAGTCAGTGTTCATATTTTCCACAAAACTTAATGATCTTAGATTGTTGTCTAACTTGCGATTCCTGTTTAGATAGCATGATAAGAATAGTTTGAAAGCGACGTTTGGTTTAATTCAACGAACTTGGGAAAATAATAAGATTAATGCAGTGCGGTCACGGTTAATCTTGAGCATTGTCTCTCACGAGTTAACAAGTGATTATTGAAGATTGATTTATAAGCATATGTTTGGTGTGTGGAGATAAACCCTTAGCTAATTTCTCATCTTTGCCATCCCTTTAGTTTTATTATCTTTATAGTAATTTTCGTAGTTATTTTCATAGTTTAATTTAGAAAATTCAATCCCCTTTTATTTAATTAATTAGGTTGTTAGTTGTCTTTTAGTTATTATTAGTGTTAATGGACAAGCTCTCTAATCCTCGGTATAGAACGATCCCTACTTATTCTATACTACAATCACAAAGCAGGGTATTAAGGTGTGTGCTACTAAAATAGCGCATCACATATGGTGCCGAGCGATATGATTGGAGATTCCTTAATGTCTCTAGAATAGTGGCATTAGTGGTCTCAAGTATGTGGAGGTGGGATGAGATCTCGGTAACTTGAGCAGTAAGCTCATCGACTTTCTCTTGTAATTCAGCAACAATCATTATAAAGAGGGTTGTTGGTGTGGTGTGAATATCCGAAAGAAAATTAAGGGACGGACTGGGGAGAATCTCTATGGGTGCAAATAACGCGGTGAGTAGAGTGAAATCTCGCTTATTCACTTTCGATCTTAGCTACTGTTTATTCTCTGTGTTTTATTGTAATTGAAGAATAAGACTGCGATCGGGATGGAGGCGATGAAGAAAGAAAATGGATGGCGAGGTGGAGAGAAAAGTCAGGCGAAAGAGTGATGGAGGTTGTGTGAAGAAGAGACCGAGGGCTACAGTGGTCTGGTTTGTGTTTGATGTGATAATGGTGGTGGACTGTTGGTTAGATGGATAGAGATGGTGACGGTGAGTTGGCGATGAACAGTGGAAGAGATGGAAATATCTGAATGGTGATGGCTAGAAGGGTTGTGACTGTGGATGACGGGTGCGTGGAAGGGAGGTTGTTGTTGTGAGGATGGTTGTGAGACCCTTGTGTGGGCGGACTTGAGGGGTAGGGTGAAGGTGAGGGTTGGAGCCCAATAGGCCCAACAGGCCACTGGATCCCAAGAGGGGTTGGACTAGCTACCAAGGGGAGATCATAGTCCCACATCGCTTGGGTGCGGGATGGTGATGTGCTATATATGTGCGAGGTTGGATCCCCATAGTAAGAGGCATTTTAAAGCCGTGCGGGCCGGTTGGGCCCAAAGCGGACAATATCTTACTGTGCGGATCGGGTCGTTACAGAATGGTATCAAAGCCTGACCCAGCCGGAAGTGTGCCGACGTGGACGTTGGGCCCTAAGGGGGGTGGACTGTGAGACCCTTGTGTGGGCGGACTTGAGGGGGAGGGTTGGAGCCCAATAGGCCCAACAGGCCTATGGATCCCAAGAGGGGTTGGACTAGCTACCAAGGGGAGATCATAGTCCCACATTGCCTGGGTGCGGGATGGTGATGTGCTATATATGTGCGAGGTTGGATCCCCATAGTAAGAGGCATTTTAAAGCCGTGCGGGCCGGTTGGGCCCAAAGCGGACAATATCTTCGGGTCGTTACAATGGTGATGGCTAGAAGGACGACTTGCTGTTGTGAGGATAATTGATGATGGGTGCGTGGAAGGAAGGTTGCTGTTGCGAGGTAGTTTTTTTTTTTTTGGATTCAGATCTGTGAGGTCGGAAGGTGAGGAAACGGTGTTGTTGAAGGTGATGGACAAAGTAACAAGAAAGAAGAAAAAAAATTGGCTCAGAATCGATGATGCTCTGATACCAGATAATAGAGACATTGACATTTTGATTGGAGATCAAACCACCTAGATCCTTTGATTGGGGATCAACCAGCAATAAACTAAAATAAAAACTTGTATTGCTTGCCTAAACTCTATTACATCATATGTATTTATAACTGAAAGCAAAAATAATACTTCCTAATTGAATTCAAACCTAATTCTAATCAAACAATAACTCCTAATTCAAAACAAGCTAATATTCCCTAAAATATTGTTCTAACTAAGACATTCTAATCTAGAGTAAATACTAAATAGGATTTAAGAATTCAGAGTAGGTTACTTGTGGTTTAGATTATAATGGAGTTAAGAAGCAATTCGAAGGAATTCAGGCTTAGTTGGAGGAGGTTCTGCAGCGTGAGTTGCTAGGAGATTGAGGTAGTTGGAGTTTATGTGTTTGAGATTTGATTGGTAGTTATGTTGAATTTTGTAGATCTGTATTGAAAGATTTATCTCCACATATTAGTGCAAAGTTTGAGTGATTGGAGATTAATTTTTTTTTCCATAGTGCGATTTTGAGTGAAAATGAACCAAAATGCATTGAGTAGGTAGTTTGTTTTAGGTTTGGATTATTTTGAATGATTTGGATTAGTAGGAGTTAAATTGAGGGAAGATTGTGTTAATTAGGGGTACAAGTCGATCTAGTCAAGGATGCAACTCCCCTCCCTCTACCATCCTTTGAAAAAAATTAATTACTTAATTTACATGTTCAAATATATTGTCTCTTTGTGGCGACCGCTAGGGATACCAAAACGTGGTTTCTGTAGTTATATTTGGACGCAAGGCACACATGGGGATGAAACTTTCTCATTTTCACCCTAAATAGCATTACAAGGTTATAGTGATTCTTCAAGTTCCCATGGATCAACAATCATTCTTTAGAGAGAAGAAAAATGTTAAGTTCAAACATTTATGACAGCTTAATCAAAGAATTACATTTTACATGAACTTACATCCAAGATTTTCTCAACAGAGAAGCCGACGATACCTTTGAAAAGTCTCAATAAAGGTCAATATCAGAAATGTGGAAATGTAATTCAGGTTTGTCATTCAATGTGCTTTCATTGATACTACCTGACTGGATTTTCGCTTCTTATTCTGCTGGTTATTTGTGTTCTACTATTGCAGTTGTATATGAAACTCGAAGCACATTAGCGTACTCTATCGGAAAGGAGAAATTCTAGTTGGCCTGGGAGGCGCGCCTGGGTGGCTGCCTGGTTGCTCCTTGGCACGTGCACCTGGGAGGGTCCAAGGCACGTGCATGATAAAAATTGGAAGGAGTTTCAGCAGCAAAATTTTTTTCCCCAATTTCGATTTCAACTTTGGTTTATCCTCCCCATCGAAGAAGAAAACCGAGAAGAAATCAAGTTTCTCGAAGCTTGGTTTATCCTCCCTCCATCGCATCTTCCCTCCCCATTGAAGAAGAAGCTCCATCGCACCCTCCCTCCCCATCGAAGAAGAAGCTCCATCGCATCCTCCCTCCCCATCGTCGACTCCACCGAGAGAAGAATCGAGAGAATCAGCGACCCATCGCACAAAGAAACCAGAGAAGGTAAGTGCCAAACTTGATTTCTTCTTGTGGGGTTCTAGATCTAGATCTAGGGTTCCTGACAAACTTTTTTTTTTCTTTTTTCTTTTTTTGTATGTGAGTTTTAAGAGCAGTAGTTTTTTAAGAAACAATGCCAGTGTTCCGATGAACATTGTTGTGAACTTCTCTGTGTACAGTTGTTGAAGTAGGACAAAAAAAAAAAAAAAACTCAATCAAACTAAGGGAGACCCAACAACAAAATTATGGCTGCCATTGTTTAACCAAGCAAATTATATATTTTAAACCAAAAATGCTTAAATGCTCCAACAATAAAGCTCCATAAGTGGGATGGCAACAACTAAGTTGATGTCAATTTTTCAGGAATCCGAACATTTTTTTAATTAATTAATTTTGAGGGACAATGTGTTGGGTGATGCCTTATAGTTCAATGAATTAAGAGATTGATGTAATTGTTGGTGTATTTTCATATGATTTTAGATAATATGGTAAATGGAATTGAATTGTGTGAATGTTGTAAGGTTTGGCTTGCTATGCATCTTGCTTGATATGTTCCTTTTCCAGAATGAGTGTTGTTGTTACTTGAAAAGAGCATTCTGTCGAAATAGAACTACATTGTTTTCTTTCAAGCCTGCCTCATTATTGTTTATCTTCTTCATTTCTTTCAAAACTTTCTAAGATCTATTCTTGTTGAACATCTCGTTATACTAGCTTGCACCTAGTATCGGCACCGTTCTCTCGAATAGTTTACAGAAATGTCTTTTGACAATCTTGTTTTATTTACAGTAGTGTATTCTATCTCTAAAATCCCTCAAGCTATTAGTTGTGCATTTATGTTATAACAGTTGTTGTATGTTATAACACATATTTCAGGAATGGATAGTGTAGAAGATAATGAATTGATGGAAAATGAAGAAAATTTAGAAGAGATAATGGATCCTACAGAAGGGATGCAGTTCAACAACATTAATGAGTACCAACGATATTTTCATGATTATGGTAATAAAATAGGATTTCCAGTGAAAATAAAGAATACGGAAAAAGATGAAAATGGAAAACCTATATTCATTACGCTTGCATGTGGTCGGTCTGGGCAACATAAAAGTCAATCACAAAATGTTGTAAAAAAATGGGGTACAACTAAATGTGGATGTTTGGCTAAAATTAGAGGTAAAATTCGCTCTGATGGAACAGTGTCAGTGACAAAAGTAACACTTGATCACAATCATGAATTGAGCCCCGGAAAATCTAGATTTTATCCGAAAAATAGAGTTATGAGCTCGTATGTGAAGAAGAAGCTGGATTATAATGATAGGGCGGGTATTAGGCCAAATAAGAGTTTTAATTCATGTGTGGTTGAAGCTGGTGGTCATGATATTCTGCCTTTTTCTCAAAAAGATTGTTACAATTATCTGGATAGAATGAGGAGGTTGAGGCTTGGGGAAGGGGATGCGGATGCCATTCATAACTACTTCCAAAAAGTGCAAGCTAACAATGCTGATTTCTTTTATATGTTGGATTTGGACAATAAATGTAGATTGAGAAATGTCTTTTGGGCTGATGCATGGAGCAGAGCAGCTTACAAGGAGTTTGGAGATGCTGTTACCTTCGACACTACATACTTAACAAATAAGTATGAGATGCCATTTGCTCCTTTTGTTGGGGTGAATCATCACGGTCAGTCAATTCTTTTGGGATGTGGGTTGATATGTGGTGAGACCATTGAAGAGTTTGTTTGGCTTTTCCAAACTTGGCTTGTGTGTATGAATGGCAATGCTCCGACGACTATAATCACTGATCAAGATAGGGCAATGAAGAGGGCCGTTGAAATTGTATTTCCCAACACACGACACAGATGGTGCTTGTGGCATATTATGAAGAAGTTGCCTGAAAAGTTGTCCGGTTGCAATCAATATGAGGCAATAAAGTTTGCAATGCAAATAGCAGTTTACGATTCCTTGTCTCATGAAGAATTTGAAGTAAATTGGCATGGTTTCATTGAGAAATATTGTCTGCAAGAAAATGATTGGTTGAAAGGATTATATCTTGAAAGAATGCGTTGGGTGCCAACATATCAAAGATCTACTTTCTGGGCGGGGATGTCTTCAACTCAAATGAGTGAAAGCATGAATGCTTTTTTTGATGGTTATGTAAATTCGAAGACCACTTTGAAGCAATTCGTTGAACAATATGAGAATGCACTACAAAGTAAGGTTCAAAAGGAAACTGAAGCGGACTTTAAATCGTTTAACCGACAGATCCCTTGCATTACTCCTTATGCAATAGAGAAAACTTTTCAAACTGCCTATAGTACAAAAAAATTTAAGGAGTTCCAAGAAGAGATTGCAGGGAATATATGTTGTACAATTCGTAGTGAAGTTATAGATGAGAGTGGCTTTGAGGTATACACTGTTAGACAAGACTTGGTGATAGGAGATAGACAACGTTCAGTCAATTATATAGTATATTTTAACGTTGCCGACTTCAATATCAAGTGTAATTGCCAATTGTTTGAGTTCAAGGGGATCTTATGCAGACATGTATTGAAAGTATTGTTTGAAAGAGATATTCATGCTGTACCAGATAAATATGTCCTTCGGAGGTGGAGGAAAGATGTGAAGAGGGCGCATACAAAGGTTAAGATTGTTTATTCAGATTGGGGAATGAAGCCTGAAAATCAAAGGTTTGACAAGATGTGCAGTCACTTCAATGAAATGGCCGACTACGCCGCTGAGGATGAAAAGAAGACATGCCAAGTTCATGAATGGATCACTTTGAAAATGGAGCAACTCAAAACTGATGATGGTGATGAGGATGTTGATTCACATGGGTTATTTGAAATTGGCTCCAATACTACTAGTTCTGGGATGCAATCCAACATTCATAGTCCATTACCGGTTCGTAGCAAAGGCCGACAATCTAATTCAAGGATGCAATCCACAGCCGAAAATTTTTGTAAAAAGATACAGAAGAAAAAAAAACAAGCAAATAAAGATCAGGCCCTTGAGAAGAATGTGGTATGTTTTGCAATATGTTTTTATGAATATTTAATTTTTTAAGTCTAGAATATTAAATTTTATGTACACGTCATTTGTAGGGTTGTTCCCAGATTGGAAGGCTTGGGTCATAATATTTGACACCTCATTCATTAAATCCAAATACACAGGTTTGAATTTAATATATTTACTGACGCGTTATGATTTGTATTTGTCAACTTGAAGGATGAAACAATGGGGTCACAATCTGGTATTCCAATCTCATTCATGGATCAATATTTTTCATATTTCTTAGTACTGTTGCAATTATTTATATTTTATTTATTTTATTTTGCAGCCACCACCTTCAAGATAAGTTGCTGAAAATTAAAATGCTGTGAAGATGCTGAAAATGTTGTGAAGATGCTGAAAATGATGAGTTTAAGCAGTGAAGATGCTGAATGATGAAAAATGAAGATGCTAAAAATGAATGCTGAAAACTCTGGGAATGCTGAATGCTGAAAATGAAGATGCTGAAAATGAATGCTGAAAACAATGTGAATTTGCTGAAAATTTGCTGAAGTTAAGTGGTTGAATTTGCTGAAAAACTTTGTTAAGTGGTTGAATTTGCTGAAAATTTGATGCTCAAAAATTCTGTCAGATTTGTTTTCTACAGATTTCTGTCGGATGATTTTGATTTAAATTCTGTCAGATTTGTATGCAAGAGCCAATGTTCTGTCAGATTTAAATTCATGGAGCATTCATGAATGCAGTGAGCATTCATGGAGCATCACAATCAGATTTAAATTCTGTTAGAAAATTCTGTATTTAGTTTCATGCAACTCAGGTACTGATTTTACTGTAATGCATGAAAATTCTGGGTTTTTGTCATTGAATCTAAAATGGGTCTCTTTTAGTTTTGTTTAATTTGCTGCATGTGATCAAAATTTGAAGTTTTGGATACTGGGTGAGATGGGTTGGGAAAAATAATGAAATGTGTTTGAAGAAATTTTGTCAGAGTTGGTAATCTAAGATTGGGTAATTTGAGATCTATAGAGTCTGTTCTGATTGCTATCATTCTTCTCAGGTGCCTCAGCTAGGAAAAGATACATTGATGGTATCTTTGGTTCCAGTAGATGTTGGGAGACCAACTGTGAGATTGGGGAAGGGGGCAATACTTGATGCAAGTGGATTAGCACTCTCGAAATTGCTTGTTAATTACATTGTTGTTACAAACATATTCTTTCAATACAATACAATCTTTTTCCTTGCTTACATCAATACTACTTGTCTGACATTGCAAATGTAAAGTAAAGAAAATATCTCAAACTCTCAAACTCTCAAACTCCAGCCACCGAACACCATGTCAGGAACTGCATCGCTAATGTAAAGTAAAGAAAATCTCTGCTAATCTAAATTCAATTGTTCATCACAATTTCATTTCACTTAGTTCAAGTGTCATTTGAGCATTGTAATCGCATTCAACCTGCAGTTCATATGGATCTCCAACCTGCAGTTCAATGTAATCTCATTTCACTTAGGCGAAACCTGCAGTTCATACATTTCATACAGATCTCCAACCTGGAGAATCCTACAAAGCAATGCAAAACATGCAACAAATATTCATTACAACAGTAGCAGCAAAAATTGATTACAAAACAATATAGAAGTACAGCAGCAGCAACAAAAATTGCAAAACAGTATAAAATTATCCATCTTCTGCCCACTAGCAGTAAGTAACTTGACATACCATACGGAAAAAAAAGAATAACAATTTGGAATGCAAACAACAAGCTACACTCCGCAACCACAGCTTGCGTTCAAAAAAAGAATAACAAGAATAATATGAAACAAAAACATACCATACGGAAGAAAAAAAAAACAATATGAAACACAAATTTCATTGGATTATGAAATATATTCACATAATACATATGTATGTACATATTACATTACATATAATTTCATCATTCGTCCAAGAGCTTAAGAATAAATATTAAACCTAAGATAATAAGTACAATTATCAAAGTATTGATTAAGTCCCTCGTAAAAGCCCAAGGATCATTGTTCCCTTGGGTGACATTTCTTTGATCATTCGATGGACCGGCTTGATCGTCAAAAACTACATCGTTAACTTCGACATCTTCATTGTTGTTGGATTCCTCCGAATCTCTCCTCACCGCTTCTGAGCGAACCCACAACTCGTATGATTCCTCAGCTTCTTCGACTGACATAAACCCCTTGTAAAAAGCACCCCTATACCCTGATACTGTGGATAAACATACGGGCCAGTTTAGGTATACTCCAGGCTGACGACCTCGATAGACAACGTACGCTCTGAATGCCATTCCTGCATTTAAAAAAATAAATGCCGCGATAGATACGCATGTGGATAGTGTTTCTTCTTAAACTACCTAATGGTCATATCTCATTATCTTCAGACTATAAACAACAATTCTATAGTAGGTGCCGATACTAGGTGTGAGCTAGTATAACGAGATGTTCATGCAGGAACAGTTCTTAGAAAATTTTGAAAGAAAAGAAGAAGATAAACAATAATGCTCGCCACCCTCCCTCGCCCTAGTTGAACTAGCACGTAAGGAAGTTGATCACATCCTAAGGTAAAGAAAAACCTTAATTATGTTAAGTGGAATACAATACATCTCTGAAAACTTTCTAACAACACTCATAGCCAGAAATACAGAGAAAAAAAAAACCATGTAGTTCTATTTCGACAGAATGCTCTTTTCAAGTAACAACAAGATTTTCAAAAGAATACACTACTGTAAATAAAACAAGATTTTCAAAAGACATTTCTGTAAACTATTAGAGAGAACGGTGCCGATACTAAGTGTGAGCTAGTATAACAAGATGTTCAACAAGAATAGATCTTAGAAAGTTTTGAAAGAAATGAAGAAGATAAACAATAATGAGGCAGGCTTGAAAGAAAACCATGTAGTTCTATTTCGACAGAATGCTCTTTTCAAGTAACAACAACACTCATTCTGGAAAAGGAACATATCAAGCAAGATGCATAGCAAGCCAAACCTTACAACATTCACACAATTCAATTCCATTTACCATATTATCTAAAATCATATGAAAATACACCAACAATTACATCAATCTCTTAATTCATTGAACTATAAGGCATCACCCAACACATTGTCCCTCAAAATTAATTAAAAAAAATGTTTGGATCCCTGAAAAATTGACATCAACTTAGTTGTTGCCATCCCACTTATGGAGCTTTATTGTTGGAGCATTTAAGCATTCTTGGTTTAAAATATATAATTTGCTTGGTTAAACAATGGCAGCCATAATTTTGTTGCTGGGTCTCCCTTAGTTTGATTGAGTTTTTTTTATTTTTGGTCCTACTTCAACAACTGTACACAGAGAAGTTCACAACAATGTTCATCGAAACACTGGCATTGTTTCTTAAAAAACTACTGCTCTTAAAACTCACATACAAAAAAAGAAAAAAGAAAAAAAAAATTGTCAGGAACCCTAGATCTAGATCTAGAAACCCTAGATCTAGAACCCCACAAGAAGAAATCAAGTTTGGCACTTACCTTCTTTGGTTTCTTCGTGCGATGGGTCATTGATTCTCTCGATTCTTCTCTCAGTGGAGTCGACGATGGGGAGGGAGGATGCGATGAAGCTTCTTCTTCGATGGGGGAGGAGGGTGCGATGGAGCTTCTTCTTCAATGGGGAGGGAAGATGCGATGGAGGGAGGATAAACCAAGCTTCGAGAAACTTGATTTCTTCTCGGTTTTCTTCTTCGATGGGGAGGATAAACCAAAGTTGAAATCGAAATTGGGAAAAAAAATTTTGCTGCTGAAACTCCCTCCAATTTTCATCATGCACGTGCCTTGGACCCTCCCAGGCGCACGTGCCAAGGAGCGTCCATGCAGCCACCCAGGCGCGCCTCCCAGGCCAGCTAGAATTTCTCATCGGAAAGTGATGCAGATGTTCTGCTTATAACCGGTACAACACAAAGTCATATTCAAGAGACTCTTACTTTCATCAGTAGCTCTATATGTAAATCAAAACTTGCTTTTTAAAAAATAATGTGTTTTAGCATTTCAAGGACTTTTGTAATATGGATATCCACTTGTTGGTGTATCCCCTGGTAAAACTCATCCTCATTTTATTGATTCCCATCTGGTCTAATTCAATGTACTTTAAAACTTGATCCTTTCATGTAAATGTAAAGTTGACTTCACCAATGAATTTGAATTTGACCATGGGAATATTAGGCGATGCTATTGCAAATGCAGAATAATTGATCATTTATTAAATTGACTTTATTCTTCTTAATTATAGAAGTGGATGTTTTCACCAGCAGACTTTTCTTATTTTCTCAAGGGTCTCGTCTAAGTTCAAAATGAAAAAGACATGAAAAATGACAAGTGGAAAGCTATAATTCTGAAATGAAGGTACAACTCTGTCAGTTTAAATTTCCTAGACAACTCCTTTTGTGACATAGTTTAAATGTATCAGGAAGACATTCGAAGATTAATTACCAACTCATTCCAGGGAAACAAAATAGTTAGCTTAAGGCTCATGCAGTTGATGAAATAATGCTATTGCCACATATATGACAGAGGTCACTTCAATTCCATCAAAATCATGCGGTTCCTTCACCCAAGGTCGAAGTTTAAAATGTTAAGGTTCCTGTTTTATGCCACCCCAGGGAAAAAAAAAACCCCTAATGAATCAGTTCTGATCAAAATCTAGGCATCCATACTAGGATGACATACAAATGGTTATGAGGCTCTTACCTTCATGCAGAACCATATGATTGAGCTAGAGTCAGGTTTCCTTGCCAATTAAAAGGAATCTCCTCATTTCTTTTTTCAAGGCTCGTGGGAGTTTCTCATTCATTTGAGGAGCAGGGAGGAGCAGGTCAAGCAAAACAAGTAAAATGGTCATTCCATGGAGAAAATTTTCAGTACTGAATACGATGAAAGATTGTTCGTAAATTGGAACAAAGGTGAGTTATATATGTGTTATTTGATGCTTAATTCTTTTTAAGTAAATAGATTAAAATGATGCCAATTGCTCTTGAATAGCACAACTTCAACATGTATAGTCTATGGATTGAGATCAATGATGATTGTATTTGTGTTATATTTCAGATTAGAATATTTGCCGATGTGTCAGCTCTTGCTTTGTCTGTTGTAATGGCAAATTAAGTCCAAGATTATTGTAAGTGTTGTCCTTCTGTGACACTTCTTAAATCTAAATCTAAAAGGTTCTAAGAGTAGCTTCATGCACTACACCAGTACTTATATCTATCCATATCCATTAAATTCTAACTTATCTCAATACATACGAAGTGGTCCTTGATGACCTCTTAGTGTTGGTTTCAAATTTCAATAATTTGATAACTCTTTTCTCCTTTTGTGCTAAAATGACAAAATCGCAAGGTCATGTATCTTACTTGACCAAGGAAAAGTTGTGCAACAGGTTGAAATCTTTAATCATTGATCTATTGGTTGTA
This sequence comes from Berberis vulgaris, assembly GCA_963556465.1. Classification (NCBI taxonomy): domain Eukaryota; kingdom Viridiplantae; phylum Streptophyta; class Magnoliopsida; order Ranunculales; family Berberidaceae; genus Berberis; species Berberis vulgaris. The sequence goes on along the minus strand of OY747137.1, from coordinate 25,970,547 downwards.
ATGTAAGATATGGTGTGTTCTTTCTAGCAGTGATGGTTCCTATCAAATGGGTTCGAGTGTCAGCAATTGCAGCAACAAACTTGAATTTCAAGATATAAAATAACCTAAAGCTGGGGTCATATTCCGACTTCATTGATTCTTTGATCTTCCTTAAGGTAAAAGTAATTGGTATGATGCATTGAACTTTTAAGTCTTTATTTGATGTAATTTGATATAGGAAAAGGATGGGATTGGTAGATGATCGTGCTGAAAATTTATCTAGCAATCTTTTAAGTTGTAGGGTTAAAATCACCAATGAATTTGAATTGGCAAACAAAAGAATTAGTTAGACAGAAGTTTCTTCTGGGAGTATTTGAATGATGTCATTACAAATGTACCAGGGGTGTACAAAGGTTCAACAACATTTCAAAAACCATACACCAAAATGAGATGTAGGTGAGTTGAATATATGAACATGTGTTTAATTTGCTTTGTGCTTATAGTCTTTGTCCCAAGCTAGGATCTCGACATCTTGGTTAAGTTGTTTTCACTTATGCCAGTTTCTCTCTTTATTGAGAATGCATCTCGGTTTTTAAGGCTAATTAGCAACAATATCATTATCTTGTTTGGTTGAGTTGCTAGGCTGCATTGATTTTTCTACTGTTTTAAGACACTAAGCAACAATATCAATGATGTTTTCCACTCTTTAATTCTTCTACGGGTTTTGAGTTTTCCCTACTGCATGCACTTCACAAGTAGTTAAGCGCTTTCAAGCTTTCTCTCCCTTTGTTAATTTGAATCTAATTTTCTCACCCTCTCATAAATACGATGTCATTGTTTTTGTTCAATTCTACCCCAACTTGACACTCTAATTTTTTTTTTAAAGGATGTCTTCAAATTTAGAAAGATGTGAAGATTGACAAATGGAAGCTCATTTTTCTCACGAAGGGAATTAATGAAGCATCATTGTTGAAGACTTGAAGTCTCTAAACAATTCCTTTTGAGATAAAAAATGAAAAATGTTACGCGCGGAAGCGTTACAAATGCCGAAATGCGAAGCTACAAACAAAATACTTTAGACAATTAATTTACGTTTTTCGGCAAACTAGCCTACGTCCACAACAAATAACAACTTTACTGGTGAGAGCGAAAGATTACAAATGGAGAGAGCTACAAAACGTCAAGGACGTTACAAATACAAGGTGTCTCAGTGACACCACACAAATACGCTGGTTGCGTATAACACAAAACCAAAACAAACAAACCTCTCTCCTCACACCTCCCTTTCTTCCTCTCTCACAATAGGGATAAACCCTAACAACAAATACACAAAGATCTCACATCTTTGGAGGATTCAGATCCCACAAACAGGGATGACTTTTTAAGAAGGGAACTCCTCCTTCTTATATAGCTATTAGAGGCGGTGGTGGAGGGCGGTGGAGACCCTTCCACCACCTTCTTCTTCCTTTTAGCAGATCCAGCTCAAATCCAGCCAAACAACTTCATATCCAGGTTGTTCTAGTTGATTTCCAGCCAATCAACACCAAGTGGTCAACAAATTCGGCCGCTGACCATCTTCTTTGACTTCTTTGTTGCTGACATTCCGATCTCCTTCAGGTATGATCTTCAACTTTCTGTTTCAGATTTATGTATTTCAACAATTCTCCACCTCGGTGAAGATTTCACAAATCCGAGTCGACAATAACAACCACGAACACGAACAAAAAACAAGCAACTGATTCCAACGAACATAATCAAACCAATATTGATTGAGGGTCTTACCCCTTTACATGCGCCATACACGTACATATCAATCATATTGAGAGACATCACCTCCCCATACATACACAAACATATCATTCATAGTGAGGGACATCACCCCTCCAAACAACTTCACGAACGCCACACCCAAAGGTGTCAAACATATTATCAAAGTGAGAGCGTCACCCTTCCAAATGCGTTCCAACAATCTCCACTTTGACCAGGATGGAGTTCCAAATCAAGACGTCCAGAACATAGTGTGCACGAACATACATAATGTAGATCTTCATACCAAATACTCGAAGCATCAGAATGATCATCTTTGGAGCGATGTAACTCCACCAAAAGCAACAACCACATGGCCAACAACAACAAGTTGCTTTAACAAACCCTTGAGGCTCAAAACAAGCATCACTGGAGCGATGTAACTCTACCAGAAGCAACATCATCAATACAAGTTGCTTCACTAGCATAACCGTACTCATCTGCAAGAAGTACAAGTTACCCTTCCAAATGGTCATTCAAAATTACAAGTGCACCATGAATGACCTTCAAAACTCCACAATTTCAGATAACATCAAACGAGCCCATAAAAAAACCTTTGGCTCTGATACCAAATTGTTACGCGCGGAAGCGTTACAAATGCCGAAATGCGAAGCTACAAACAAAATACTAACAAGTACTAGAGACAATTAATTTACGTGGTTCGGCAAACTCGCTTACGTCCACGACAAATAACAACTTTACTGGTGAGAGCGAAAGATTACAAATGGAGAGAGCTACAAAACGTAAAGGACGTTACAAATACAAGGTGTCTCAGTGACACCACACAGATACGCTGGTTGCGTATAATACAAAACCAAAACAAACAAAACTCTCTCCTCACACTTCCCTTTCTTCATCTCTCACACTAGGGATAAACCCTAACAACAAATACACAGAGATCTCACATCTTTGGAGGATTCAGATCTCACAAATAGGGAGGATTTTTGAAGAAGGGAACTTCTCCTTCTTATATAGCTATTAGAGGCGGTGGTGGAGGGCGGTGGAGACCCTTCCAACACCTTCTTCTTCCTTCTAGCAGATCCAGCTCAAATCCAGCCAAACAACTTCAGATCCAGGTTGTTCTAGTTGATTTTCAGCCAATCAACACCAAGTGGTCAACAAATTTGGCCGCCGACCATCTTCTTTGACTTCTTTGTTGCCAACATTCCGATCTCCTTCAGGTATGTTCTTCAACTTTTTGTTTTAGATTTATGTATTTCAACAAAAAATGCATCTCAAAGAAGACACTCAAACATAGAATGCCGACTCATTCCGGAGAAGCAAAACGTTAGCCTCAACCTCACGCAGTTGACACACACGTTAATGTCACAGAAGCCACTAACATGAGAAAATGGTAAGCAACATACAATACTTACTTTTTAGTTTTGTCTAAAAATTTGTAAGGATTGTAATTGTAAGTCCCAGAAATATTTTTTTTTACATTAAATTTCATACTAATATCGAGAATCTTGAAATACAGTTAGGGTTTTCTTTTGCATATTATTCTGCTGGTCTTACATGCAACTACTATTGTGCAACTTTATTTGAAATTAGAAGCTTATTACTAAATTTTGTTGAAAAGTGTTCAAACTTGGTTCATAACTTAGTAAAGACAAAACCATATCCAAGGAATATCTATTTTCACTAGTAAATTTGGAGTAAGTTGATCAAATTTTATTTATTTATTTATTTATTTTAACCCACATGGTTTTATGTTTCAAATAGGTTTTCATTTAGACTTGGTATTTCATGCACAACATCCTGTCTCTTGATGAACATGGTTTTTCCAAAAGTCAACGTCTTAAGGCTTAACTTGATTAAAATGCAAATGGAATTTAAAGACTCCTTTGAAGGACTCGAAAGTTGAAACCAACACCTAATTTTTCAGTTATTAGATTTGTTATCTTAGGTATACTTGCAATTCTTATGTCAGTTCGGTAATTTTGTTCTCTAGAACAAAAACCTTGTTTAAAGGTATGAGCTCCTATTGTAAAAGTAATACAAATTCAAAATTAATCATTAAACTGTTTAGGTATATTGCATTGCATTTTATACATATTGATTTTAAATATATTGTAAGGTTGTTCATGTCCTTTTTAAATCAGTGCTGAGTGTTTTATCTAATTTGAACAAAGGAGTTAATCCATGTTTTTTCTTGTACACACTGGCCCTTTGTATTTGCTATGTTGTGGATTGAATTTCCAGTCAGAGAAAAGAAAAGGCAGTTGCTAATACTGCAAAAGTTGCTAAAGAAATTGAAAAGGAAAAGTCTAAGAAATGATACTTGAAGGTTCCACCATGTGGGTGAGTTGATATGATATATGATCTTTTTGTATTCGAAAATTCTAGGGGTCGAGGGAGGGAACGAGGGAGGGAGCGAGGGATGGGTGGTAGATACCCATCCGCCCCGAGATAAGCGCCATCGCGCATCTCCAATCCGATGCGCTTATCTCGAGGCGGATGGGTGGTTACCACCCATCCCTCGCTCCCTCCCTCGCTCTGTAGTGAATATTTTTAGAATAACATAATTTTAATAATTATATTGTAGAGGTTATTGGGCAAGACCTACGAAGAAATATTGTCTGTCTCTCCGCAAAGAAGCACTTGCTGGCATTTAGATTGAATTATTGACAAGGGCACTGTGTTGTAGGTTGTGTTTATTGTGTTGTAGGTTGTATTTATTTTATGAATATTGATTGTGAAACCATGTTTCACATTATTGTAAATGTGGTGTGATGTTATTTGTTTAATTGTTTAACTATTAGTTCAACAAATTAAATAATTTATACATTATTATTTATTTCAAGTATATAAAATTATTAATGTTAATATTAATATTAATATTAGTTAATTTTTAGTAAATATTATTAATAATTAATAAATTAACTAATTAATTTTATTTTAGAAAATTATCATATGATAGCATTTTAAAAGGTCATTCATGATAGCACATATATTAAAACAAATAATTGATAACATTTATGTACATGTGATAGATAAAATATAACTATGACATTTACAGATGTTAACAAACGATTAATTGCATTTATGTACATGTGATAGATAATACAACCATGACATTCACAAATGCTAACAATTATTATTATCATTTATGTACTTGTGATAGATAATACAACCATGACATTCACAAATGCTATGTTGGAATAGAATTTTCCATAGTAGCCATGTCAAAAGGATAACATAGGCTACTATGACTTGCACCAAATGTTATGTTACCTCCGTCATAGTATTCTTGCAATGTCTTGGAAGGTCACTTTTATTGTAGTTGATAATGCATCCAAAAATCGTCTTCCTATGAGTTTGACATGCAAAACAAATCTTAGACTGTCAAAGACTACCTTTTTGGTGGCCGAAGGCACTCTGATGCTTAAGTCAGCAACTCTATTTGAACAAGAAAGTAAATCTGGACAAAACTCAGTTAAAGTTGCATACATGTGTCGAATGTTTCCTTTACCTTTAATAATGGTCGCAGTTAGTTCTATGCGTGACTTAAACATGAGAGGCGCAACGGAAGGAGATGTTTCTCGCAACAGTCTTCTCCTTGATGGAGATGCGTCCGTGGAGGCGTAACTCCCGCCACGTCTCTTTTTGGTGCAACGTTCCTCCTCTTTATGAGAGAACTCGTGTCACGCCTGGATTCGGGCTTTGATTCGTCCGGGTTTGGATTCGAGCTTTGATTATATCTTTTCATTATTAGGCTTTGTCTGGGCTTCTGTGATTGCCTTTGTTCTTTTTGGGTTTTACGAGCTGGCCCGATAGATGCGACGCCATATCCTCGTGATGAATGTTCTCAGCCACGTGTATGACCGCGATGATCACTGTATTTTGATGTATCATCAGCTACTCCCCCTTTAGTTAGTGGGTATGCTGACATGGCCACTAACTTCATGACGATTTACTTTTCAATTGCACCATTGCCTTGTATTTAATGTTGTCAATAACTTTTCGTGGGTTGGTGTCTCGATTCTTTGCTTGTCCGTTAGTTTTTGCACACATTTTTGGGATTACGCGTAGCCATCATATCTCGCATGTTGTCCCATGAGTCGTCCCTTCATTGCTCAACTCTATAAAAAAAAGATGTGGCGAATTCGTTATCCCTCTTTACTCTATCTTTGAAATTATGGTTCTTCCTTCCGCCCAAAATACGTTATCTTTACACTATTTTTGGGATTACTGCTATCCTTCCGCCCCTCTGACTATCGGGGATGGTTCTTCAGTGCTTTCGGATCCTCGTGTTCTTCATCCACGGGTTGGTTGGACTGAGCTTGGCCCAAAAGATATATGTATCAAGTTGGATGGCAAGTTTGATAAATGAATGGCATGGGCGATTAGTGGAATGGCATTCGATGCCCGTACTGGATCCATTTGATCACCTTGATCATGGTCTCGAGTAGATAATGGACGGAATGAATCATCATGCCTATGCAGGGGGATGGGCTCGGTCTATCGAGCTGGTCGTGATCAAGTGGCTTCATTGGAGATGAGGTTGGCAACACTTTTGCTAGTGTTTTCTCACGTTCATTCCCAACTCGACGTGTCGAGAGCGCAATGCGCAGTGTCGGAGAAAATTGCAAAGGCTACTCGAAAGTTGTTGATTGAGGCGGAAAGTATGTGGGATAAATCTGCTGCTGAGCTTAAGTCTTTAAAAGCCAAGTTGGATTCATGCCCGTCTACTTGATGTGGAAAAGGGTTATTTGCTAAGAAGGCAACTTTTGATGAAGCTTCTTGTGCTGAAGTTGAGCAATTCATTATTTGTGATAGCGCTGAGAGATGGGTAGAACATATAACTGCTGCGCTCGACGAGATTAAGGCAGATACTTCCGTTATGCTTACCACCGCTGAGGGACAACTTGCCGCGACCAAAAAATAACTTGCTAGGGCCAACGATAAACTCCCCATTGACGAAGCCGAAAACTGGAAGCGAGTTGTTGACAAACGGGTTGAGCTTCTTGACTATATCGAGTGGCTCGGCGCAGATTTATCCAGATAACGTCACTTGGTTGACAAAGCTTTCGAAGACGATGATGGTGAAAAAGTTGCTGCAATAGTAGAAGAGTATTTGCTTCCTCAACTCTCGAACACCCCAGAGTCATTGCTTTGTCTTGGATTTTGCTTTGAATTCCTTTATAAGTGCATTCACGCTTTGGCTCATCATTCATCAAGAAATGGGTCAACGTTATCCATCTTGACGCGCTGTAAAAAGAAAAAATTTACTTTTGCCTTGTTGGCTCGATCGATCCGTAGTTTCGCAAGTCATGTCGATTCGTTCTTTTAATTCTTACTTCGTTGATTCGACTTATCAGTTAACTCAAAGTTTTTGTATTAAGTTAACTTGTTCGCAAAACTTTTACTTCGTTAATTCGACGTCTCAGCCGACACAAAGTTTTTATATTAAGTTGACTCGGGTGTCAAATTCTTACTTCGTTAACACGACGTCTCAGTCGACTTGAAGTTTTTGTGTTAAGTTGACTCGTGTGTCCGAGTTTTACTTCGTTAACTCGACGTCTCAGTTGACTCAAAGTTTTTGTGTTAAGTTGACTCGTATGTCAAACTTTTACTTCGTTAATTCGATGTCTCAGCCGACTCGAAGTTTTTGTGTTAAGTTCACTCGTGTGTCCAACTTTTACTTCGTTAACTCGACCCCTCTGTCAACTCGAAGTTTTTGTGTTAAGTTGACTCATGTGTCCAACTTTTACTTCATTAACTCGACATCTTAGTCAACTCGAAGTTTTTTTGTTAAGTTGACTCATGTGTCCAACTTTAACTTCGTTAACTCGACATCTCAGTCGACTAAATTTTTTTTTTTTTAAGTTGACTCGTTCATTAAACTATTACTTCGTTAACTTGACTCGAAGTTTTTTGTAAGTTGACTCGTTCGTTCAACTTCTATTTCGTTAACTCGACGTCTCAGTCGATTCAAAGTTTTTTGTGCTAATATGACTCGTGTGTCCAAATTTTACTTTGTTAACTCGACGTCTCAGTCGACTAAAAGTTTTTTGTTTTATTTGACTCGTGTGTCCAACTTTTAATTCGTTAACTTGACGTCTCAATCGACTCGAAGTTTTTGGGTTAAGTTGACTCATGTGTCCAACTCTTATTTCGTTAACTCGACGTCTTAGTCGACTTGAAGTTATTGTGTTAAGTTCACTAGTGTGTCCAACTTTTACTTTGTGAACTCAATGTCTTAGTCGACTCGAAGTTTTTTTTGTTAAGTTGATTCATGTGTCAAACTTTTACTTCATTAACTTGACATCTTAGTCGACTCAAAGTTTTATGTTAAGATGACTCGTGTGTCCAACTTTTACTTCGTTAACTCGACGTCTTAGTCGACTTGAAGTTTTTATTTTAAGTTGACTCGTCCATTCAACTTTTACTTCGTCAACTCGACGTGTCAGTGGACTCGAAGTTTTTTTGTAAGTTGACTCGTTTGTTCAACTTTTACCTCGTTAACTTGACGTCTCAGTCGACTCAAAGTTTTAGTGTTAAGTTGACTCGTGTGTACAACTTTGACTTCGTTAACTCGTCGTCTCAATTGACTAAATTTTTCGTGTTAAGTTGACTCGTGTGTAAAACTTTTACTTCGTTAACTCGACGTCTCAGTCGACTCAAAGTTTTTGTGTTAAGTGGACTCCGGTGTCCAACTTTTACTTCGTTAACTCGACGTCTCAGTCGACTCGAAGTTTTTGTGTTGAGTTGACTCGTGTGTCCAACTTTTCCTTATTTAACTCAACGTCTCAGTCGACTCGAAGTTTTTGTGTTAACTTGATTCGTGTGTCCAACTTTTACTTTGTTAACTCGACGTCCAACTTTTATGTCGTTAACTTGACGTCTCAGTCGACTCGAAATTTTTGATGAAGTTTTTTTGCTGAAGTTGAACAATCTGTTATTTGTGATATCGTTGAGAGACATGTTGAACATATGACTGTTGTGCTCGACGAGGTTAAGGCAGAAACTTATGTTATGCTTACCAACACTGAGGGACAGCTTGTCGCGGCCAAAGAAGAACTTGCTATTGCCAATGATAGGCTCCACATTGTCGAAGCCAAAGATTGGAAACGAGTCGTTGACGGACATGTTGAGCTTCTTGTCTATATCGAGGGGCTCGGCGCGGATTTATCCAGGTACCATCATTTGGTTGACCAAACATTCGAAGACGATGATGGTGAAGAAGTTGCTGCAGTAGTAGAGAAGTCGTAGCTTCTTCTACTCCCGAACGCCCCAGAGTAATTGCTTATCTTGGATTTTAGCTTTGAATTCCTTTATAGCTTCTTTCAGGCTTTGGCTCATCATTCATCTAGAGATGGGGCAACATTATCCTTCTTGACGCGCTACAAAAAGAAAAAAAGTTTACTTTTGCCTTATTGGCACGGTCGATCCATAGTTCAGCAAGTCATGCGAGTCGTTCTTTTAATTCTTATTTCGTTGATTCGACGTATCAGTCGACTCAAAGTTTTTGTATTAAGTTAACTTGTTCGTTCAACTTTTACTTCCTTAACTCAACGTCTCAGCCGACTCAAAGTTTTTGTATTAAGTTGACTCGGGTGTCCAACTTTTACTTCGTTAACTCGAGGTCTCAGTCGGCTCGAAGTTTTTGTGTTAAGTAAACTCTTGTGTCCAACTTTTACTTCGTTAACTCAACGTCTTAGTCGACTCAAAGTTTTTGTATTAAGTTCACTAGTGTGTCCTACTATTACTTCGTTAATTCGACGTCTCATTCGACTCGAAGTTTTTGTGTTAAGTTCACTCGTGTGTCCAACATTTACTTTGTTAACTCAATGTCTCAGTCGACCCAAATTTTTTGTGTTAAGTTGACACATGTGTCCAACTTTTACTTCATTAACTCGACGTCTTAGTCGACTCGAAGTTTTTGTGTTAAGTTGACTCGTGTGTACAACTTTAACTTCGTTAACTCGATGAGTCAACTCAAAGTTTTTTTGTAAGTTGACTCGTTCGTTCTTCTTTTACTTCGTTAACTTGACGTTTCAGTTGACTCAAATTTTTTGTGTTAATTTGACTCGTATGTCTAACTTTTACTTTGTTAACTCGACGTCTCAGTCGATTCAAAGTTTTTGTGTTAAGTTGACTCCGGTGTCCAACTTTAATTCGTTAACTTGACGTATCAGTCGACTCAAAGTTTTTGTGTTAAGTTGACTCGTGGGTCCAACCTTTACTTATTTAACTCGACATCTTAATCGACTCGAAGTTTTTGTGTTAAGTTAACTTGTGTGTCCAACGTTTACTTCGTTAACTCGACGTCCAACTTTTATGTCGTTAACTTGACGTCTCAGTCGTCTCGAAGTTTTTGATGAAGCTTCTTTTACTAAAGTTGAGAAATTCGTTATTTGTGATGTGATAGTGCTGAGAGGCGGGTGGAACATATGACTGTTGCTCACGACGAGGTTAAGGTAGATACTTCTGTTATGCTTACCACCACTGAGGGACAGCTTGCCCCGGCAAAAAAAGAACTTGCTACTTCCAACGATAGGCTCCGCATTGTCGAAGCTGAAGATTGGAAGCGAGTTGTTGACGAACGGGTTGAGCTTCTTGTCTATACCGAGGGGCTCGACGCGGATTTATCTAGGTACCGTCACTTGGTTGAACAAGCTTTTGAAGACGATGATGGTAAAGAAGTTGCTGCAGTAGTAATGGAGTCGTTGCTTCCTCTACTCTCAAACGTCCCAAAGTCATTGCTTTGTCTTTGATTTTGCTTTGGATTCCGTTATAGTTGCTTTCACGCTTTAGCTCATCATTCATCAAGAGATGGGTCAACGTTGTCCTTCTTGACGCGCTGCAAAAAGAAAAAGTTTACTTTTGCCTTGTTGGCTCGGTCAATCCGTAGTTTTGCGAGTCATGTTGATTCGTTTTTTTAATTCTTACTTCGTTGATTCGACGTATCAGTCAACTTTAAGTTTTTGTATTAAGTTAATTTGTTCGTTCAACTTTTACTTCGTTAACTCGACGTCTCAGCTGACTCAAAGTTTTTGTATTAAGTTGACTCGGGTGTCCAAAATTTACTTCGTTAATTCGACATCTAAGTAGACTCGAAGTTTTTGTGTTAACTTGGCTCGTGTGTCCAACTTTTACTTCGTTAACTCGAGGTCTCAGTCGACTCAAAGTTTTTGTGTTAAGTTGACTCGTGTGTACAACTTTAACTTTGTTAACTCGATGAGTCGACTCAAAGTTTTTTTTGTAAGTTGACTCGTTCGTTCTACTTTTACGGCGTTAACTTGACGTTTCAGTCGACTCGAAGTTTTTGTGTTAAAGTTATTCGTGTGTACAACTTTGACTTCGTTAACTCGTCGTCTCAATCGACTCAAATTTTGTGTGTTAATTTGACTCGTATGTCCAACTTTTACTTTGTTAACTAGGAGTCTCAGTCAATTCAAAGTTTTTGTGTTAAGTTGATTCCGGTGTCCAACTTTAATTCGTTAACTTGACGTATCAGTCGACTCGAAGTTTTTGTGTTTAGTTGACTCGTGGGTCCAACCTTTACTTATTTAACTCGACATCTTAATCGACTCGAAGTTTTTGTGTTAAGTTAACTTGTGTGTCCAACGTTTACTTCGTTAACTCGACGTCCAACTTTTATGTCGTTAACTTGACGTCTCAGTCGACTCGAAGTTTTTGATGAAGCTTCTTTTGCTAAAGTTGAGCAATCCGTTATTTGTGATAGCGCTGAGAAGCAGGTGGAACAGATGACTGCTGCTCTCGATGAGGGTAAGGTAGATACTTCTGTTATGCTTACCAGTACTGAGGGACAACTTGTCGTGGAAAAAAAAGAACTTGCTACTTCCAACGATAGGCTCCGCATTGTCGAAGCTGAAGATTGGAAGCGAGTTGTTGACGAACGGGTTGAGCTTCTTGTCTATACCGAGGGGATCGACGCGGATTTATCCAGGTACCGTCACTTGGTTGAACAAGCTTTCGAAGAAGATGATGGTAAAGAAGTTGCCGCAGTAGTAATGGAGTCGTTGCTTCCTCTACTCTCAAACACCCCAGAGTCATTGCTTTGTCTTTGATTTTGCTTTGAATTCCGTTATAGCCGCTTTCACGCTTTAGCTCATCATTTATCAAGAGATGGGTCAACGTTATCCTTCTTGACGCGCTGCAAAAAGAAAAAGTTTACTTTTGCCTTGTTGTCTCTGTCGATCCGTAGTTTTGCGAGTCATGTTGATTTGTTTTTTTAGTTCTTACTTCGTTGATTCGACGTATCAATCAACTTTAAGTTTTTGTATTAAGTTAATTTGTTCGTTCAATTTTTACTTCGTTAACTCGACGTCTCAACCGACTCGAAGTTTTTGTATTAAGTTGACTCGGGTGTCCAAATTTTACTTCGTTAATTCGACATATCAGTCGACTCGAAGTTTTTGTGTTAATTTGGCTCGTGTGTCCAACTTTTACTTCGTTAACTCGAGGTCTCAGTCGACTCAAACTTTTTGTGTTAAGTTGACTTGTGTGTCCAACTTTTACTTCGTTAACTTGAGGTCTCAGTCAACTCAAAGTTTTTGTGTTAAGTTGACTCGTGTGTCCAATTTTTACTTCGTTAATTCGAGGTCTCAGTCGAATCGAAGTTTTTGTGTTAAGTTCACTCGTGTGTCCAACTTTACTTCATTAACTCGACGTCTTAGTCGACTCAAAGTTTTTGTGTTTAGTTGACTCGTGTGTCAAACTTTTACTTCGTTTACTTGACGTCTCAGTCTTCTCAAAGTTTTTGTTTTAAGTTGACTCGTTCATTAAACTTTTACTTCCTTAACTCGACCGTCTCAGTCGACTCGAAGTTTTTTTTGTAAGTTGACTCGTTCGTTCAACTTTTACTTTGTTAACTCGACGTCTCAGTCGACTCGAAGTTTTTGTGTTAAGTTGACGCGTGTGTATAACTTTTACTTCGTTAACTCGACGTCTCGGTCGATTCAAAGTTTTTTGTGCTAATTTGACTCGTGTGTCCAATTTTTACTTCGTTAACTCGACGTCTCAGTCGACTTGAGGTTTTTGTGTTAAGTTGACTCGTGTGTCAAACTTTTACTTTGTTAACTCTACTCGAAGTTTTTGTGTTAAGTTCACTTGTCCAACTTTTACTTCGTTAACTTGACATCTCGGTTGACTCGAAGTTTTTGTGTTAAGTTGACTCGTGTGTCCAACTTTTACTTCGTTAACTCGATGTCTCAGTCGACTCGAAGTTTTTGTTTTATGTTGACTCGTTCATTCAACTTTTACTTCGTTAACTCGACGTCTTAGTCGACTCAAAGTTTTTTTTAAGTTGATTCGTTCGTTCAACTTTTACTTTGTTAACTTGATGTCATAGTAGACTCGAAGTTTTTGTGTTAAGTTGACTACTGTGTACAACTTTTACTTTGTTAACTCGTCGTCTCAGTTGACTCAAATTTATTTGTGTTAAGTTGACTCGTGTGTCCAACTTTTACTTCGTTAACTCGACATCTCAGTTGACTCAAAGTTTTTGTGTTAAGTTGACTCTTATGTCCAACTTTTACTTAGTTAATTCGACGTCTCAGTCAACTCGAATTTTTTGTTTTAAGTTAACTCACGTGTCCAACTTTTACGTCGTTAACTTGACGTCTCAGCCGACTCGAAGTTTTTGTGTTAAGTTTACTCGTGTGTCCAACATTTACTTTGTTAACTCGGCGTCTCACTTGACTTGAAGTTTTTGTGTTAAGTTTACTCGTTCGTTCAACTTTTACTTTGTTAACTCGTCGTCTCAGTAAATTCAAAGTTTTTTTGTTAAGTTGGGTCGTTCGTTCAACTTTTTCTTCATTATCTCGACGTCTCAGTCGGCTCGAAGTTTTTGTGTTAAGTTGACTCGTGTGTCCAACTTTTACTTTGTGGTTGATCATACCACTAGTTTATAAGCCCCTCAACTTTTGTCGCGATTTCTTACTGCTAGGTACGCCGATTGCTTTATATGGCTAATTTTTCGACGTATTTATTTTGTAGTCCACGCATAAAATGGGGGTTATCAATTTGTAATCTTATTGATATTCTCTTTCGGATGCTCTCACCAACTCTAACTTGTTAAAGCAATTACGCTGGTTCTAAAAGCGATTTACTTTGTCTTTTTTTGCTTAATGTCGGTCCTCGTATTTGAGATTGATGTTTTTGTTGTTTTGTCTTCCTTTACTTGATGTTGGTCCTCGTATTAGATATTGATGTTTTTGTTGCTTTGTCTTTCTTTGCTTGACGTTGATCTTCGTTCGTCGTATATGTCGTTGTGGCTAGCAGATTCAGGGTGTCTTTTTATTCGGTAGCTGAGTAGTGTTGGTTTGTCCGATCATGTTTGCGTATCACAAAAATGTTTGATCATGCCTTCATCAACAAAAAATTGTTCGATCATGCTTATGTCAACACCAAATTGTCCAATCATTCTCACATCAGCACTGAATTTTCCAATCATGCTCACATCAACACCAAATTGTCCAATCATGCTTATGCTAGCTCCATGTTTGGTGTCAACCGCCGAGGTTTGATCAAGTACGTTGCTGTCAATTTTGTCATTGGTGATTTGGGTCATGCTTGCATCCGTCGGTAAGGTCTTTGAATCACATTAGTTGGTTGATGCAGACTTCTCCATGTTCTATGCATTTGTAAAATGTCTTGTTTGGTTTTGTTAGTACTCTTGTTTTGAGATAAATCAGTTTGAGTAGGAAATTTTCCTGGCTGTTTCTTTTGTTATGTTGGTTGTTTTGCTTCCTTTGGTTGTGTAGTGTAGGGCGCATATTAGCTCTCTTGGTTGTTTTTTTGATCTCGCAGTGCTATCTGTTTTCTCCTTCCATTTGAACTGTTTATTTGGCATTTCGATGAACTCGTCGAGTCGTCCTTTCTGAACCCAATGCTTGATTTCATCTTTTAGATTGTAGCAGTCTTCGATATCGTGCCCATGATTTTTATGGAAGGAAAAATATTTTTTTTTATCTCTTCTTTCCGGGTCTCCTCTCATCCTAAGCGGCCAGTTGATGTTATCCCATTTTGCTATGTGCTTCAATATATTGGCTCGACTTGTTTTTAGGGTTGTATATGGTTTGTATGTCTTCTTCATCATGCTCGTGTGGGGGCCACGCTGATTGTAGCTTCTCGGAGGGCATTGGAGAATGGCGGCTTGGCTAACTTGTATAGTATGTTGGGATCCTATTCTGAATGGGATTTCAACAAATGTTCCATCACACTATGGAGTCTTGCCTTGGAGGAGCTCATTGCTTTCAAAATATCCCTGTGGGATTCTGCTGAGACTTCGTCACTCCCTTGAGTTCGGTTGGCTGAGTTTTGTTGGGGCGGTGCCTGAGTAGGGTCATATGGCTGGATGTGCTCCTGGTTGATTTTTTCCAGCATATTTGTCATGTAGTTCATTTGTGCCATAAGCAAGTCTATCCGAGGATCCGTGGCAACGTCATCGAATGTCTAGGTTGTCTAGGCTATTGCATGTTGTGGATCCAGATTCTCGAGCGACATCGGTCCGATGATCCAGGTTGCTTCCTATTCGTGAGCTGTTTGTGATGCATCGTTGCATGTAGGAGAGTTGTTATCATCATTGTGTTGGAGATCTGTGGGGTGTGTCATTTTTTCTGACAGATTGTTGATCTTCTATCAGATTGTGGTGAGCTTTGTCATTGTGGATTTTTTTTCTAGAAAGGAAACTCATCATTCCCCATGACGACGCCAAACTGATGCATCCAAAATCGTCCTCCTGTGAGTTTGACCTACAAAACAGATGTTAGACTGCCAATGACCACCTTTTTGGTGGCCGAAGGCACTCCGATGCTTAAGTCAACAACTCTGTTTGAATAAGGAAGTAAATCTGAACAAAAATCAGTTAAAGTTGCATACCTGTGTCGAATGTTCCCTCTACCTTTTATAATGGTCGCAATTAATTCTCCGCGTGACTTGAGCATGTGAGGCCAATGACATGACAGCTCAACGATTAGAGCTTGGCGAATGGTACCACTAGGTCATGGGTTCAAACCCAGCTTGCGACATCTTTAGTGGGTTCTGGGATCCTATAAAAACCCTGCTTGCATTTAAAAAAAAGACTTAAGCATGTGAGGCACAACGGAAGAAGATGTTTCTCGTAACAGTCTCCTCCTTGATGGAAATGCGTCCGTGGAGGTGTAACTCCCTCCACGACTCTTTTTGGTGCAACGTTCTTCCTCTTTATAAGAGAACTCGTATCGGGCCTGAATTCAGGTTTTGATTATATCTTTTCATTAGTGGGCCTAGTTTGGCCTTCTGTGATTGACTTTGTTTTTCTTGGGTTTTATGAGCTGGCCCAATAAATGGGATGACATATCCTCGTGATGAATGTTCTTTGCCATGTGTATGGCCGTGATGATCGATCTGTTTTGACATATCATCAGTGGTTATTTAAATAGAAACCCTATTTTCAAATTAATCTTTGATACTTATTAGTCCATTATGAAAAGAAAAAAAATTACGACCTTTTTTTAAAACTATTGATTTGATATCATATATAGATTGCTTCCGTTCTATAGACTTTGGTGGGGATACAACTTTAATGAAAAGAAAAGATTGATGGGATAAAACTACAAACATAAATGAAGGCTTTAAAATTAAAATACTAATGAAAAGAAAAGATTCAAAAAGTAGAAAACAAATTAGAGCATTGAATTCTGTTCGTATTCGTAACGAACAATTCTACACGGCCCGCTTAAGTAGCCCGCCCTTGGTCCGGACCCTCCCAGGCACGTGCCATAGGGAGGGTGTTTGCCACGTGAAGGATCCTCAAGTGGGGAGTTTGTGGGGAGTAAGTCAGGTAGCATAGGCTTTAAGTTTTTTTTTATTTTTTCTCCAAGCTCCAAATTTCTCCAAGCTCCTCCTGCGCAGATCTGCGAATCTGGCCAAGGTCCTCTGCTCCGCTCGCTCCTCTGCTCCTTCTCACGCCTCCGCTGCTCGGCTCCTCCTCACGCCTCGGCAAGCAAAGGCCCAAATCTGCTTCCTCTTTGGCAAGCTCCAACACTTCGGCTCCAAGAAGAAAAACGAATCTGCTTCCTCTTCACGCCTCCTCCTCTGCTGGCCAAGCTCCTCTGTGTGATCCTTAACATGGAACTGCTCCTTCTTCTCCTTAGTCCATGGCTGTTCCCTGACTATGGTTGTGCTGTGCATCTTGAACAGTTATCGTCTTCAATGAAATGTATTTCAAAGGAGCTTGATTTGTCCGAGGATGTCTTTCTGTAGTCAATATGTTATTAAGCACTCTTGATAAGAGACTGCAGTCATGTTAGAATCTTACTAGTGCCATCCTTTGCTTAAGTGGTTATTAGTGTAATAACAATGGTTAAGATATCCTGGGAGCCAAGTTAGTGTACTAATGTTGTTGATCTTGCTGGGATCTATCGAATTATGGACTCCAAAAGCCATGAATATATAGGCTTGGGAGCCAAGTTATATGTATTATCTTGCTGGGATCTTACTAGTGCCTCTCTTATTTGGTTCATTTGCTATGAATTAGATTTATTCTTATGATTTGATATTAATTCTTTCATTTCAAATACCTTAATACATAGATGTTCAAAACCTATTTGGTTCTCTTGAAACTATCTTTTTTTTTCTTACCAAAAATGACCTGTTTAATCGATAGTTTTAATCTTTGCTCTGAAACCGCAAAATACTACTCTTTAAATAATACAGGTTCCAGTTACAGCTCATCAAACAAGTTGCATTTACTAAAGCAAAATAAAATTCAACAATTACCAATTAACTTGGATGATGAAAGCCACTAACTTTTACAAAACCAAAACTTGAACTTTGGCCTCTAAGCAGGGTAGCATCAAGCATAACTACAAAATAGACCATATATGCTTTCTGCAGTTTCTATATCCTAATGTACCATTACACTCCTGCACTGCATGAGATCAATCACCACTTCATCAACCAATACCTGAAGTATGTCCCAATCGAGTTCCATACCTAACTCAAATACTTCAGTGCATCACACAGAGATCCAAGGAGCAGTTCAGCATCAACAATAACCTCCCAGGCATGGTTCAGCTCGCTGCCCTCTAGTCCAATATCAGGAGGCCTGCAACTCCATTCCAAGATAGAAGCTCAACTACAATCAAATTTACAACCTGCATTCCTAAATTGAACTCTGCATTCCTAAATTTACAATTACACTCTGCATTCCTAGAACTCACAATTACACTCTGCATTCCTAAATTGAATTTACAACCTGATAGTGATCACAATCAAATTTACAACTTAACTCATCCACTGTCCACAAACACCAATTTAAAACACTTAATCAAATTTAACTCAAACACTTAATCAAATTTACAAACTCAAAAGCTCAAAACACTGATCACTGGCGTGGAGGAGCAGATCTGGCGTGGATGAGCGAGCGCAGAGGAGGAGTAGATCTGGCGTGGAGGAGGAGAGGAGGAGGGTCTGAGGAGTCGCCTTCGTAAAGGAGGAGGCTCATGCGAGGTTTGAGGGTCCTTCGTTGAGGAGGAGGCTCATGCGAGGTTTGAGGAGGAGGCTCTGGTACGAAGGAGACTGAGAGGGAGGCTCATGCGAGGTTTGAGGGTCGTTGAGGGTCCTTCACGTGGCAAACACCCTCCCTCTGGCACGTGCCTGGGAGGGGCCGGACCAAGGGCGGGCTACTTGAGCGGGCCGTGTAGAATTGTTCATTCTGTAACATTCCAAACGAACAGGAAAAGGAAAATTGTCATTCCAATGAGTAGAATTTCTATAAAAAGTAGAAAACAATGTTTGATTTAAAAATAAAACAGTAACATGTGTGAATAAAAAAAAAAAGAAAACCAATCAAAACAACTCAAATCAAAGTAAAAAAATAAAAACATAATCTATATGTACAAACTAAAAGGACCAAAAAACAATTAAAACTGTTCAAATCAATCTCAGATATATAAAAATTGTAAAAGTCAAAACAACAGAAAAAGAAGAATCGAAACAAAAGAGTGTACTATATTGTAAAAATGTAAATATATATACCAAGCAAAAGGACTGAAAAATGAATAAAGCGGTTGGAATCAGTCTAAGATACATTAATATTGTAAAAGTCAAAACAACATTAAAAAAAATTGAAACAAAGAAGTGTATTATATTGTAAATATGAAAATAAAAAAGAGATACACAAATATATAATTAAAACTTATAATCTTAAAATATTAATGGAAAAGATAAAGAGAAAACACAGTCACTACCCAAATGGAAGATTCAAATCAACTTCTTCGGTGTAGAATTGAATCACACGTCATATATTCTCTTGAAGACATTGTAGAAAATGAGAAAACACGGAGTAACACATAAGAAAACATTGTTATAGATGTTAAAGATATGGGACATAAACTTGGAGACATAGATGGAAATGGAATTTTAAACGTGAGAATGGACGTGTTAAGGATGAGAGGATTAAAGAACGGTTGCAAGTAGGGAGATTTAAAACTTAGTCTATTTCTTTTACTTTTTTTTTTCTTTAATAAGTAAAGTGATAAGTTTTAGTGGGTTAGTGGAACGATTTTGAAAGGGAAATGTGGAGGGATTTTCGGTCGAATAAAAAATGTAAACAATGATATGGCTTTAATTGCTTATGTGCAAGCTCGTGATCTTGGTCTTACTTCACCATTGAGAAATGAAAATGTCATTTTTCTTTACAAAGAAGCCATGTAGGAGAGAGACCTTTTGGTCTCTACTTTAATGGAATACTATAAATAGTGTGCAAATTCTAGTATGGTTCGGTCCCCGGTTAATGTTAATGTTGGTTTACGAGATACTAAAATCGATACAGCTCGATTTAGTTGTCAGTTTTTACTGAAAAATTGATCTAAATAAACAATACACATCCCTACTAAGAACTAAGCTTTCCATTTTCTTTTACATTCATGACGTTCTAAGAACTCTTGCTTTTGATTAAAAGTAAAACTAAACACAACGATAACTTAAACCAAATTTCATATCATAACTAAAAACAAATGTCACCTTAGTGTTTTCATACAAGTTTGTTGGTTCAAAACCAGATTTTTCAACATTACTATATATTATTACTGATATTTTGATTCATTTTAGTATCTTGTAGTGTTTTCAGTAATGAAATGTGATGATACATCAAATAAGACTAATATCGTTGTTGTACACGTGGCAGGAATCCTCCATCTAAATTCATAAAACCCAAAAAGTGCGAATCCAGTCATAAAAGCCCAAATAGGGCCCATCATATGGTTAAAGGCTAAAATCCAAGCCCGACAAAGTTCTCCATTAAATAGGAGGAACATTACAGAGAAAAAGAGTCATGGAGGGAGTTACGCCTCCAAGGATGCATCTTCATAAAGAAGGAGACCATTACAAGGAACGTCTCTTTTCATCGCGCTTAAGTCATGCAGGGAAAACGACCATTATATAAAGTAAAATGAACATTCGACAAAGGTATGCAATTTTAATTGAGTTCTGTCCAGATTTATCTCCATCTCCAACCGAGTTACTGACTTAAACATCGGAGTGCCTTCGGCGACCAAAAAGGTGGTCTTTGGCAGTTGAACATTTTGTTTTACAGGTCATACTTCTGGAGAACGGATTTTGGACGCATCAGTTTGGCGTTGTCCGTGGGGAACGACAGTTTTCCTTTCAAGAAGAGAGTATGCGGTAAGGAACACCCTCAGTTCTGATCAACGATTAATAAAGCTTTTAGAACAGATGGAACACACCATAGACCCTCAACCGAATGACAATCGAAACAATCCCTTCATGGAAGAAGCCGTGCTATCTACAATGCACGCTTCAGCCCTAGCAACAACTCTCGAGCCAAGCATACCTAGTGACATAGAGCCACTACATGGAACGATAGCCCAATCATTTCAAACATCTGGCAACGCCGCCATAGAGTTTTGCGTGGATCAACTGATGACAAAGATGGACTTCCTAATCAAAACGGTGGAAAAAGGCCCCCAGGACACGCTCAACCCTTCAACCGCGTTCGAGAAAGTAATGAAATTCTTGCGGAAACTCAACGAGTGAATCTCGAAAATAGTGAACCACCAATGGATAACACTCTTCAGAACGACAGAACCCCTGCGCCAATTCCATTCAGAATCAGAGTCATGGATCCTAACATGTTGTATGAATTGGCTAGACCACCATTCTCTAATGCGCTCATGATCACTCCTCTACCAACAAAGTGCACTCCACCAAAGTTTGAGACATATGATGACACTACCGACCCCACTGACCATATACGACATTTCCACCACATGATGGTGCTGAAAGAGAGTACAAAGTCCGTCTTATGCCAAACATTTCCAACCAGCCTCACGTCCATAGCAAATAGTTAGTTCAACAGCTTGCCATCGGGATTGATAGACTATTTTAAAGCACTGGCCACTGCTTTCATTACGAGGTTCATCGGCAGTCAACGAATGAGAAAAGGCCCACACTATCTGCTTCACATCAAATAGAAGCCTGAGGAGACCATAAGGAAATACGTCACTCATTTTACTAACTAGTTGACCATGATCAATGGCTACAGTGATAACACGACCATTGCCACCTTTACCGGCGGACTAAAAAGGGGACCATTCTATGATTATCTGAATCTAGACCCCCAAAAAATATGGCAACTCTATTGAAGACCCCCAAAAAACACATCACCTCGAAGGGATGTTGGCTGCCAGAAGGGAAAATGAATCCGAGAAGAGACATGACGAGCCTCGTGAGGAAAGTGGCCAATTGAAAAGACATCGAATCAGTGGCATGCCCGAGTTCGACCAACAAAGACCTGGAAAGTTGCAACTCGGAGTTTCAAGCAAACTATTCACAACTTTGAAAATAAGTTGAGCTGAGGTTCTCAAAACTATGATGAAGTGGGAGGGCATTAAGTGGCCACCCAAGATGAAAGGAGATCTTGACAGGCGAAGTAAAAACAAATATTGCACTTTCCATGAGGACTATGGACACGACACTGAGGACTTCTACAACTTAAAAATGAGTTCGAGCGCCATATCCAAAAAGGATGACTCGGAGAATTCGTTAGGTAGAAAGAAGGAAAAGACATGTTAAAAGAGCTGATATCAAATTACATGGCATACTCGAAGAGAAGGAGCTGTCCAATCGATCTCGAAAATGATTAATCCGAGATTTACAAACAAATATCAGATATCCAGAGCCTTCCGCACAACGTTTCAGAATGACACAATGAACTCTAACATTCTCCAACAAAGATGCGAAAGGTGTCAATTTCTCTCATAATGATGCCTTGGTAATTTTAGTACTGATAGCCAGGTGGGAGATTAAAAGAGTATTGGTCGATACATGCAGCTCGACCAAACTTCTGTACTTGACGGCGTTCTGAAAAATGTAGTTCACCGAAGAAATGCTTTCACCCAACAACCACCCAATGGTAGGTTTCAACGAGGAACAATGTCGTCCGCTCGAGATGATCCAACTACCAGTCGAAGCGGGAGAACCTGGAAGACAATGAGTCTTGTTTACAAATTTCATTGTTGTCAATGCCCCATATGCATACAACATGCTTCTCGAAAGGCCTTGGATACACGAAATGGGCACAGTATCTTCAGCGTTGGAATAATCAAAGGAGATCAGCCAGCTGCACATGAATGCCACTACATAGCGACGAAAGCTCCGCTCAAGCAATTACTGCAATGACCGGAGGAGCCGTTGCAACAATCAGATCAAACAAACCTCAACCTCTCGGATGTCGATACATCTCCAACTAGTCTAAGAGATCAACCAAACACTGGGCAATCAGAAGATGAGATGACAATAGTTTACCTGAATGATGGAGGTAACAAAGCAGTTAGGATTGGCACAAAAATCCATCTGGAATTTGCCATGAAACTGGTCCGACTGTTGAAGGATAATAATGATGTTTTTGCCTGGACGGTGAAAGATATGGTGGGAATAGACCCGTCTGTCATCACTCATAAACTACAAGTTTATTCAGACAACAAACCAATACGGCAAAAAATGTCAGTTGCCCCAGAACGCAATCAAACGATAAACGAGAAACTGCACCATCTTATGATTGCAAGAATGATCAGAAAATCTCACTACCTGAATTTGTTAGCTAACACAATGTTGGTGAAGAAGAAGAATGACAAGTGGAGAGTATGTGTAGATTACACAAGTCTGAACAAAGTCTGCCCAAAAGACAGTTTTCCATTCCCACGCATAGACCAGACAATGGATTCCACTTCTGGACGCGAACTTCTGAGCTTTATGGATGCATAGTCTAGGTACAATCAGATTCAGATATAGATGCAGATGTCTTTTATAACGGAGAGAGGTGCATACTGCTACCGGGTGATGCCATTTAGACTTAAGAATGCAGGAGCCACGTACTAGCAACTGGTCAACAGAATGTTCAGAGTCCAAATCGATAAAACGATGGAGGTGTATACCAATGACATGTTGGTCAAAAGCTTACGCCTAGCAGACCATATCAGAGATCTTGAATAGGCCTTCTCCCAGTTCCAAAGATACATAATGAAGTTGAACCCAGATAAATGCACATTTGGAGTAGAATTAGGGAAATTACTCGGATACATGGTCAACCAAAGAGGAATCGAAGCTGACCCAAAACAAATAGAAGCACTACTCAACATGCAGCCGCCAGCGAACTTAAAAGGCGTGCAAAGTCTCAAGGCAGGATAACGGTTTTAAACATGAGTAAGGCTAACTGGCGAGGAAACACGCGAGGGAGGGAGACCCTCCATCCCCCTCGCGATGCGTGCAGGGGATGGAAGGCACGTATCGCGAGGGGAATGGAGGGTCCTCCCTCCCTCGCTGGTTTCCTCGACAATTAGAATTTTCCTTTAAACATATTCATTTCCAAATCCTTGGACAAATGTCTATCTTTATTCAAAATTTGAAAGGGGAACAAGACATTGAAGTGGAATGAAGAATGCGAAAAGGCTTTCCAAAGCTTAAAGGCGTACATGGGGAGCACAAAGATGTTGTCAAAAGCAAGCACCGGGGAAACAATGTATTTATACTTACCCGTGTTCGACCATGCAGTGATTTTAGCATTGATATGGGAGGAAAAGGGGGCATAAAAGCCAATATATTACGTCAGCAAAACACTTGCAGATGCAGGGATCAACTACCCGACTTTGGATAAATTGGCACTCGCCCTGATCGTATCTTTAAGAAAGCTACGACCATATTTCGAAGCTCACCTAATCATTGTTATAACCGAACAACCACTTCGATCAGTACTGCATAAACCAGAGCTATCTGGAAGAATGGTGAAATGGACAATAGAACTCGGACAATTCGACAATAGTTGTTCCCTCATAACCACAATAAAAGCCCAAGAATTGGCGGGTTTCATTGGCGAATTCATCGGCAGCAACGATAACCAGCCAGAAAGTAGCCATGAGGAGGAACAAACAAAACAAACCACCCATGAATGGATCATACGTTGCGACAGAGCATCCAATGAGGCGGGAAGCAGAGCTGGAATGATCTTGTACAGTTCGGAAGGCAACGTTAGAAAAGACGATAAAATACAATTTTAGAGCCTCAAACAACAAAGTCGAGTACGAAGCAGTGATGGCCGGGTTACAATTAGAAAAACACTTGGGGATAAAAGAGGTCAACGTCTTCACCGACTCCAAATTGGTGGTCAACCAACTAAATGGCAAATTCCAAGTCAAAGATGCTCAAATGAAAGCTTATCGCCAAAAGACTGCTGAGCTGATAGAAGGTTTTCAGATTGCCACCATTTGGCGATGTGCAAGGGCCGAGAATAAAAGAGCTAACGAGCTAGCAAATGAAGCACTGCTAGCTAAAGAAAATGATAACCCACTTGTCACGATGTCCATACTAGAACATCAAGTGCAAGAGGCATGCGCCACGGACCAGAAAAACAACTGGACAACTCCAATTCTAGTCTACATAACAAATGGAAAACTCTCAACATATAAGATGGAGGCTCAAAAATTGCAAAACTGAGCAACATGATACACAATGATCAATGGCAGACTCTATAGGAGATCCGCTACCAGTCCACTGCTAAGATGCCTCTCACCCGATGATGCTGACTATATTCTACAAGAAATCCACTATGGTACATGTGGAAATCACTCAAGAGGAAGAGCATTAGCCCACAAAGCAATGACACTGGGATACTATTGGCCTACGATGCAAGCATATGCAAATAAAATCGATCGCAATTGTGACAATTGCAAGAGATTTACCTCATATACTCACATGTCGGGCCAGAATATGATCCCGATGAGCAGCCCCTAGCCATTTGCACAATGGGGGATGGACATCGTGGGACCTCTCCTTGTGTCCAACAAAAAGAAATTTCTCATCTTAGCAGTAGATTACTTCACTAAGTAGGTGGAAGTAGAACCGTTAGCAAAGATAGGAGAAGCTCAAACTGAAAAGTTTTCTGGAAAGATATAATATGCAAATTCTGAATCTCGAGGTTAATCGTCACTGACAACGAGAAGCGGTTCGAAGGCAAGAAGGTTAAAGAATTGTGCGAAAACTTGAATATCCAACAATACTTCTCAGCACCCGCCCATCCACAGGCAAATGGGCAAGCCGAGGTCACCAACAGAACGATCCTAGAAGCAATGCAAAAGAAGCTCGAGGCATCAAAGGGATTGTGGACGTTCGAACTACCTAGCATCATTTGGGCATATAGAACAACCAAAAGAACTGCAACATGGGAGACTTCCTTCGCCTTCGCATACGGGTCTAAAGCAATGATACCCGTAGAAATTGGCATGCCAACGTTCAGAACTAAAAAATTTCATGCAGAGGACAAGAACGAAGCATTAAGAGTCAGATTAGACCTGCTCAAGAAAAAGCGATGTACGACGTCTATCTAGGTAGCAACATACCAACAACGTATGGTCAACTACTATAACAAAAAAGTAAATCCCCGTACTTTCAGCATTGACGATCGGGTACTCTAAAAAATCCAACTCAACACAAAGGAACCAGGCGCGGGCAAACTGAATTTGAACTGAGAAGGTCCATACAAAGTAATAAAATTGACAAACCGAGGACATACTAGTTGAAAAATATGGAGGGTGAGCAACTACCACGACCATGGAATTTAGAGCATCTAAAAAAATACTATCAATAAAGCTCCTTTACAGCCTCCATTCCGCATTCAAATGATAGAAGTTTAGTCTGGACAAAGAAGTCAAACTAAAAAGTTTTACTCAAAAAAGAACACAGCACGACCAAAGTATTGAGCTATGAGTAAAATCTGAATACATGTATCAGGACAAACAAGTCGGGCATGAACATGAAACTTCTAGTCTAATCAACCATGAAGTAATAAAGTACCATGACATATGAGAAACTAGGTATTCAACTGAGCAACGCGCCACAAAAGCTTTTAGATTAGTATAGTACTTTGCGGCAGAACGTTTGGCCTCGTCATGCTCAGCCGCTCGATCCGACAACTCCTTTTCAACAGTACTCGGCTGAGAACGCAACCCATCCAACTCCACCTTAGAAGTTTCAAGGTCGAAAACAAACCTATTCCAAATAGCCTCGACATCCTTCAGCAAAGTCCGTGAAGTCTCAACAACCTTTGCATACTCCGTACACTGCGCGTTCAACGAGTCAAACTTATGGAGAACATAAGAGAGAACCAAGGCATGCCCTGCTAGTTTCCATTCAACGAGCGCCACCTGATTGCCTTATAATCTAACCCCATCACGGTTGCATAAGCGAGAAGACTCATTCCTTCTATGAGATACTTAAGGCCTTCATCGAGGTGATTACGTGGTGGGTGCATGGGCATAGGAGTCATATTAGCCCACTATCTATGACAACCAACAATGAGATTATGAGCACTATCTTGCACATCAATCTCAGAAGACCAGTAGAACTTCTCAGAAACAACCGCAACAGAACAAGAAGAACAAGGAATAACAGGCAATCCCGAGGAACCCAAAACAGTAGAGGACACAGGAGGCTTTAAGCTTTGACCCCGAGCAACAACTAGATATTCCAAAAGAGGTTCAAACTCGAAGTCATCCAAAGACTTTGTGCTGTTTAGATTCTTATGCAATTCAACACCAAGTTGATGCATTTTGTTGTCAATGACACGGGAGTCATATGATAGGTTGGTAAAACCAGACAAGCCATATGAGGAGACAAGATTCTTTTCGCGAGCGTTCAAAGGACGAGAAACCTTCTTTTTGCTCATCTCGAAGGCTTAATTTATCTCATCAGCTTCCCGAGTAGCAGGATCACCTATATCACGACCACCCTTCCTAGAAGATATCAAATGAAAAGGAGCCCTAGTAGTACCATGAACCGAAATTACAAGTTTCTTCTTCTTCGGAACGTGACCAGGACTAATCACTAGCAACTTAGACGGACTAGGAGGCCTTGGAACCTTCCTCTATCTAATGCTTGGGCCAACATTACCAGTGTCTCTGGCAATAACAAAAGTAGAGCGGCCCTTGGGCTCTTTAACATAGCTCGCCTCTCGGCCAACATCTGCATCACCAACACAAACCAGAGGAATACACTCTGTCCTATTGCCGGAAACGACGACTTTATTATCACACAAAACAATAAATTTTGAAGCACGAGCCGTCGTAAGCTCTACACGACCTGCCTCACTCAAGGTATATAAACCACTGCGGGTAATATTGTCCGTAGCAAGGAAATCTTTCACAAAAACTAAGGGCGGCTTGTTAAACCGGTCACCTAACTCTTGCTCATCCAGCGACAATGACAGTTCGTTCCACTTAGGCTCTCAGAATGACAGCACAATTCGGTGATTGCGCAACTTAAAATAATTGAAAGCAATGGATGCATAAAACCAGGGCCTCGACCGGCCCCCATACTTATCCCGCATATCCTTGAAGCAAGATGGAAGACGAAGATTGCAAGTTTGGTTAGCGTTTATCCCGAACCCCACCAAGGAATGCAAAACCCTAACATTCATAGGAATCCCGAATGAAACAACCCTTGCCAAGGTCGCGATTAGCGCCTTCCAACCATTAGGGACCATATGAGCGAGAGAAATGCCCACGAAATCTAGGTATTCCCAGATGATCTAAGGAGAAGGAAGCCTAAAACCAGAGTGGAACATGTCGTAATACAAAGAAATATAGCCAGACCTTGGACAAGAAGGACTATCGCCCTCTTCAGGAAGGATGATCTCGAGATCAACTGACAATGAATAGTCATAACGAATAGTCTCCAGTGTTGTATGTGTCGCCCGCTTAGGCAAGAAGTAAGCTTCGCAAGTATCAAACACATCGCCACTCAAATCCTTGAAACTAGACATAGTTATGAGACAAAGACGAAAGAAAGAGAAATCAACACCTGGGAATGAAAGGAACGTAAAAGAGAATATACTATATCCAACTCCTTTTATAATATTGGACAACGAAGTAACCACTCATAGGAAAATGTGCAAGACATGACTGCTGTGTAAAATCCAAAAAATCACGCGAAACAAACAGGCGGACGAAACATTAGAGGGACAGAAGCAACAACAGTTGGTAACAACATTAAATGCGTCGTGATGGTGGAATCAAAAATCCAACCGTCACACAATTAGTGGCCACACGAACATGCTCACTAACTGATGCGGATTTAACTAACCTAAATTAATAGGTTAATTTAACCCACTTGTAATAACCGCAAGTGCACGGTGCCTAACTGGTAGACAACGGCAAGTACGGGTCGATCCCACGAAGAAGGTGGATGCAATTGAATTTTAGAATTTAATTAAACTAATTTATAGGAAATGGGGTTACAGCATTTTTAAATCTAAACTAAAAATAAATTAAAATAAGAAAAATAAAAGATAGATGAAATGAGATGGGTTTGGTGGGCTTGGACTCACCAATGAGTTAGCAAAATTATTTAATCTAAATTACTGAATTTACGAGAAGCTTTAGGGATTAAAATCCCTTGCTTACACCGAATATGTGATCGTTAAAATCCAATTTAAATTATATCATGTTCTTTTAAACCTTAACAAAGTATTTCAAGCAAATACGCTTTTACCAAGTATTAAGTGTCTTTTTAGGGCACACTTAATCAAAGTTTAAGCTTAATATTTTTAACACATGCTTTGAATATTGATAAAGGGTAATTCTAACTACCAAGCATATCAAGTTTAATTACTTGAACATGCAAGGTGAAAGCAATTTATCAAAAATTCAGAAATAAATTGCAATTATCAATTAAGTACACAATTCAGTAAAATGAATCAAATTAATTTATACAACCCATTTAGTTCGTCACAAACTCGATGTGGTGGCACTCAGCAGGTCAGCAAGTGGCCCGACACGAATCCCGAGACAAATGGTCCCAAAACGCTCTGTGGTGGTACAGAGCAGAACCGGGGGTGTAAATAGCCAAATAACTGAATTTGACCAATTCCCGCCTCTGCTACAGTACTGCTACAGTACTCTGCGCTGCTCCACCTTCTTCTCCAGCGCGACAGTGGCTGTTCGCGCGGCTTTCCTTCGCTCCTCGCGACCGTCCTCGACTCCAAACGATTCTAGAACCTGCGAAAGACGAACAAAGGTGAGGAAACAGTTATAAAACAGTAAAAACAGCGAAGGAAAACGAGGACAGGAACTCCCTGTTTCTGGGTTACGAACGCTGTTTCGCGAGGTGGTGGCGGTGATGCTTGGTCTGGTCGTGACGGTGGTCGCGAGAGAGGGAGTCAGGAAGAAGCTCGAGACGAAGAGAGGCCGAGAAATGAGGGGAGACAGGGGTCTGCGACGAGGCGGAACAGAGTCGCGGCGTGGTTGGTGGCTCTGTCGCGGCGATTCGTGCGGAGGTTGTGGTGGTGGGACTCGTGCGGAGGTGGTGGCGGTTGTGTGGACAGGGGAGAGGAGCAGAGACGGTGACGGAGTGAAAAGTTGACGTGAAACAGGGTTGTCACATCCCTGTTTCACGGTGGTGACGGTGGCGGGTGTGCTGTCTGGCAGTGGAGGTGGTGCTAGGGTGATGGTGGTGGCGAGGTGGTGATTGCTGAGTGAGAGGTGATGGTGGATAGGTGGTGATGGTCACCTTGTGAGAATCACCTTTGAGAGAGGAGAGGTTTTGATTTTTTTTCTAATTCTCTTCTTTTCCCTTCTCTTCCTCCTCCCCTCTTCTCACCCCATTATCCTCTATTTATAGAAAATAGCCAAGATGAATAAGGATGAGATGAGGGGAAGATTCATCAATGAGGGTAGGATTGGGTTTGGTTTTAGGTTATGGATTAGATTATGGATGGGGTTTAGGTTATGAATTAGGTTTCGGGTTTAGGTTTGTGGGTTTTAAGTTAAGAGCTAGGTGTTGGGTTTAGGTTTGTGATTTGTTTTATACCACCATTGAAATTGCCTAATTGTCGTTTGTGACTGCTTAATATGGATTCATCGTTTAAGCTCAAATTCCTACAAAGACACGAAAACGAAATAATTACTATACAATATAATAATCGAAATACTAACATGTATAAATTAAGGGATATATTATGTAATAATTATGTGAATATCACTAACTAAGGGGAAGTAGCTGATGATACATCAAATAAAATGATATCGCAGCCGTACACGCGGCAAAAATCATCCATCACGAAGATCAAGTATCCCGAAACCAAGCTAAATTGATAAAGAGGGTGAATTCAGACATAAAAGCCCAAACAAAGCCCGTCCAAATAAACCTTAGTTAAAGGCTCAAATTCAGACCCGACAAAGTTCTCCATTAAAGAGGAGGAACGTTATAGAACAAAAATTCATGGAGGGAGTTACTTCTCCGAGGACGCAACTTCATAAAAAAGGAGACGTTTCCTTTCGTCGCGCTTTACATGCTTAAGTCACGCAGAGAATTAACAACGACCAAAATATAAGGTAAAAGGAACATTCAACAAAGGTATGCAACTTTAACTGAGTTTTGTCCAAATTAATTTCCATCTCCAGCTGAGTTACTAACTTAAGCATCGGAGTACCTTCGACCACCAAAAAGGTGGTATTTGGCAGTCTAACATTTGTTTTGCAGGTCACACTTACTGGAGAACGGATTTTGGACGCATCAAATTGTATATACCATAATATAAATTTTTTTTAATAAAATTTAATAGATCAAATGTATTATATAGTACTAGAAAAATATAGTGGGGATTTTTATATTTTTTCTCCCGCGTACTTTTATAGTCCAAAAAATAATCATTTTGGATACCATAACATTACTAATTATTTGTCTCGACTATCCACTCCCTATATCGCGTTGTGATTATCTCAGTCCTTATCAAATCCAAGAAGTGATTAATCAGGGTGACTTCGAGGGACCTTCCCACCATAATAGCTCAAATTGGGTCAACCCTTCAAATTGATCATAAATTATGAGCAACCCTCTCCCACACTTTTGGTTCAAACTAGGTCGTGTTGTCCTGACTGTGAAAAAATGCACATGCCATATCCATGATTTTGATATTTCTTGAAGAACCCATCCCATGTGACTTGCACTTGTTGTGTAAATTAGAGTAACACCCCACATTTGCTAGCTAAAATTAGATAGTGAACTTCCAGATCCAAAACACATTTCACTCTCATTTCAACCCTTCACCCTCAACAACTAGTTTGGACCCAAGTCAAGATGACCGATGCCCATCAGTTCTTCCCATCACTTGTCATCAATCCTCTATTTATAGCTCTTATTCTACCCATCCTCAACCACAGTCATAGTATTTCAAAAATCCAGTATAGCCTTGACTTGTTAGCCACAGTGATAGAAAATACCCTTTTGTTGAAGATGGGAAGAGGTCAAAAATCGAGCCTATGTGCAAAGGTAATGTTCAAAACCTTTTATGATCATCTTAAATTGTTATATTTTGGCTATTGAAGTGATATTTGTAATCTAAGTTGTAATTAGAAATAATTGTCATTAATGGCAACAAATTTGGGTGGGTGGGGGGACTAATTTATCTATAACAATGGCGGGGGCATTTTTTTTGTTAGTATATTAACAACGGGGAGGCAATTCTAATTTTTTAAATGTTGTTTCAGAGTCTTTGCCACATCAATTGTTTGTTAAATTTGTGATGGATGTACTCACACAGCGGCGAAATGTTTGTGGTTGTACACCAAATGCCTACTGCCAAATTGTTGTCACACTCGTAGAGTTAGGGTTGCAAATACAAAAAATAATGAGAGGAAGTTCTTGAGATGCATAGATTCTACTTGCAATGGTTTCTAGTGGCTTGACAATGCTACGGTGAGCAATTCGACAACCCATTAAAACCCTACTTCAAGTTTCAAGCTCACATTTAAGTTCATCGTCTTCAATGGGTGTTTCAACGGTAATAACCCGGATCATTGGATGAAGGGCTATCCATGGGAAAGAACTCCATGCCCCAATTTTGGTTATAATGGCATAAAAGACATTGATACTTCAACCGAGTGTGACACCAAAGGAAATACGATTTGGCATGTGGGAACTGAAATAAAGGTTTTCAATAGATTGAATATGATAGAGAGAAGAACAATGAGAATAAGCTCACATTTGAGACCAAATTGTCTACCTTTGTGATATGCTTGAGAAATCTGTAATTAAAGAATAGTTTTTTTTATGCTTATATATGTTGTCCATCTAATTAATTAGTACTCATTTTCATATATCCCTTAATGTAATGAAGGTATTACCAAGCAATGAATGTTTCATTTTTTATCATTTAGCAATTGATTTACACTGACAACAACATATCAACTATAAAAACAACAACCACATCAACTTGCAAATTGTTTGCAATCACAACAATGACAACAACATATCACTAGCTAACTCACATAGTACATTTTCATACCAACATTAGAGCACACTGTTTACTTCATGTTATTTCCTTCAAAACACCAAACCATAACAACTAAATTGCAAAGCACATACTATGACATAACAAACAATAGCAACTAAGTAGCATCAACACATTGGATTGTATCTATGACTGTTCACTTGAATTGAACTCTGAAATAGCAAACCATAGCAACTAAGTAGCATGAACACATATAACCATATCCTAATCTAATCACTAGAATTGAACTCTGACGTAGCAAACCATAGCAACTAGGTAGCATGAACGTATAGGATTGTTTCCTTGACATAATAACTTGAGTTGAACTTTGACATAACAAGGATAACTCATATAACAACTCATGCATCAGAATACAAAGCAACAAGCAATATCTCATAGCTCTAAAAGCTCACAATGCTCAATAGGAACCACATAATAACAACCTACAAGATCAACCAAGAACCTAGAAACTTTGACTTTTCCCTGCAAGTTGGCCAACTTTCTCCACTATCTATACTATGCAAACCAACCAGATAATGAAAAACCTGCATGGTGAAACATGTACATGGGAATTGTTGAGTGCATAAAAGTGCACTCCGAACATTGTTTTTCTAAGTGTAATTGTTAAATTATTTGTAATAAAATTTTACTTAGTATATTATGTGTATTTTGGTTTTGGCAGGTAATTTAATGGAGAAAAAAAGAACTAATGTCACGTTCAAGGCCGAGTCACTAAAAAGGAAGCCTAGTCAAAGAAGGAAACCCAATTTCACAAAGAATTTTAGGTCGAAACCCGGTAGGAAAGGAAAGTAGTCTATGGTGTGTCTGTCAAATCAAAGATCCATTTTCTAAAGCATCCTGAGAAGTTATTTTGGTTAAACTCGCACTCTGAAGAACAATCAAAGTGTGAAGTGGCTTATTGCTCTTTCGAATGTTGTTAAACCATCCAGCTGCTTTGGGTGTTTTAGTGGCAAACTTATCCATGACATGCCCAAACCTTGACATTTTGAAAGCATTGGAAAAATTCCACGCGGACTCCGTTAAGTGTGTTGCCTTAAAAGTTTTCTTAAAGTTTTGTATAAGACCCAGAGAAAATATATTGCACTGCTTGGATAAGACCTTTCTGCCTATCTGACATAGAAGTGACTATCCCATTGTGTTGGAGTAGATAAAGAACTACAATTTCAAGAAATGCCTTCCACGTATCATAACATTCAGATTTACATAAGTAGAAAGCAACTGGGAACACACCATTATTCCTGATGATACACCAAAACAGTCTCTCTTCAACATCGTACACGTGTCATGATGATTTCAAGAAATAATAAGCCCAAGCGTTAGCCCAACACTGATCCGGCCCAAGCGATTCCATGCCCGTACAATGCAGTTCGCTAGACGGACCCAAATCATTATAGCCTGCTAAGCCCACGCGTCTCACAGCTATCCTCAATACCCAAAGCCCTGTTAAGGCAAGTATATCGAGGATCAACTTCGGACAGGCAAGACAGCAGTACTTTGCTTCCAACTAGGAAGTAAATACCCGAATATATGTCGCACATGAAAACTTCTATATATGGACTAATTTCTGATTGGGAACTATTTCCCGCATATCTAGGAGCACAAGGCTAACAAGGAAACTTCCCTTCACAGCACAACTCCTAATTAGAGAAGGATCTCCATGAAGATCTTATTCCCTAAACTATGCCACCGATGGCTTGGTCGAACCAAGACTCCAGCACTATAAATAAGACATGAGGTTGGTAAGCTAAGGTATGCTACAAATTCCATGTTTACAACATTACGCCTTCCTTAGATCCCTGTTTGAATTTAGCATCGGAGTGCCATCGGCTACCACAATGGTGGTCCGTGGCTCACGTGTGTTCCTTGTGCAGGTCAGCAAGTTTGCAGGTCAAGGTCAAAGCATGGAGCGAAAATTGACTGCATCAATTCCCATCCAAGGCAGTAATGGAAAATACAACACCTCCATCGCCCACCCTTCAAAAAGGCCCCATCAATACCAAGAAACAATATGCAACCCTTAAGACACTCCTGCAAACAAGCATGGTAGGCAATGCATACCCCTTGAAACTAAGTCGGCATCACTCTTTGAGACTGCAGCTACATTATCAAGATTCTTTAACAATACTTGCCTTGTTAACATAGGCAACTGAACATAGTTATCCTCAAAACTCCATACAATGTGTCAAGTGCAATTTCTCTTGCACACAAAACTACCCAACAAAATATCTACACTGCCCAATGATTCCAAATAACTGTATGAATTTGCTTGGGCTTGTAAGTTGCATTATACTCGGTGATTTGCTTCTCTACAAACTAAAGTGTCCCTGAAGCATTAGTCATTGAGTTCTTGAAGGAACCATCAGGGGTGCATGTATGCTTCTCACTCAATCTATTAATCCTTACTATGAAGTCCTTAGGTTGGGCACCTTGCATAAATCCTCCAACTACAACCTTTATCCCTACAAAATCCTATCACCCTTAGTGGTTCATTCTTGTCAAAGTAAATTTCAACTCTATGTTGAATTACATACATCCTCAAAGATTTTCTGAACTCATCCATGGTGTTTCATTCATCATGCAAGTTCGACTCAATTTTCTTCATAATTGGATCATGTGGTTGTGTGTTTGCATCATCCTGACTCCTATATATGTCATCCCCATCCTAGAATAATGATTTAAACCTTTGAGGTTTGGGAATTTCTATATCAGAATCATAGCCAGGTTTATTTTCTTGTGGCCAATCATCATCATTAGAAAACTTCCCAAAATCTTTTAGTACATCATGTGGATCAATTTCATCAATATTTACACCACTAACCACCTTCACAGTTCCCTTTCCCTTCTTGGCATAGGTATCATATTAGGTGGTACTTCAGCAACAAATGATGGTGGGGGTGGAGTTTGTTCAACAACACATGGTGGAAGTGGTGGTCATGGTGTAGTGGCTTCAACTGATGGTGGTGTTGGTTCAACAACAGATAGTGGAGGTGATGGTAGTAGTGGTGGTGGTGGTGATGGTATTGCACCACTGTTACTTGTTGTTTTTGCCTTTTTCTACTTACCTTTGTACTTCTTTTCTTTACCATTGCCTTGGTAATTACTGATGCATTGCTACTTTCTCTAATCTCTTCTCTTCTACTTTTCCTCAACTGTCTTGGAGACTACACACTTGAAGACACCCCAATAATAGTAGGCTGCAAACTTGGAGATATATTCACATGAGAATCAACTGACACACTGCCGAATTCTCTAACTTCCTCCCTTGTAGTTGCTCTCAAATCCCTTGGGGACTGGTTACCTCCTAACCTTGTAAATAATGCAACCTGAGACTGCACTTTCAGTGCCCTGTTTGGTGTAGTATTCATAGAATCCCTTGGAGGCAATGTTTCATGATTACCAACCTTAAGTATGTCATCCAACTTCCTTTTACATGATTTGATCCTCTTAGGGTTGTTAAGCGAATGTTTCTTCGCTTGTCCACATTAAGTGGTGATGTGAGATGGGGTTGGGAAGGATCAAGTTATGAAGCCTCATATATTACTTGTTGTGGAGCTTCCTTTGTTGGAGTTTTAACATCAAATACATCCGATAGCATCACTCAATGTCCAGGAAAATGTTTAACATGCCTTGTGCTAATGCTAGCAACTACACTACATCTCACCAAACTGCTCGTCACTCTCAAGAGACTTCATTATTTTGTTTTTCACCCAATAGAATCAAACAAAAAACCATTCAAATTAGGATATGTCTTTAGTACACATGTAGACAGTTCCACACGAGAAACTTCTGCATCAAATCTTGATATGTCATTAAAAAGCTCATTTTTGAATTCTTCAAGACTTACCATAATCCTGAGCTCTAGCAGTCCTCCAAACACCAGCAAAATGAATTCTAATATTACTCATACCTTCAAACTTCTTGGACCTATATTCAATACAAATAAAATCATAATTCAATAACCTTCACTAACTCTACGTGCCAATACATTACCAAAAAAAAAAAAAGTGGCCCTGAATATGAATGACATGATTAATAACTTCACTAATTGACTTCAATTTTATGCAACTTCAGTATCTTATCTTATATAATTGTTGCACAATCGTGAAAAATAGATAAATGTATGGATACCATGGCCATCAATATACTTTTGTTCTATGCAAACATGACTTGCTTCGGTAACTTCATTAACTCCACATGCCAAGTACATTAAGCATAAGTATCATGTAGCTATAATTAATGTATACTATATTATTTATTCATGCCAATATTGTCAATATTGACAAAACTTTTACACTTGTTGTAATGTATTCCATGTCCATATTTTCCATACTTGTAAACTTGCAGCAATTTAATTTCCATGTCCATATTTACCTTACTTATAAACTTTCTATAATGTAGTGTCCATGTCCATATTTACTATATTCCAATCCGTGTTGCAATGAAGTTTATAAACTTGCTATGGTGTAATGTCCATGTCCAAGTTTACTATATTCCAATCCATGTTGCAGTGCAGTTTACAATTATATTTTTCACCAGGTATATGCCTATCAGTGCTAACAAAAATGGATTCACACATGAACAACTTACTATATTCTCCAACACATAACATATACTCCTACAATTTTTTCCAAAATTATGGCTATAACAACATCATATAGACATTACACTTTCTATATATATATTTTTTTTATCCTAAGCACAACATTGATATATCAAACAACATACCAGATATCGAAAATGCTAGAAAATCAAGTTTTTGCAACCATGTTTAGCAACCAGGGTGACGTAGTGTGATTTTGAAAGAATGATGAAATTCCTAAAGTGTTATGTGTATCTTGAGGTTGTAAAAAGCCTTCTCCAAGATATTGGCTTAGATGATGTTCCCCAAATAGACTAGACATAATGTCAACATACTCAAATTATCATCTAGTTAAACGGATAGTAACAATAACATTGAAATAAGAAAGAACATAGCAAAATAAGCCTTCATACACACCATTTTAATATACACGCACACGCACACGCACACACACATGCACTAGCTCGCATAGATTCAAACCCTAACACGGAGAAGATGAACACACACACACACACATATGCACTAGCTCGCATAGATTCAAACCCTAACACGAAGAAGATGAAGGAAGACAACTTACTTTTTCTTGCAATGTTGATTTCCATTCAGGATCTAGTGTTTCCAACTTCATCTACAATTGTTTTTGTTCTCTGTCTATTCTTCTCCCTTTTCCTTCTCACTCTTTGCTTTTCTATCTTAGTTGGTGCTTTTTTAAATGGTTAGAAGCTAACTTCTAACTGGAGTTAGAACTTCTGAACAAGCTTCTGAATGAACTGTTTGTTTTACTTATAAATTGGTTGTTGATTAGAAGCTGTAAAATTAAAAGGTTTTTGTTTTAGGTGTTGACTTGATTTTTTATTTTTTTTACATTTTTTCCCACCACCACAATTCTCACTACCTACCAAAAACCACCAACATTAAAACATTAACCCCTTTTTTCCACCCGTTTTCTCTCCTCCAAATACCATTGAGACCCCTTTCCACCACTACAACAAACCACCCTATATCCCTCATAATTCCTCATACAATCTTTAATAGAGAATAAGAAAAAGAGGAAGAGAATGAGGAGGGGAGGCCATGGAGGGTGGTGGTGATGGTGGAAGCACTGCTTGTATGATAAAGATGATGTGAAGAATAGAGGGGATGTTGGTAGAGGAGAGGGGTACCAGCAATCATTACGAATTTATTGTGAGATTATTATCTGAATAAATTTTCATTAAGTACTCAGTGCTAAGTGCTCAGCACCCCCATGGTGTTTATTCCAATAAGAACTTCAAGTTCTAATGGAAAATAAAAATAAATACTCTTTTTAAAGTGTCCAACTTTTTATTAACACTTTTGAGTCTATTCATAACAAAAAATAAACACCCTCTTAGTTTTGCATCAGATAAAACAAAACCAATCGCACAGGGATTTGATTGGACGTTGTATGATAATTAATTCCTAGCGGTATATCTCATCCCTACTTTATTTGGAGGACTATATTCATTTATACTTTATTCCAACGATTGGATGTAAACAAGGGTAATATTGAACTTTAGCACTCAGTGTTATATAGACATCACGTGTGAATTCATGTGGAATAGGTACTTCAAAAAATACCAAAATCATGGATGTGACATGTGTATGGGGTGTCATGACCTACTTTGACCCAAAAGTGAAGGATGCCCCTAATTTATGATGAATTTTGGGTGACTATGTTTGGCCAATTATGGTGGGAGGGGTCTTAAACACGCATTCATCAATTTAATCATAAAGGGGAGTAAATGAGCAACTGAATAATTTGTTAGTGCAAGATAGATTCGTTTATACTTTATTTTTTTCCCTACTAGTTTTCAAGCAAGAAATTCAAATTAAAAGATGAAGGATACAAGGAATGAAGAAGAACACAAGAATTATACACAACAGAGTAGAAGGGGATATAGAGATAAACCAGAAGAATAGAGGAGAGAAGAAGAACAGGATAAGCATCAGATAACATAAAAATGCAAGAATGATAAAAACTACTTCCATAAGAGAAATAGATTTTAAAGATCTTAACTTTAATCAACACAATCGATCGATCAAGCTCTAAGACAGTTTCCTGCTTTACACTTAGAGATACTCGAAGATCTTATCAGAGTGTGATCGTTCTTTTAAGTTAAGAGTTTTGAGAAGAAAAGAAAACAGAAATCTATATAAGAAAAGATGCTTATATATTTATAAGAAAATAAACTGAAAATAATTACAGAGGAGTCGTAGAGACTTACAGGTGAAGAATGTACAAGAGGGAGATGGAGAGGAAAGCTTACAATACTAGAGCTAAGGGTTACAAGATAGGTTTGGGGTTCTAGAATCGTCTGTCTTGCTCTGGAAGAGCTTACATTTATTTATAGAAGGAAGAGAGATGAGGAGATAAGGCTCCTCTTTGAGTGGAGGATGAGATGTCGCTTGTCCTCATGTGAAAGTGGAGGTGGACTGTTGACATGTGATTCAACTGTTCACCTTTTGACTGTCGGCAGATACTATTGAAGATACTTCGACTGTAGCTGCACTAATTGAGTTGACTGTAGCTTCACGCGGATGCTTTTGAAAAGAAAAGATAATGCTGTCGGGCTGTCTGGAGACTGTGGCCGAAAGCATGTTTGTTGTCTTGCGAAGGTGGCAGATGCTGCCTTTGAAAATAATGGACGTGGGTCCATTCACATATCACGAGGATCGATACCATAGCAATCGTCCTCATTGAGATCCACTGTTGGATCTTCTTCTTCGTCTTCAGCTTCATTAGAGCATATCTGAGACAGAGTCTCGATGAGCTGAGCTCTGGTTGGCTTGGCCATGATCTTCTGACGAATCAACTGCTTCAACACTTTGACGTTGGAGGATGATTCGGAAGGAGGAGGACCGAGCTGCAATTGAGGAACAGGTGGTGTAGAAGACACCTCTTTTTTGGAGAAGAAGGCTGTTACGCCTTCTTTGGTAACCTTTGAATGGTCAAACCTTTGCCACCATTTAACTTTGTAGCGCCGGCACAACCATGAAGGCTTTGCTTTGGACAGGGCGCCTGGTGATTCGGGGTTGGAACAAACATAATCCCAACTCATGATCCAGGCAAGATTGAAACGGATAAAGAACCAGATAGAAAGAACCTGTCGATCAATAGGTTCTGGAGGCTGGTACTTGTCTCGAAAAATAGTCCATCCTTCTCTGACAGGGGAAGGAAGAATCTCAATAACAGGACCAAAGGAATTCCACCATTGATGTTGGAACCAAAATGGTAGGACTTTGGCATTGAACTTTTTGCAAAAAAGAAAGAACCATGAATGGCCCGATTGATGAGGACTGATA
Organism: Berberis vulgaris; assembly: GCA_963556465.1. NCBI lineage: Eukaryota > Viridiplantae > Streptophyta > Magnoliopsida > Ranunculales > Berberidaceae > Berberis > Berberis vulgaris. Next base: position 25,930,042 of record OY747137.1, on the reverse strand, counting down.
AGAAATGCTCTAATCCAAGCATTCTTATAATCATAATAACTGTAGGTTTGAGGGACGTAGCTCTGAGAGAGCCTTTTGTGAAAACGGGGATGTTGGCCCCATTCAGCTTCTGTCAGAACTTTGAAAATCTGACACTTGGAGAAAGTGATTCGAGATTTAGTGTCATCAAGATGATGAGTAACACTAATCGAATCAGAATCAACCAGAATAAATTCGTAGAATTCTCTGGTTTTGGTTACATCAGACTCTTCATATTGTTGTTCTGGAGAGTAGAGATGCCTTGAGATAGCTTGAGGATCAGAGATCAAAACTCTGAATTGAGGTTCAACCATACATAACAAGTCCAGGTTGGTCTTGTTAATGTATTGGAGAGGTGCCTGATTAGGCTTTGAAAAAGAAACCAAAGAACTCAACTCTTTTTCATGATCAAGAGCTGAATACTTCTGGGTTAATTGAAGGGCATAAGAAAGAGGGGCTGGCTGTGAAGAAGCAGAAGGCTTCTTCGCATAGCTTGCCTTTGATTTGGGCTTGAGAGATGAGTTGGAAGACGAACTCATCTTTGGAGGAACTCACGGGAGAGGAAGTCTGCCAGAGAGTTGTCTGTCCCCTTTATATACTTGATATCAAAATCAAATGCAGAAATCAAACCTTGCCATCTGGCGAAAATCTGTTTGGAAACCAAATTGAGAACATCTTTAGTTAAAATGTCTTTTGCAGATTGGCAATCAATTTGTAATAAAAATTTTTGATTAATCAAATCATCTTGAAATTTCATGATGCACAATACGATCGCTAAAACTTCTTTTTTGACCGTAGAGTAATTCAATTGAGTGGAAGTCCAAATACCAGAATGGTACCGAACTAATTGAATAGTAGAAGACTCAGGTAGACGCTGTTTCAGGATACCACCATACCCTAGGTTGGACGCATCTATTTCTACTATTTTGAAAGCATTGGGATCTGCAATTCCTAAACAGGGTAGATGTTTGACTTGACGTTTGACTTGACGGACTATGGAAGTATGGGCTTCAGTCCATGGGCTTGGATTTTTCTTAAGGCGAGAGTATAAGGGCTTAATCAGAACTCTAAGGCCTTTGTAAGAATCAGCAACATAATTTAAAGATCCAAGAAATCTTTGCAATTGGGTTTTTTCCCGGATTTCATCTGGAAATTTATCAGCAAATTCAATTGTTCTTGAAATTGGGGTAATCATCCCATGGAAAATCTTGTGACCTAAAAATCTAACATTTGTTTGAAACAAATTGATTTTGGTTGGAGATAAAACCAATCCATTCTTCTTAATACAATTTTCAAATTGATATAAATGTTTCCAGTGGGCTGGAACAGAATCAGAGAACACCAGTATATCATCGATATACACAATGGTGAACTGCGAGAATTGGGATAGAATATCATTCATGATATTCTGAAACTCACTAGGAGCGTTCTTGAGACCGAATGGCATAACATTCCACTCGTAATGTCCAAAGGGAACATTAAAAGCAGTTTTATACCGATCTTCGGGATGGACCTGGATTTGATCAGCTACCCGTTTATATTCAATTTCTTGTTTAAGAAAGTTTAATTGCTGTTGTTTGCAGATTAAACGATTCAAAAACATATGTTCAGAAACTTGGTTAAGTTCATAAACTTCTGATTTAAACAAGAATGGAAATTCAACCTTCGTACCAAGAATGGTAGTTGAAATACCTTGTTTAGATACAGAAAATGGAGAAATTGCATTTATAAAGGGCGTACCTAAAATCATCTTTTGTTCCATATTTTTGACAAGAAGAAAATGTTGCTTAATGCAAATTTTATCCTTGCAGATATGGGCATTTGTTAATTTAAATGCTATTTGAAGCTTTGAGTTGTCTGTAGTGTACAGACTTTGAGTTGTTTGTTTGAAGTATTGTACAGGTACAATACCTTCTTGAATGCAATTCATATCAGCCCCTGAATCAATCAAGGCAATCACTGATATACTTGTTTCATTGTAAATGTTTAGGGTTATAGCCACATACCATTTTTGGATGGTAACAAGATGTGGATTAACCTGTTTGTTATTTAAATTGCAAAGGAAATCGGCTTGTTTCTGCTTAGAAGAAGAGAGTGGTTGAGAAGAAGGACCTTCTGCATCATCTTTATCTTCTTTATCAGAAAAAGTGGGAAAATGATTTTCTTGCAACATTTGAATCTGAAGGTCAGTTAAATTTTGATGTTGTTTTAACTGATTAATTTCTTTTTTAAGATTGTTAACTTCATGCTGTAAGTCGGACAGACTAACAGGAGAAGCACTTGATTTGGTTTGATTAAACCTTCTAATGATTTCTCTGTGATCATAAAAGGATGTGATCACGTCAGGAGGAGGTTTAGTTTGTGAGATTGAATTCTTTATGTGTTGAAGATATTCAGTCTTCATTTGAGGATCATCAATTTTATCAACAAAATCTAGCAGTATTTGTGACTGCTTATTTTGAGATAACATATTGATTTTGGGTTTCGTAGAAAGATGGCACAAACATGCACCAGGATTACAATCACATGATTGTTCAGAAGAATCAGAAGAGTCAGAAGAATAATTAAGGTTATTCATCTGTAGTTCTGGTTCAGATGAATCGGAGTCTGAATCTATCAGACAATTGAGAAAAACCTTTTTCATTGATTTAGGAACATCTAAGGCTTGAACCTTTTGGGCTGTTCTACACTGCTTTGCATAATGGCCGGGCTGACCACACTTAAAGCAAACAGGCCTAGAGGTAGATCCTTTTTGAAAGGGTTTGGACTTATGAGTCCCATGTTTCTTGGGCTTGCTATAGTACTGTTCTACAGGCTTAGCAGGCTTTGGGCCATAGGGCTTTTTTGTTTTGAAGTGACGGGCCGGGTTGGACCGATACTTCTGTTTGGATGTCAAATGGGCTTTCGAATTCAGATGTGTTGGATATCTGAAATCATCGAAACCATATTGTTGACAGAAATCACCTAATTCTTTAGGTCCATAAATGTGCTGTTTCTTTAATTGTTTTTTCAATTTTAATTCATTACAAATTTGAAGGGCGCATTTATTAATAAACGCAATTAAATCACCAAAGGTGAGAAGATCGTACTGTATATCACCTTCATGCTGTTCTTGGAGTTTAGTACGAATGGTTTTAGCAAAGATTTCAGGAAGACCTGAAATAAACTTACGTTTCCAGAATGGATTTGCTGCATCTGTCTGAAGCATAACTCTTTTCATAAAGATATCCTTATAATATCTGAAATGACTAAGAGTTGGGCATTTATGAGACATGAGCAAGTCTTTGGCTTTACCTTGGTATTCATTAGGATTTCCTAAGAAATGTCTCAGAATACTTTGAATTAAGGTAGGCACACTGTCTGGAATAAAAGTTTCTTGACCAAGATCATTTTCGACCTTGATTGGGTTACCATCAGGACCAATTTTTTTAGCAAATAAAATTGTTGTTTTTTCATTTGGAGTGAGATAATTATCCCACCATCCTTTGATCAATCCGGAAAATCCTTGAATAATGATGGTTGCAATAGTGTGATCATCTTTGCCTTCTGCTTGATGAGTAGAAGCCATCATCACCATTTCTTGAGTGAGCTCAAGAATTGCATCCTCACTAATGCCATCAATATTCCAAATATACAATTCTTTTGGGGAAAAAGAACCAAAGGTTTGAAGATTTCTTTCTTCAAACTGCATATCAGGGAATGAGGGTCTAGGATAGAAATTCCTAGAGATAGGCATTGGATTTTTCCATTTTGGAGCTTTGGATGCTGTTTTAGCATGTCTAATTGGATTTGCCTGGTACGGGATATAGTTTAATCTATCCAGTTCAGACATGGGATCAAAATCAGCACTAACGTCTGAATCACAGTCAGTCATGGCTGGATGAGACAAAGTATTGATTTTTAATCTTGAATCCATATTTAGAGCATCTAATTTTGCATCAATTGCTTTTAATAAATTTGTTTTAGAAGAAAATGTGTTTGGCGCCAAAGGATCAGGGATTTGAAAGTAAACATTCTGTTTTTTCAATTCCTGTTCTTTGTTCACCTTTTCTTCTAATTGCTTCTTTTTCAGCTCGTTAGTTACAAGCTGGTCTTGAACCAGTTTATCACCAAGTTCAGATAATAAGAGGTTAGTATAATTATTCTGGTGAATAAGAGTACTAACATAATCATCAGTTTGATGAGAAAAAGGAGAAGCAATACAATTTTGATTTGAAACTTTAAACTGGAGATCTACCATGGGAGGTAAGACAGATCTTACAGTTTTCTTGTCTGTTGCAGTCCAGACTTTGGGGGTAACATTTAAAACATGAATTTGTGGAATGTGGACATTGAAATACCAATCTAAGAAAGGTAGATTTTCTTTCAATTCCTCACAACATTCATAGAAAGATTTGCTAAGTTCTTTGCGTTCTAACTCAGTTGTCTGAGCAATGAACTTTTCACGTCTTTCATCATTTTCTTGAGACAAGAAGTCTCTTTTGATTTTCTCTTTATCGAGTTTGAAGTTTGTTTTTAAACATTGAACCCTTGGAATCTGAAACTCCATTTCAAATTGTGTGGGTGATTGATTTGCTTCTGAAGTTTCAGGAACTTCAGTTTGATTGTAAATTGGTTGCGGGATCTGTGGATAATTAGGATTTGTCCTAATATTCCTTAGATTCAGATGAGGAAGAGTTTCTGGAGTAGGAACTCTAGATTGAGTAGGAGCAGTTCTAAATGATGGAGATTCAGAAGATCTGCGTCCTGATTGGAACTTAGAAGGATCAAGATCAGTAATGCGAAGATCACTGAACTGAAGCTTAACAGTCCCATCTGGGAGTGTCATGATCCTGTCTATTTGACTTTGTGGAAGGCTTTTTTGAGCAGCAGCTCCTTCAATGATCCAGGTGTCAGGAAGTGTGACCTGATCCCATTGTATCGTTCTGGGTACGATAACATTGGTATTCTGGTCATTTACTTCAAAAAGGATTGTGTGTCCTTTATCATCAGCCTGAAGAGCACGAGGGCTCAATTGAGTTTTCATTGCTCTATAAGTGATCTTATAGATTAGAGCAATAGGTTCAGAACCTTCAGCCATGTCAAAGCCTGAGGTCTGAATGTTCAGAGTGAGTGTCTCGAGAATGTTTGGGTCATTTAGAGACACAGAGAAGTTGGGGTAACAGTTAAAATAAACTGGACCCATTGAGAGTGAAGACTCTGCAATTCCAAGCAGAGAATCACCAAAGTTATTGTGTCTGCAATCGCGAAGAGCGACTAAGGCACAGGTATCTAGTCCTAACCTGGTTAAAGGTTTTAGGGCTACTTGGATTAAACCTAAGTGAAGGTATTTGAAGTTTTCTTTAATTAAAGAATTGATTGTTTTTGAAGACAAAAGCTGTTTTGAATCTAAAGACTTATTGATCGGTATTGTTTGTTCGACAATACTGATTAAATCTTCAGTTTTTGAAGAAAATATTGAATGAGTGATTTTATAAATCTCTTTTTGGGGAATTACTGGTATAGACCAGTTTTGTAAATCATGTTCAACTTCAGGGATTCTACCCTCCATTTTATTTGAAGAACTTGGCCTAGAACTATTAGTTCTGGAAAGTCTTGAAAACAAAGACATCTTTTCAAAATTGTTTAAGGTTGGGGAGGAACATTGTACTCGGACCACCTACAGCTGGAACACCTAAGTGGGACCACCTAACCAAGATCAACCTCTGCGCCCACCATGGCGACTTACACAAGATCTGGTTCCTAACGGCTGGCCAACACTCATAAGGCTTACCAACGCTATCAACGGCTGACCAACAGTACCTTAGACTCACAACCCTTCCCGGGGCAAAAATGAAAAGGATGGCTCTGATACCAATTACTACCCAGGCCTACTAGTTTTCAAGCAAGAAATTCAAATTAAAAGATGAAGGATACAAGGAATGAAGAAGAACACAAGAATTATACACAACAGAGTAGAAGGGGATATAGAGATAAACCAGAAGAATAGAGGAGAGAAGAAGAACAGGATAAGCATCAGATAATATAAAAATGCAAGAATGATAAAAACTACTTCCATAAGAGAAATAGATTTTAAAGATCTTAACTTTAATCAACACAATCGATCGATCAAGCTCTAAGACAGTTTCCTGCTTTACACTTAGAGATACTAGAAGATCTTATCAAAGTGTGATCGTTCTTTTAAGTTAAGAGTTTTGAGAAGAAAAGAAAACAGAAATCTATATAAGAAAAGATGCTTATATATTTATAAGAAAATAAACTGAAAATAATTACAAAGGAGTCGTAGAGACTTACAGGTGAAGAATGTACAAGAGGGAGATGGAGAGGAAAGCTTACAATACTAGAGCTAAGGGTTACAAGATAGGTTTGGGGTTCTAGAATCGTCTATCTAGCTCTGAGAGCTTACATTTATTTATAGATAGAAGAGATGAGGAGATAAGGCTCCTCTTTGAGTGGAGGATGAGCTGTCGCTTGTCCTCATGTGTGAGTGGAGGTGGACTGTTGACATGTGATTCAACTATTCACCTTTTGACTGTCGGCAGATACTATTGAAGATACTTCGACTGTAGCTGCACTAATTGAGTTGACCGTAGCTTCACGCGATGCCTTTGAAAAAGAAAAGATAATGCTGTCGGGCTGTCTGGAGACTGTGGCCGAAAGCATAATTGGACACTTGTGATGCTGGCAAATAATGCCTTTGGCAATAATGGACGTGCGTCCATATTACATATCTCTAGGATCGATGACTCCAAAGCAGTCATCATCATTGAGATCAACTATTTGATCTTCGTCTTCAGCTTCATCTGAGCAAATCTGGGACAGAGTCTCTATGAGCTGGGCTCTGGTTGGTTTTGCACCAATAGTCTGCAGAATCTGCTGCTTCAACTGTTTAACGTTGGAGGATGATTCTGACGAAGGAGGACCTGGCTGCAACTGTAAGTTTGAGGAACATAGCTCTGTGAGAGCCTCTTGTGAAAACGGGGATGTTGGCCCCATTCAGCTTCTGTCAGAATGTTGAAAATCTGACACTTAGAGAAAGTGATTCGAGATCTAGTATCATCATAATGATGAGTGACACTAATCGAATCAGAATCTACCAGAATAAATTCGTAGAATTCTCTGGTCTTAGATGCATCAGTCTCTTCATATTGTTGATCTGGAGAGAAAAGATGCCTGGAAATTGCTTGAGGGTCAGAGATTAAAACTCTGAATTGAGGTTCAACCATACATAACAAGTCCAGGTTGGTCTTGTTAATGTATTGGAGAGGTGCCTGATTAGGCTTTGAAAAAGAAACCAAAGAACTCAACTCTTTTTCATGATCAAGAGCTGAATACTTCTGGGTTAATTGAAGGGCATAAGAAAGAGGGGCTGGCTGCGGAGGAGCGGAAGGCTTCTTCGCATAACTTGCCTTTGATTTGGGCTTGGGAGATGAGTTAGAAGACGAACTCATCTTTGGAGGAACTCACGGGAGAGGAAGTCTGCCAGTGAGTTGTCTGTCCCCTTTATATACTTGATATCAAAATCAAATGCAGAAATCAAACCTTGCCATCTGGCGAAAATCTGTTTGGAAACCAAATTGAGAACATCTTTAGTTAAAATGTCTTTTGCAGATTGGCAATCAATTTGTAATAAAAATTTTTGATTAATCAAATCATCTTGAAATTTCATGATGCACAATACGATCGCTAAAACTTCTTTTTTGACCGTAGAATAATTCATTTGAGTAGAAGTCCAAATACCAGAATGGTATCGAACTAATTGAATAGTAGAAGACTCAGGAAGACGCTGTTTAAGGATACCACCATACCCTAGATTGGACGCATCTGTTTCTACTATTTTGAATGCATTGGGATCAGCAATTCCTAGACAAGGAAGACTTTTGACTTGACTTTTGACTTGACGGATTATAGAAGTATGGGCTTCAGTCCATGGGCTTGGATTTTTCTTAAGGCGAGAGTATAAGGGCTTAATCAAAACTCTAAGGCCTTTGGAAAAATCAGCAACATAATTTAAAGATCCAAGAAATCTTTGCAATTGGGTTTTTTCCCGGATTTCATCTGGAAATTTATCAGCAAATTCAATTGTTCTTGAAATTGGGGTAATCATCCCATGGAAAATCTTGTGACCTAAAAATCTAACATTTGTTTGAAACAAATTGATTTTGGTTGGAGATAAAACCAATCCATTCTTCTTAATACAATTTTCAAATTGATATAAATGTTTCCAGTGGGCTGGAACAGAATCAGAGAACACCAGTATATCATCGATATACACAATGGTGAACTGCGAGAATTGGGATAGAATATCATTCATGATATTCTGAAACTCACTAGGAGCGTTCTTGAGACCGAATGGCATAGCATTCCACTCGTAATGTCCAAAGGGAACATTAAAAGCAGTTTTATACCGATCCTTGGGATGGACCTGGATTTGCCAAAATCCAGATTTAAGATCAAACTTGGAAAATACACAAGCATTGTGTAATCTCTTAAGAAGATCTCTTTGGGAAGGAATAGGATATCTAATCCATTGAAGAACCTGATTTAAAGGTTTATAATTTATAACAAGACGAGGACTGCCTCGTTCAAGCTCTGCAGCTTTATTGACATAAAAGGCAGCACAACTCCAAGGAGATTTAGAATCTCTAATGAGTCGTTTGTCTTTTAAAGATTGAATTTCTTGTTTGCAGAATTCCATAAGTTCGCTATTCATTTGAATAGGGCGAGCCTTAGTGGGAATTTTTCTTTCATTAAAATCTGGTTCATAGGGGAGACGAACCATATGTTGAGATCTGTACCAAAATGCATTACGAAGATTAGAACAGAGTTCATCTTGTAAATGTTTTTGGTATTGAATGATTTGAGATTGAAGTTTAGGTTCACTGATCTGGTCAGCTACCCGTTTATATTCAATTTCTTGTTTGAGAAAGTTTAACTGCTGTTGTTTGCAGATTAAACGATTCATAAACTTTTGTTTAGAAACTTGGTTAAGTTCATAAACTTCTGATTTAAACAAGAATGGAAATTCAACCTTCGTACCAAGAATGGTAGTTGAAATACCTTGTTTAGATACAGAAAATGGAGAAATTGCATTTATAAAGGGCGTACCTAAAATCATCTTTTGTTCCATATTTTTGACAAGAAGAAAATGTTGCTTAATGCAAATTTTATCCTTGCAGATATGGGCATTTGTTAATTTAAATGCTATTTGAAGCTTTGAGTTGTCTGTAGTGTACAGACTTTGAGTTGTTTGTTTGAAGTATTGTACAGGTACAATACCTTCTTGAATGCAATTCATATCAGCCCCTGAATCAATCAAGGCAATCACTGATATACTTGTTTCATTGTAAATGTTTAGGGTTATAGCCACATACCATTTTTGGATGGTAACAAGATGTGGATTAACCTGTTTGTTATTTAAATTGCAAAGGAAATCGGCTTGTTTCTGCTTAGAAGAAGAGAGTGGTTGAGAAGAAGGACCTTCTGCATCATCTTTATCTTCTTTATCAGAAAAAGTGGGAAAATGATTTTCTTGCAACATTTGAATCTGAAGGTCAGTTAAATTTTGATGTTGTTTTAACTGATTAACTTCTTTTTTAAGATTGTTAACTTCATGCTGTAAGTCGGACAGACTAACAGGAGAAGCACTTGATTTGGTTTGATTAAACCTTCTAATGATTTCTCTGTGATCATAAAAGGATGTGATCACGTCAGGAGGAGGTTTAGTTTGTGAGATTGAATTCTTTATGTGTTGAAGATATTCAGTCTTCATTTGAGGATCATCAATTTTATCAACAAAATCTAGCAGTATTTGTGACTGCTTATTTTGAGATAACATATTGATTTTGGGTTTCGTAGAAAGATGGCACAAACATGCACCAGGATTACAATCACATGATTGTTCAGAAGAATCAGAAGAGTCAGAAGAATAATTAAGGTTATTCATCTGTAGTTCTGGTTCAGATGAATCGGAGTCTGAATCTATCAGACAATTGAGAAAAACCTTTTTCATTGATTTAGGAACATCTAAGGCTTGAACCTTTTGGGCTGTTCTACACTGCTTTGCATAATGGCCGGGCTGACCACACTTAAAGCAAACAGGCCTAGAGGTAGATCCTTTTTGAAAGGGTTTGGACTTATGAGTCCCATGTTTCTTGGGCTTGCTATAGTACTGTTCTACAGGCTTAGCAGGCTTTGGGCCATAGGGCTTTTTTGTTTTGAAGTGACGGGCCGGGTTGGACCGATACTTCTGTTTGGATGTCAAATGGGCTTTCGAATTCAGATGTGTTGGATATCTGAAATCATCGAAACCATATTGTTGACAGAAATCACCTAATTCTTTAGGTCCATAAATGTGCTGTTTTTTTAATTTTAACTCATTGCAAATTTGAAGGGCGCATTTATTAATAAACGCAATTAAATCACCAAAGGTGAGAAGATCGTACTGTATATCACCTCCATGCTGTTCTTGGAGTTTAGTACGAATGGTTTCAGCAAAGATTTCAGGAAGACCTGAAATAAACTTACGTTTCCAGAATGGATTTGCTGCATCAGTCTGAAGCATAACTCTTTTCATAAAGATATCCTTATAATATCTGAAATGACTAAGAGTTGGGCATTTATGAGACATGAGCAAGTCTTTGGCTTTACCTTGGTATTCATTAGGATTTCCTAAGAAATGTCTCAGAATACTTTGAATTAAGGTAGGCACACTGTCTGGAATAAAAGTTTCTTGACCAAGATCATTTTCGACCTTGATTGGGTTACCATCAGGACCAATTTTTTTAGCAAATAAAATTGCTGTTTTTTCATTTGGAGTGAGATAATTATCCCACCATCCTTTGATCAATCCGGAAAATCCTTGAATAATGATGGTTGCAATAGTGTGATCATCTTTGCCTTCTGCTCGATGAGTAGAAGCCATCATCACCATTTCTTGAGTGAGCTCAAGAATTGCATCCTCACTAATGCCATCAATATTCCAAATATACAATTCTTTTGGGGAAAAAGAACCAAAGGTTTGAAGATTTCTTTCTTCAAACTGCATATCAGGGAATGAGGGTCTAGGATAGAAATTCCTAGAGATAGGCATTGGATTTTTCCATTTTGGAGCTTTGGATGCTGTTTTAGCATGTCTAATTGGATTTGCCTGGTATGGGATATAGTTTAATCTATCCAGTTCAGACTTAGGATCAAAATCAGCACTAACGTCTGAATCACAGTCAGTCATGGCTGGATGAGACAAAGTATTGATTTTTAATCTTGAATCCATATTTAGAGCATCTAATTTTGCATCAATTGCTTTTAATAAATTTGTTTTAGAAGAAAATGTGTTTGGCGCCAAAGGATCAGGGATTTGAAAGTAAACATTCTGTTTTTTCAATTCCTGTTCTTTGTTCACCTTTTCTTCTAATTGCTTCTTTTTCAGCTCGTTAGTTACAAGCTGGTCTTGAACCAGTTTATCACCAAGTTCAGATAATAAGAGGTTAGTATAATTATTCTGGTGAATAAGAGTACTAACATAATCATCAGTTTGATGAGAAAAAGGAGAAGCAATACAATTTTGATTTGAAACTTTAAACTGGAGATCTACCATGGGAGGTAAGACAGATCTTACAGTTTTCTTGTCTGTTGCAGTCCAGACTTTGGGGGTAACATTTAAAACATGAATTTGTGGAATGTGGACATTGAAATACCAATCTAAGAAAGGTAGATTTTCTTTCAATTCCTCACAACATTCATAGAAAGATTTGCTAAGTTCTTTGCGTTCTAACTCAGTTGTCTGAGCAATGAACTTTTCACGTCTTTCATCATTTTCTTGAGACAAGAAGTCTCTTTTGATTTTCTCTTTATCGAGTTTGAAGTTTGTTTTTAAACATTGAACCCTTGGAATCTGAAACTCCATTTCAGATTGTGTGGGTGATTGATTTGCTTCTGAAGTTTCAGGAACTTCAGTTTGATTGTAAATTAGTTGCGGGATCTGTGGATAATTAGGATTTGTCCTAATATTCCTTAGATTCAGATGAGGAAGAGTTTCTGGAGTAGGAACTCTAGATTGAGTAGGAGCAGTTCTAAATGATGGAGATTCAAAAGATCTGCGTCCTGATTGGAACTTAGAAGGATCAAGATCAGTAATGCGAAGATCACTGAACTGAAGCTTAACAGTCCCATCTGGGAGTGTCATGATCCTGTCTATTTGACTTTGTGGAAGGCTTTTTGGAGCAGCAGCTCCTTCAATGATCCAGGTGTCAGGAAGTGTGACTTGATCCCATTGTATCGTTCTGGGTACGATAACATTGGTATTCTGGTCATTTACTTCAAAAAGGATTGTGTGTCCTTTTTCATCAGCCTGAAGAGCACGAGGGCTCAATTGAGTTTTCATTGCTCTATAAGTGATCTTATAGATTAGAGCAATAGGTTCAGAACCTTCAGCCATGTCAAAGCCTGAGGTCTGAATGTTCAGAGTGAGTGTCTCGAGAATTTTTGGGTCATTTAGAGACACAGAGAAGTTGGGGTAACAGTTAAAATAAACTGGACCCATTGAGAGTGAAGACTCTGCAATTCCAAGCAGAGAATCACCAAACTTATTGTGTCTGCAATCGCGAAGAGCGACTAAGGCACAGGTATCTAGTCCTAAACTGGTTAAAGGTTTTAGGGCTACTTGGATTAAACCTAAGTGAAGGTATTTGAAGTTTTCTTTAATTAAAGAATTGATTGTTTTTGAAGTCAAAAGCTGTTTTGAATCTAAAGACTTATTGATCGGTATTGTTTGTTCGACAATACTGATTAAATCTTCAGTTTTTGAAGAAAATATTGAATGAGTGATTTTATAAATCTCTTTTTGGGGAATTACTGGTATAGACCAGTTTTGTAAATCATGTTCAACTTCAGGGATTCTACCCTCCATTTTATTTGAAGAACTTGGCCTAGAACTATTAGTTCTGGAAAGTCTTGAAAACAAAGACATCTTTTCAAAATTGTTTAAGGTTGGGGAGGAACATTGTACTCGGACCACCTACAGCTGGAACACCTAAGTGGGACCACCTAACCAAGATCAACCTCTGCGCCCACCATGGCGACTTACACAAGATCTGGTTCCTAACGGCTGACCAACACTCATAAGGCTTACCAACGCTATCAACGGCTGACCAACAGTACCTTAGACTCACAACCCTTCCCGGGGCAAAAATGAAAAGGATGGCTCTGATACCAATTACTACTTCCACTCCAACACACTCTTCGGCTTTAGAGAGGTGTAGGGCCTGATACTACTGGTTCATGTAAACTATTGGTTACAAGTTTAATAGTGACATGTTTTCAAAAGTGAATTTTCATCGTCAAGGAACATTGTTGAATTTTCATAAAATTGTTGAATTTTCATAAAATTAGGGAATTATTGAATTATAGAATTACTTATATAAGATTTTTGATCTATTTACTCCCACTACCCTGCAATGGGAGATATTTACAAATCATGCTCTAAAGTTGTAAAAATTATCATTATACTCTACTTTGTAACTTCATTTACAAATTCACGGAAAATATGGGGGAGTGGGCTTGAAGTCCTTCAAATTCCTTGCATACCCAGTATGACACTCTTTCATAATTTTACATTTTGAGCCCCTAGAAAACTAAAAAAAAATAAGTTTTAGCTCGTTTGAACTCATTTCGAGGAATTGTTTTTTAGAAAATTATAGATTACCAATAGAAACAACGTATCAAAGTTCCAGATTGTTTTGATATTGTTCCTTGATGTACATACTTAAGTCCCCGCTATATAAATGATATTTGTGAGTATTTAAAGACCACCCTTTTTAGGTGGTCTTGGACAATGGGCACTAGCCGGTCTATCGGTCATCTTGTGTTGCGCCCAAGGTGGGCCATCGCTTGCTTCGTATTATTTATAAAGAAATTCTCATTATCTCACTTAGCATGGATCTGGAGGCATATTATTGAAATTAGTTAAAATTTTGACACATTGTTTCTAATATTGGTATTTAATTTTTTCACAATTAGAACTCAAACAGTATAATGGAATGCAACAAAATAAAATAAAATAAAAAACAAAAAAAAACTTGGTTTTGTACAATGTAAAACATGTGAAGTTTGAGAAACTTGAATTGGAAAATTTTGTAGACTCTCCCAGTGCATAATAATGGAAATGAGGGATTAAGATCCTATTTCTAATTTTCCAACAACTTGAGTTTCTTGTTTTTGAAAAAATAATAAATAAATAAATAAAAAACATACTAAGCTAAGTATTTGATGTGAGTCAGAGCGACCAAGTATGGATTGGGGGCCTTGCTCCACATAATGCCACACATCTTGATTCTTGACTGTTGAGCAGTCTTCTCCAAATTGAGCTTCTCTTTCTCGGGCGCACAATTTTGGCTTTCCGTTCAGAGGCTGTTGTGTAATTTCAGATTCTCACTTTGATCATATGCAACTATGCAAGAGGAGCAAGTAGCCGCTAAACTCTAAAACAGATGCTCACATTACATAAATAAATAAATCAGACTTCCCATCTGATCTGATTCAGAGGCAACAAGCCAACAACAACAATGCCGGTGCATATCAAATGAATTTATATGTCTCTTATAATCTTAAATTAAAAATGAACTCCGGTTAAAAAAATTTCATTCCAAGTTGCGTCACTACATTACACTATGTGTGTACATACGTTGCACATGCCTTTTATAACAGTTTGCACGTGTTCATATTGTCGAAAGCTTAATTTATCACCAATAACACAATAAACTTGTTAATCAAACCCCTCTTGTTTGAGTTTTTTTAAAATGTTGATATTATCAAATACATGTATGAAAGAAGGAAGTACTAGTTTTATACTGTTTATGCAAAGAGTTGTTCTACATGGCGAGGAAATGAGCGAGGGGAGGGAGGTGGCGGGGTGGGGGCCGTTCACCTCCCTCGGGATGCATGCACCAAAAAAGATGGCACAATGAGAGATTTTTCTTTTGGATTTCTTTGGGGGAAGAATAAAAAATCAAGCTTTTTTAAAAGTGTGGGGCAGCTGTATGAAGAACTAGTGGAACAATGAGAGATGACAACTTGAAGAAAACACAAGCTCTCATGGTCTAAGAGCCTTGTAAGGAAATGGTTCAATATCAAGACCAGGGCTGAGGACTTTCATGCAGATGAAGTTGTCTATGGAGGTCAGTGCTTTTGGTTTTAGAGATTTGGGATCTTTTCTTTTATGGAACATTTGATTCATGTTTGATTGGTTATCCAATCTTGGAAAGAAGAAAATGGGGTTTTTGTTTCTCGATTTCATGTTTGATGGGTTTTTGCAACTTATTGGCTCTTCCTTCATTTTAAAGGTTCAATCTTGTTTTGATTGGGTATTGGAATTGAAGATGTGGGGTAGATTTCATTCATTGTGGTTTAAATCACACAGTGGGTTTTGTGTTTTAGGTGATGATGGAGACTGGAGTAGATTCACAAAGATGGAAACACGCACAATCAGGAAAACCAAAACAGGTAATTTTCAAGCTAATAGTTTTAGTGCATTAGACTGTTAATTCATTGCCCCCTTCTTTGATTTTTGTCTCTCTAATCCATTTTTCTCTCTTGGGTTCACAGAGAGATTGAACAAGAGGAGTTCTGATCGGGTTCTCTCTCCGGATAGTGCCTTTCTCATTTGCCAAATCTCCAGATTCATTCAGCAAGGAGGGCCTTGTTGAACTCTGTTAGTTTTCTGATACCAAGGTCTATATTTTGCCTTGAAAATGTTCTGCTAGCTAACCCAATGCATATTTTTCTTCTCTGTTCCCCATAGGAAATTTTGGCATGGATCTAGCATATTAATTGTTCGTTCATTTAGAATACAACATGAAAAAAAAAAAAAAAATCAGTGCAAATGGAGAAAAAACACAATCAAAAGTTTCTGAGATTTGCTTTATAACCCAATGCCAATTTATCTGTTTGGTTGCCATAGTGCTTCTCAATATAGATCAAAGGACACCATTTTACAATGCAGCCTATGTACGACAAACTTACTATACAAGATTGTATGGGACTTGGTATACATGGGACATAAACACAATTTCTAATCATCAATAAAATCAAGCTAATGTGTCTTTGTACGATTTGTATAATCTAAGACACTTACCTGCTATTCTGCCAGTGAAACGGTTTGCCTTGTTCACCTGGTAAAATTGTTGCCTAGAAAAATGAGAGTGAGTTTTCAAGGAAAGACAATGCATAATGGAATTTGTGCAACTTTTCAATATATTGATGTTCAGAATTCTATTAGTTTGTTAAAGTGCATATATACGTTGGTGCAGGTGCTGCTGCTTATTGACACTTTACACTTTTGTCGCACCAAGTGTAAGTTAGAAAGGAGAGGGCCCCCAGCATACAACAAATAGTTTGCAGTTAATAAAAGGCTGGCTAGTTAGATTAGCTCTGGCAGTGCGATGATTTGTATATATGTTTGTGTGATGCAAGGATTGAGGGAGTGTTGGCAATATCAATTCATTCCAGTTGTGGCAGAAGAAGAAGGCTGAAATTAAACAGCAGTAAAATATGATGTGGTGCTGGTGCTGCTAAAGCCTGTTTTCTTTTTAGGTTTTGTGTTAGGATTACCATGTCAGTAAACTATTCTTAACTTAGGTTTCAGTATCAGCTTGTTCCAAAGATGGTTAAACTTGAAATGTTTGATTGTCATGAATTTATTTAGGTATTACCTGTTTTAATGAGTTTCACCCTATAGATCTTTATTTGCTAATGGGAGAACTGTTTTTATGATTATATTGGTCTTCCCAAAATTTTGTCAAAGCTAATGGTGTTGCATATATTTCAGCTATATTTCAGCAGTTTTGATGCTTGTTGATGTAGAACAACTAAAATTGCTTCATTTATAATGGTCTTCATTGTCAGTACCATAGTTTCTGTAGTTATTGTCTTGCACAATTACAGGATGGGTTAAGAGCTCGATTCTTGCACTTGTTTATTAGTTGGTTGTTTAGTTATTTTTCCAGATCTAGAAACTGGTGCGCTGATTCAAATGGTGCGCTGTTGCTCGAAGATGTCTTGGTTTTTTATGATAAAAGCACTCGAGGCTTCAGCTACTAAGCTGAAAATGAGAGGAGCTCGATACAGTATATTACATTTCCACGTTTCAAGGGCAGACATAGCAGAGTGGTCGTATGTTTTAAGCTCAATATCAATAAGGGACCATTGTTTAGAGTGGTCAAAGGGGATCAGGAAACAGTTGCTGAAAATCACAGAATCAGTTTCCCTTGCATACTATAAACACCCATTGTTTAGCAGCATTTAAGTCATTGTAATAGGTACCAGGAGTCACAGCATGGGAGTTTCAACTTCATGAATTGTATCTACGCAAAGGACTGAAGACTACGGAGGGCAAGAAATGGACCTGATTCAGTCGAGGAAACCGATTAAAGTCTGCAACAACCTTCACAAAATCATTGTATCATAGAGCATATACTTGCACATAGAG
Source organism: Berberis vulgaris (assembly GCA_963556465.1). Taxonomy (NCBI): domain Eukaryota; kingdom Viridiplantae; phylum Streptophyta; class Magnoliopsida; order Ranunculales; family Berberidaceae; genus Berberis; species Berberis vulgaris. Next base: position 25,912,542 of record OY747137.1, on the reverse strand, counting down.
CATATACTTGCAAGAAATGAGGAAAGCATTCTCATTGTATCTGAATCCAAATCCAATACAACATGCAATTTCTAAACTGACATACAATTCAGTTTCTAAACAAGAGATAATTACAAGAGATAATTCAGTTTCAAATACCATCCAAAAGCTTAAAAAATATAATTACAAGAATCAAAAAAACTACCACTAATACACTGTTGATTAGGTCCCTTGTAAAAGCCCAAGGACCCTCAGGAGCATTATTTGATTGGTCGACTACGTCTTCAGTGTCGTTTGTTCTTGCCGGGTGCTCTCTTCTCGCCTCTTGTTCTCTTCTCGCTTCGTGTTCTAATACGTTGGCAAATGAGAAAGACACTATCCGGAGAGAGAACCCGATCAGAACTCCTCTTGTTCAATCTCTCTGTGAACCCAAGAGAGAAAAATGGATTAGAGGGACAAAAATCAAAGAAGGGGGCAATGAATTAACAGTCTAATGCACTAAAACTGTTAGCTTGAAAATTACCTGTTTTGGTTTTCCTGATTGTGCGTGTTTCCATCTCTGTGAATCTACTCCAGTCTCCATCATCACCTAAAACACAAAACCCACTGTGTGATTTAAACCACAATGAATGAAATCTACCCCACATCTTCAATTCCAATACCCAATCAAAACAAGATTGAACCTTTAAAATGAAGGAAGAGCCAATAAGTTGCAAAAACCCATCAAACATGAAATCGAGAAACAAAAACCCCATTTTCTTCTTTCCAAGATTGGATAACCAATCAAACATGAATCAAATGTTCCATAAAAGAAAAGATCCCAAATCTCTAAAACCAAAAGCACTGACCTCCATAGACAACTTCATCTGCATGAAAGTCCTCAGCCCTGGTCTTGATATTGAACCATTTCCTTACAAGGCTCTTAGACCATGAGAGCTTGTTTTTCTTCAAGTTGTCATCTCTCATTGTTCCACTAGTTCTTCATACAGCTGCCCCACCCTTTTAAAAAAGGTTGATTTTTTATTCTTCCCCCAAAGAAATCCAAAAGAAAAATCTCTGGGTGTTTTTCGAAACAAGCAACAACAGAGGATCAAATCAAAGAGAGGAAAAAAGAAAAACCCAGTTTACTGATAGTCTCTGGGATCTCTTGTTTACTCATATTTCACAAAAGGGAGAAAACAACAAATGGGTTCACCTAAACTCCCCTGTTTTTTTCTGTAAAAACAAGCAAAAGAAGACGAATCAATGAACAAATGTTGTGTCTGTGTGTACTTGTCTGACCTCTCTCACCAAGAAGAATCCAAAAACACCAGTGGAAATCTCTCACCAAGACGTAATTTTTTTTTTTTGCTCCTCTCATCAACCCACTCTCACAGACTCGCTCATACAGATGGAACAGAGAGGTGGAGAAAGAATGAAACGTGGAAGAGAGAAGATGGAACAGAGAGGTTTCCTTCTAAAATCGATCAAGGCCTCCTCTCCCTCAGTTGAGATTCTTCAACTTTTTTTTTTTTTTTTTTTTTTAGGTTTCGAACAGACAACCAAGAGAATGAGGGAGAATGAGGTTTGCTTCTAAACTCGATCAAGGCCCAGCACGTCTCTTCCTTTCCTCAGATCGTCCTCTCCCTCAGATGAGTCGTCCTCCTCTCCCTCAGTTGAGATTCTTCAACTTTTTTTTTTTTTTTTTTAGGTTTCGAACAGACAACCAAGAGAACGAGGGAGAATGAGGTTTGCTTCTCGAGTGGGGTGAGGAGGAGGAGGAGGAGCAGGCGCGAGGAGGAGGAGCAGTCGAGGAGTCGAGGAGGAGCAGATCGATGCGTCAATTCGCCGTGGATTGTTGAGGAGCAGTCGATGAGGAGGAGAGGATTTCTCGGTTGGGAGGGTTTTACTAAGGATTCGAAGCAGACTGAGGAGGAGAGGATTCGAAGCAGACTGAAGAGTTTCTCACCATTGTTTCTCGAAGCAGACTGAAGAGTGGGTTTTGATCCACGTGCGAGACGCCCTCCCAAAGGCACGTGCCTGGGAGGGTCCGTCCCATAGGGCGGGCTATGAGGACGGGCTGCGTAGAATTTCTGACTAGTTTTATACTGTTTATGCAAAGAGTTGTTCTACATGGCGAGGAAATGAGCGAGGGGAGGGAGGTGGCGGGGTGGGGGCCGTTCACCTCCCTCGGGATGCGTGCACAAAAAAAGATGGCACACATCCCAAGGGAGGTGAACGGTCTCCACCCCGCCACCTCCCTCCCCTCGCTCATTTCCTCGCCCACTTTCTCGACATTTAGAATTTCTGTTATGCAAATCTATAATGAGAAAGTTCACAAGAAGAGAGTTGACACTGGACTGGATATACAATTAATGTAGCTTGAATTGAGCAAGTAAAAGCCCATACGGCCTTTAAAAATATTTTGTTGACTTGGTAATAATAGTCAAGTGATGAGAGAAACGAATAATTTTTGGGCTTTTCTAAATGGGCCAAGACCACAATGACATCTTTTATACTGTAGAAGAAGTATATACGAGGGCTACATACAGACCTGTAAGTATTTTAATAGCACCACGTGTTGTGGAAAAAAATAAAAAAACGAAGAATATGCTAGTAGAGAAGTGAGGGTGGTAGAATGAGTGCACGCGTCATTCGGAAGTAGTTAGTGAAAGTGGTATGTGGAATGGTGGAGGGAAGAGAGTGTGTGTTGTGTGAAGAAGGCGGAGAAAGGGGAGAGTTGGTTGGTGGGGGGTGTTGGTGTTGTGACTGAAACCAATAATTCTAGTTTCTTTTGAGTTTTTTTATTAGTTTTTTTACAATTTTATACCTTTTTGCTTATTGTTTTTGGATTTTTTTTTTTTTTGCTTTTTTACAATTTCACTTATTTTATAAGTGATTTTTGTGGTTGTGTTTTAAATATAAAAAGTAAAAAATGCTAAAAAAAAAACCAACAAACAGGACTTGGTTAGACTTTTTTTACGCTTATATCTTTTTTACAAAGAGCGTTTGTGATTGTCTTTTAAAAAAAAAAAATTAGATAAAATATATAAAAAAAACAAAAAAACCTACGTTGACTAGACTACTCCTTCAAAATTTTGCTAATTTCTAAAATTTTTGACGCAGACGTTTCCCTCCATCTGTCAAGTAAAGGTCATTTCATGGTTTTTACAGGATTTTTTTGGCAATTGATTTTTTAGTTGGCGCTTCGGCTCAGTTGAATGGCTCAACTCGGCTAGGGCTTCAAGTACAATGATTAAAGTCCTATAATTGCAAGTAATATGCCAAAATAGATGCGTTAATTAATATTTAACAATATTCAAAATGGCACGTGAGTAATAAGTTGCTAAATAGCATTGTTTTCACGTGGGTGTGCCACACTGTGTTGCCTCCCAATCATACAGAGAAAAGCTGTACCAGTTCTTCTAGCCGATCTGGTTTTTTGCCCCTTTTTTTTAAACCCGCTTTTTAAAAACATTTTCTTTAAAAAATTTGCTCCAGAGGGAAAACCAGGCAGGCCGGCTAGAATTTCTGAAGCTGTACAGAGAGTTACACACATCCAGATCCAAGAAGGTGGACACCCGCCTCCCCACACACTGGTGCACGTACAAAACCAGCCTCGAGACCTTCCAAGGGAGCGACGCTCGCGTGAGGCCGATCCACCATCAATCATCATCCTCGAGATGCACTCACCCTCTAGAATCAAGGAACCAGCCTTTTAGGGATTTTTTTTATTGTTTTAAAATTGACAACGATTACCTTACACCATTATTTTATCTTTCTTACATCATTTAGTTTTCAGAAATTTTAGGATGCCTGGCCCTATGCTTGGTGATGTGCCTGGTAGGTGTCAGGCATCGTTGATCTTACTTGGAGATGAATGTTACATTTATTCCGATGCAATATCAATGGTGTCTGACCCTACCTGACACAACACCACACACATGGCTAGACATCGTAGTAGTGCTCTTTACTTTTTCATACTATCTATTTTCTTTATCACACTACTGCACCACCTACTTTCTCTATAACGCAAATTACTTATTTCAATTTTCCCCAAATATCCTTTTTCCCCTGATGGAGCCGGACTCTGAATTGGAATTGGAATTGGAATTGGAATTGGAATTGGTTCTCTCTCCAAGACTCACTCCCAACTACTACATTCGTACCAAACCTTCACCCCTTTTTCTTCTCTCTTTCCAAAAGCTCTATAAAATCCTTCGTTCTCACCTGATCTCCTCTCACCTCCTCTCCTCTCCTCTTCTTCGGGGTCTCATATCTCTGTCTTTCCTTCTCTCTTTCTAACACACAAGACAGAAAGAAAGAAGAGAAAAACACAAAACAATGGCTGCTCTTTCTGCCAAATCCATCATTCAAAACCAAAGCCAACCTTTGTTTTCAACAAAACCCCATCATCAATCTTCTTCACTCATTTTGCCTCCTCCATCATCTAGATCCATCAAGCCAATCTCCGCTGTTCATTCCCCTGAACCAGCAAAGAACAACCCCATAGTGTCTGACAAGTCCACTGGCAAATCTGCAACAGCCGCATCTGCTGTTGCAACATCTGCCTCGTCAACAGCCACCAAGACTGCTTCCACCCCCGGGAAATGGGCGGTTGATACCTGGAGGTCCAAAAAGGCGCTCCAGCTGCCTGAGTACCCCAACCAGCAAGACCTGGATGCGGTACTCAAGACCATTGAGGCATTTCCCCCCATTGTTTTCGCGGGGGAGGCCAGGAACTTGGAAGAGCGTATTGGGGAAGCTGCTATGGGTAGGGCCTTCCTTCTTCAAGGAGGGGATTGTGCTGAGAGTTTCAAGGAGTTCAACGCCAACAACATCCGTGATACTTTCAGGATTCTTCTTCAGATGGGTGTTGTCCTCATGTTTGGTGGACAAATGCCTGTGGTTAAGGTGACATTTTAGATCTTTTCTGTGATTGTTGCTTTGTTTTATTGATTGATTGTTTGAAGATTAATTTTGGAAAATAAATAAATAAATGTGTTGTTTAGGTTGGAAGAATGGCCGGGCAATTCGCAAAGCCCAGATCGGATAATTTCGAGGAGAAGAACGGTGTGAAATTGCCAAGTTATAGAGGCGATAACATCAATGGTGATACCTTTGATGAGAAATCTAGAATCCCAGATCCACAAAGGATGATCAGGGCTTATTGCCAGGCTGCAGCTACTCTCAATCTTCTTAGGGCTTTCGCTACCGGAGGGTATGCCGCAATGCAGAGGGTTACTCAGTGGAACCTTGATTTTACTGAACACAGTGAGCAAGGGGACAGGTATAATTCAGATATTTTGATTTGATTTCTTGTGCTGATTTTGATTAATTGGCCCGTTTCGTTGTCTCTGTCATCCGGATTTAACATCTGGTTTTGCTTACATCTGATTTGATCATTTGGTGTAACATACACAATTAAAATCCAAAACCCATATAATTTTTCTGTATAAATCAATCACAATTACGGATGATCAATTGTTATTAGCATGTGGTTCATAGGATTAGAGCACGTCATTAAGGTCGTATCCGTAGGATCTCAATAAATTTATATAATAGAGGAAAAGTCATAATTGTGTTCATTCGGTGAATTATGTGCCACTCGTCTTCCCGAGGAATAAACCACTAGTCCCCAGCTTATTGGAAGCAAGGCATGTAGTTTGTTAGTGAACTATATGCCACACGAATTTCCTGCTATTCCCTGAATAACCTAGTAATCCCTACTTAATTGGAAGCGGGGAGGATGGTTTGTTGGAGTGAACTCAAAATTTCCTTGTCAGGAATATGCAATTTAAAACCTTGCTCAAATTGGAGCTGTACTAATCATTCCTTGATTTGTGGAACTGAGACTTTTGTGATTGGGACAATTGAGCGCCAATAGGTTGAAGCAGTTAGGTTTATACTGATTGTGTTTAGTTTTGTTCAATAGGTACCGGGAGTTAGCTCATCGTGTTGATGAGGCTCTGGGGTTCATGTCTGCTGCTGGACTCACTGTTGATCACCCAATCATGACTACCACCGAGTTTTGGACATCCCATGAATGCTTGCTATTGCCTTATGAGCAGTCCCTTACTAGAGAAGACTCCACATCTGGCCTTTACTATGATTGTTCCGCCCACATGCTTTGGGTTGGAGAACGGACTCGGCAGCTGGATGGCGCACATGTTGAGTTCCTTAGAGGAGTTGCTAATCCTCTTGGAATCAAGGTATATACGCATTTGATTCTTTTCCCTTTTGCTTCAAGGTCATTTGTCTTAATTCAAAAGATGTGATTTAGGATGTTCCATTTTCATAATTTTATTTCTTAACAAGCAATTAAATCAATTCCTGTTGTTGCTCCTATCGATGTAACAGGTTAGTGACAAAATGGACCCCAACGAACTGGTTAAGCTCATAGACATTTTGAACCCTCAAAACAAGCCAGGGAGAATTACAATCATAACAAGGATGGGGGCTGAGAACATGAGAGTGAAGCTTCCTCATCTGATCAGAGCAGTGCGCAGATCAGGGCAAATTGTTACCTGGGTCAGTGACCCCATGCATGGAAACACCATCAAGGCTCCCTGTGGTCTAAAGACTCGCCCCTTTGACGCAATCAGGGTATGATCTCTCTCCCTTTTTACTTGTCCTGTGTAAACTTGAGTTACTTCACCACCTTTAAGTTTTGGTTGGTTTGCATCAGGAAAGAGTTCAGTAATAATTCTTGACATTCGAATAAGATAAATTCACTTCTTGATTTTCCCTATTAATTATTTACTTAAGTAATCAGTAAAGTTTATTGTTATTACTACCACTTTCATGGTATAACACCAATAGTTTTTCTATATCAATTTTAATGCGTATAAATAAGAACGCAAACCAATTTTGGTGAAAGGCTCAAGTGAAGAGTCGAAGACGTTGTTGGTGAAACAGAAAATAGTCATAAATACATCACAATTAAGCAAACTATTGTTGATGAGACCAAGTCCTGTAGACTATCCTTGTCTATGGTGGGTGCAAGTCATAAGGTTGAGTGAACCAAATTTTTTTTAAAGTAAGATTGAAAATGCCGTGGAAATAAATTGGGCATTTTCCTATTTCCTGTGGAATATGTTAACTTGCGATTTGGCATGACTAAAATAGATTTAGTGTCGATATTTGCTAAATTCTGCACTGTTAAGTCATTTTCATTAGTGGTCAAAATGTTTGGTTGGTGAGGAATGGCACGTGATAGATGCTTTAGGTGAAACCAACGAAATCACTTGACAGCAAACCTTTGTGGTTGGTTTGGTAGGTGCATGTCTATGCGTCCAAGTTAGACTTAAATATATAAAACCCACATTAATTGGTTTTTGTTAGGATTAACGTTTTATTAATAATAAAACACCGTTAATCAAAGGTCTATATTAATGAAAATATTCCTGAATCATTGTCGCCAGGCTGAGGTACGAGCTTTCTTTGATGTGCACGAGCAAGAAGGTAGCCACCCCGGTGGAGTTCACCTTGAGATGACTGGACAGAATGTAACTGAATGCATTGGAGGGTCAAGGACTGTGACCTTTGATGATCTCAGCTCACGCTACCACACCCATTGCGACCCAAGGCTGAACGCATCCCAGTCTCTTGAACTTGCTTTCATCATTGCAGAGCGTCTGAGAAAGAGGAGAATCGGATCACAACCTTCCCTTACTACTTCCACCAACTTCGGCCTGTAAGAGTAGAGAACCTCATGTGTTTGTTTATTTTATTGGTTAGAGTTCCTCCTTGTAATATTTAAATGTTGGGTTTTGAGGTTAAGTTATGTTATATATGCATACTGGAACAAGTGAATTTGGTTTGGAACTTGAGAGTGCAGGGCAATAAAATCAAAAGTGATTCCTGAATTGCCTGTGTTCAAATTTACCGCCTGATCTCATGATAACTTAGAGAAAAAAATCTACTTGTGATGTAGCCTGTTTCTTCAATTATCAGTGCAGTTGATCAGTCCATATAATGCATGTGGCCGATTGTCAGTGCGAATGAGACAGACGATTCAATATGTGGGCTTCTTGATTGAGACACTGGTGAATTTGATTGTATCTACTGACTCAGTTCATCGAGATGTGATCGGTTGGTTGATGGTGGTTTGGGCACCACCAAAAATGACCCACCTTGATTGGTGCCATGAGATAGCAACTTGCATAGTTTGTCCTTGGAAGGGATGGCACTCACATGCACCTAACACCCATCAAATATTCGATATAGGAAATTTACTCCATAAATTACTGTCATGTGGTAAGATTGATGGGTCTATTATATTTGACACCGACTTTCACTAAAATTAAGTTATGGCCCATTTAGTAGAGTAGGAAGTGAATTTATAGACGATTTTTGCAGTATTTTGCCCTTCATGAAATCTATATTCTCGTGCATGTCTTGTGATCTTTTGATTCAGTATGTTTGGCCCAACAATTCTAGCCAGCCTTGTTAAAAGACTACCATACTACATAGCTGGCTAGACTTACTCATATTTAGCCTTTTCTTGTGGGGGCAAAAGGTGGTTATTATTGGCTATAAATCCTGGGTCTTCTGAAGTCTATATCGTGGATTCCATATATCACTGCTATATAGATTTTTGGATCAATGATTGTTGTACCTGCACTAGTTTGGAATCTCCTATTAACTCCTACAAGTTGGGGGGGGCAGACTGGCAAAGGAGTTGATTGATACTTTATAGTCCATGTTTTGAAGGGCATGTGATGGGAGTACTGGATGCTGGACCCTTAACACGTGATGGGGAACTTGGAGGGTGGTGATAGAGGAAAAGGAGACCCAGGCTCCCACTCGTTTGGAATTTTGGGTGTTGTCTACAACAGGAACAACTCTTGTTAAAATGTTTTTTAAGTCTACTATATGCTAATTACATGTGTTCATACCATACAAACAATATAAAACTAGTACAAGATAAACATATTTTTGTACTAAACATATTTAATGAGTCAATATCGATGTACATTAGATTATGGTAGAAGCTCTTTGCATGTTTTCATGTGTTAGTAATGCTGCATAATCACCTAATTATAGATGTCATTAAATATATTTTTCTCAATATCAGTGTTCTAAAAAACGAGCTAGGCGGCACTAGGCGTTAATGAAACGATCAGATTAATGGCTGGGCGGGATGAAAAATCGGGTAGGCGCCTAGGGGGGTTCTGGGCAGGTTTTTATTTATTTTAATAAGGTTGATTGTGTTCTTATTTTATTTTCTTTCCCCTTTTTTGGAAAGAAACAATTTAATTATTTTTTATTCAGTATATGTCTGAATGTAGCAAATGATGATTACTTAATGGAATTCTCAAATGATCTGCCGATACCAATTTTAGTAATGTAGATTTTATCAAACATGACTGAGGTCCTTCATGCAATTTGAAGAAAAATAAAAGAATAATTTTGGATATTTGTCCACAAATTCAAGTTTGTATAAAGTACCCATCATCATGACCAACTTCAGTCATTTGAGTTTTAATAAATTTTGTTTATGATTGTTAATTTTTCATGTTTATAAATTTTGCATATGTATCTTGGCATTAAATTGGATGTAATTGATAAGGTATTATGTTTAACTTTTGTAAATTATTAAAGTTATAATACAAAACCTAAAACTCGCCTAGACGCCGCCTAGGCCCCTAGGCGCTAGGCACCTGCTCGCCCACCGCCTAGTGCTTTTAGAACACTGCTCAATATATATAATCAATTATCTGTCATCCATTGATCTCCCATTGGATTACATAATCGATTCTTGAAAATCTTCATAGCAGAAAAAACTCTATCGACACTGGCAGTTACAACTGGTAATATTAAGGCTAAATTAATAAACATATAGATCAAAGGATAGAAAGTGTCATTCTTTGTCTTTACCATCTTCTCAGCAAGATTGTTAATTCCTGTCAACTTCAAGAACTTGCTATTCGATCTCATATCAATGATAAATGTTTGAGCATCGAATTGTACTTTTAAGAAATCATTTGGATAAAACTGAACAAAATGAATCATTTTTCCCAGATCAAAATCTGAGAACAAACCATTTGGACTCAAGCAACTTAATATTTTCTTTATTGAAACAGTTGTTGAACTCTTGAAGTTGCAAATCAATAACAACATTAAATAATTGAACACGATAGCGATGCATATTTGTCACATTTTCAACATTACCTCGTGATCGTCCTTGAGCAATATAAAATTCATTCAAGTTAGGCATTTCTACATCATGCTTGCTACAAAAAAAGAAAAATTCATCTAGCAAATTGTTCCATCCATCATCATCGCATCAACCGTAGGCGTTTCTTAGCTACTTTGATCAAACTCATGGCATTCACAAGATATTGATCATTTCTTTGCAATGTTTGTGACAATTTATAAGTGATTCGTAATGTATTTTTCATCAAATGAAGTACAAATGCAATATCAAAAAAATGTAGTGAATCTAACAAAGTGCATGCTTCAACTCTTTGCTCAGATTTTAAAGTCTCCTTAATGCACTCAAAGCACATTAATGATAAAACTAGACAACTTAATCAAGCTTATAAAAATATTGTAATGTGAGCCCCAACATGTATTACCAACTCGTTTAAGAGCTGATTGTTGATTTTGATCACTTCCATTTGTAAGTTCACCACTATCAAGTGATTTTAGAGTATTAATTGATTGTGCATCTAACACAATGTCATGATGCTTACATGAGCCATTAACCACATTTACAATACCCGTGACCGAATAGAATAGTAAAACAATTGAATCGTCATTCTTTGCAACGACAATAAGTACTAATTGAAGTTGATATGCAAAGCGATGAACATAGAATGCACTTCCATTCTCCTTTAAGATTAATGCTTTAAGACCGTTGAACTCACTTTACATATTGTTTGCCCCATCATATTCTTGGCCACATAGTCTTGAAATGCATAACTTGTGCTTGGAAAATAAAGCGTCAATTGATGCCTTTAGTGATAGAGCAAAAATGTCAAAAACATGTACAATGCTTAAAAGTCTCTCAATCACATGTCCATGTTTGTCCACATAACAAATTGTGGAAGCTATTTGCGTTGTAATTGATACATCACGAACTTCATCAACTACTATGAAAAACAAAGAATCTTCAAGGTCTTGAATGATAACATTTGTGGTTTCGATTGCACAAGCTTTTACAATATTTTTTTGAATATCTAGTGATATTAATTTGAGATTCCCAGAACATTTATCCAAAGTTACCCTCTTGACATTTTTATTGTGGTTACCAAGAAAATGTAACATTTCCAAGAAATTCCCTCAGTTGTTTGAATCACAAGATTCATTATGATCATGAAAAGCTAATCAGTGTTGGAGTAAAAATCCAACACAAGCAATAGAAACATTTAAACGAAGCTTGTAATCAGTTCCAACTTCATTTGTTTGCTTATTCAAAATGGTTCGGAGATATTATTGTTGATTAATTAAATTTTTACAATTACTCCAAGTTTGATTGTGAACACTATTAAGCCCTCAAATATTTGTTTATAACTTATCATTTTTTTTCCAATTTGTAAATCCTTCAAAGGCAAAAGCATCACAACTACCCATGTGCTCTTTACTCTCAGATTTGAAAAGGTAGCAAAACAAGTAATATGCAGCCTCTTTCTCTTTGCTAAAAGATAACCATGTAGGAAATTCGTGAAACCAATAATGATTGAAACACCGTAAGACTTTTCCTTGCAAAGTTTGCTTAAAATTATGTGCCCGAGATTGACAATGACCTTTTTTGCAAGCATGTTTTTCAAATTTCACCCCTTATGTTAGGATGATACTCCTTGATTGACTTACGTAATTCAGGATATGTTATAAGAGTTTCTGAATCAAATTGAAACTCAATACAACTCCTTTTAGAACTAGGAAGCTCCTTATTAGATCTATCAGTGTCAGACTGAGCATTAACAGTAGCACTAGAACTCACATCAAATGCTCTTTTAAAATATCTGTCAATTACTCATCAGCTAGCATAAGTGCACAACTATTCAACTACACAAACAATACAATAGACAGTCCCAATATTCATATTCAGACTTCAGTTGTTTTCCAGACAGACTCCAATTATTGAAATGCACTAGAATTTTTATGAAATTTGAAAATTGAGACATACCTCATACCTAAAGGCTGAATACGCTGATAAATAAAGATTTGGGTCAGGTGAGGTCTGATATGAGAACTGAGTTCAGAAATGCAAGCAAATTGAAATCAATGAAATGATGCCCCAGACTCCCAAATTATCAAATTCTGAAATCTGTAATGTAAATCAATAATTATTTCATTAGCGAGATAACTAACACTGTAACACATATTGATAAAGAATGTCCTTAACAAACTTTTTATTCCTGCCTCCATCTACCACATATTGATAGAAGATGGATGTACATACAGGGGCAAATCTATGCTTTGGCTAAGGGGCAATTGGATGGTCTGAAAGAGCCATGGACAATAGATCCTCCCATTCATAGATTAAGAATTTATCAAATCCAATATAAAGAAATGTTGCCTCTTTAACACAAAATCCAGTTCAAAGAATACAAGTATTATTTCCATGTACTACCATAAAGAGAACCATGTGGTTGATAATTAAATATATCAAAAAAACAAACTCACCTCTTCGCATCCGGATTCCATCATTACTCGAAATCTCGAATTGATTTAGAAACAAATTATGTGGCTGCAATACTAGGAAATCTCAACTTTAATTGGAAGATAAACCTAAGGCAGATTATATTAAAACAATAACATTCAGCTGAAAAATAAAAATGTTCTGTAGTCAAACCTAAAAAATGATCTAAGGATGGACTACAGGAGAAATGGGAGGGTATTAGGGGAAGGTGCCACTTTAAATTTCAAGCAGGTACATCCAAAGCATCATTGGAGGAAACCAATTTCTGTCGAAATCGTCTGTGCGATTGGAGGAAATTGATCTTTGTCAAAATCGTCTGTGCGATTGAGAAATCGATCTTTGTCAAAATTGTCTTGTGTGATTGGAGGAAATTTATCTCTGTCAAAATTGTCTTGTGCGATTGGAGGAAATCAATCTCTGTCGAAATCATTTTGTGAATTGAAGTTGTTTTCGTGAAGTGAATGTATATGTAATCTATTATCTATATTTGGGGGGGGGGGCCTAAAATTTTAAAGGGGGGCAAGATCGAAAATATGACTAGTTTCATAATTTTTTTTTTCAAACGCTAAGAGGGTATTTCCTTAGCCAAAGTATAAATCCGCCCCTGCCTATTGATATGTTCCATGAATTATTATTGCTCTAATCAAGCATGAACGAAGTTGCTAAACCTGTGCCGGGATAGATATACAGAAGGATATGGGGAATTGTCTGTCCTCATTTTGCCCATCGATTTAGTTCTTTCCTTGGGAAGAACTAATTTTTTGTATTGTTTCCCTAAGTGCAAATCATATTTGATCAATATTGGCATATCAAAGAGAATCTTATTTGATTGCCTAAAGGCGTTCTTTTAGAAAGCACAAGATGTTTATTTATAAGATAATATTTAAGTTCAAGGAGAGAAGAGAAGCAAGAGAGCCATGTAAAACATGGAATGGACAAAGATCAATTTCCTCTTCTTCTTCTTCATCATCTTCTTCTTCTTCTTCTTCTTCTTCTCTCTATACGCTGTTTACTCACATTTTTTCCACTCATTTCTTGAACCTTGGACAAATTACATTGAATTCGACTTCATCCTGTTAGGTTTTCGAACAAAACTTCTTGAATTGTTGTAATTTGTTAGGATACCAATCCTATTTAGTAGTTACTTGAGATTAGAATGTCTTAGTTCTATTTTTGAATTAGGAATTATTGTTTGATTAGAATTAGGTTGAATTCAATTAGGAAGTATTATTTTTAGAATTAGGTTTGAATTCAATTAGGAAGTATTATTTTGCTTTCAGTTATAAATACATATGATGTAATAGAGTTTAGGTAAGCAATACAAGTTTTATTTAATTTATTTGGTGGCTAATCCCCAATCAAAGGATTTAGGTGGTTTGATCTCCAATCAAAAGGTCAAGGTCTCTATTATCTGGTATCAGAGCATCCTCGATTCTGAGCCAAAAAAAAAAAAAAAAAAAAAATTACCAGGGACTTCGCAGCAACCGCCGTCACCAACAGATCCGCCCTCGCATCCGCATCTTCGATCCAGCGCTTCAACCGCATCATCATCGATTCAGCACTTCCAGCAAATCCAGTTTCATCACCGATTCCAGGTTCATCGATTCACCGTTCATCCCCGATTCAGCAGATCCAGTGTCATCGATCCAGAGCATCCAGTTTCCGCGCAGCCACTGTCGATTCAGAGCTTCCGCAGTTCTTCATCGATTCAGAGCATCGTTCTTCGCCACTTCAGACCAGTGCATCCGGTTCCAGGTTCATCGGGCTTGAACTGATTCCAGGTTCATCGGTTCCAGATCCAGCTTCTTCTTCCCGGTTCATCGCGATTCAACTTCTTGTCTCAGCGCTTCATCATACTCCTCAACTTATTGTCTCAGCGCTTCCACAGTTCCAGATCCAGCCCTTCACCGCTTTCTGTCTCAGCGCTTCCCCGATTTCTGTCTCAGCGCTTCATCTGGTTGTTCATCCATCGTTCTCATCGCTTCCTGATTTCTTTAAATTTCCATCATCATGACGGTTGCTGAATTGCAAGAGCAGGTCAATGATCTTACTGCTCAAGTTGCTGGGCTTTCTTCCCACTTTCACTCACTTGAGACCACCAATGCTACTATTCTAGAGGCATTACGGAATCTCCAATCGGGTCGGCCAGCACCATACGTTCCACCGGATCCACTACGGCCAATTATTCCTATTTCGGGCAAGGGCCTTCGTATTGATTTACCCCGTTTCGACGGAACTGATCCGTATGGTTGGTTATTTCAGGCCGAGCAGTACCAGGAACTCAATGGCCTTTCCAGCGAGCAGATGCTACCCGTTGCCGCTCTTCACCTTCAAGGTGATGCCAACTCTTGGTATCGATGGATTCGACAATCACTTGGCACACTAACGTGGCCACAGTTTTCGAAAGCTCTTTGCTCTCGCTTTGGTTCTCGCGAACATATCGACCCGTGTAGTTCTCTTTCCAAGTTAGTACAACGAGGCACGGTTCGCTCATTTATTACCGAGTTCGAAAAGCTATCTAATTTGGTGCCCGGGTTGTCTGAACCACATCAGATTAGCATTTTTTTATCAGGTTTGGTAATGGTATTACTCCAGACCCTACTTTACCTATTCTTGCCAATGAACCATCATGGGTCCCGGAGAAACTGCTTGATCGAGGATTATTTGAACGCAATAATAAGCCGTTACACGCTGGCTTATCAAGTGGACCGACCGTCCTGTGGAGGAAGCTACTTGGGAAGACTACGAGCAGTTTCGTATCCGTTTTCCAGATTTTCAGGCTTGAGGACAAGCCTTGTTTCAGGCGGCGTGGGATGTTAGGATACCAATCCTATTTAGTAGTTACTTGAGATTAGAATGTCTTAGTTCTATTTTTGAATTAGGAATTATTGTTTGATTAGAATTAGGTTGAATTCAATTAGGAAGTATTATTTTTAGAATTAGGTTTGAATTCAATTAGGAAGTATTATTTTGCTTTCAGTTATAAATACATATGATGTAATAGAGTTTAGGTAAGCAATACAAGTTTTATTTAATTTATTTGGTGGCTAATCCCCAATCAAAGGATTTAGGTGGTTTGATCTCCAATCAAAAGGTCAAGGTCTCTATTATAATTTGTATTGATTCGGTGTTATTTGCAAACTAGTAGAGGAGATGAGAAAGTTAGGGTTTAAGATTTTAAATAAGAATCATAGATTACCAAGCACTTGTTCTTAGCATCTCAGTAGAAAAATTTCTGCTAGGTCTACGAAAAAAACTGCTTGAATGACGGGGATTTGTGTTAATTCGGTCCATGTTTGGAGATTAATAGTGTAGATGTCAAAGTTAGGTTTTCAGGAAGAATCATAAAATACTGAGCAATACTCGTGACTGCAGGGATTTTATTGGGAGGCTTATATCTTTGGGCTTCTATTATAGAGAACTTGATAGGTTTGCGACCAAGTCTCGTGATTTAAGTTGGATTCGGTCTCCAGCAGAGAGTCCGTTAAAGCAAACTACTGAATTGTTGAAAGGGAACCCAAAAAAGCATAGTGTGTATCGTAGAGCCATAGCAAATGGTATTGTCGAGATATTATCGATTTATAGATATGCTGTTTTACATGTGGAGCAGAAATTGTTGTCTGATCCATTGCCCATCTTGGCAACTGTAACTCAAGGTCTGAACAAGGTAACACTGCAAGTCTGCAACTGTATTACATTTTTTTTTTTTTTTTTTTTTTATTTATTTATTTATTTTTTTTTTTTTATTTTGTCGGTTGTTTCACGGAAAAATACGATAGCATTTTCAAGTTAGACCAACTATTTTAGCGGTGCATTACTTTTATATTAACGAGTATGATTGATAGTTAACAATTCCCACCCAATGGCAAAATCGAGACTAACATCTTCTTGCTCCAAATTTTATTAAGTGACGGTAGTTCAATCACATAGTTGTCCATATATCTACTAACTCTATTTGTATATCGGTTTTTCGTATTTGCATGAATATTGTCTTCTAGTTCTTTGTGCTTTTGCCTCATCTTCATGAGCTGATTGTGGAGATTGAACGTGATGATATTCGCGGTGGACAACTTCTCAACCTTTTACACAAGCGCTGCCATTGTGGGGTGCCTGAATTGCAAGCATGCATTCAAACACACCCTTAGTAGAAGTTTGCTTGCAATAAACCCTTTCATCATTTCATAATAATTCATTGGTTTTCATAAAAGCTTCAGGAATGTTGTGATGATTAATTTACAATCATTCTGTTATTCTGAGTTTCTAACATGGAAACATAATTACAACCTATTTTTTCTTATTTGATCTCTCTCACTTTGTTTAAATCAAAACCTGAGCTAACTTGACTTTCTCTGTTGATTTTGTCTACCAAAAGCATAGGTTACTTTGGCATGGACATCAAGTCATGTACCACCAGCTTGCTTCCTGGATGGTTTATGGAATTCTTCAAGATCAACATGGAGGTTCTTCATCCCCTTCTTCCTCCATCCTTTGAAATTCTTCCCTCCAACGTTCCATCTGCACATGACAAAAGTGCTGGTAAAACTAAACCAAAAGTTTTAGAATGTATGGTAAGCACCTGGGCGTACAGTTTAGGAAGTCCACCTGTCAAATATATCACAAGAGCAGTAAAAGTTGGACACTTGAACTACACAGAGGGTATTGGTGTAATGACAAGTTGTATTAATGGAATTCTTTAGGGCGCAGAGTCCAATTCTATGCTTGGGTATTTTCGGTTCCAAATATCAGCAGCCAATTCCTCTTTACTACCTATGAGTTATGTACATCAACTAAAATCCTAAAGCAAATGTGTATGTTTTAAGACAAGTTCACGTCATTCATAGATACTAATAGCAAAATTCACCCATTAGCTATGTAGTACACATCAGAGTTTGACTTGGCTACAGCGTAAATTTGGCAAACCGCATTACATCAGATTCATCTACTTTGCATTACAATAATGAATAATTAAATGAGTGAGAGTGTGTGCACACACAAACTTCATGAATTGCCTTATCATTCTCTAATGATTTAGTAGGGAAATATGAACAAGCTAAACTCTGGAGATATAGTTGTACCTGATCATCTGATAACCGCAACTGCTCTGCAACAAAAAGTATATTCCTGTAATCCCCAGGAGGGTCCTTTCCCACATTTCTTGCAACTTCATCATAGTCAATTATTTCCACTCGAAAGCCATGACTCATGAAAATCTTATCCATCCATTTTGCTATATTAGGCTGTTTAGGAGAAAAAAATCAATAAAAACAAAAATTTACAGGATTTCCCTTTTTAATTTCAGTTAATATCCAAGGCAGAAATATATGAAGCTAGCACCATAGAAAACTCACATTTATCCCAAGTTCAGTTTCAGCTAACCAGAGTGGTAACTCTCCTATGAAAGTGCATCCTTTCATGGCCAAGCTGCTAACAACAAGCAAATTGTCTTCAAAACTTCCCAGAGTCTTCATGGGTAGCCCCTGGAAAGAAACTCATATATGCATTAGTTGATTGCCCAAGTATGTAGTTACTTGTAGTGCCTCAGCTAAACCATGAGAAGGAATTTAAAATATGGATAAAAAATATTACCTGCAACACCCATATACTTGGCCTACTACCATTAAAGC
The DNA here is from genome assembly GCA_963556465.1 of Berberis vulgaris. NCBI lineage: Eukaryota > Viridiplantae > Streptophyta > Magnoliopsida > Ranunculales > Berberidaceae > Berberis > Berberis vulgaris. The sequence goes on along the minus strand of OY747137.1, from coordinate 25,894,308 downwards.
CTTTTCTGGACAGCATCTCTTGCATATTAGAGGACTCTGATGGAATTTGGAGAAACAAGCAGCTTTTTTGAATCCTAGCACCAACACCTACAAGTTCTTTTATTTCAATTTCAAATGCTCACAAAATATAAATTTATGATTCACCAAAATGTGTCAAGGAGAAAATACTGAGAAAAGAAAATCCTAAAGCAATTAATACCCATTTGCTGAATTACAGTTTCCAAACACCATTTGTGACCTCATATATGCTTGATTGATTTATTCGTCAAAAGTCTTGCTAAATTCCAAACACCATTTGTGACCTCATATATGCTTCATTGATTAATTGGTCAAAAATCAAACCCATTCAACTATGAAACAAGGAACTAGAGCTAAGTAGTTATTTCGAAAGAAGCCACTAACAACATTGTCGAAGCTCAAGGTTCCTTTTTGTCTCAACAAAGAGGAAAGGAATCATATTGAAAATGCTCCCAGCACCTCAGTAGGGTTGTGTATCCTAAGTGATCCGATAGACAGCCAGTTAAGTTGGTGGACACTCGGCAGTATGAGGTAAACCATCTCTTGTATTTTGGGCTCAAACTAAGGTCAGCTCAATTACTCAAATTGATTGAATAAGATACTCTGATGAATAAAAACTTGTTCGAATCGAAAAACAATGCGAAAACTTGCATAATACATTGTCAATACTAAATCAACAAAGTGTTGACCTTTGAACCAACTCATTAGCAATAACTCCTAGAATGAATGATGAATAGTGGTGTCCAATAAAAATCTCAAATGGGTACATCATTGAACCCTAGAATTGAACAAACACCAATTCAAAATAATAATTCCAATACAAAGTGACTAAAATTTCAGCAACTGCCAAAATGGGTTAATAATATGCTTAGCATCTACATAAACATTATTTGTACATAACAAATGGACACCAAGAAGAGAGTAGCTTACCTGGTCTATGGGTCTCCTGAAAACGAAGAAAAGCACCATTAATGGCTATTTGGAGCAATGGGTCATCGTCTCCTTTAAGATTTGCTCTCAACCCACTGTTCCATTTCTTCTTCTTGGAGGCGGAGATGAGGGAGGGGCGTAAGTTAGCAGCTACCACTGCAGGCGCCAGTATAATTTCAGAAGATAATTTAACAAAAATTTTGAAATTACGTACCAGAAGAAGATGAAGAAGAAGAAGAAGAGGAGGCGCCGAGCGAGCGGAGCAGTGCGAGCGGCGCAGAGCGAGCGGAGCAGAGGAGGCTCTGAGGAGACTCGCAGGAGAGGAGGAAGCTCTGAGGAGACTCGCAGGAGAGGAGGACGCTCTGAGGAGACTCTGAGGAGGCGCGCAGGAGAGGAGGAGGAGGAGTCGCCTTCGTCGAGGGGGAGGAGAAGGAGGCGCGCAGAAGAGGAGGAGTCGCCTTCGTCGAGGAGGAGGAGTCGCCTTCGCTGCGAGGAGGAGGAGGAGTCTCTGAGGGTTAGGGATCTTGAGGGTCGTAGAGGAGGAGCAGGAGTTGTTGAGAGTCTCGCCTCACGTGCCAAACACCCTTTCTATGGCACGTGCCTGGGAGGGTCCGGACCAGGAGCGGGCTACAAGAGCGGGTCATGTAGAATTATTCTATGTTTATACTGGTAGGAATGTTTGATTAGTATGACTTACAAAAAGAGAAAAAGTCGAGCATATGCATGCATGTAAGAGGAATTTGGGGATAAGTAATAATTTCAGAAGTTAAATTATAAGTTACAAGGCAAATTAATAAATAACAGACTTATTGGATTTTCAGTCTGAAAATATCAACGAAGAAGTTGAAACTTTTAGAGTCCACAAATATAACAAAGATAATTTGACCCCTCTCTCTCTCTCTCTTTCTCCACTTTTTTGGTTTTCTCTCCGCTCTCCAAAAAATCCAACAAAAAAGACAACTGCAAAGTGGGTTCCTCTTGCTTGTCTCCCCCTCCATTCATTTGTGCATTTATCACTCATCTTCAAATTCCCTGTTTTTTTGACCTTTTGGGGTTTCATGGGGTTGTGGGATTTGTGATTGGGAAGTGTAGGGTGATTTCTTTTGATGGGTGAGAAAGAGAGGTTTTTTTTTTGTTGCATGGAAGGTAGGTGGTGTTGATGCTGTTGTGCTCAATAGTTTATAAAGAGCAAAAGGGTTTGTGAAGGAAGGAGGAAGACATCAACGAAATTGAGAGTTAAGGAAGATATTTGGAAGAAGAAGGGGTGGAAGAAATTTGAGGTTTTTAAGTTGATGGGTATGTTGGATCCCTAGAGTTGTAAAAGATTCAATTTTTTTTTGTATAAATTGATGTTAGATGCAATGTTAAAGGCAATAGCTTCTGGGCTGTTGGTATTTAGTCTAATTTTGTTGGTTTCTGCCGCTGCCACTGGTGAAGATGGATTTCGGGATTGTAATTGTGAAGATGAAGGTGTTTGGAGTGTTGAGAGCATTATGCAATGTCAGCAAGTGAGTGATTTTCTTATTGCAATAACTTACTTCTCCATCCCCATCGAACTCGTTTATTTCATTAGTTGTTTTTTTTTATGGGGTTTTCATGGTGATGTTCATTGTTTGATCAGATTTTGGTATTGGGTTTGTAGAGAAGTTGGTTCTGTGTGGTAGAAACGTAGAACTGAACAACATATTTTAAACTACAAAATATCAATAACATGTAATTTTCTCTTTCTAACTCACGACTCACTGTAGTCACTGTAGTCACGTGCTTGACACCATCCAGGTTAATCTCCAGTCTAATCTCCAGTGCTCCCTAGCATTGAGAGTCCACAAATATAACAAAGATAATTTTAACGTTCTAAATATTTTACTTGTGATTGTGCATCCCAATGCAGCTGTTTACTCTGAGATTTATTCTGGTCTTATGGGACATATCTCATGTTAAATGGGAAACTCTTAATGCTGACGTTTTTAGTTCTGGCATAGATTGCAAAGGTTGGAAATGTTTATATCAGAACAACATCTAATAATCATGTAGGGTTTGGCAATTCTGAGAGTAACTGAAAGAATTTTTGTTTTGTTGTTTGGTTTGTAATTGCATCATCATCAGCACAGGATACTGTGGTCACAAAATAACTCAGTTTTGATCTTGTGCCATTGGCAAACTTCTTTTAGAAAATAGGGGTTGATTAATAGGAGAGTCTACTATAGAAATGGGGAATCACTAATAGGAACTAGCACATGGGATTTATGTTCTGATGCACAATGACACATCTTATTCAGCTAAGAAAACAGTTTATGCACAATGCCCAAACCACAATAATCCTATTGCCAACGAAACATAAATTGAAATGAAAGTTACAAGAAGCACAAACTTTATATGTTGCTACGGCCGAAACGGTACTGCCATTAAATGAATAAATCTCTTTCACACACCCGTGATTTCAAACCAGATTGTGACATTCCTCAACTATGATATATACTACAGTATCATTTTGAAAACTGGTTCAAATCATAAAAAATTTGATACCACTGACAATGACCAATAGTGAATTCGTAGTACACACCATGAAAAAGAAAAAGCATGCATTTTAAATGCTGTCACAGACTTTCTCATATATGCAATACAAGCAGGCACATGAACCGCTAGAGAACAATAACACCATCTCTTGGGTTTTTAAGACACTCAATTCATCAAACAAACAAACTCACAGAGAAGAAAAATTGCTTGCCTTGTCACGACTTGACACAGGTTGAGTTGGTGAATTCTTAGGTGCAAGCAAGCCAAATTAACCAACAACCTAATACCTACGAGTTTTTGTTTATTTATTTGGATGTTCCTGGCCAACACTCATAAGGGTAGGTTGCTATGGATCTGGACCCTTAACAACAAAATTGCAAATAAAAACAATATATAACTGAATAAATATTACACAATTATAGCCACTAAAATGAAAGACCTTGCAATTGACAGGTATTCCAAGCAGAGCCTTGTATAATCAGATGTTCATATATTAGCTCAAACCGAATTCTCTAAATGTAAACTGAAGGGCCCAGGAGTCCCATGGGTCGGTTTAGTTACCACGCCAAAAAAATGTAACACAAAACAATTGACACTTGACCCACTATAATAAACTTATTATCGAGAAAGTTCATACCACCTAACACAAAATGATACAAGAATGACTCTGTTTGACACAATGACACGACACAAAATGTATACTAAACACACAGATAGGGGTAAGGAATCTGCATTATGCAGTGTATCATCATATATAATATAAAATCTAGGTATGATCTACGTAATAATGTTCGTTTCAAGACAGTTGGATATATAAATAACCAGGTAGTATTCAGGTAAAACCCCACCTCATCAAACCATGGGCATGAAATATCTTTCTTCCCACGTGCATATATAGCATCTCATTCAACATATAAATTTGACCATGAATATGACTTGACAAAAGTCTAATATAACCACTAATATGCTTACCTAACATAAAGTAATCTATGTCTTTTTGGTAAAAAAAATTATACAATTCAGTGTACTTAGTCTGATACATTGTATCATCTTTTACAATGAATTGTAGGATTCTTAATTTCCCATCCTAATTAAGAAACACACATTGGAATGTCAAGTATTAGCAAAGAAGCATGTAATAAAACATTAAATAATAATCTCTAACGTAACACAACTAACTACTAGCTAGACTGGATTTGGTGTGGGTCACTACTAAAAAAATCCTCTTTTGCGATGATTCGTAGCGCGACGAGGGAAGTTTTGTCGCTCAACATTATCTTGGCGCGACGACATATTTAATTTCGTCACACAATTACAAAAAATAGCTAACTACTTAACGCGACGAACTGTTTCGTCGCGTCAAAACCTCTTTCGCGACGAAGTTAAAGCCTTCGTCGCATACCTAATATGCGACAACGTTTCGTCGCTTAAAACCACATATTTTGTCACCCTAAAATACCTAGGGCTACGTGTTGACCACTTTGAACGACCAACTTGAATATCCTCGGGCGACACACTGTTTGGTCGCATGAAAATATCTTACGCGACGACCTAAAAACCGTCGTCGCATCAAATATCTGACGCGACACACATGAAACCTTCGTCGCATCAAATATCTTACGCGACGAACAGGAAACCTTCGTCTACAAATATCTTACGCGACGAACAACAAACCTTCGTCGCCTCAAATTTAAGCGACAAAGTATTGTCGCTTAAACCGAAATATTTTGTCACCCTAAAATACCTAGGGCTACGTGTCGACCACTTTGAACGACCAACTTGAATATCCTCGGGCGACACACTCTTTGGTCGCATAAAAATATCTTACGCGACGACCTGAAAACCGTCGTCGCATCAAATATCTGACGCGACGAACAGGAAACCTTCATCGCATCAAATATCTTACGCGACGAATAGGAAACCTTCGTCTACAAATATCTTACGCGACGAACAGCAGCCTTCGTCGCCTAAAATTTAAGCGACAAAGTATTGTCGCTTAAACCGAAATATTTTGTCGCCCTAAAATACCTATTGCTATGTGTCGGCCACTTTGAACGACCAACTTGAACATCCTAGGGTGACAAACGTTGTCGTCGCCTAAAAATAACTTACGCGACGAACGGGAAACCTTCGCCGCATAAAGTATTCGCAACCAAGATTCGTCGCGTAAAGCGAGCAGATTCATCGCCTAAAACATCCCAGGGCAACGAACGGTGTCGTCGCACAAGCGCTGACCTGTTCATCTTCTCCACGAATTAGAATAATCAGATCTGCGTTTTTCACTATTTTCTTCTCTCATTTTATTCTTTTTCTCTGCTCGATTGATTTCTCTCACTATATACTCCAAGCTTCCAGCACTTAATTAGGCTTCATCTTTTCTTTGCATCGCCGGCGCCGGCCACACCTCCAATCGTCTTTCTCTTTCACTTGGAGAACGGTGAGGAAATTGCTAATTTTTTTATTTTTTGAAATTTCATGAAATTAGGTTGCTATCATGTGGATTTTTGGGAGTGTCTCACAGTTAGAATGGATAAAAAAGTATGTGCACAAAAACCACATGATCATGTGGAAGGAACAAATCTTCCAGGTTTTCCCACAGGAAAAAATGAGGAAGAAACCGGAGGTGCTCTGTGGGATATTTTCCGGCAACAAGATGTATCAAAGCTAGAGGCTTACCTTTTAAAGCACTATAATGAGTTTAGAGATATTTATTGTTGTCCAGTTGAGAAGGTAGCAAATAAACTCATTTTCATGTTTACACATAATATTAACATGGGTATATCCATATATATAACTTTTGCTATTTCTATTTTTCTTTTCATTAGGTTGTTCATCCAATTCATGATCAGTCTTTCTATTTAACAATGGAACACAAGAGAACGCTCAAGGAAGAATTTGGTTAGTTTTATCACATTTTTTGTGCTATTGATTTTACAAAATTAAGTTTTTTTCTCATATTATACCAACTCTGTTTCTGTTTAGGAATTGAGCCATGGACCTTTGAGCAGAAGCTTGGAGAAGCAGTCTTCATTCCTGCTGGTTGTCCACATCAAGTTAGAAATCTCAAGGTTTTTACACACTCATCAACTCCTTGTTATGACAAACTTTCATACTTATTCTGAACTGATTTACTTTCATAGCTAAAGTTCGTGAGGTCAACACCTCATCTTCAGCTTCGCAGCGGTCAGTCGGAATCGTTTCATCATTACAGTCAAAAGTGGAGGAATTACAGAATGAGTTAAATGCTGCCAAAGCGCGTGAGGCGGAGAGGGAGGCCCTGGAGGGGGAACGACAAGCACAAGAGGCAACTAGGTGGAGTATGTTATTAGGGGCTCTCCAGCAGTCGGGGATTAATTTGTTGAGCCTCCCGCTACTGTCGACAACCCATCATCAGCCACCAAATCCCTAAAAAATGTACTGATGTGTTTTTTTAATTTGTAACTATACAGTACGGTTTAAAATTTTTAATTTGTAATGGATACATTATGATTTTACATTATTAATTTGTAAAGTTAATAGTATTTAAATAAATTAGCAAAACCTTTCTACGATTCAATTAATAAATATTTCAAATTTAATTAAAATAAATATTTGAATTAAAAGATTTCAAAATTATTAAACAGAACTTTAAGCGGCAAAAATTTTCATCGCATAAGAATAGATCAAGCGTGTTTGGATTGACGGAACCTGTGTGACAACATTACAGTGACGAATATTGTTGTCGCGTAAAGAATATCTTGCGCGATGAAAGGTTCGTCACCATTGAGTTAAGCCGACAAAGTCTAACGCGACGAAAGGGATCGTCACGATTGAGTTATGCCGACAAAGTTTAATGCGACGAAATGGTTAATCGCGTAAGTATATTTTGCACGAAGAACAATTTTATTTCTTGCGACGAAATTAGCGTCGCGCAAAATAGTATTACGCGACGCACCCTTTTGCAACGATCGTTGGTGTCGTCGCGCAAAAAGATTTTGTAGCGATGAAGATTTATTTTCCTCGCGCAAAGACTTGCGAGACAGAGCTGTGGTGTCGTCGCGCAAAAGGATTTTGTAGCGACGAAGATTTATTTTCGTCGCGCAAAGACTTGCGAGACAGAGCTGTGGTGTCGTCGCGCAAAAAAGATTTTGTAGCGACGAAGATTTATTTTCGTCGCGCAAAGGCTTGCGAGACAGAGCTGTGGCGACAACCTTTGCGCGACTAATATTTTGTCGCCCAATATTTATGGCGACGAAATGTTGTCTATAGAGACAATTTTGACTACGTCCCTAAATGCCTTTTTTTTTGTAGTGGGTGGGGAGAAAACAGGGACAAAAAACTAATTGTCCTACAAAACCAAATAGAATCAAGAAGTTGATTCTGACATAAATTGTGTCCATCACTGAGTAACGCTCTCGAAAGGCGGGGGCCCTTAAACACTCACAAATACCGTTTATTAAGATATTTAATGGCAGACACTTAAATACATATCTCAAGAAATGATGTCAAAACGGCCTGAAACTTTCTACCTTCAATACGTAAGTTTTTTTCAGCTCAAATGATTAAAAAAATTTAAATTAATAGAGTCCTTAATTTATAATGTAAACTAAGGAGTCCTCCTAGATTAGTAAAAATTATTTTTTGTCGCTAAACTCCATATGCCTCCAAAGAAAAATAAAAATGCATATGTAAAACAGCAACAAATTAATGCACATGAAGAGGAATTACAAATATATGTATGTATATATGATTAAACTGCAAAGTGAAGCAATAGTATTTGAATGCATTGGAAATAATTGTACATTGTTTCCTTGGCCATTGTTGTATGAAGGAAGGTGATACTGTGCATTATCCAACTGGTTAGCAACCCATCTTTGCTCCACCTTTTTTTTTATTGTTAAAGCCCGATGATACACCAAACCGTTCTCTGATCAGCACCATACACGTGTCATGGTAATTTTGTCAACAAAACAAAGCATGTCTAATTGTACACTCAATCCAGCAAGGCCCAGACAACATTAAGCCCACTATTGGCAAAATCCAGAAGGTCGGACCCAAATTGCAACGCGCTACTAAGCCCACGCGTCACGTGGTCAAGTCTAATACTCGTAAGCCTTGATAAGACAAATATTTGGGGGATCGACCCAAAACATGCATGCCAGCAATACATTGGTTCTGAATAGGAAACAAATACTGGAGTATAAGTCGGGTAGGAAAACTTTCCTGCATGGACAACACTCTGAAAGGGAAACCTCTCCTGCAGATCTAGGAGCACTAGTCATGTACGAAAACTTCTTTACATGGACAGCTCCCAATAAGGAAAGGCTCTAGCAAGATCTCTTTCCCTAAACTATGCCACCAAAGGCCTAGCCGAACAAGGCCAAGATGTTGAGGGAATACATCACGCGCTTCAACGATGAGTTGTCTCTTATCGACGGTTGTAGTGATGAAACTGCCATCATAGCCTTCACCTCGAGTCTAAGGAGAGGCAAGTGCTATAATTTTCTTACTTTAGACCCCCCGACCGATATGGCAAACCTGCTGAAGGAGAACCAGAGATATATCATTCTAGACAAGATGCCGACTGCTAAGAACGAGGCAGAATTCGAGAAGAAACTCTATGTCCCCAGGTACGAGGGGAAGAAGAAGGAAGACGACGACAGAGTGTGCGTCCTGCACGAAATGTGCTTAGAGACTGAATGGTCCAACGGGTCCCAAAAAAGATTGCTCCGCAAATTGCAGACCAAGTCAACCTATGAAAACTAACAGATACAACCCATTCGCACCCAAAGCTCGATCCTACCCCTGACTTTCACAGATAGGGACCTCCAAGGCGTTAGTAATCCATATAATGATGCCCTGGTAATATCGGTCTTCATAGCCAACTGGAAAGTAATCCACATAATGATGCCCTAGTAATCCACATAATGATGCTTTGGTAGACACCTGAAGCTGTTCGAATGTACTGTTCCTCAACACGTTCCACAACATGCAGCTGAAGGATGAAAACCTAAGCCCCATCGAAAAATCCCCTGCTCGAACTCAGCAAGGAGTCCCTATGGGGAAGATCAGAATAATAGTAGTGGCGGGATAACCACAATTTCAGAAAATAATTCTTTAGGAGTTCATGGTGGTCGACGCACCGTCCACCTACAACATCATCCTGGGGAGGCCCCAGCTCCACCTGATGGAGGCTACAATCTCCACTTTACACCAATGTATCAAATACCCTGTCAATCGGCAGTAGGCACAATACGAGGAAATCAATTGGTCACCATAGACTGCCATTAAGCAACACTAAAGTGGCTTGATGGCCATTAGTTGCAGATTAAGCCCACGACTGATGCATCCCTAAACCCGGGTCCGGAGTTGGAGGATGGCTATCCCTTCCCAGACGAGGAGGCCCCTGTCAGTCCGAGGGAATGACCCAACGTCGGACGACCTGAGGAGGAACCCGTGAATGTATATCTAGACAACCCCAGTGACAACAGAGCTATCCAGATAGGATCTTGCCTAAGTAAGGAATTTTCTGAACGACTAATAACACTGTCGCAGCAGAATAAAGACGTATTTGAATGGACGATGAAGAACATGGTGGGATTAAATCCCCCCATAATCACCTATTGACTAGCTGTAGACCCAGCACGAAAAACGGTAAAATAGAAGAAGAAACCTATGGCCCCCGAGAGGAACCAAATCATAAACGAAGAAGTGCAGAGACTACTTACCGCTAACATGATAAAAGAGGCACGATGTCCAGATTGACTGGTGAACACCATCTTGGTTAAGAAGAAAAATGAAAAGTGGAGAGTCTGTGTGGACTATAATGACTTGAACATGGCATGCCCGTAGGACAACTTTCTGCTTCCCCGCATCGATCAAATTATCGATGCCACATTTGGACACGACTTCCTGAGTTCCATAGACGCCTGCTCCGAGCATAACAAGATACAGATACACCCCCAGACCAAGAGAAAACTTTTTTTATAACCAAAGATGAATATAGTGCTATCGGGTGATGTCGTTCGACCTCAAGAACGCAGGTGCAACATATCAACGACTAGTGAAACGGATGTTTGAGAACCAAATTGAAAGGAACATGGTGGTCTACATAGATGACATGTTGGTCAATAGCTTCCACAACCTAGATCACATATCCGATCTTGCCGAAGCAATCGGCTAGCTTTACAAGTATCCGATGAAGCTCAATCCACAAAATGTACATTTGGGGTTGAGTCAGGCAAGTTCCTAGGTTACATAGTGAATCAGAGGGGAATAGAAGCAGATCCATGCTTTTCTTGATATGAAGTCCTCGACTTTCATCAGGGAAGTTTAGAGCCTGACCGGGAGGGTGGCGACACTCATTAGGTTTATTTCCAAATCATCCAACAAGTGCCTCCATTTCTTCAAGATTTTCGGAGGAAACGAGGACCTCAACTTAGACGAAAAGTGGGAGCATGCCTTCCAGAACCTAAAGTCATACATGGGAGTGTCGAGCTACTCTCAAAACCAGTTCCAGATAGACGTTTTACTTATATCTAGCTGCTCAAATCATGCCGTCAGTTAAGCTTTTGTACAGAACGATAAGGGGGTACATAGACCAGTGTACTACACTAGCAAAACTTTCGTTGAAGCAGAAGCAAACTATCCGGATCTAGAAAAGTTGGCTTTGGCACTGGTCATCTCTTCCAGGAAGTTGCGGCCCTACTTTCAGGCCCACTCCTGACCAAACATCCACTTCGCACTGTGTTGCACAAGCCGAAATCATCCGGCATGATGGTTAAATGCTCGGTGGATCTAGGATAGTTTGACATTAACTATGCTTCAAGAACAACCATCAAAGCCCAAACATTGACAGACTTCATCGCCGAATTTACCGGTGGCGAAAACAAGAGCCAAACATCTCAGAACAAAGACCATACAAACAAGGATGGATTCTGCGTTGTGACAGGTCATCCACAATGAAAGGAAGCGGAAACAGTATCACTCTCTGTTATCCAGGCGTATTCAGTTTGGAAAAGGCAGTCAGTTTTGTTTTTTCGGCCTTAAACAACGAAGTAGAATAGGAGGCTCTCTTGTTCGGCATGAAGCTCTCAAAGAGGATCAAGATAATTGAGCTAACCGCGTACAACGACTCACGCCTGGTAGTCAACTAGGTCAAGGGGGAATTTAATAGCAAAGATCCAAGGATGATAACTTACTGGGAGAAGGTCAATAACGTAGCAGGCCGATTCAAAAGATTTGAACTCTTGCAATGTCTCGAGACGACTACAAAAGAGCCGATGCACTAGCCAGGCAAGCCTTAGCTATGGCCGAGGCCGAGGCCTCTAATGGGCTCATAAAATTCCAAGAACAATCAAGTTTGGAGGAAGAAGAATCCAATGATCACTACGCAATGGAAGTAGACTCAAGCTGGATGAATCCCATTATTGAGTACATCAAGAACAGGGTCTTCCCGGACGAAAAGACATAAGTCAGAAAGCTGAAAAACATGGCAGCACAGTACACTCTCCTAAACGACAAGCTTTATAGAAGGTCGGCCACAAGTTCCCTACTTAGATGCCTAGCCTCTTCAAAGGCAAACCATGTTCTTAAATAAATCCATGACGACATCTGCAGGAATCACCTAGGCGGGAGGATACTAGCCCACAAGGCCTTAACTCTTGGGTACTATTGGTTGCAAATGCAGCGGGATGCCAAAGACACCATCCGCAAGTGCGAAAAATGCCAAGGGTTTGTGCCAAATACACACATGCCCGCTCAGCCCTTGACTCCGATGACAAGTCATGGCCATTTGTTCAATGGGGGAAGGACATCGTCGGACCGCTCCCGGCCTCAACCAATAAGAAGTTCCTCCTTGTAGCTGTGGATTACTTCACTAAATGGGTTGAAGCTGAACCCCTGTCAAAGATAGGTCTGAATCAAATTGAGAAATTCATATGGGCCTCCATCGTCTGCAGGTTCGGTATTCCAAGAACGCTAGTCAGCGACACCAAAACTCAATTTGAAGGCATTAAGGTCAACAAACTATGCAAAAATCTTGGCATCAATCACCATTTCCCCTTGTCAGGGCACCTACAAGCCAACGCCCAGGCGGAAGTCACGAATAGAACAATTTTGGAAGCATTCAAAAGGAAACTTGATGCAGCCAAAAGAAAATGGGTCTCAATACTACCAGGGATACTTTGGGCATATCGGACAACCAATAGGACCCCCACTGGAAAAAAACCTTTCGCCCTAGCTTACGGGTTGGAAGCAATGGTCCCGGTAGAGCTCAAAGTACCAACTTTCTGGACATAGGAATTTAAATCAAAAGACAACGACGAAGCTTTGCGCGTCAGTTTAAACCTCATCGAAGATAGGAGAAATTAGACCTCTACCAGAATAGCTGCCTACCAACAAAAGATGACCCAATACTACAACAAAAAAGTCAAGCGACGTGAATTTAAAATGGGAGACTGGGTACTCAAAAAGACTCAGCAGAGCACTAAGGAACCGGATGCAGGCAAGCTAAACTCGAATTGGGAAGGCCCCTACAAAGCAACTGAGGTCAATAGGCCAGGGACATACTGGTTGAAAGACATAGACGGGTAGAAGCCTTCTGCGGGCGTGATTGTAGAGCACCTTAAAAGTATTATCAATAAAGGACATCTGCTATTTCTAAGCTTCCACTACTTCTAGCCAGTCTTTCGTTGTTCGACCCCCAACTACTCAAAAGGGGGAAAGGAAATTTGGTCCCTAGTGCACAGATGTTTGGCCTTGCTATCCTATATTACATTCCACCAGAAATTTCTAGCCAAATGATCAATTTTGGTAGACATAACAAGGGAAGAAGAAAGTTTGCATAGTATAAACCGGTATCAAGTTGAGGACAACTTTTATCATTATTGTTCTGCCTACCTGGGATAGAACCTTGGATTTCCAGCTAGAGAGTTTCGCAGTAATTTTTTCAATAATGAACTGGAAATCACTAGCTTTATTTTGGAAACAATTTGAGGTGATCCCAAATACCCAAATATTTATCTTTAGGATTGTAGAACTTAGATCCAACAATCATGTTTAAATCTGTAAAAAACCGAAGATTTTTCAAGTTGACTCCTTGACATGAAACAAGGCAATGGCAGAACAACATAAGATCATCTGCATAAAGCAGATGGCTAATGAAAGGGGAATGTCTTTTGAGTTTGATACCCTTAATATGACCTTGGCCTTCTACTTTCGCTTGAGCAAGGAGTCGAGAAAGTGCTTCTGCAATCAGGATGAAAAGGTAAGGAGAGAGGGTCTCCCTGCCTAATGCCTCTGGAAGGCTTGATAGGAGGAAGAAGGATCCATTGAGAAACACTTTGAGGGACGAGGTGGAAATGCATTGTTCAATCATAAGAATCCAATCCTTTGCAAAACTCATTTGCATAGAGATTTGAAGCAAACAAGACCATTCAACTCTATCATAGGCCTTTGCCATGTCAATCGTAATTGGCATCCATCAATGTTTTCTTTTATGAATATGTTTCATCTGGTAGAAAGTTTCATGAGCCAGACTGACATTGTTAGCAATAGATCGACCCTTAAGGAAATTTCCTTGATTAGGAGAGATGATACCGTCAAGTAACGGGTTAAGTATATTGGCAAGGATTTTGGAGATGACCTTGTATATCACATTGTAAAGACCAATGGGTCGAAATTTGTCAAGTGAAACTGGGTTACCTACCTTGGGGATTATCACTATGAAGGTCTCATTGAACTTGGGGTCTAATTGTTTTGAGGAAAAGAAGTTTTGAACAACTTCATTGACATCAAACTTGACTATGTCCCAATAGTATTGAAAAAAAAAACATGAAAGCCATCTGGGCTAGGAGCTTTGTGGCTACCCATGGCAAAAATAATGGCTTGGATAATGGATGTCAGCAGCATTGGGAATGGCCAAAAGGGCCTCATTATTTTCTGAAGATATGATCGGGTTAAAAAGGCCAAGAATGTCTGGGCTTGAGACAGGGCCAGAGGATTGAAAAATATTAGTGAAGTAGGTATTCATCAAATGGCCCACTGCTGACTGGTCAGAGTGCCAAATGTTAGCATCATCCTTAAGCTGCAAAATGAGATTCTTTTTTCCGATTGAACATTGTGGTGAGATGGAAGATTTTGGTGTTTTTGTCACCCTCTCCAAGCTGGGAAACACCTGACTTGTTCCACCAGAACATCTCCTCTCATATAAAGAGTTCAGAGAGTTGATCTTCCAAAAGCGATATAGCAATGGCATTGTCTTTGGAAATGGGCTCATATTGGAGCTTATCTAAGGCCTGTTGGGTTTCCAAAATGCATACTTGAATGTTTTGAAAGTCATTCTTGTTCCAACGGGTTAAACTATGATTAAGCCTCTTAGTTTTGATATGAAAGTTACAAGTAGGAGTGGAGTATCTACGGGAAGCCCAAGAAGATTGGACGAGTTTGCGGCAATTGGGATCCCTAGTCCACATGTGAAATTTTTTGAAGGGTTTGGGTTGATGATTCAGTCGAGAGACTAGTTGTAGGGATAAGGCTCTATGATCAAATAAAAGGTGTGGATAGTAAGGGTTGTAGCAGAGGGGAATAAGTACATATAATCAGTAGAAATAAGAATCCTATCCAGTTTGGCTTTGATCCCATTCCTGCCCTGACGTTTGTTATTCCAAGTGAATTGGAAGCCATTCAAAAGGAAATCCATAAGATGGTGTCTGTCAATAAAATTCCTGAGATGTCGAAGGTTTGAGCATGTATGAGCATTACCCCCCATAATTTCACTCGAGTGGAGGATGGCATTTAGGTCCCTAGTGATGATGCCCAAAAATGGTTGAAGGTCATAAATTTGGGATATAGAATTTCAGAAATGAGCTTGATGGGCCGGATTAGGTTCTCCATATACAAAAAATATCGACCAAGTAGCAGTAGCATAGTAGTCATGGACAATACAATTAAAATAATATTTATACGAAGAAAGTATGGTAAGATGAGTACCTTCCTTCCAAAAAAGAGCAATTTCTCCAGACTGTCCCTGCACTGGTATTGAAACTTCGTATTTGAAGCCTAGTCTTTGGCATGTGCGTTCCATCCTAGTGGAAGAAACCTTGGTCTTAGAAAATAATATGATGTCAGGGTTGGACTGTTTGGAAGGGGTATTTAGATTTCGGAATGTGTCGGGAGACCCTATGCCCCAGCATTCCATGAGAAAATCATGAGCACCTTGGCGACCTTTCATCGGCGGTCGCCAGTTCCTTTCTGGGAGAGGTAGAAGTAGACTTAAGAAGGCTAGCATGCATGTCTGATCAGATGGAGTGGACGTGCACCGTAGCAGTAGGGATATCATCATGAGTGAACTCCGTAGACTAGAAATATTGAGCTTGACTGAATGTGATTGAAGAGGTCTTGGGTGAAGGCCAAGATTGTATCTCCTAAGCTGATTCTAAAGTTGTTTGATATTGTTTACCCGATTATAAGATCAGAGTATGTTTTCAGACTGGTAATTCAATAACAGTTTCAGTATTCATTGAGTCCATCTTTCTTTTGCCCATCCTGAGAGCTTTTATTCTTCTAGAATTTGCTTTGTTGTTAGCCTTGATCACTGCCTTGTGTTTTCGCTCAGTCGATAAAATCAGAGTTGGTGAGTTTGTATTATGCATAGCTAGTGAGGCTGGAGAGCCTTGAGAGGAAGCCATTGACTGAGAGTGAGAGGCTTGAGGAGCCACTGATTGAGGTGAGGACAAAGTTTTCATTTTGAGGGCATCCTGATAAATGCGTGAGTCCTAGGGGGAACAAAATCTGTGAGGAGAAGTGAAGCAATGGCCATTGAAATTACAAATTCATTTGGCAATAGAGGTGGTGGAACCCAAGGTTGTGGAGCATCTGCTGTTACTAAATCAGCATCTTCTAACTCTAGAATTTGAGGTTGTTGGGTGACTGTGTGTGGGCATGTAGCGGAAATGGAGAGGGTGGGTTATAATGACTCATTGATAGGTGGCATGTGGGTGAGTTGTTGCATAGGAAATTAGGGTTAAGAACTGAAAGAAATTGTTCCAAGTTGGACTATGGTGTATGAAGTCGGTCAAAGTTTCAGTAGTGAGGTTAGGAAGGGAAGAGGGACATGACATAGGTATCATGGTGGAGAAGAAGGTATTGAGAGTAGTAAGAGGTGGTGGTTGAGGAGTATACAACAAGGTGCACTATGAGTTAGGGGTGGGCATCCTATCCCGCGATCTCGTTCCCGTCCCGATTTTTCCAGGTCTTAATGGGATTGAATAATTTCATCCCGATCCCGTCCCGTCCCGATCTAGAATGGGATGGGATGGGATGAAGATTTTCAATCCCGCCAATCCCGTCCCGTCCCAAACTAATTTATTAATATTAATTATTAATATTTTTATTTAAGCATGAGTTATATTTATCATCTTCTTCTGGCATATTCAGCTAGCTCAATGGGAACGCTGTTCAGGCATGGGTTGATGATACAAAACCTATAATACCATGCTAGCTTTTCATGGTCTCACGGTTTTAAAAAAATTGTAAATAACGCATCTTGGCAAAACGAGATGAGATCTTCGCCCAAGCCCACCACAACACCAGTCCTATCCGTCAGGCAACGGATCCATCCAATCTATTAAAAAATATGGATAAACAAATTCTTTTTCTTACCTTATATTCCAATTTTTTCGCCTAGTTAAGCACTATACTATGTATTCTTGAACACAGTTTATATTTCACTTTCATTATGTTCCTCAAGAAACTGATTATCACATTCAAATGTGAAATACAATGAATGACCATTTAGAAGGTTTCTCAGAAAGCTGACTAGCTATCACATTCATGCAGGATCTTCATTATGTTTTCAAGCACATCCTACTTACACTACTCTAACAAAGTAGGTTCCACAACCTGATATTACAATGTTCATTTTAAAAACCAGTAAAATTTTCAATGATGAAACCATATTAAGATAACTGATAAAAACTGGGGCCTGCAAGTGAAGAAGATTGGCACGCTGATCCCGTCCTGTCCCGTCCCGAACCCGTTTGGGATGGGACGAGGTTGGGATGAGGTTTTTCTCATCCCGTCCCGTCCTGATCCCGTATGAACGGGATGGGATAGGGATGAGTATATCTCGTCCCATCCCGTCCCGTGCCCACCCCTACTATGAGTGGTGCATTGATTGTGGTAATCTGTGAGAATCGAGAAGAGGAAGAAGGGATGGGGATAGGGATGGCAACGGGGCGGATTGGGGCGGATTTGGACAAATCCATCCCCGCCCCGCTGGAGTCCACGGGTATTCAAATCCGCCCCGAATATCCGTTTACCATAATTTGTAAAAACCATCCCCGAACCGAACGGATTGGCGGATATCCGCCCCGCCCTAAATACCCGAAAAAAAAAAAAAAAAAAATTTCTCAGGGTTCATTTTCATAATTTCATTCTCAAATATCCAACAAAAAACCTATCGAACAAATCATTTCTCAACTACCAGATTTCTCAACAAATTACAAAGATTTCTTACAAAAAACCATACCAAAAAAAAAAAAAAAATTCGATATCTGATATATTACCAAAAAAAAAAAAAAAAAAACTATCTGATATCTGAGATCTGATCTAAATAAAATTTGATCAGATCTTAGATCTGATCGTATATCTTATTGCTAAGATCAGAGAAGGACTAGGAGAAGGAGAGAATATTTTAACCCAATGTGATAGCTCGAGCCACTACCGCCACCCTCCATCAGATCTGGATCAGAGCCACCCCATCCATCAGATCGAGCCACCACCGCCACCCTCCATCAGATCTGGATCAGAGCCACCCCATCCATCAGATCGAGCCACCACCGCCACCCTCCATCAGATCTGGATCAGAGCCACCCTCCATCAGATATGGATCAGAGCCACCCTCCATCAGATCAGATCGAGCCACCCCATCCATCAGATCAGATCGAGCCACCCTCCATCAGATCAGATCGAGCCACCACCGCCACCCTCCATCAGATCAGATCGAGCCGCCACCCTCCACCTTTCGACCGCCCTGCCTGCGACCACCCTGCAACCACACTTCGACCACCCTGCGACAACCCTTCGACCACCCTGCGAAAACCCTTCGACCTCGCTGCAACAACCCTTCGACAACGCTTCGACCTCGCTGGCTCGCTGTGAGAGTGAGTGAGCCGGGAGAGGGAGACCCTTTGTGAGAAATGAGAAATATTTCAGGGTTTTTAAGTTTAGTTTTATTTTTTTTTCGGAATAAGGGTTTAGTTAGATTTTTAGGTTTAGTTATTACGTAGTTTAGGGATAAGGGTATTATAGTAATTTGAGCAGTATAAACAGATATCCGCGGGGCCTGCGGGGCGGATATGGCTAAAACCGTATCCGCCCCAAATAGTAAACGGATATTTTTTGGATATCCAAAACCACCCGAAAATTCATTCATCCATATCCAAATCCGCCCCATACGGATTGGGTGGGGCGGATATCCGTAAAAATCCGCCCCACTGCCAACCCTAGATGGGGTGAACAAATAAGAACTAGAGATGGTCACACCCAGGGTCATTAAGGATAGATTTGGATTAAGATCACCTGTTTGTAGTGAAACTTGGGAGTCCACAACCGAACCAAAGTAATTTGGATCAGGCCCAACAGCCTGCAAGTTGAAGATGGGAGTTGGCTTAACAGCCCATGATTCAGCACTAGTCAGTTGAGTTGAGTAGATTGAAACGGCAGGTTGGCCACCAATGGAGTGAAAAGTGGGTCTCGCTCCTTACCATTAGATCTTGCAGATGTGGCATAAAGACCTCCGTTGGATGAAAGTTACCTGACATTAATTGATCTCCATTTAAGGCCATCGAAAAGTTGGTATTAATTGTTCTTCTTGTTTGACTTTGCAGAGTGTAGGGAGATGAGGGGTTGGTTGGAGCACCGTCGCCTGAGACCGGTGAGGGCAATAGAGTAGTCAGTGAGTGCGTACGGGAAGAAACGTCGTCAAGTAACGTCAGTGGCAGCCATGCGATTGAGTCAGATCTGGAGAAACGTGAATGGATTATTGCAGGTTGTGTGGTGGTTGCATCAACAAACTAAGTGGTGTTTGCAGATTTTGTTCATCTATACTCCGATGCTTGATTGGTAATTGGGTATGTTGGAAGCACACCCTTGATGGCCAAAGTGAGGAGTGGTACCCGAACGCCTCTCCAATCTTGCTTTGATGCGAGGGTTTCTGGAGAAAGGAAGAGAGAATGATGTTGATCCTTGGCCGCATTAGAGTTGTTTGATTGTTTTTGAAGCTTGGGAGAACATCAGACAGACTATACCAAATATGTGGCCTACCCATCCGCAGCAAAAGCAAAAGTTAGGAGGGTCATCAAAACAGAACCTGATGTGGTAGCGTCGACATTCCTTGATGTCAAAATCAGTAACCATTGAGCCAAACTTTGAATCTTATGAAGAGGATCAAATTATCTTCGAGAGATTGAGTGTCAATTTCCATCAGTTCGCTAATGCAGGCTGGCAATGTTTGTAAATCAGTGACTGTTATTTTGTTTGCTGGGAATTCATGAATTTTGATCCAACATGTGACCACTGAAAAATCAATGGCCCAATATTCATCTCTCCAGGGTTTGGTAGATACCTGCCATCCAAATAATACCCAAGGCCCAGAGTAGATCACCTTTTTCATGTCCTCCTTATTTGTGAATTGTACCAGGTAGAAGTTGATTCCTGAAATGGGAAGTTTGTTTCCCATTGGGATGGGAAGTTTGTTTCCCATTGGGAAGCCATTCTGTGGGCGAAGACCTTTTTGCACAGTCTCTGATTATGACAATATTTAGCAATTATTCACAAGTCAATGTCATCCTGAGAGCTTCCAAGTCGAGTCTCAAAGGTAGGTGCAGATAATGTGAGGTTTTTTCCAACTGAATTTCTAAGTTTCTGATCAATTGTTCAGTAGAGGGAGATGGGGTTGGGGTTTGCACTTGGGGGGACGGTTGCTGTGAACTGGGCATATGGTTGTCTGGAAGAAGATGTGGGGCAGATGTAGTCTGGGATAAAGATAGCTGGTTAGAATGAAGTACTGGTAGTGAGCTTGGTGGTGGATTGATAGCCTGAGGCAGGTTTTAGGTGATTTGGAGAGTGAGTTCTAATTGGGTAAGAAAGACTTTGGGAAATTTGTAGATGATTAGTGGTACTATTAATGGTGGGTGAAAATGGGTTTTGGTTTCTCATGGTGGTGATTTGATGCGATTTGATGTTTGGCAACGGCTAACTAAGGAGAAATGATGATTGGGGATGGAGTTCGGAGATTAGTAATGGCGGAGCAGTGATGAAAGGGAAGAGGAAGGAGAATGCACTTCGCTCGAGACTTGCAAAAAAAAAAAAAAAAAAAAACAAACAAACACAAAGAGGAACAATAAACCACCACAAGAGCAAATCTAGAAGTACTCTATGAAAAGTGGAAGAGATGGGCAAGGGTGAAGGGATTTGAAATAGAACTGAGAGAAGGGAGAAGGGAGGGAGAGTGAGGAGAGTCATATAAACATGAAACATAAGGGAATGGAGAGTGTTTTGGTATTTGTTGGGATTCAGAGGAACTGAGAAAGGAGTTTGGTAGTTGGAAGAAACCGAGTTTGGGTCCTCTGATATTTGGAACTCATAAACTCGGTAATTTTTTTATTACCATCAAACCTTCATGTATATATCATGAAATAAGATGCATAAACCCATTTTACAAAGAGTTGTATTCAACGAACGAACGATCCAGTACGATATACATTTCAATATCAATGTGCATCATTTCCATTTCAAATTTGGCTGAGTGCTATTGGGGATGTGTATGGTCACAGATGGATTGTGATGTAGTCAATTCCTGCACTCCTTCTTTGTTGCTTACCTAGACTTGCACATGTAGCAAACGTGAGCCAATGACCACTATGTGGTGATCGATGGCACTTCGATGCTTAAGTTAGATAAGGCTTAGGAGAGGCTTAAAACTGAGATTATGTAGCGTACCTCTAGTTCATCGACCCTATCTCCCTTTTATAGTGTATGAGTCATTGTTCGGCTTGGTGGCGTAGTTTAGGGAAAGAGATCTTGCTGTGGAGATCATTTTCTAATTGGGAGTTGTCCATGTGGGATAGTTTTTCTACACGACTCGTGTTCCTGAATCTGCGAGAGAGGTTTCCCTTTCTGAGTGTTGTCCATGAAAAGAAATTTTCTCGCCTGACTTATACTTTAATATATGTTTCTTAGTTGGATCCAATGTGTTGCTGGTCTGTCTGTCTTGGGTAGATCTCTCAGATATTTTTCTTAGAAGTCTTACGAGTATTAGGCCTATCCGAATGACATGTGGGCTTACTGGCTCATCATATTGAATTTGGTCCAAAAATCGCTCAAAGCTTGATTCGACTTGCTCTCGGAATCGGGTGTGTACACGATCCGTTTACAACCCTATCTATTCCTCACTTCATATTCTTCTTTGTTCCACAACACACTTCCAACCCTTGTCTCCCTTCCCACCTACTACCATGCCACTAAACCATAAACCCTTCCCTGCTCCTGCAGCCGTGTGTCTCTCCCTCCCCAGATTACCTCAACAAGAAGTGCCAATGGCTGACTGGGCATCCATGAATCAGGACATTTTAGAGAAGACTGGGGAGAAGTTGGATTTTCACACTGATTATGTACATTTCCGAGCAGTCTTTCATGGTCGGAGAACCTCCCTCCCAGAGAAGCTAAAACCCTTACATTTGGAATTCACATCTCTCATTCTACCTTCCAAACGCCACCCCAACCAAACTCAAAAGCAACAGCAAGAGAAGCTCCTTACCTTTCTGGGTCTTTTTGATTGCAAGGTTTATGATGTAGAACTACCCAAGGAGGTGGTGGTTGGATAGTTGCTGCCTTCGAAAGGGGCCTTGAAATTATCTCATTAGCCCATTACTCAATCATCATAATCAATTGATTCAGCTTCCCGACATTACCACTCCATCAGGTGACTGAATACAAGCAAAGACATACTTGGTGAGGAGTATAGATACCTTAGACCGGAGGTAGACGATTGGGCCGAGGTGGAGTACCTGTTGAGATCGAAAAATTTGCATGTATTTTATATACAAAAGGTTATGTTACCATGTTCATCATTACACACTAAGAATGATTGCATTGCCATGGCTATTTATGGAAGAGGATTCCAGGTTGGCTTTTTGTAAAGAAGTGGACAACAATTATTGAACCAAAATGGGATGACAATGATGATATTACTGGTTACTACTCTAATCTCATATTCTACAAAGATAGCTTCGTTGCGATGAATCTTTGCGGGGTGATGTTAATGATCTTACTATCTAACTTGTTGGATTCTTCTACATCCTGTCCCATTAGTCGAGAGTGGATTGCCAAAATACAAGACTATCCATACAGGTTGCCTTCCTCCAAGTTCTTTATGTGGTATTTGGTGGAATCATTGGATGGTGGTTTATTCTTTATGTGGTATTTAGTGGAATGATTGGATGGTGGTTTATTGGTGATCCTGCCTCATGTTGGTTATGACGAAGGGGACAACTATAGAACAACTCATGTCGAGGTATTTAAGTTGAATGTGTCTCAAGAACTGGAGGCTATCGAGAGTTTATGTGATTGTGTGTTGCCTCGTGGGGTATAATGACCCCTTGTGCTTGTCGTCTAGCAATTTCCCCTCCCTCCTGGATGTGATCAAGGGAAATGTATTTATTTCATTGATGACAAATTTGAAGTTCATGATGTAGGTAAGAGAGGGGGCGTCCATGGGTGCGTTCGACTGCAAATCCAAGACTGTCTGCCCATTACTAGGTTATGAGCACCATCCCCATCTAGTTTGGCCTCCATCAATATGGTCTATGCCCAATGCATAAAGTTAGTTAAGCTAAGCGCAGGTCTCTCTTCCTGTCTATTTTCTATATACTGTCTGTTTTCTTTATATTATGCAAGTCATTTACTTGTATATTTTTGTTTTGTTTGTTAACATGGTCAAAAGTATTTATGTTCATATGATTATGGATGTAGAAACTATATATTTTTCAATTTGGTAGGAACAAATTGGAAATCAAATTTATGAAGTAATGTTCCAGTCATCATATACTTATGTACACTAGTGTCAGTGCCCATGTTAGTTCATTATGTGTGGTTTACGCATAATCATGCTTCCATGTAGCTTTGTTAGGTTAAGCTTATTGTGTATTGGGCAGTTTCTTGGTTTTATCATTGTGGTCATGAGTAACAGGATTGAGTAACACTGAAAATAATTTCATACAGCAGAATCTTCCGCTTCGTTCCAACATTTAGTTAACAATTCACACATAAATACTTATTAATTTCTTTATTCTTTTCATTTGAATTTTATCTCACATAAAACCAGAGGACCAATGTTTCTTAAGATCCACTTTTAACCTCCAAATTGTAGGTGGACAAGGAGTTTGTACTTGGATTCACCACTGTGATTGTATACTCTCCATGGTAAACACGGTACTCGTAATAGTCATCATCACCTGTCCAGTTTAAATTTTGTCTTCCATTCTTCAATCAACTTGTCCACCACGTCTCCTGCTGTCAAGAATTTAGCCTGTTCATCCAAGAAAAGAGAACAAGTTACAATGCATGGATATGTGTGTCTGGAATCGATCAACTGATGATAACATCAGATCGAAGACCTAAACTGAAAAAATCAAACACACTAGACCTCAGATAATCCTTCAAACTCTAAACCTGTACTCAAGGAATCCCTCTTGCAAGTATTCTTAGGATATTCTTCTTGACTTAGATTATTCTTATCCATGGTCCCACTACAAGAAACAGGGTCATTAATAGCGTTTTAGCAAACGCTGTGTCTGCCGAAGCTATAATAGATACATGGTCTATTATAGCGTTTTAAAAACGCTATTGTAAGTTGACTACTATAGCGTTTCAGAAACGTTATAGTAAGTCTATTATAACGCTATTGTAAGTTGACTATTATAACATTTCAGAAACGCTATAGTAACATTATTTATAGCGTTTCTGAAACGCTATAGTAACTCTATTATAACGCTATTGTAAGTTGATTTTTTTTTTGCTATCAAAAACGCTATTGTACAGTTACTACAGCGTTTCAGAAACGCTATTGTCTTCTCTCACAAATGCTATTGTATTAGTTTCTATAGCGTTTCTCAATGCCTTTTTTTTTTTTTTTTTTTTTTCTATAGCACTCATCAAGTGCTATCAAATGATTTTTTATAACATCTTATAAGTTTTATTTCTAGAAAATAAAAATCTAAATGTGCCAAACTTAAACATTTTCATGAATGAAGGCAAAGTAATGTAATTAATAAGATAATGTATTACATTGAGTCACAAAATCTATCAAATAATAAAGATAATGTAATTAATAAGATAATGTATTACACTTAAACATTTCTTAACTCTCATAATAAGATATTACACTTAAACATTATTACTAAAAAAAATTTGATTTTCCACATGTAAGCCAGTAGTCGTTGTAGTCGTTGCTTGATTAACTGTGGAAGGGGCCTCGTGTAGTGACCCATTTGAGCTCAATGCGCTGGATGAGTAGCCCATGAATCTTCTGAGGAGAATCGGAGATATTGAACTATCACTTAGTTTAGAACCCATCTCTGCAGCTTTCTGTAACAAAGCTGTTGCAGACATGTAAGGAGAGAGCCTGCTGGGGTGTGACCATTGTTCAATCCATTTAGATAAATTCTAATACTGATGAAGTATGTATTTTGTCAAGAGAGAGCCACACGTATCTCCACCGGTGGACTGCTGATCCGGGAGTATTGTTATACCACAAGGTTGCAGGGAAAGATGCTCATCATTTTATCCAGTGCAGAGCATAGTCATCACAAATGCATAAAAAAGAATAGACAAGCAATGATCCAGTAGCACCAGTAATGCTCTGTTGCAGTATCACCCAATCTTTTTTTATCAGAATTTGTACTCTGTAATTCATCAAGGAAAACAAAACAATATCATGATGAGTCTCAGTGAAATGCACACATTAAGGAGATTCATGAGGCAACAAAGATGATTGGATGGAAATTGTTACTAATTTGTTGCAAACACAAAGCTTAATTTTCAGTGGAAATATAAAGCGTGATATTAAACTTCAAATGCAATCAGTTCCATTATATAAGAAATTTAAATCAAAATAAAAACAAAGACAATGTAATTCTTTTAAGAAAATTAGTCATCACAACCAAAATTGTAGAACATTGTGGGTTTATTGTTAGCTTATGCAATTACTGAACGTTCATGGCCAAACACTTGATAAAAAAAAATGCTGACTTCTAGGTTTCCAAATTGTTGGTGACTTGGTGACAAAGCACACTACCTTTTTGGTATGACCAATGTGTCCAATTGCTGAATATTACAAAAAACCAATAATTAGTAGATGCACCTAAAGAAAATGCATCCAAATAGAGAATAAACAATTAAAACAATCCTAAACTTCTTACTTGTTACTGAAGCGGATCCTCCAAGCTTATCATAAACTGCTTCCATGAAATCTTTGTAGAAAGCTACAATACCTACAAGGTAAACCCTAAAATGCTTAAATCTCCCAAAAGATAAATCAACATAACAACAAATCAACTCATGTCTACTATATATGTAACCAGGAATTCTGGGGATAAATAGAACATGAATTTTTGGGTTTTCAGCTCTCACTTCCAGCAACTCCGTTGTAATTAAGAATCAAATGGCTATAAATAATGAATTGGTTCACCAATAAAAGTTGGGTTATAATAATTTGCAGTCAAGGATCTGCACTAGCTCAATAGGTACAGTATTAAACAACGGTGATTACGTACTCATCAACAACATTTAAAGGGTGAAATCTTATTTTGTTTTTTATTCTATGTGGACATATTGATGTATCATGTATGCACAGATTTGTTGGTGATATTATTCTTCAATAGGATTCCTGAGCAAATATCTCTATCACATGATTCTTAAGTTGATTGCAAAGGGATCAATTCCATAGATAGCCTAATATATTTCTTCACTAGTAGAAATCAGAGTAGTGCTTTATCCACATCATACGATTTTTACATCCTCTAGCATTACCATTCTATATGAAAATAGGTAGAAGGACTGTCAACAATCCAACATGAAACCGACAACGATATCAAGCGAACTTAGTTCAATAATCTTCTATTTCTATACAACAAACATTGCACTATAGATTACCAGGAATTATAAACATGGTCATATCTCTGGTGCTCATTTCAACCTCCTTTACCAATAATAACACTAACCTGTATGACATCATTCCAAACCATGAGCAGAGAGAACCAAATGAATGCTAAGAATGAAAAAGGCAGGACATAGCTGGATAAACTGTTACCTTTCCATTTGGAATTGTTATATGTTTGCTCATGCTCTGACCATAAGATACACCTGGTTGTACAGGATAAGGAGTTGATCCAACTTGTGAGTTTGCTGCCAGCTGACTTGCAGGCTTCGGTGAAACATCTGGTCACAATATGATGAAAGGCATTAGCATGCGAGACCATGAGAGGGATATAAAATCCCTTTTCAAATGGAACAGAAATACCAAATCGCATTAGTAATTGGAATAGTCTGCATACACTACATGTGCTCCTTAAGAAATAGTACCATTGCTTAGCTTTGTTATTCTCACTCAATCTTAATCTAAATGAATAAAATTCTAATCTATCCACAACATACGACCTTGATATGAGAAAAAAGGGAGAACCAGAAGCAGATTCACGATTTTTAGATAACAGTTTAAGAGAACCCAAGATCTACCATTCAAGCAATTTGCTTTGATGGGGGGGGGGGGGGGGGGGGGAATAGAATGCCACTTCTCATTTGCAAGTTTTGTCAATAAACTGAATACAGATTGTGTAAGTTTGTGTGCTCATTCAAATTCCAGGTGAATCCTTGTTTTTACCTGCGTTGCAGCTGTTGAAGCCAAGAGATCTACATAAGCATCAAGCATGGCTCTCTCCTGCCTGGTAACATAAGCAAGTTCAGAAAGCAGAAAATTTGTTCCTTCCACCTGTGATTTTACAATAAACTTTTAATTATCATTATTCGGTAGTTCTCTTAACAATCAAATAAGGAGTTCCAACAAGCAGAGGGAGGTATGCAAATATATTGAAACAACACAAGGAACTAAGTCTATAGTTTTCTTAACATTCAAATAAGGAGTTCCAACAAGCAGATGGAGGTATGCAAATATATTAAAACAACAGGAGGAACTAAGTCTATAGTTCTCTTAACATTCAAATAATGAGTTCCAACGAGCAGAGGGAGGTAAGCAAATTTATTAAAACAACACGAGGAATGAAGTCTATCGTCTTCAGTATAAAAGGAATAACCCCTACAATATGAGAAATTTTTTTTTTTGGGAAAGCGAGTACAAAAGGATCCACAAACCTTTCTATTAATTAAAATGATGAAGAAACAATAAGTAAATAGATCAATCTGAATCCATGGAACAAACAAGAAAAGGTAAATAGAACAAACTTAGTATAAAACATAGCAACAACAACAATAGAATAAACAAATAAGTCCAAATGAATCTCACCTTAGGCAGTAAATGATCCATAGAGGAAACCATTGCTTGCATCACATCAACAGGAGAACAAATGACATTCTTCAATGTATGTGTATCAGCCTGTAAAAATGTAAATCTAATGAACAATTGGGTTTCAATTGTGTGTTTCTAGTATACACTACGAGTTAATCAAATAAACATACCCTTGCTCCAGAGGTAATTGGAAGACAGAGCGTACAAGCTTCCAAAGCTTTCATGGCCTCAGATAACGAGCTAGACCGCTCTCCTTCTAGCAAATCCCAATCATCAAGGTATGCAATCAATATAACAATTATTAGATGGAGAAGTTTAAGTATACGATCTCAGTTTAGTAACCAGTAATTGAAATTGGTATTAAGTGAAAAAAAATAGTAAAATGGAGAGATTACAACAGCCAAACTCAATATGGCCCATTATATATCATTTTGCCCAAAATGAAACTTTTAAGCTAATTCAAATAAGGGAGATATGATTCTCTATATTGGATAAATTAGGAAACCTCAATTTAATCATAGTATCTCGTCCATTTTCAGTTGAACTAATGTTTATTGAAAGAGATGTATCCTTTTATAAAGATAAAGATACTAATAGGAGTTGGAACCTGTAAGTTCCTAAACTGGAGCCTGTGGCCACTGTAATTAGCAAGCAAATATAGAACTTTTGCGGTGATATATTGAAAATATAAAAGCAAAGTGAAGATCTTACTTGTCTATCCAAACTGACTGGAGCTTCGGCTCCTCCCTGAGTTGTTTAAGGTTAATCCTAGAAGTACCCTTACAGTGAAAAGCTCCAACAACAACACACTTCAGGCAAAAATTACTCCTCAGCCCTACTTCTTTTTTTAGGCTTGCTGATCATACATTTCCAAACTACAGAGGATGGTTGGACTCATGGAACTATGATTATCGATTATTTTCCTAGCTGCAAGGACTTAACCCTTCAGGCATTTAGTAATCCTCCTACATCGGCAATCTTTGTCTGTTAGCAGAGGTGGCATTAGTATTTGGAGTCATCCATTCACCGGGAGGTGGAATACTGAACATGGCATCAGTAAACATATTGACCTGTAATGTTGAAATTTAAGACACTCAATATCTGAAATTATCTTATAAATCATGTGCAATTTAGAATACAAGTTCAAATATCACATTTTAGAAGGAAATATAAATATAATAGAGGAAAATCATACTTTGCAATTGCATGGCCTTCCCTCATTTATTGCAATAGAAATGTACGTTTGTGATGACAGTTTCAGCCTATAAAAATCAATACAATTTTATGTGCTAAAAAGAAAAAATCACAATGTCAATGCAGATAAAACAGAATGAGAGAGAGTGGGGGCATACCGCATCAAAATTTGATCCCTTGGGATACACACATTATCAAATCGCAGAACACCATTATCCATAGTGTTGTAAGCTCCATTTCCAAACTTCATTCCAATATCACCTACAGTATTACCTGGAAGAGGTGAATGACCATCCAGGCTCCGAAGCTGAACAATAAAACCTGCAAATAAAAATGTAACGTCAAATAGCGTAACACATTCATGTGATGCTATTAAACAAGAAGCTAGAAACATACCATTCACCCCATGGTCTTTATTGTCTGTTATAAGACGGGCATAAACAACTGCATGAGTTGAAAATTTACCCAGCCCACCAGGCCACCACTGTCATCATCAGGGCAATAAATTGAGTACGATAATATTCAACACAAAGTAAAACCATTCATTAAAAAAAACAGAACATGAGAAAATTGCCAGCACAGAATCGATGTCACCAGTGTTATAGATAGTTACCATTGGTATAAGAGCATAAACAGACAATACATGCATAAAATACAAAATCACAAAAATGAGATTTCGGAAAGAAATTATAAACACATACATGCATGCATGCACTGATATCCTAATCAGTAGCTTTATTTCTCTAATCAAATGGGTACCCACATATACCTTTGAAAATGAAGAAGCTCAGTTTTTTACTTACTTTTCTTGAAGTCAATGTTGGACTATTAATGACAAATTCATCGGTTTGGGGATCAAATGTCGTCGTTGTTTCCAATCCTTGAACATTGGAGCCATGACCAAGTTCAGTTGTGCATAGTAGCCAATTATTTGCATCTTATATGCCAATGGTAACCACTTCTGTTGTTGCTCGTCAGTACCTTGCCCTTTTATTGCAAGTAAAAACATACCCAGGACCATAAAATTCTTAAATTAAAAACTAAATAAAGAAAATAAACGGAAAAAAAAAAGTTCATCAAACTAAAACAGAAAGTAGGAATCCAGTGCATTAGTAATTACTCATATTAGAGAATATGAACGACAATATTCTTTAACATAATTTTATTTAAGATCTTAAATCCCTGAATTGTGGTCTTGATGTAACAACTTTAAGAAACATGAATAAGAATTGATCTTTTCTGATCAAAGCCAAATGAACATCATTTGACATACAGAAGGAAACAAATACCATAGTCATCACTCATCAGAAGGTTAAGTAGCAATTAGGTAGGGAAAAGAACGTGGCATTGAAATTATGGTCACAACTAAGGGTAACCACAATTAAGTAGCAATGAAAGTTAAGTAGCAATTAGGTAGGGAAAGGAACGTGACATTGAAATTTAAGACACTCAATATCTGAAATTATCTTATAAATCATGTGCAATTAATAATACAAGTTCAAATATCACATTTTAGAAGGAAATATAAATATAATAAAGGAAAATCATACTTTGCAATTGCAAGGCCTTCCCTCATTTACTGCAATTGCATGGTCTTCCCTCATTTACTGCAATTTCATGACATATTGCCTGCAATTTTCTACCTCACAAATGAAGGCTACCAATACCTCATCAAGAAGGGAAAAAGTCATAATGCCTTATTTGGCTAAAGAAACTATTTTTGCTTGTGACAGTGGCAATAGAAATGTACGTTTGTGATGACAGTTTCAGCCTGTAAAAATCAATACAATTTTATGTGCTACAGCTTTGCTTGTATGTTTTCCATAAACTAAATAGTATAAGATTTCTTGAATCATAAAATTTATGTACAATCTCCATTTCCAACAAATAAGTGGACAACCAATTAAAGAGAAATCTAATATAAAAAATCTAGGAAACCATAAATAAATACATATAGAAGTCGGGCTTGCAATCTTACCATAAATATGATCTTCTAATGAACCCAAAAGCATGAATTCATAAACAAGAAGACGTTGATCACCATCAGCACAGTAACCAATTAGACTTACAAGGTTAGGATGATGCAGAAGACTAAGCATGAGAACTTCAACAAGAAATTCTTTGTTCCCTTGTAGTCCATCCCTATCCAGTTGTTTTACAGCAACAACATATGAAACATGAGCACAAAATAAGATCAACAACGAATACATGCAAATGTATGTGCATGCAAGTACTACCAAATCTTTAAGAAGAATATTATGATTACAAGCCCGTCATACCATGGCAATCAGAATAGAAGCAAAAGCTCAATTATGGAATTCTACTTGACTCGTGCTCTCTAATTGTCCCTTATAAACACGCCCAAATCCACCTTCCCCTAAAAGGCACTCTGGCCTAAAAATTTTGGTTGCAGCTTGAAGCTTTCGGAAGGTGAATGTCTGGGCTGCAATATGAACATCAGGTCCATCCTTTGGACCCAAAGATTCCCCTTTCGATCCCCCAATAACGCTCATTGATCTGAGTCTGTCCGCCCCTACAAGCTCCAATAAACAAGCAATAGCCTAGATCCATAAGTAACACAAAACTAAATCTCGCCCAACTGAAAACACACACATGGATCATTAATCACCCAATACTTTATCCATCATAGACCCCAAGATTAAAATTTTTACATTTTTCATGGATTTAAAACCAATTGAATTCACAACAAAATCAGTACATGGAAATCATCCCACCTATCCAATAAGGCAATAATCCATAAATACCCATTAGCCCAATTGAGCTCTAGTGTCAGCAAATGAACTAATCCAAGAACAAGTACAAGTTCTTTACAATGATTATTCTCCCTTTCAACAAAGTTTTTTATAATCAAAAAATCAAAGTTGAATTCCACTGAAAGGGATGGAAATGATTATCAAGTATACATGATCAAATCATCCATAAAATTCAATAAAATTTGAGCAAAACAGAACAACATCCCAATAACCCAAAGAGGGGAACAAACCAAATTATTGAGTCAAATTTCCAAACTAACACTAACCCATTACTTAAAATCACAAAACAAAACAAACCCAGATCTTAGATTAAGCAATCAACAAGCTAAGCAGAAGAAGAAACCTGAAGACAGTCTAGAGATATTAGAGTTCACTATTGGAAGAGCTTCCTTTCTATCATCTCTATCCTTTGCAGGATTCAACCCATGTTCTTCCTTTGAATCAAAGCATGGAAAACAACCCATTTCTTCAATTGATCCAAATCTTAACAAAAATCTCAAACCCCCAACTCTTCTTCTTCAACTCATCCACTGAAATCCCTTCTGGGTTTTTCACTCAACTGTGTTTAGATCCACTTGAAGCCGAGCAGAGGCACAAGAGAAGAACAGAACAATAGAAGAATCAAGGTTTCAAATGAAGAAGAAGAAACAAAGTTAAATGTGTGAATGAATGGACAATAAAGAAATGGAACACACCTCACTTCAGATTTTCGAAGAGTCTTAATCATAAATCGTTCATCTTGAGACATGAAAAAGACACTGCCACTTTTCCCTGGAGATGAGAGCTCCCTCAAGGTATCATTTCCACAGATGGATATCATGTAGTCTGTTGCGTCAATCCTGAACATTTCCCTCAAATTTCTGCAACAACAACATCGTAAGTAAGATGGTGATGTTGCAAGTGCAGCTACTGTAAAACAACAAAACAAAAATCTGGTGAAAATCTAATGAATCAATGACACACACACAGAATCTAATGAATCTGGTGAAAATCTAATGAATCAGTGACAGACACGCTTCAATGGAGATTTCGAGTTGAGAAGCCAAATTGGTAGAGAATAAGAGATGGTGAGAGGAAGAGATGGGGAGAGGAAACCCTAACTTTTCAACTTTGCAAATGGGGAGAGGAACAAATGCAGATGCAGATGCAGGCGCTATAGTCACGGTCTTCTTCTTCAAGGCGGAGGTTTTGAAGCCTTTCACACTGAAATCGAATGACGGCTTTGAAGGAGAGTCGCGGGAGATATGAGAGGTTTCAAAAGGGAGTGGAGAAGCCAGAAGGTTCACAGTCGTTTTCGCTGCTGATGATCTCTTCTTCATCTTCGTTTCGCTCTGGGGAAGGAAGTGGGGGTGGTGTTTAGAAATGGAGACGACTAAACTCCATTATTGCACGTGAGAGAAGAGACAAACACACTATTGGGTGATGTAGCAGAGGCGAGCAAGAGGAGAGGAAGAGAGGCGAGCAAGAGGAGAGAAAAAGGTCAAGTGAGAAAATTTTGGGGGGCGCCAAAAAGCCCGTGTTTCATTTAGATAGCGTTTTTCAATTTTAAAGTCCATTACAAACTGATTTTTCATAGCATAATTGTGAAAAACGCTATTAATGAGAATTTGTGTGATCTAGACTGTTGGATGGTATTTTCATGACTTTTACAATGTGTCCAGTTCGAGACCTTAGCAGTCTCGCTCATGGAAGATGTAAGGAGGGAATCCATGAGGAGTGATTGTAAATTCCATGTTCGAAAAACGAGAGATTTACCTGATTTAGACCTCTCATAACATCCAATTCTGTTAGCCATACAGGTAATTTTGTTGCCGCAAGGATGTCCAAGCAAGCTCTCATGTAAGGGATGTTGCGCTCACTAAAGTGTGATTATAAACCAACTCCTGCTAACAGATTCCCATTGCCTGGGAAAGATCTAATCTCATCAAGCTTTTCCAAGTACTTACTTGGCGTTGCATTCATGTCAAAAGCATGCTCTAATGTGTTATAATCATTCAAGAACATAGTTGTCTTAGGGTCAAGCTGTTGAGCTCATGGGAATATGGCAACCAATGAGTTTGGCCCAAGTATATTCTCGAAGTACGAAAAATGGAGATTTTTGTTCATTACACCCGATGCAATGACGTCACCTGCGTATCTTAACACCATGGAGTTCATTCTCTTTATGATAGCCTCTCTGAGTTCTTCTGGAATGGAGGACTTGACCCATTGGTACATTTCACCATCCTAGAAAATGTTGTGGCCTCTCACGGATATCCTGTGTTGTTTGGCAAAGGCAAGCATGACATCTTGGACAAAGCAGTTTCCTCGCCACGTACTCTCCGTACTGTACCATTTCATTGTCAAAAGTTGTGGATGTGAACCGAGTGGTGAACCAATCTTGGTAATCCTTATTTGTGAGGATGGTGTCAGCAATGCCACAACCAAGAGGGGAGTTGGGTCTATTCTGCTCTATAGATACTGCTGCGCCTTTGATCTTCTTCCCTTCTTGATCAACTACATGAATTCACATATTCCCCACTTGCGTATCTGCTTATGCCATTGCAGAATGTGAATCAAGTTTCTTCACTGCATCCTTTACGGTAAACAACTAGAAAATTTGTTTAGCTTACCCTCTCAATGCTTTCAGATTGTTGCGCTCTCCATTGATCTCTAGTGAACGGTTGCATGGAAATGCCCATATCTTGATGTTTTCATTAGTGATCTGCACATAAAATTACCATTCAATGTATATATAGACTACCAGAAAAAACTTCCATAGTGTAATCTCGAACGGAGTTTGTCTAGGAAGCCAGTCTTTAAAGCCATTTTTTGGTCAGGCTTAGATTTTTTTATACTTTTACCCTTTCTATTTAAAATACAATCACAAACATTATCTATAAAAGGGGTAGAAGTATAAAAAGCCCAAAACCTGGCTATAAAGCCTGACTGCCTAGAATTGGGGTCTTAAACGTCAAATACAATACTTTCTAACATCATGGAGTAAGTCTAGCTAGCCAGGTTTGCTGGCTAGTTTTGGGCCAAGTCTTGGTTTTCAGAAATTCTAAATGGCAAGGAAATGGCCGAGGAAACCAGCGAGGGGGAGGGTGTCACCTCTCATCCCCCTCGAGATTCGCGCCTGCACCCTCAAGATGCGCAGCAGCGCAAATCTCGAGGGGGGTGAGTGGTGACACCCTCCCCCTCGCTGGTTTCCTCGCTCCTTTCCTCGACAGTTAGAAAGGTTCCTTGGTTTTTTTTACACTTTTTACCCCTTCTCTTTAAAACACAATCACAAACACCACCTATATAAGGGGTAAAATTGTAAAAAGCCAACACTTTGCCCAAAAGTGGCCAGCAAACTTAGCTAGCTAGAATTGTTGAACATCATGTTACAATTTAGCTGCTATGTAGGAATATCAAAAAGTCCAGAGAGCCAAGCCTCTAGCGCCAGGACCTGCTTTCTAACAAAATTCCTTTAGTTCAACACTGAAAACTTTTCTGAAACAAATTTCCATTGCTTGTGCTTCCATTCATCTCTAAATTTTCATTACATAACAACATACAAGTACAAGTGCTTATTGTTGTGTCCACGATGTAGAAATACGGATCATTCTTCCACATTTCAACAGCCAGGAGCCAATAAATCCACAAACAGGTTCATTTTGAACTTCATTGTTCCACATTCCCCCAAGATAAGATTGATTACTTGATAAAGCTATTTTGATTTGCACAAACAGAGAGATAAACCTCCCTGATTTCTTACCCAAATCCGCAGATAGATTCAGAACCCGAGGGCCTTGTCTCAGGGAAAACTTCTGCAACATCTTGATCAGAGGAGAAAAGAAAGAAGTAGAGATGAAGCCTCACTAGTACATAAAACTACCAAGGGAAGAGTGGGTAAAATAAATAAAAAATCTCCATTGGTGTTGCTATAAAGGGATATGGTTTCTGTTGTGATGTGTTGTGGGAAGAGAAGAGAAAATAAGGTTTTGGATTCTTTGTTTTGTAAATCTCTTGAAAGGGTTTTTGTTGATGGAGTTTTTGAGAGATGGAGAAGGTTTTGGGGGAAGGAGAAAAAGAAAGAAAGAAATTACTAATAAAATGTGACGTAAAAAATTGGTTTTGGTCGTCTATCTTCAATATGCGTTAGTTTTGGCTTTGTTTTTTTATTTTACCCACAATTTTATTAAATTAAACAATTTTTAATGTTAGCAATTACTAATAAAATTGCATTAAAAAAATAAGTGAGCTCTAAGAGTATCGAACACTGGTTGTTTACTATACACCAACAAAGACATGTTGAAGTAGTTGAATAAATAATTATCATGTTATATTATACATTATATAATTGAATTTTTTGTAAAGCTAAGTATTTCTTAAAAATATTTTGAAAGTTGAGGGGGGACAACTACCCCCTAGCCCCTGGTTCAACCAAGCACTGAAATTAAGAAGAGATTTGAATAAGTTCATGAGTTTTTTTTTTTACCCTTTCCACCCCATGTCACCTGCCGGGTTCGAATCTATGATGTATGATTCCATCCGCCACACCTCTCCACCCCATGAATCAGGTCTTTGATAACCAAGCTAAACCATCTTTTACTAAGGGCTAGATCACATTATATTCATTTATAATGAGTTTCATAAAGCCGGGAGAACCCTTGCCGCTATACTTGCAGAATAGTCATATGTCAATGCCTCGGTTGCATTCCCTGTAACAACCAACAACAGTAAAATCTCTGTCTAAATCGAATAGCAGAAATATGAAGATGATACTAATTGGACTAAGAGACCAAGGGATACCCTCTATGTCAGCTTAAGAAGGTGATAGAAGACACTTGGGCATAGTTTTATTAAAAATATACATAGACGAATCTATTGAATACAAATACCACGGCAGCAAAAACATCTAGATTTCAATAAAAATCCTCATTTTTTTGTCAGAATACCCTAAAAAAGTTGAAACTGTTAGACTTGTCTCCATAAGTAAGTTTATCCATCGATTCGAAGCTATTATTCAATAAATGATAGTTGCGGTTCTAGACCTTGCTTGAAGAACAACTGGATAGACAACATTACAATGCAAGTAGTCACATGAAGTGCGAGCATATTTGCATACAATATTTCATATACGGGATTTGTAAAAGCCTGAAGATTCTAGGAAATAGTTACGAGATTTGTATGTTAAGTTGGTGCAGGGTAAGTTGCCTAATCATACGTGTTAACTTTCAAAGACTAGCTTTATACTTATAGATTTTTTGTGATATATGTGTTTATATAACCTTTATTATATATAGATCTAACATTTTGAGATAAAAATGTAATGTGCTCAGCATTTCCCTACCATTAATTTTATGGACTTGAAAACATTGTCATCATAAGATTCAATCCATTATATTTGTAGTAAAAGTAAATAAATTGTACAAGCTCTCAAATTTGTTGCAAGGAGAAGAGATTGACGAGCCTAACATACCAAACCAAAGCTTATGAAAAAGGAATGGCGAAGGAATTGTTTTCTCGGGCATAAAAAAAAAAGAACAAATACATAAAGATAGTAGAGATCCTACCTCATTTTGAATACAAGCCAAAGTTGAG
Organism: Berberis vulgaris; assembly: GCA_963556465.1. NCBI lineage: Eukaryota > Viridiplantae > Streptophyta > Magnoliopsida > Ranunculales > Berberidaceae > Berberis > Berberis vulgaris. The sequence continues at coordinate 25,856,742 of OY747137.1, read as the reverse complement.
AAAAACACACACCATCTAAGACACCAAAATTTAACAAAAGAAAAACAAAAAAGCTCACTTCCAATGTGGTACCATGGTCGTATAACAAACTATGAGTATTAGATGGAGAAGGACTATATTCATAAGGAAACTAAAAGGCTATCTTTCGCTTAAACTTAAAAATATAGATTAAGAAGAAGCATAGACTCTGTTGTAAGAAAAAATAAAGTAGAGAAAAAATATTGTAAAAAAGAAAGAGAGGAGAGAAGAAGCAAAGATTAAGAAGAAAAATAGACCATCTCTATGCTTTACTGGTTCTTTGCACTATTTATCTTGAATCTCAATTGAAAGAGTCATTCACTTTAGATGGATCAATAACCATTTTATTAGGTGACTATTTGCGCACATCTAAAAATAAAAAATAAAATGAAGTAGATTGTCGAGTCTTGACTGTGTCCTGACTAAGTTTTGAGTATATCGAGGTGTATTTGATATGTTGACCACATTGACTATGAGTCTGACACCTGCTGACACGTGTCAGAGGCGTGTCGAGTGAGTGTTGTTGTCAGATACGTGTCGAACACAAATACGACAAGTTTTCTAAAGAGTAAGGATATGTGAAAATAGTACTCCAAAGAAAGAGAACTTATTTGAAGGACTTGTTAAAGGTTGCATTGAAACATTTTGGACGAAGTATCAACACTTTCTTCTGAACTCATGAACAGAGTAACAAATAAATTAAACTAAAACAAGCATGAACCATGGAAGAAACAGAACAAATGAAATATAGAGACAGTGAAAGCCACTTAAGTGGGACATTATTAGAAGAGCTTCAGTTACTCTGGCTGAAATACACCTCATATTGACATGGAAGGCACACAATGGTCAACAGATAGAACTCAGAAAGAGCCAAAATGTGTGAACTATTCACCTCTGCAGCCATGTTACATCACTCCAAGTGAATGTGTGAACTATTTTATAGCTTACATTGATCACTTGTTGGGTTTTAACTCTGCACGCTATTTTACAGACAATTCTCTTAATGATCACCTAAGACATACAAGGAAATCTCAAGTTGTGTCACTATTTGCATATACCGAATACGAACATAACATCATACAACTAACTCCAACTAGTTTGATGAACATCAACCGCCAACCAATATGAATTCAAACAGGGTCCATTGATGAGCAACATACACTGAAAGCGGCCCATAGTCATATCAATGATTGAAACCACCTCCTCGGGTAATTTAGACTTTTTTATTTTATTTTTTTGTTAAAATGCAGAGCATGATCATATTAAGTAATAAATCCTATCTGTTACAGCATTGCTCTTTGCTCAAAAACATATTTAGCAAGGAGATGAGCATCAACATTACAACTTCCACTAATATAATCATAGTTCCAATTACATCTGCCACAATTTGTTCCATAGCCTAGATATATTTGCTATGATTGGCTTCCAGGCCCATTCACGAAAAGAATCTTTGGGGCCATTCAAGGTCTGAATTACTGTTTGAGAGTCCCCCCAGCAGAACTCCCTTCTTCCATTGATTGTGGTAGCAAAGAACCATAGCAACACCGTTGCCAAAACATTTCCAGATTTCATATTCGCATGAACACCCACTGCTCCCTGTTTCAATAGATCATCAAAGCTTGCATCAAAAGAAATCACAATGGACTCCTCATAGCTGCAAAGAACCCAACAATATAACTTCTTAATTGGAGTTGTGCAACTGTCAGAATAAAATAATATTTTTTATATACTTTTTTTTTTTTCTTTTGTTTATCCCTTAATCCTTCCCACCTCAAATGCTCGACTCTGTGACCTAATGATATTATCCACCACTGCTCAATCACTGAGCCAACTATTAGAATAAAAAAAATATTGAAAAATGGTTAATTTAGTGTCTAGTTACTTCTCCTATCAGACAAATGCAAGTCAGAGATTGCGTGCAATATGTAGAATTTTTGTTGAGGACAGATTTTAATCGAATAGCATCTGATGTACTCGTATTGTGAGTTAAATTTTGACCGACTATTGAACTGGGGAGTCTGATATTGCTGATTTACATCTCCTGCAACACCTTCTGCCATTTAGACTATTGTTAGTTGATCACAAACAAGAGATTAGTGGGCATTACGTGGTTTATATGACATCTTGATCCATTACCATTTTATCCATAATGGAGATCATATTAGTTGATTAAAAAAAAATAATAAAAAAAAAAATAAAAAAATCAAAAGTGTTCCCACCACCCTCTTCCCTATAATTGAGATCATATTAGTTGATCAAAAACAATTTCAAGTGTTCCAGACCAATTAGCTACACTCGTTTTGAGTGGGCACTAAGGGAATCATAGAAGGCTTCAGCAATAAGTCCTGTTCTGCTTGCAACTGTTATGCATGCCATAAATTTTTGTTACCTGAAATTAAGTTCATGTACAATTCTGTTCTTTCTTGCTAACTACCAGTTTACTACTGTACTACTAGTTTGCTCTTGTTTTACTTCTATCTTAAAGATGCCGGGTCTGATTTTTGCTTTCTTCCTTTTTGTCGACCTATTTGTCAATGATCGAATAAACTTTAATCAGCTATTCTCAAAAGCTAGGTTATATCCATCAAGCTTGAATTAGTGTTTGTGTGGGAATGACGAAACACCGACCCCCATAAAATACAAACATAGTACACACTAAAAGAAACTTTGATAAATATCACTACCTAAAGATCATCTACTAAATCTATTCTCCTGTTTCCTTCCTCAGTTTTTTACAGTTCAAACCCAGGGAACCTAAATCTTTCAGGTGCAATCAAATCATACCACAATCAAACAGTTCCTGCAAGACCCTGGAATAGGGAGTAAGCATAGTCTGATCCTCATACATGACCAGCCACAACCAGATCCCTTGCGTTGTGATATAAGAAGCTTGCAAAGGCATTGGCTCTCTCTTTGTAAATACTCTCCTTTGTAAGCCGGTAAAGTGAAAGGAAGGCGTAAGCATTTCCACCAACACCATCTGCAAGTCCAATCTTCTTCACCAACCCGTTCTTCCACACTACCTCTCCAGCTTCTATTGCAGCATCTCGAAACTCTGTGTCATTGGGAAATAGCTGCATCACAAAACATTAATGTTCAGGTTTAATTCGCTGGATTGTACATAGAATCAAATAATACCAATTTACAGGAGAAAACTAAAGCAATTATGCCACATAGATAAGTTTGAAGATGTGCTTGATGAACTGACCTGCGCTGCTTTGCATAGAGTGATGGCCATGCCGGTAGCCCCATGTGACCACTGCACTAACTTGTCCCTTGGGTTCCTTATTATTTTATTTTTTTTTTTTTTTTTTTTTTACCCATTTTATTCATTTAAACAACCACGCCCGAAGGCTACATGACTGACCATATAGGGTTAACTAAAAAGCCGAGACAAACTCTTACAAAAGATAGGATTCACCACTACAAGCCTAGACAAAAAAAAAATCCAAACTCAGTCTTTGTACCTTTTGTTTTCTTTCCTAGTTCTATTGGATTTTTGGGAACAAAAGCTGGTATCTTTGGTGTGGCGCTTCTTATTCATCTTTCCGTCTGACATAGCTCCTAAATCCAAATCACTGTCGCTGCCTGTGGGCCAAGCTCAAATTCTGAGTTGACTGCATCACTATCCTCATTAGTACTTTCGAGTGTATCGCTATTCAATTTCGGCTGTCGAAGTAGCCCTTGGGTTCCCTTCACTCATTGGATAATTGCTACTATGCAGGAATCTGTTCCTCATCATGTACCTCAGAGTCCCTTTCACATCCTCTGCATCTTCCACAGAGAGTGGGAAGTGGAGTAGAACTTGTAGGATTCCTGCAAGTCCATTGGCTGCACCCCAATACCTAGTTCCGTGCCAACTATACATTAAAGGGCAAGAGGTATTGTTAGATGCCCCTGCACGACCTCCAGCCAACACAGCCTCCACCACTGGTGTCAGAAGGTCCATAGGAACTGTCTCTTCTCCTAGATGTTTGTTAATGAACAGTGCAGCCCAGAGAAACCCAGCTCGACCATAGAGCAACTCGTATGACATGCCGAAACCACCCTCCTCAGGCCCAACAGGAAGTGCCACCTGAATGAAGTTGAAAACTATGGTTAGGTACAAAAGTTGCTATGTTGATCCAAATAATTTGAAGTCTTGAAAATAACAGAAGTAATGATATTTATAACTAACTCTGCGAATTAACCCAAACTCTTCAATTTTGACCATTATATTAAAAAATAAAAACAAAAAACAAAAAATCCAAGTCCTCATATTGTTGTCCACAACTTTAACGCACTACCATCAATGCCATACCAGCATTTTCCGGTTTACCCGAAATAATACTTGGATCATCACAGGGTCCACCTACCAGGAAACCCACAAAGACGAAGAATTTGACAAGATGATAACTGAGAGTTGCAATCTCCAACAATGTTATCATGTATTCATTTCTATACATCTTTTGGAAACTAACTCTAGGATGACATAGTATCCCATTTGTTTGACGACGAATCACTGGAAAAAAAGTACCAATCACCTAACCCCTTGGCTATGCACCAGTACTTACGGCACCAACCATTCCCCGCCACTTATCCTACTTAGGAGAACAATTAGTAAGAGTTCAAGAAATAACAAAGAACCGACGCACATAAACAAAAGTTGACAACTTACCAAAGAGGAGAATAATCCACACATGGAAGGGACCGACCTATGACCAACAGTAATGGAGGAGAATAGTAATCACCCTAGCTTGCTTAGTCAAACAATGTGGTCCCCAGAATGGAAATATCATTTATGAAATGAAGGAGGTTTAAGAATTAGGAGAGCAAGATGCAAATTTGTTGAGAAGACCTAGTTTGAGAAGGTCTAGCTTCCTAAAATAGCAAAAATTTTAATTCTGAAGATAGAGTTAAGTTGCACATCAAAGCACTATAAGTAGCCATCGGTATACCATACTTAACTCGTTCACTTACAAAGATACAAGTGTATTCGATGAACCAAAGCAATTATGTCATGGCATCCTCGAGCAGGGGGTGGACTCAGGATTTTAGTCGAGGGGGGGCAAAATGAAAAATACTTATTAGTTGATAATAGTAGTTATTAATGGTAAAGCCAATTTTTTTTTTACCGAAGCTAGTAACTAATAAAAATAAATTTAACTATAAAAAATACAATTTTAAGCCAAACTAAGGTCACTATTGATAACCTTAGCAAAGAGCAAACAAGCATAATAACTAAAATATATAACTAATATCACAAAATAGTTTGTCTAGGCAGCCAGACTTTGAAGCCATTTTTTGGCTAGGCTATAGCATTTTTACACCTTTACCCATTCTCTTTGAAATACAATCACAAACGTTATCTATAGAAGGGATAGAAATGTAAAAACTTAAAACCTGACCAAAAAGTGACTATAAAGCCTGGTTGTCTAGAATTAAAAATCACAAAATAATTAGGATAAGTTCTAGGTGAAGCTAAAAAAAATTGAAATTTGCGAATCTAATATGATCATAATACAATTTTAAAGAAAAAATAGTTTATATGAGGCTCAAATTTTATACGAGTTGGCTAATGGTATATATTTTCAATGAATTCTATCGTTATTATTTTAGATATTAATTTTAAATATTTTTTTGTTAGGGGTTTAATATTACTTGTGAAAAACAATTCATTTATTTAATGTTAATAAATTTTTATTAAACTAAACATTTTTTATTTTTGCAATTACTAATAAAATTGCATTGAAAATAAAATAAAAAATGCACTTGAAGAGTATCGAACTCAGGTCTTTTACTAAAAGTGATAAACCTCCAACCACTACACAAACAAAAACATGTTCGAATATTTTCATAAACAATTAACATATTGTATTCTACATTATATAATCGATTTTTTAAAATTAAAATATATATATTAAAAATATTTTAAAAGTTGAGGGGGGACAGCTACCCCCCTCCCTTCGCCCCTTAGTAGGTCCGCCCATGTCCCCGAGATAATGAATACAGACTGTGTCTAAACAAATACATATAAGCAATATGCAATCCAGATCAAATGGCCAAAGACAATGACAAATAAGTTTACTTCATTTGATATTTTTGAACCCTCAGAGATTATAAACCCCATACGTTGCTCCAAGATACCCTTCGCATAGAGAGTTAGGTGGAGAGAGAGGGTGCCTAGTAGTCAGTGAAGACGAACCAGTTCCTAGTAAAAATATCTGATTTTCACAGTTTAAAATATTTTGAATTTTAAAACGAAATTTTTTTTGTATATATAAGTAGAAGTGCCATACTACAAAATACATAAAGTTGGGATTTTAACCAGATTTTTATGATATGTTACAATATATCTCTTTTTAGGTGCAAATATACCTATAGTTGATATTAGTATGAAATATACCACGTATTCACAATATACTTTTCCTAGAGTTGGAATTAAAATATTCGATACTTTGAACGGTGATTTCAAAGATGCCAAAGATACAAGTAACTTAAGCTGACCTAAATAAGCAAACATGAACTAAAGCAAAAAAATAAAAATACAAAATAGCAGTAGGTTTCCTCTTTTAAGTGAACAAGTAACCAAATAAAATCACTATGACTAGTATTTTGTGGCTACCTCAAGGAAGAGATCCAAGAACAAGCCCTGTCTTTGATTGTCATCCCGGTAATTAGCAACAACAGCTCCAAGTGCGTAAATGCCTCTTCGACCACATAAAAATGACACGTGCCTAAAAACATATCAAACGGAGAGCACATTGTTATCATCATCATAACATAAATTGGTGGAACTGTATACTTGAAATCTATTAAATGGTAAAACATAATCTATGGCTTACCCCACCTAACTCATAAGATGCAGAAAACAACGATGATTATGCTACAACATCATCCAAACATGGCTATCCCATACAAAGGACCTACATACAATTATTCCTTTGTTTTTTATATCTGTCCAACTGGACTCGAGTTAAAATGATACTGGCTTCTCTTTGAGAGATTTTTCCAAATAACCTGAGGGTGTGTTTGGTTGGATAAAATTCTATGTTCCTGAAAACTATGAGGGGGCCCCAACATTTAAAGTTAAATTGATGTATTACTCCACATCCACCATCAATTTAATTGATGTATTACTCCATTCCTCATGTCTCTGTTTTTTTTTTTTTTTCAATTACGTTGTATCCAAAACATGGACTCCACATTGAACAGAGGATTATCCTCGTTGATTGACACAAGGAACAAGTGGAGCAAATGTAATATAGTGGTAGCAGTAGTAAGGGACAGTATTGTATTGTTCCAGCAATGTCACGACTACTGCCACTAGTCTTCCTAGTCCTCTTATCCTATTGTTAGCTCTTAGCTACAAAGAAATGGTAAATGAACAACAAGAATAAAAGCAATGGCGGGGGAATGAGAATGGTGAAAGAGGTAGCGGCAGAAAGAAACCTTGTGGAGGTGCGAGCAATAACGGCACAGGTGTCAACAATCTCGGCACACATTAGCAACTCATGCTGATTACCAGTAGCTTCGTACGCCTTCAAGCATGTGAAAGCTGTTCCAAGCAAACCCGTATGCACTGTAGGGTCTATACTCTGCTCAGGCACGAATTTACGTGGGGGCAAGTGCCCCCACTGACTTTTGAGATTTTTTTTTTTAATTTATTTGTCCCTCAATTAGTTTTTTTATTTGCCCCTCTATTCTCACTTCAACCAGGACTTCATCCTTCAAATAATGTACATATCAAATTCAAACTCTACTTTTAGAGTTTGAGATAGAGGTTAAATCCCTCAAATCTCTTAAAGAACAGAAATTCTAGCGGGTCTGGGAAACTAGCGTGGTTTCCCTGCCTTGGGGGGCAAAAATACATTTTTGCCCCCCCTCTTTAAACACATACTCCAAAATGGTGTTTTAAAGAGGGGGGCAAAAATGTATTTTCGCCCCCCAGGTAGGGAAATCAGACTGATTTCCCAGGCCAGCTAGACTTGCTCCTCAAAGAAACCAAAATCCACAGTTTCTTCTTCACACTCCATCGATTGGATAAGATGAGGGAAACCCTCATATTTCATCATCTTCAAAGATCTATAACTATTGAGTTATTTGAGCTCATCTTCACAAGATCCAGTAGGATCCAAACCACCTTATTCTTCTTCTTCTAGGTACCAAGTGCCTTCATTAATCACTGTGTTGGTCATCTCCACAAAAAAATCGTAAGCAACCCAATCTCGTCCTCCTTTTTTTCATGTAGTAGTAATCAACGATTCAAACCCTTCTCTTCTGTTGTGTTTCTAGAAGTAGTAATCATCTTCAATGAATATAGTAGCAATCATCTTCAATGACTGTCTTTGTTGTACTCCCCTTTTTGCTATATTTAAAAAAAAATTCATGTTAAAGTAACTAATTTTTATATTATATTTAATTAATTATGACATCACTCCCCCCCCCCCCCCCCTCAACAAAAATCCTAGCTCCGTCACTGATTCTGCTCTCCTCCACCTTGCTTAAACGTCTCCTTCACCACCTGCCGTGCCAGTGACACCCACCATGTACCAAAAACTTATTAATGTCGCAGTACCTATTATTTGCACCACCCAACCCACCAAGGTGCAAAGAGCAAATAATCGTATACTATTACTATACGTACCTGGTCTTTTAGGGATATGGCCGCTTTGAGAAAGGTTTTAGCAGAAAGGGAAAGGTCGACATTTGACACATCCATCATCACCTCACTACTTCCCTCATCTTCATTTCCTTCCTTCTTGTGACTACTTATTGCCCTTGCCACTACCGAATACATTTTTATTTTATCACTCTTTCTTCTTCTTCTCCTTCTTCTTACACTCTCAACCTTCACTATTTTAAGTGCTCTGTTTTTATTTATTATATTTTTTTCTATTTATTATTTATTATTTTTAGAGAGTGAGCTGGGGTTTTTAGGATCCCCGAACCTTATATTAATAAAAAAAAATGCTATGTTTATGTAAGTGAAATTAGACTAAGGAGGATTTATATTGAGAAGGTGGAGCTAGGAAGATGAGCTCTATTTTAAATAAATTAAATAAATAAATAATTAAACCCAAACCGACCATGTACCTCATCTTCGTGGCACCGTGTCACGCATCCAGCGTAAACAAGTTATCTACTTTCAGTATGAACTATTTCTGGCCGTTAGATTGGATGTTATCTTTATTCGATACCTACGCTATTATGCTATGGCGAGTTCATTTCCTTATCAGATCGGATTTCGCCTGGTTTTTTTTATCAAAATATCCATCAACTTGAATGAGACTCGTAACCCCACAACCACAAATACCCTTCTACTCAATACGTGAATGCAATCCAAATGTTTGGTCCCTACAAAATACAAGGTGAAACTGTTCAACTAAATAAATCACATGAAACACGACTAACCAAAACAATTCAATCACCTTTGATTAACATAATTGAGTTTTGCGTTCCAATCAAGCTTGATGCATTCAAAATCCAGTCTCCAGTAAGTAAAACTTTAAAAAAAAATGTTAGATTGTGAAAGACCACATTTTGGTGGTCGAACGCACTCCGATGATTTAAGTTAGTAACTTAGTTAGAGAGAGAAGAAGGCATCCCATCCCGCGATCCCAAACCCGTCCCGATCCTGTCCCGTCCCGATTTTTTGGTCATTTTGGGATTGATCAAACTCATCATGATCTCATCCCGTCCCAATCTAGAGTGACATTATGGAATAGAGACAATGCCAACAATCTTGCTGATCAAACAGGGCCAAAAGGTCGATAGAATTGTTGGAGTGAGAAGAAGGTCGGGATGCACATGATGCAAGTGTTGAATCCATATTACTGAAGGTACTTAATCAAATATCATGGACCCCTCCAGCCTCGTCTCTGTCATGTTGTTTTGGATGGCTTATGTGCCTTACATGCACCCTATATGCTAGCTGAAAAATAAAGTGCACTTAATCAAAGATCATGGACCCCCTGTACCTGGTTAACAAGTCCTTTTTCTTAGTCAAGATTTTGTACTTCTACCTGTTTGTTCAGCTGGTGTAATACTTCAATAAAATGGGATGAAGTTCAGCATAATGTTTTCACAGGGTGACAGTCCAGTAAGCAAAAATATCACTATAAGAACAAGTATCAAAATACAAAAACCACCAAGCTAAAAATATGCAGACTAATATGAACATGTAAACATGACTGCTAAAAATACAAAAACCCCCAAGCAAACATATCACTTTTAACATATTGTCAAAACATTCTCTATTGAGAAGCTTTTTGGAACAACATGCCTTTGCTCTGAGCAGCAGCAGCAACCAAACGAAAAATACATGACTCAGACTGTGTATGCTTGTTGGATCGTATCTATGTCAAGCCCCTTTCAGCGTATGCAAGTCTCTCAACTTGGGGGTAAAGCCTTTGATAAGAACATGCACAATTTTAGCGTATGCAACTCTCTCAACTCTCTCTCGACTGATTCCCCTTTACTCTTCTCTCTGCTACAATTTCAGCATCCAAGTCCATTTAGAGGCCGAGATCGTCTCTCTGCTACAATTTCAGCAGATCTATATGGTGAGAATGCTAACAAAATACATTCATATATGGAGCAACAAAATACAATTTCAAACATGCATGGTAGCAACTCTACATTTAGCAATATACATCAGTGCATGATGTTTTTTCATACAAGGAGCTAGTTATTCAACTACAATAATCCCACATCATCAATGAATTTGTGTGTGCATACTATTATAATGAATTGTAACTTTTGTTAATATATTCTACATAAGCAAAACCCTTTGGTTGACCAAACTTATCTGTCAGGGTTGTGACTCTATTGATGGTTCCACAAGATTAAAAATGTTGTTGAACTTCTTCAGGTGTGCAAGCATAGTCTACCTTTCAACTAGAATCTCAACCATCGTATCAACAACACACGGCAATTCATAGTAATTCAACATTCTATAACAGGGTGGATCAGGATTATCCTCGGGCATTGTTAACAGAACTAAAATAACATATAGAAATTTTAGTTAGCAAGCCCACTATCATTTTTCAAATTAGGAATTGAAACTAGAAAATAAGTTTTTTGAAAAATAATTCTTCACTTCATTATAGTTATCCAACACAAAGTCAAAGTGATAAAACCAATGACTATCCAAAGATTGGGGCTCTTTTATTAATGATCTCCCACCACTATTTTACGCATTCAACCAGTAACTGCCTGTGTATCTGCAACATGTATGAACTAAAAAAAAGTGTGATCTAACAGGATGGGACTGAAATATGTATTTTTAAAAACATACAGTGACTGCCACTGATATGCAACATTTTGAATTCACAACAACCTATAGTTTGGCAACTCCATGTCGTTGTTTGAATCTGGTGGCTACAAAAATAAATAAATAATAAAGAATTGCACTGCAAAAATAACAGCAGTATTACGAAATAGTGTGACCCCTTTGTTTATATACCCGTGAGATCAACGAATAAAAATGATCAATTCCTTGGATTGGAATACCAGATTGTGACCCCATTGTTTCATCCTTCAAGTCGACAAATACAAATCATAAGTGATAGTTACGCGCCTGTAAATATATTAAAAACAAATTTGTGTATTTGGATTTAATGAATGAGGTGTCATATATTCTGAACCTTCAATTCCAATCTGGGAACAACCCTACAAATGACATGTGTACATAAAATTTAATATTCTATACTTAAGAAATTAAATATTCATAAAATACATATTGCAAAGCATACCACATTCTTCTCAATGGCCTGCTCTTTATTTGCTTGTTTTTTTTCCTTTGCATTTTTTTACAAATTTTTTCAGAGGTGGATTGCATTCTTGAATTAGAGCGTCGATTTTTGTTACGAATCGGTAATGGACTATGAATGTTGATCCCAGAACTAGTAGTATTGGAGCCAAATTCCAAAAACCCATGTGAATCAACACTCTCATCACCATCATCAGTTTTAAGTTGCTCCATTTTCAAAGTGATCCATTCATGATCTTGTCATGTCTTCTTTTCATCTTCAGCGGCGTAGTCGGCCATTTCATAGAAGGCACTGCACATCTTGTCAAACCGTTGATTTTCAGGCTTCATTCCCCAATCTTAACCTTTGTATGAGCCCTCTTCACATCTTTCCTCCACCTCCGAAGAACATATTTATCTGGTACAACATGAATATTTCTTTCAAACAAGACTTTCAATACATGTTTGCGTAAGATCCCATTGAACTCAAACAATTGGCAATTACACTTGATATTGAAGTCGGGAACGTTAAAATATACTATAAAATTGACTGAGTGTTGTCTATCTCCTATCACCAAGTCTTGTCTAACATTGTATACCTCAAAGCTACTCTCATCTATAACTTCATTACGAATTTTACAACATATATTCCCTGCTATCTCTTCTTGGATCTCCTTAAATTTATTTGTAGTGTAGGCAGTTTGAAAAGTTTTCTCTATCGCATAAGAAGTAATGCAAGGAATCTTTCGGTTGAACAATTTAAAGTCCTTTTCAGCTTGTTTTTGAACCTTACTTTGTAGTGCATTATCATATTGTTCAATGAATTGCTTCAAAGTGGTCTTCGAATTTACATAACCATCAAAAATAACATTCATGCTTTCACTCCTTTGAGTTGAAGACATCCCAGCCCAAAAAGTACATCTTTGATATGTTGGCACCCAACGCATTCTTTCAAAATATAATCCTCTCAACCAATCATTTTCTTGCAGACAATATTTCTCAATGAAACCATGTCAATTTACTTAAAAACTCTTCATGAGACAAGGAATCGTAAACTGCTCTTTGCATTGCAAACTTGATTGCCTCATATTGATTGCAACCGGACAACTTTTCAGGCAACTTCTTCATAATATGCCACAAGCACCATCTGTGTCGTGTGTTGGAAAATACAATTTCAATGGCCATCTTCATTGCCCTATCTTGATCAGTGATTATAACTGTCGGAGCATTGCCATTCATACACACAAGCCATGTTTGGAAAAGCCAAACAAACTCTTCAATGGCCTCACCACATATCAATCCACATCCCAAAAGAATTGACTGACCGTGATGATTCACCCCAACAAAAGGAGTAAATGACATCTCATACTTATTTGTTAAGTATGTAGTGTCAAAAGTAACAACATCTCCAAACTCCTTGTAAGCTGTTTTGCTCCATGCATCAGCCCAAAAGACATTTCTTAACCTCCCTTTATTATCCAAATCCATCATATAAAAGAAATCAACATTGTTAGTTTGCATTTTTTGGAAGTAGTTATGAATGGCCTCCGCATCCCCCTCCCCAAGTCTCAACCTCCTCATTCTATCCAGATAATTGTAACAATATTTCTGAGCAAATGGTAGAATATCATGACCACCAGCTTCAACTACACATGAAGAAAAACTCTTAGTTGGCCTAATATCCTCCCTATCATTATAATCCAGCTTCTTCTTGACATACGAGCTCATAACTCTATTTTTCGGGGCTCAATTCATGATTGTGATCAAGTGTTACTCTTGTCACTAACATTGTTCCATCAGAGCGTATTTGACCTCTAACTTTAGCCAAACATCCACATTTAGTTGTACCCCGCAATTTTACAACACTTTTTTATTCACTTTTATGCTGCCCAGACCAACCACATGAAAGCGTAATGTATTTAGGTTTTCCATATTCATTTATTTTTGTATTCCTTACTTTCACTGAAAATCTTATTTTATTACCATAATCATGATAATAACATTGGTACTCATTAATGCTGCTGAATTTCTTCCTTTTGTAGGATCCCTTGTCTCTTCTAAATTTTCTTCCTTCTCCATCAATTCATTATCTTTTATACTATCCATTCCTGAAATATGTGTTATAACATACAACAACTGTTATAACATAAATGCACAGCTAATAGCCCTACTAATATTACCTTCTATAGTCTATTTTGGGGAACAATGCTGCAACTAAGTATCCACCAGAGTTGTTATACGGGTAGTTCCAGCCAAATAGACTACAATAAAAGTACTATACAATACAAGCTAATGGCAATGTATCCCTAAACAAAAATTCTATGAAATAATTATTGAATTGAAAGAATTACAATACAAGCAAAACATTACACTAATTGACAGAAAAGTTTTCATTTTCCATGTAAATAAAAAAAATCAAACACACCCTTAAAAAAACATATTGAACAAATGAAAATATTCAACTTAGATATCTGATATGGATTTGATTAATGAGAATTCATTGGATTATCAGATCAGATAGAGGCTAGTATCCAATCTGTTTCTACTGAGGGTAGTGAAAACTCACTACCAAATAGCAAAAACCCAAGCTCCAATCAAACATACAAGAAGAAGAAGAAGAAGAAGAAGTTAAGGACCCCAAGCCTGTCCCCAAATCCATATGTAAATCTACTTCATCTATTCTCCTCCATTTGTTTCCAAAAACCCTTTAGGCAATTTTAAAAACAAAAGAAGAAAAAATTTCAAGACAGTGTGTTACCTTTGGTCGAGGTCGAGGTCAAAACTCAGCACGAGGTCGAAACTCAGCTTGAGGTCGAGGTCGCAAGTCACCACAATGCTCAGATATGTCGATTTCTCCAAATCGTCTTGATCGATTCTCCTGTCGAGCTTCTCCAATCTCGATCTCCAAATTGTCTTGATCGATTATCCTGTCAAGCTTTTCCAATCTCGATCTCCAAATCATCTTGAGATCGATTCTACTGTCGAAATTTTGAGCCAAAAACTAGATCTGTTGTTTTTGGTTTTTGGAGCCAAAACCAGATCTGTGGTCTTTGGAGCCAAAAACAAAACCTCACATGCCCAACACCCTCCAGGCGCACGTGCCCAGGAGGGTCCAGGCATGCTCCAAGCGCCAATACAAGGTTGGCTAGAATTTTCAAACTCTCTCTTTTTTTTTTTTTATTTATTAAAACTTTAAAAAAAACAAAAACAAAAACAAATGCACTTAATTGGTGGGTGTAATCAAAACATAAAACAAACACCAGGTTGGTAGGCTAGACCTGAAAATGGAATTTTTTTAATGGATATATTAGTTGGAAAATCTTTTATGGAGGATTTTTGAACTAAGAAGGCGCTCATTAATCTCTAGTGGTTATAAAATGCAAAAGTTGAACAAGATAAGATAAGGTGTTTTGGGTCAAAAGTGTTATACGATTCATTACAATAGCCACTGATAAGTACAAGCAAGAAAATATAATGAAAAAGGCCAAACCGGAAGATTACACCAGTTAGAACAATCTCTTTCCTCGAGATTTCTTATCGCATCATTTCAACGGGCAGGATGAAACAAGATATGATGATACTATCAACGTCAATGAAGGTCACACTCCAAGCCCTACACCGTTCGAGTTTTTATTATACGACTGATGGGCCCCATTAACGACTTTAGAAGCCGGACTTGACGGAAACACTAACCCAAAGAAAAAGCTAAAACAAAACCAGACTATTTAATACCCGAGATTCTCTAACAAAGCCCCCTTCTTAACAAACACTAATCACTAAATCTCTACCGTTGTATTCAAATAGTTAGATACATACGCAACTCAATGCACAAAAGTAACGGAGAAGATTGAAGCGTAGCCGAAATTGAGTAAGTTAACAGGGTGTGAAAAATATCGACAAGTAGTAGTAACACCTGTGTGGGCCCCGCCTACTTCACTCACTCCTCTTTCCGACTTTTTCTTCAAACCCTCTCTTCTTCAATCTTTTTTTTTTTTTTTTTCCTCTCTCTTCTCTCTCTTGTTCGCTTGGCTTGGTTCGTTCAGATCTGATTTCAAGTAGAAGTCGAAAACCCGAGTTTGAACCAATCAATCGATCAACAGCAATGGCAACATCACCACGCGAAGAGAACGTTTACATGGCGAAATTGGCCGAGCAGGCGGAGCGATACGAGGAGATGGTGGAATTCATGGAGAAAGTGACCGCGACAGTCGACGCAGAGGAACTCACCGTGGAGGAGCGAAACCTCCTCTCTGTAGCCTACAAGAACGTCATCGGTGCGCGACGCGCTTCATGGCGTATTATCTCTTCGATCGAGCAGAAGGAGGAGAGCCGCGGCAACGAGGATCATGTTGCGACCATCCGTGACTACAGATCTAAGATCGAGAACGAGCTCTCCTCCATCTGTGATGGAATCCTTCGTCTTCTTGATTCCAGGCTTATTCCTTCGGCTTCCTCTGGCGATTCCAAGGTGTTTTATCTCAAAATGAAGGGAGATTATCATCGTTATCTTGCTGAGTTCAAAACTGGTGCTGAACGCAAAGAGGCCGCTGAGAGCACTCTTTCTGCATACAAGGCCGCTCAGGTCAGCACTTCGTTTTTTTGCTCCCTCCGTTTTCAGATCTGTAACTTTATGGTTCTTCGTTGAGATCTGATACCACTCATTGATTGATTGTTTGTTTGTTAGATCTGAAAGTTTAGGGTTAGTTATGGAGATTTTGCTCTTGATCTCACTGTTAACTGTGATTTTTCTTTTCTTTTCTTCGCAGGATATTGCGGTAGCGGAGCTGGCTCCAACTCACCCAATCCGGCTAGGGCTCGCACTTAACTTCTCTGTCTTCTATTATGAGATCTTGAACTCTCCTGACCGAGCATGTAATCTTGCTAAACAGGTTAGATGATCTATTTACTTGATAGTTACTGCTGATTCATGTTCCATTAATTATTTGGTTCAACTTAGATCCCACTGAGACTAACACAACTCATTTTATACTGGAACAAAAAAGATTAATTGAGTAAGTGTCGGTTTCAACTTTCAATCAATTATGTTGGACTGAAAAAATAACTAAAATTCATTTTCTCTGGGAAGCAAATAATATTCCACCTGAGCATCGACTTGTTCACATTTAATGGTGGAGTACTCTTCCTGTCACAATTTTTACTTGCTATTCCAATTTTCAAATAAAATAGTTTAGTGTTAGTTGTGCAAATTCAGGTATTGGTTTTCCTAATTACATTTCATGATCAGGCATTTGATGAAGCAATTGCGGAGCTGGATACGTTAGGAGAGGATTCATACAAGGACAGCACTTTGATAATGCAACTCCTCCGAGATAACCTTACCCTGTGGACCTCAGATATGCAGGTAATGAATCGGCCCTGATTTGTTTTAAGTATTCCATTACAGGTTTTACAAATGCTGTGTATGTTAATGGATGCATGTTTTGTCTTGGTTCAGGATGATGGTGCTGATGAGATCAAGGAAGCACCAAAGCGTGAGGACGAGATGTAGTTAAAGTTATTTGTCTTCATCAGATTAGGGTGTCACTTCTCCTTTATTGGTTTTTATAAATTGGAGAAGGTGCTTGGTGCCTGTATCCTCCCAATTACCATGGCTTTTTTAAGATTGTCTGTCCTTGTTCCTCTTGTTGCTGGGGTACCAACTTCTCTTCTCTGATTCTTATCTCTATGTGTTTTCGATTGTCTGTTTCTCTTAAAGAGATTTTAGTTATATGTCTGCACTTGCTTGGGCTGTTTGAAACTATGTTTCTTGTAGGTAGTTTGATTATCCTTTTTTGAATGGGAGTCATTTAATGTTTTGACATCTGATTCAATGTGATCTGATGATTATTGCACCGTGTATTAGTGCTGAATTATGGAGTTCTGATCTGCAATACATTTTTATGTTCAACCTTGCGTATGTTTTTTGTGTTTTGGGGATGTAGCTTTGTTCTTGCTACGAAGATTAACATTTTCTCTTGGGGATTTATGTGCTTGTAAAGATGAATTAATAACATTGCACAATCAGCATACGTTTGTGTTGGTAAAGTTAGATTGGTTTGTTTTGGTATTGAGTTTGGGGTTTGTAGGATGCTCGAGGATTGTTACTGTTGATTATGTGTACAATTTGTCATCTTTATCAGTTGCCATTTGCACCCACTGTTTAGAGTCTTGTTTGGTTGGATTATACTTGATTTCGGAAACTCTGTTAGTACACTTAGGTATTCACTCTGTGTCCCTGTAGATTCCTTGGTATCGTTTTAGTATTTTTAGTCTTGATACTACCTTAAGTTCAAGATCCATATAGATTCACTCTGTGTCCCTGTAGATTCCTTGGTATCGTTTTAGTATTTTTAGTCTTGATACTACCTTAAGTTCAAGATCCATATAGATGCACCTTGCTCACTTGCACGTAATACCACAGAGGACACAAAACCTTGTTCTGATTTTCTCACATATTTAAGGCGACTACATCACACCACCATTTCCTCTCCCTTACACCATTCTGCTCTCTCTAATCATCTACTTTCTTTGTCACACCATCAAACTTTCGTAAATCACCTATGTGAACAAAAATCATCTATTTTTTTCCCCTCGCTATTTAAATTGACAATGGTTTCTCTCTCCCCCATTTGAAATCTTTTCCAAATCTTTCCTCGTACTCAAATCTCTTGCAAATCTCATTTCGCTCTTGAAAACTTTCAAAATCCCTTCAAATTCAAAATCCTTAAACTTCAAATTCAATAAATATGCATAATTTAACATAACATAAAAATTCAACTCAAAACGAAAAAAAAGCAAAACAAGGTAACTTTTGACCAATTTAAACCATCAATTGATATCGATTTTCAACATTGTCAAAACACAAATATTGTAGTATTCTTAGTTATCTAATAAACACAACTTGAATCACTTGAAAATGTTTTGAAATGAGCAAGTTATGGTCATTTTACTAAGTCGTGCAAATCTGTCTCGCAATAAAAACGGGATAGTGTTTTCGACTTTCAGCCAACTTATGTACTCAATCGAGACTGATTCTCAAGTTGATCAAAACACAAATATTGTAGTACTTTTAGTTGCAACTTAAATCACTTGAAAATGTTTTGAAATGAGCAAGTTATGGTCATTTTACTAAAGTCGTGCAAATTTGTCTCGCAAAAAAACGTGATAGCATTCCTGACTATTTGCCAACTTATGTCATCGATCAAGATCGATTCTCAAGTTGATCAAACACAAAAATTGTAGTACTCTGAGTTATCTAATAAACACAACTTGAATCACTTAAAAATATTTTGAAATGAGCAAGTTATGGTCATTTTACTAAATTTGGAAGCCTCATGGAATTGGAAGCACACTCAAACCGGGTGGCTTCCTCCAATAGCAGATCTTGTTTAAATTCATTGCAGCAAATGTCAACATTTGGAGATTCCACCAATGGATGATCCACTTCAACCTCTGCAGAAACCCAAATAGAAGCATACTCTCCAAAATGATGCATTTGAGAAACAAAGTTTGCGAAGCAAATGGTAACGCCTAACCCTATCAGAACTAGCTTATATATAGGCGCAATGTTCATGGGAAGTGGTCACCCAATAATCGCGTTGGCATTAAATGCTACACGGAGAATGAATGGGCGACTGTTTTAAGTATAAATTCACTAGTCCCCATTCATCGAATTAATGGAACTACACACAACCCCGTTAACTAAGGGAGTAACTGATGAGACATCACGCAGTCACCCGATCACAACCGTACATATGGCATGGGCCAACCCTAACACGAGAAAAGCTTCAACACGCTCCCAAGCAAACCCATTCTTAAACTTATTTTCAGCCCATAAGTTAGGTGCCCAAGTCCAAGGCACTCCAGCTTGAGTGGCACAGGTCTCGGAGCTTGGCCCAGGACAATAAGGCTCGAACACAAATCTCTAAGTTGTCATAGGTACGAGATCCACTCGCACAAATCAGCTCTTAGCCCAATCAAGCATTGGGTCCTAAGCAGAGCCAAGTGCCGACGAGACTCAGTCATGCACAGGTAAGATTCTTGGCGAAATCTCCTTGCATCACGCCTCGATAGCATGGACAGTTGTGGAGGGAACACTCGCTACTTAAGGTGAGAAAAGGGAAGAAGAAAGGTACGCATACCATTCTTGTTAAGACAGACGCCTAAGCGCGCCTCGAGGCAGTTTGGCAAAGGGATGCCTCAAAATGGAGCAAGGCAGAGCGGTAAAGTGAGGCATCCGCCTCGGTCCGCCTCACACCTCACCCGCCTCAAGCGACTCGAACCGCCTCAGTTAATTTACAGCTTAAAACCCAAAAGCCCATTGTCATTTAAGGTTAGGGGGTGGGGTTATTTAGAGTTTTTAGTAAATAATTGGGGGTTGTTGTGTTCATTTCCTTCTAATCAGGTTCTTGCCTCCTTCAAATCAGCCAATCAGGTATGTTTCTTACTTTCTTCTTCTTCTAATCTTCTTCCTCTTCTTCCCTATCTAATCATGTTGCGTTCTTTTATTTTTTATTTTTTATTTTATATTTTATATTTTATATTTTATATTTTATATTTTTTATGATCTGTTCATTTGAACAAAGACTCGTGCGTTTTTTTTTTCTTCTTCTTCTAATCTTCTTCCATCTTCTAATCATGCTGCGTTTTTTATATGATCTGTTCATTTGAACAAAGACTGCTGCGTTTCTTCTTCTTTTTCTTCTTCCCTTTTTCTTCTTCTTTTTCTTCTTCTTCTTCTTCTTCTTCTTCTTCTGTTCTGTCTGCTGTGTTTTTATAAAATGTGATCAAACTACATTTTTTTTAATGATCTGTTCTATTTTTTCTTAATGATCTGTCTGCTGTTTTTTTTTTTTTTTTTTAATGATTTGTTTTGCTATTTTTTTAATGATCTCTGCCATTTAGGTTTGAAGTTGAAATATGAATAATTTTTTGCAAAATTGAATTGGAAAAATCTAATCCTGCCCTTGGATTGGGTAAATCCGAAATGTTCATTTAGTAAGATTTAAGATCAACATACTTCATTTAGTAAGAATAGTAAATGAACAAACTTGATTCAACAGACTTCATTTAGTAAGAAAATTTAATAGACTTTATTCAATAAGATCATGTTGCCTTGTTCTCCTGCTGCCATTTTAATAATTAGTAAGACTTCATTTAATAATCAATAAGATCAGTATGTAAGACTTCATTTAATAATTACATCTGCACATTTGCTGCCATTTTTCCAGCTGCTTTCTTTTCCTACTTCCATTTTTTTGTTTTTTTCCCTTCATCTTCTTTTTTTACTTTATGATTGTCACCACCTGTTTTCAGGAGTTCATTGGATTCCAGCTCGTGAATAAACTCTAGGATGTACCTGCAGGAACCAAATCAGTAAGATCAGTAAAGTTTTTATTTCAGTTTTTTTTTCTACTATGTTTTAAGTTTTCATACAAGTTTTTGTTTTTGTAACCAGTAATTCTTTATTTGGTAATTGCTATGTAAATATGTAATTATGCAGCTTTAAGTACTTGAGATGGACGCCGAATTGAACAAAGATATTGGATGACAATATGGTTGATTAGAAAACTCACTCAACAGAAACAATATTGTTTGTGCGTTCCGTGAGAAGGTTACAAAGGATAGAATATATAGGCACAAACAACATTTGGCTATGTGTCCTAAAGTTCCAAATAAAGTGAAAGAGTTGTGCGAAATTATATGAAAAAAAAAGAAGAGCACAACTTCATATAGGGATTCGTCATCTAATGAGTTGTATTTGGATGATGGTGATACTATGATAGACTCCGATGAGTTTGGGGCTGAGATCAGTTATGGAAAAAGTCTTAGCAATCCTTCTTCAACAAATTCTAATTTTGCCCAATCACGAAAAATGTGTGCTATTAAGTCATTTTTTTTTAGAAAAGAACAAGCTGCGAGTACACAAATAAAGGGAAAACTTAAGCAAACTACAATTGATGACAGAGTTAAGAAAGATAAAAGAGAGGTAACATTTGAATACATTGCTCGGTGGTTTTATCAAGCTGGCATTCCATTTAATACTGCTCGTCTCCCTAGTTTTCAAAAAATGATCGAAGAAATTGGAGAGTTTGGGAAGGGTATGAAAGCTCCATGCTACCATGAGGTGAGGATGCCACTCCTAAAAAAAGAAGTTGGTTATACTAAAAATTTGTTGAAAAACCACAAGGCAGAATGAGTTAAATCTGGATGTTTGATAATGTCAAATGGTTGGACGGATAGAAAAGATAGGACTTTAATCAATTTTTTGGTGAATTCTCCTCAAGGGTAAGTCTTCATGGAATCAATTGACGCTCATCATATTCCAAGACTGGAGAGAAATTGTTTGGGCTACTTGATGGGTTTGTAGAAAAGAATGTTGTACAAGTCATAACTGACAATGCATCAGCATATGTGCTTGCAGGTTAGTGACAAAAAATTATAATTTATAATTTTATGTGTTGCATATTTGTGTTTATTATATTATAAATCTAAATAATATGTTAACAATTAACATTCAAAACTCTACAGGTAAAATGTTGGAGGCCAAGCGCCCAAATTTGCTTTGGACGCCCTGTGCTACGCATTACATTGATCTAATGCTAGAGGATATTGGGATGATGCCTAAGATGTACAAGTTGATCAAGAGGGCAGTTTCATTGAGTGGTTATATCTACAACCACAGTGGTGTTCTAAATTTGATGCGACAATTTACAAAGCAAAGAGAGTTGCTTAGGCCTGCAAAAACTAGATTTGCCACATCATTTCTCACTTTACAAAGCTTGTATAAACATAGGCAGGCCTTGAGGCACATGTTCAATGATGAGAAGTGGATGTCAAGTAAATGGGTGAGGGAAGTGAATGGAAAGGTGGCAGAAACCACAGTCTTGACAACTGCATTTTGGATTGGAATCACCTACCCTCTCAAGATAACATCCCCCTTGGTTCGTATGCTCAGATTGGTGGATGGTGAGAAAATACCAACTATGGGGTATATATATGAGGCTATTGATAAGGCTAAGGAAGCCATTAAGGCTTCATTTAAGTACAATGAAGATAAATATAAAGAAGTATTGGAGATTATTGATAGAAGGTGAAATATTCAACTCAATTGTCCTCTTTATGCTGCTGGTTACTTCCTGAATTCAGAGTACTTTTATTCTAATTCATCCATTCAAGCAAATGCAAATGTGATGAATGGTCTTTATTCTTCTGTTAAGAGACTTGTACCAAATGAAAGAGACCAAGACAAGATTAGTGTTGAGTTGTCTTATTATAAGGCTGCCCAAGGCTTATTTGGGGATGAAATGGCAATGAGGCAAAGGAAAATCTTATCACCATGTATGTTTATGTCTATTTAATTTATGTTAGTCTTAAACTAAACCTTCTATAGTACATAATTGATTTATAATATAATACAGCTGAGTGGTGGAATTCATGGGGGCAAGAGGCTCCAACTTTGCAGCAACTAGCTATTCGCATTCTTAGTTTGACAGGTAGTGCAAGTGGATGTGAACGCAATTGGAGTATATTTGAACACGTGAGTAATGAATATATCGTATTATAATATGGTTAATATTAATTAGTTATTTTCTTATATATTGTGCTTATATTTATATTATTTTGCATAACATTCAGATCCGAATAAATTGGAGTAAAAGCTTCTGAATGATTTGGTTTTCAAGTACAATCAAAAGCTTAAGAACCGCTATGCCCATCGTGATACGATTGATCATATTTCCTTGTCTAACATTGATGATTGCAATGAGTGGTTAATTGGGAAGATGCAGGAGGAAATAAATGCAGAGGATGAATTGATATTTCCCAATGATACGTTGACGTGAGGTCAATACGCAAAAGCTGCTGGAGTTGGTGAATGATCATCACAACCACGTAGAAATTCTAGAAATAGTACAACTCCAACAACTTACTCGAGAAGAGGCTTCACATCAACACCTGCATCTACATCTATGCCATTGCGATTGCTGGATTTAGAGGAAAACATGGTTGATTTTGAAGATGATGAAAATTTTGCAGGGGACGCTGAAGGAATTGTAGAAAATGAAGATCAAGAATTGGGTATTGAAAAGGAAGAATAGTGAAATAGTGAGAAATGAGAAGTTGGTGTCTTGGTGACTTGGTGAACTAGTTACATTATGCTTTAATGTTTTTCTTGTTTGTTTCTTTTTTAGTGATTTTGTGGATGTTGGCAAGTACACTTATGTAGTGCATCTTTTTGCTATGCAACTTTATTATGTTTCCATTTCAATTCTAAATAATTGTATGACATTTTGTATATATTGGCTTATGCAAGTTATCAAAATGATGATGAATATTACTTATCTAAATATGTTTCAATTTATTATAATAAAAAAATCTTTAAAAATGTTAAAGACCGCCTCAATGAAGTGAGCTGTCCGCCTCGCCTCTGAGGCGTTTTCAGGCTCGAGATCACCAACGATGGATTTGGACACATAGAAAACAAATTAAAACAAACACACCTAATACCGTCTATGATCAAGGAGAACATGGAGCTAAGATCCAAGATTGGATGGAGGGAGTGGTTTCCAAAACTGGGAGGTTTTTTTTGTCAATTCTATTTTCCTTGCTCTAGCACTCTTTCTCTTATTACATCTATTTTTCCCATCTGGATCTAGGGGAATGTGCTCTTGGGTTTCAAGTATGAAAAAAAAAACTGAAAGAAAGAAAGATTAATGCATAGAAGAAGATCAAAGCCTATGTTCCAAGGTTAAATACGAAAGATGAAGAGGATAGTTGGGTTTCATATTTCTTGAGGCAGATCATCTGTTTTGATTAAGATCATCAAATTCCTTTAACTTTCTCTTCCTTTTCTTTTACCGCTAAAGCAATAATCCCTATTTTTGCAAATCAAAGTATGTTTTGTAAAGGTGTTCCGGAATTTGACCCATCGTCTAACCCTTGAATTAGCCCCACAAATTACCTGAATCTCTGCTTACTCCTTTCATGAAAGTCTCTTTGAAGTTTGAAGTTCAAATTGTCAGACTAGAAATCATGAACTTTGAAAGTGTCATTAGTAACAAATCCCCCAACCTACAACATCCAACAAATTTACTCAATTACCATGTTCTTGAGTAACAAATATTGCACGGATTATCATGTCATTAACAAATATGGCTTCTATTTGGCAAACTTGGAAATTGACATCTAAAGGCTTCATTTGCTTGTAAGAGGTGGCATTGCAAGAAAGTAAAGATTCTTTGAAAAACTTGTCGTATTCGTGTCTGACACGTATCTGACACCGACACTCGCTCGACACGGCTCTGACACGCGTCGGACACGTGGTCAACGTATCGGCAAGTGTCAGATACATGGTCAATGTGGTCAACATGTCCAACACGCCTCCGGTAGATCCGAAACTTGGTCAGAACACGGTCAAGACTCGGCAACCGACTTCATTTTATTTTTTACTTTTAGATGTGTGCAAATAATCATCTAATTTAATGGTTGTTGGTCCATTTAAAGTGAATGACTCTTTCAATTGAGATTCAAGATAAGTAGGGCAAGGAGTCACTAAAGCATAGAGATAGTATATGCTTCTTCTTTTCACACTTGCTTCTTCTCTATTATATTTTTTTCTCTACTCGTTTTTTTACAACAGTGTTATCTTCTTTTTCGCCTTTGCACCTCTTCTTCTTTACGTTTTTTTTCATGTTTTTTCTACTTTTTTTTTTCTATATGCAACAAAGATGAAGACACTCTAGGAAAGGCACTTTATTAAATTATTCTTTATGTTTATATGACTTATTAAAAAAATAAGTATGACATGTCGACGTCTCCCCGAGTCTTAGTTTTTGAGAAATTGTCGAATCGGCGTAGTGTTCGTATCCGACACAACACGATGCACGTGCCCGTGTCTATGCATCCTTGTTGGCAATGATGATTTTCAACGGATTAGTTAGATTGCTTACAAGCCATCTGGCATGGGAATCCTAAGATTCAGTCGAAGTGGGGTTGATGTTCCAAGCAAGCCATTTGTTGGGTGAAGATGGGTGGCAATGACAGCGAGATTTAGAGAGGAATGATCTGGAGAGATCGAGATCGAGATCGCTGCAGTGACCCCAATTGAAGGTCTTGTTGCTTGGTAACTTTGGTTATATCCACCCCCCTCCCTCCTCTCTTCCCACACGCACACAGATATCCACAATGTAACTTTGATATCCCTAACTAACTGCTATAAAGTGCTTTAATTGCTTCAACAGTTCTCTTGATCCACAATTTCCA
Organism: Berberis vulgaris; assembly: GCA_963556465.1. NCBI lineage: Eukaryota > Viridiplantae > Streptophyta > Magnoliopsida > Ranunculales > Berberidaceae > Berberis > Berberis vulgaris. The sequence continues at coordinate 25,830,731 of OY747137.1, read as the reverse complement.
TAAAGCAAACTGGATCGGCCCGTCATACCCACTTGCTTGTTGCAATAACCGCCATAGTAAAATATGCTAAAAAGCTCACTGTCCATCCATTGCATAACGACATCACGGAAATACTTCAAAGACCAACATATTGCAATAAACTAAAAGGATACCCCAAGCCCCAGCAATAACTGGTCAATAGTTTCTTCCTCATCAATGACAAAGCATAGCTACATCTCCTAATAATGTCATTGACGGTTAGCAACCGATCATGCACAGACAGCACTGACAGATCCAAATTGTGCAATAAACCTTTAAGCTAGTTCATTCCCACTTTCATAGAATGTGGGGCAATTGAACCTCAGCCCTTGACAGAGTACCCTTGAGGAACCAAACCAAACCTGTTTGTCTACCTGTCCATCCAAAAATGTTGGCTCAAGCATGTTGATCAGATCGAAGCTGCCATTTCCCAATGGTTGAAAGCCTGTCTGAAGTGTAAATTCCATGAATGTCCATCTTCATCGGTGGAATAAAATTCCTAAACTGTGTCCGTTGTTTTCAGAGATAGTCAAGATAAGAAGTAAGTCTTTTGAGACGATACCCCTACCAATGATGTTTCCAAAAGAGCACCCTGTCCCCATGTGAACTTAAAATAAATATGAGAAGGGAATGATATGATGTATGACTCCCTTTCACAACAAGCAAACATAAGAACCCATCACCTGTAAATTCCTCCCCACAAAGATTGTTTCCCAAGAATCCCCATATCCATGCAACTAGAGGGCTCAGTTTCATTGAGGCTTTTAATCCCCAAATGACCACTATGCTTTGCTTTGGTTGACAGACTTGCTTCCAATTTATCAAATGATATTTTTTTAGCCAAACAAGACATACCCCATGCATTTTTTAATCTTCTCAACTACCTAAACAAGGATTGTAGGAACATAGACCTCCATTGTTAACTAGGGTTTGATCACTAGGAAGAATCCACCTTGATGCTCCTATTCAAGCCACCCTATTGAGCAGTCAATGTAAAGGAAAATAATTAATTTCAACCAACTCCATCTCTTGAATCAGAAAAGAAAATCCTAGATTTCTACTTGATTTTTTTTTTCAAACTGAATCACTCAAACCCCTACTACTAGTCTCTTCCAAACTTTTGACTACCTTTTTTTTAATTGCCAAAACAAAAGAGAAATATATTACTTGAATATACACAAAGGTAAGACAGAGGTTCGCCCCAACAGAGAACATACAAAATCTGAACAAATAGACTCGACCAACTAACCATACAAGCATGAAAATGAATGTTTTTCAAGAAGCTCCAAATGGTAACCATAATCATGAAACTACCATCAACTCACTTTCCATATTTAGATCCAGTCCAGCAATGCAGTTTAACCCTTTTTCATCCATTTGGGCCACAATTTTCAACCAACATCCATTACAGACAAGTTCGGAACCAAGAATTTTTCCAAGGAGACCAAACTTGGAGATTGTAACTACTACATAGGTTCCAGGTCCAAATCGGTCAGTGAGCCAACCGATGTGTCAAGAGTTTACTTTTATTTCTTAAATAAACTCTGTTAAGAGTTTGAGTAGGAACAGAATATGAACATGGGTCTAAATGTAACTGTATCTACTTGGGATAGGAGAAATAGCTCCTGCAAGACTTACATCCTTAGAAGGATCTTCCAAAGGTCTCATCTTAAAGAGTACAAAGTCACTATGGAGAGAATGGTTACTTTTAGCATCAGCTTGCGCTCAGCATCTTTGGGATAGATACATTTGTCAACAGGTAAGCATTTCCATTACATCGATTGAGGAAGTAATGAACTATACATCTAAAAAAATATATACATCACTTTGATAGTAGAGTTTGATTATTTGAATGGGAAAACAAACTCCAGTATATATTGCCTATTGTGGTTGTAGTCATACTCCATCTATTGGAACTGTTGATTTACACTAGGGGTAGGGGAAGTATAAACAATGGTTGAAGCCACAAGCAAATTGCAATAAATTTCCATACAAGATTCTGGATCCAAGCCTAAGCCGCCATTTCCCTCCTCTTAGGGTCAAATAAAAACATACCACTCCATTGAAAGAATAACTTCCTCGCCTAACCAAATATGTCAACCAAGGAAGTCCAATCATAGTACATAACTATCTTAGTTCTCGGCAACACTTTTTTTATTTCACACCCCTCAGAATCCAACTTATATGCGACGAGTTCTACAGAGAGCACAATGGGAATCCCTCAAGAATATCCTATTGAACATTTACATTTCAAATGTTATTTTCAGCTATCGTATCATTAGTATCTTTCTTCCTCTTTTCCCATTATTTTTTGCCTCTTGCACATACTCCATATTCAAGGAACAAACTTAACCAAGGCACCTGCCACATAGCATTGTCACTCTGCTATTTTCCATTGTTTGGAAGCTCCAAAGAAGACCAAAGACAAATTCCTATCTTCTTTCGTGTTTGGTCGGGTAAAAGAGAGAAACAAGAGTACATTTAAAGTTACGAGGAGCATATTTTGGGAGGGGTCCCCTGTGCTCTACACGGAGCCTGTCCCATATAAGCTAGACTCCCCTTCTTTGCACACTCTGTCATGGACTTCTTTAAAGTTCCATAATTTGAGCAACACTTTCCATTCCTTTCTTCTAATTTGCCCATAAGTCTTGAATCATAGTTATTTTCTCTAAGAAAAAACCTAGACCTTATAGCCAAGGCTGCTGTACACTTTTGTTTCATTTTTCTTTTAGATCCCCAGTGACTTGTTTTTAAAGATTACAATTAAAATCCCACATACTGTATCAGGATGCATGACATCAAACCAAACTTGCAGATAACTTCAAATGTGGAGTACCACTTGTGTTTATGACAGGAAATTGCCCAAACAGGTTAATTGGTTACCAATTTAGCATTTCTTTTCCCTAACACCAATTATGATTTAACCACGAGATAGATGTTGAATACAATAAGATATTGAACTTGTCATACTGAATAACACTTTCTGAGTATCAACAAATGCAAAGTTTAAATTCCATGAGTTATGATTAACAACAATAGGCATCAATGAGTAAAGGGTATTACAAATTGTATATGAGAGTGCATGCACTTACATATTTGATTCATTTGAATATTTCATTGCAAACGAAACTAATCCTATCTAAAAGCATCCAGAAACATATAAGGCCATTAGAATCAAAACAATCAATATAAGATCTAAGGTTTCTAAGAAGAACAATACCAACAACATGAGGGCTCCGTATGTCTTGAATATCCATTTACAAAATGCAAACCAATTTAACCCAGTGTTAGATCCCTTATCTTTCCAACAACTGTAAATTTGAATAAAGCTGCTTACCATTTACAGTTATAACAACATAATAATGAAGACCAAACTATAGAACTTTAAAAACCCTAACTTGAATTTTCATAACAATTAAGTCATACCTCAACCTTGTGAGAATGTAACTACTCTTTCTTTCTTTCTTTCTTTGTACACCTTCTCAATGACCTCTCCATCTTGGGCTCGGTACGGGCATCGTTGGTGATTGGGGAAATTGGGGGAAGCCCAATTGACCTGATGTTGGAGAAAACAGCAAAGTTGGTGATAGCAGAGGGTAGGGCGACCTCGGGGATGAAATTCTCCCAAACCCCAGAGGGGAATTAGGAAACCCCAATGGGGAATTTGGTATCATAAAGGGCAATGAAGGCGGCATCGCCATTGTCGGGGAAGGGAGCAGAAATTGGTGCTGGTGTTGGTGTTGGTGTTGGAATGAATTGGGGTTATTCCAACGTGGCGAATTTGCTTGGAATCGCTTGGGATCAGATTCAATAGGGGTTGGAGTTGTGCTCTGGAGATACCTCATGTAAGCTGAGATAGGGGATTCAACAGCAGCGTGAGTTGGAAATGGAGGGAGAGGTGATAGAGGTGGGACAGAGCGGGCGATGTGATTAGGGTTTGTAATGAAATTGGGGTTTACGATGGTGGAGAGAGGAGGAGGGATGGGGAGGGTGTTGTTTAGTGGATGAGGGGGGCGGTTGGTAAGTTGAGCAAGGGGTGGAGGACGGATACGTTGGAGGCGAGAACTTGGTGGTTTTGGTGGCAGGATGGGTGGTGGAGTGGCGAAATGGTCGTGAGCAGGTGAACCCGTCAGCTTCTGCACCACATCTCTGAAATCGCTCTTGTTGATATTGTACACCGGTGGCTGCTGTTGACTTTGTTGTTGTTGTTGCGCTTGTGACTCAACAGGAATACGGCCTCCTCCTTGATGCTGTGCAAGTTGATGGTGGTTGTTAAGGTGCTGGCGGTTGTCAATAGGGGGTCTTCTGATATGTGGTGGTGGTTTGGATATCTTGTGAGAAATTCTATTCAGGTGTTTGAGGTAAACATCACGTGGCTGTGGCTGTGGCTGTGGCTGTTGGTGTTGGTGTTGGTGTTGGTGCCTATGATTGTTGTTGCTACTACTACCTGTGGACTCAATAACACTTTTTTCCATTTCTGATATTTGATTGATTGCATCCAAGCAATAATAGAGAGGCTATGAGGATGAGTAAAGAAGAAGCTAAAACAAGCAAAGCTACTGAAAGAAGAAGGCACGCATAGAAAGAAAATGAAGCAGAAATCGAGTTTCAATGATTCTGGCAGAGACGGTAGGTCTTCAGTTTCTTTCTTTCTAGGCTAACAAAGGATATTTTGTCATCTAGTGAAACACACAACACACGGAGGAGGATTAGTATTTAGTATTTAGTATTTAGTATTTAGTATTTAGTATTTAGTAGTAGAGTAGAGAGTAGAGATAATGTTAAGAGAGTAGTGGCGTAGGTGCAAGTGTTGAATAATAAGACGACTGGTCAAGACTTTGGATTCCTCTCTCTCTCTCTCTCTCTCTCTCTCTCTCTCTCTCTTTTGAAGTAAGACTGGTCAAGAGTGCCATGGAACAACTCCTAAATTCTTCCACACTTCAAATTTTTGTTAGTTTAGTTATATAACTCACTCCTAATAACCCTGCCCCCTTGCTGTCAACTGAAAAAACATGGTGGGTTTTCATAAACATTCTTGTTGAAAAATGGTCAAATTGATTGAGATATTGGTCAAAATGAATGTAAATAAAATATCATATCAAAAACTCTACTCTCACTCAATTTTTGTATTCAATGTCGTTGTGGCAGTATGTATGTATGTGTATCTCACGGCGTGATATCAAATGTTATTATGATGATGATGCCACAGATATTTCCACATCATTCAATACAAATTATTTTTCGTACAAAAATTTAGTCACATTAAAAGTAGTCATAAAGTATTAGTATCCATTTTCATTAATTTTGGATTCCATTTTATGTATGCTACATGTGGCAGTTGGCTCTTGTTGCTTATTATGTGTGTTTGATAATAGTAGTTTAGTTTGTACAACATGACATTTAAATGATGTTGTTTACTTTACCTAACGTTGTGAAAATGATAAGAAACTATTGAATTCCCCCCAAAAAAAAACACAAGTATGCTGAAATAATTGTCAAAGTGTGACGATAAGTTTCACTTAGTTTCGGTTCAGTCCCTTGTGCTTGTTTTTATATAGAGTTAATACTTCTTACTTTTAAAATATAACTCGTGTACATTTCAACCCAACAAATAAAACTAATATATAAATTGGACATGGGATCCTAGATTATTTTAATTGTAACAACCCAACCATTCTATAAAGGGGAATTCTAAATGTCGAGGAAACGAGCGAGGAGAGGGACGTGGCGGGGTGGGAGCCGTCCACCTCGCTCGGAATGCGAGCACAAAAAATTGCGACACGCATCCCGAGCGGGGTGGACGGCTCCCTCCCCTCGCTCGTTTCCTCGCCCGTTTCCTCGCTCTCTAGCCTCACTCTTCTATAAATTATTTTAAATGATGTTTTATAACGTTTGGACCGACTAAGTTTAGACTTTGAAATTCATGTTTTCGGTCAATTTGACACTACTTTGGTCAAATTGCCTTTATTAGTTTTACTTTCTACTAATATCATTTAACCGGTGGGATCGCCCTAATCCATCAACTTATGAAATTTAACTCCTACTTATAGTTAGCCACTGTCCTTGTAACCCTACTCAAACATATTCGTATCACATAATTTTTTTTTTTTTTTAAAGATATTTGTGTTACATGATTTATCTGAAAATAATCTCTTAAATATGAATGATATTCAGAAAAAAAAAAAAAAAAAAAAAAAAAGTGAAACATTTGTTGTGAGTTATAGCGCATGCAAAATGTGCAATTTATGATACGATTAATTTTGAAGACATCTATTTAAGGAGAAGACACTATACTCTGATACTATCGGTCGAGCACGTTATTTTGATAATATTAGTAATGTCCTAATAGGGGTTATTTTAGTCCAATGACAATTCTAAGTGATCTTGTTACAATGTTACTTAGCTATACTGGGAGTATTAACTAAAGCTTGTACAAATTGGCGCTAGAGTGCCCTTAATAATTTTTGTGGTGTTTTGAATATTTGATTTGTGATTAATACTCATTATGTACCATCATATTAATTATTTTTTGTTTGTTCTCATTCATTTATTTTTGGGTCGTCACATTAACTTATGGAATCTAACACATATTTTGACTCATGATCCATGTAAACCTATTTTAATATGGGTCCAAATATGTTCTTTTAGTGAGATTAAGTTAACAAAATTCAATTTATTTTACAATTCTTACCACATCAATTAAAATTCATAAAATTTATATTGTGACTAAGTATTGTTGTCTATCTATTCCAATGAGATTAACTATATAAACTGATTGAAAGCCTTAATGCGGGTTAATAGATCGTGAATATTACTACTTCATGCACAAGTCTATTATCCTGACCCATTGTCTTTTATGTATTTTTATTAATTCAAGATGATGATTATAACTCTTCTCCCGTTACATTTACCTCTATCTACCATCTCCTTGCTTGTGCAAGCGAACGTGGTTGACCGACCTGTTGGGTTGGAGATGGATGGAGAGGAAGGGTGGAGGTTTGCATGTTGCAGGGGTGGGTTGTCCTTCAACTAGATGGTCTGAAGAGGGATCAAACATGAAGGGTGGCAATTGACATCGGCCGAGGATGGGCAAGAGATCGATTGGCTATGTTGATCGACTGAAGGAGGTCGTTTATCTACCTAGTGGGGAAAAGGCGACAATGCTTACGGTGTGGGTTGCAACTTGTTGCGATAGAGAAGGCTGGTGTGAATTTGACATAACGCTTCGACTTGTGATTGGGGGCCGACTGTGAGGCAATCGACAGCGGGGAGGGGTTGTTTGCCTTTGGCATCGCCATCAATTGTGTTGTCAGTGTTACCAAAATTCAGCGAAGAACGGGTGCATATCCTTCACAAACTCTTTATAACACCCGTTAATTTTCAGTTCTGTAATTTTATAGTTTTGGATTAAAAAAAAACAGTGATTTTAAATTTCTTGGAATTTAAATGATGTTTTAGAAATTATTTCTGAAATATTTAAGGGTGGGTGCTCTTTTAAATTTAGTAGGGGTGAATATCCACCCACATTATAAAAGGAAACTCCCCTCTTTTCTTCTTATCTTCTCTCCCCTGCGAATTTTTCTTCTTCTTCTCTAGCAAGCTTGGTTTTGTCACGGATCATTGCAATGGTTCTCACTGCCAATTTCTTCTCATCTCCTTTTCATTTCTTATCTTCCATCCATCTCCCTTCCCGTTGATTATCATGCATAAAATCAAAGTGAAACAGGGAAAGAAACCTAATTGGAACTATCGGAGGTTGGGCGAGCAGCTCCGCTTCGATCAAGCTCACTAGTGGTGATCGTTGCGATGGTTGGAGGCCGGAAACCCCACATGCAGAGGTGTGTGAGAGCCCGACTATCAATCTCATAGAAATCAAGAAGATTTGTATGATAAGGAGGTGCACCGGCGCGGATTCACATGATGCATGTGTAGGCAAGCTGTGATTCACTGTGCAGTGGCCCTGTGGCGTTATTCCGGCCAGTCTACGGCATGTGGCCTTGTTCGAAGAAGAACACACCTGTGTAAAGTGACTTTCAAAGAATATTCGTCGAAATTTGGCTTCGTCGAAGTAATCGACAAACCTGCACAACGTTTTGGGAGCTTCCAAAGTCGCAAATTTCCTTTTCCACGAATTGGGAGCTAGGATTTGGGTTCTGCAACTCATTCCGCTCAGGTAAGCGAGAGCATCCTCTTTTAAATTGTGATATAACGGTATTTCTGAATATGTGGATATTTGTTTACAAAATAAGATTTAGAAATGATAAGGTTAGTTGAAAAGCCATGTGGTATGGTAGTCTTTCATATTAGAAAGTGAAAACTTGCATAGTTGCATGTTTGCTGAGATTGCATAATATTCTATGAATTTCTGCATTGAGCTGCAAAATAGTAGATGAGAGTGATTGTAAGCATTCATGGCATGTATTTGAGAATAGTGATTGCATAATTAAGGATTCATAGCATGTATGTGAGAATTTATGTGGAATTTTGTTGGATAATGTTTTTCATGTTTGTATATTGATGGCACCCTTGAGTGTTGCATTTCACATGCATATTTACATCATGTTTGAGCATCTAGAATGAAAAGTGATGGTGCATTGTTAAGTTTTTTTTTTATTTTTTTATTTTTTTATTTTTTTATTTTTTTATTTTTTTATTTTTTTATTTTTTTATTTTTTTATTTTTTTATTTTTTATAATTAAACCTCCAGTAGGGAAGAGCAACTATGGGATGGCAGACATTTATTATTGATAAAAAAAAAAACTTATACACCTTTCAGGGGTACATGACGACTTTACCCGATAAAAAAAATTAGAAGACTAACTATAAAGCTAATAAAAAATGCTAAGACTAGGAAACAATCCTAATACACCATGAGATGTTAACCTTGATCAAGAAAAACCTTGTAAAAGGCCATGATCATAAGGCCTAGCTCACCAAGTTTTAGGCCTTAAACGATAAGGCCTTAAACCAAGGAAGCAACTATATAACAAAAAGGAAAATTAAACACAGGCCTAATTCACCAAGGAAAGGTCTAAGGCCTATAACAAGGATAGCTTTATGAACCAAACTGACCAAGGAGAAGCAAAGAACAAACTGAGTATTGCGGCGCATATAAACTTACAAGACCAGCAACTCCAATTAAGCACGTAGACTACAACAAACCTTAGCACATAGACCGAAGCAATTACCATCCATTTACCAGCAAACCTTAGCACCTTCCAGCCAACTCTAACATGTGCTAATTAGATTCTGCATCCAGCAACCACCCAAGTCAGCCTCATATCCAGCAGCGACTCCCCCAGCCCCAGCGCCGCAGCGACGTAAAACCAAACAACCAAACTAGCATACAACCAAACGGTCTGCAGCAAATGCTTGCCCGCAACTGCAGCCACCGCCCCATAGTCGAAGCAATTAATAGCCACCGCCAGCCAATGCAGTGACCAGCCAGCAACCACAAAGCTCCCAGGAAATTCACCCAGCAAAGACCGCTCCTACAGCTAGTATAAACATTGCTCTGCCCATGCTTACACCACAATGATCAAATCCATATTAAATCACGATACCTCGACTTCATTTATCAAGTCTAATGTATGGCGTTTGACATCCATCCAACCGTATTAACCCACATATTCTAGCCGGTAAATTAGCGCACTCAAATTCCTGTGAGATACCATCTTTTTGCGCTTTACTTGCTAATGCGTCTACCACTGAGTTAGCTTCTCTGAAAATGTGTTTAACACTAATCTCCATATCCTTAGCCAATTTTTTGATCTCCCTCCAACTGTTCTCAAGCGACCATGGGATTTTGTAGACCTCATAGAACCATCCATGTACCAGCTTTGAATCTGTTTGGATAATCACCTTGCGGAGTCCCAACCTATTACATAACCGAAGTCCTTCAAGAACAACTAAAACTTCCGCTTTATTATTTGTACTAGAACAAAAAAAAATTTGCTTAGCCAATATGCATGAACCTCTATCATCTCTAACAATGATTCCTCCTGTAGCTATATTAGATTTAGAAAATCCATCAATATTAACCACCACAAAGCCTGTCGGGGGTAAATTCCAATGCACAATCCTAGTATTCCTATTGCTAACTGTGACAATCGGGAATCCCAAGGATAAATGAGGAGTCTTATTAACACTTATACGCTTAGGAATGACTAGGGTGTTAGCCATCCTAAGACCCCTTCTGATCATAAGAATAATAGTCAAAGCACTCGGTTTGACATCCTCATAAACACATTTACACCGTATTTTCCATAATTCCCAAAAAAAAAACATAAGGGCCAAGAAATAAAGCGTACCGGCTTGCGTGTTCAAATTAGCTCTTCGAAACCAAACTTTGAGAATGGTCGAGATTTCCGTCGGTTCTCACATGGATGTCAAAAATTGACTCAAACTGCCTCCATACTATAGAAGCCAATCGACCTTCTATAAATAAATGCTTCAAAGTTTCTGAATTCGGAGCAACACAGCAATAACATCTCGAGGCAAGACTGATCCCACACCTGTGCAATTCCCCATCTATAGGCACCCCTTTACGTAACCACTTCCATACAAAAACCAAAATTTTAGAAGGGAACCAAGGGCTACCAAATCTTCTTAAATAAATCACATACACTACCCCTAACTCGAGAAAGGTCATAGGTTGAACGAGTACTAAACAAACCATCCGCAACCGGAGTCCATACACAAGAGTCCTCCCTCTGCTCATTGCCTTGGATTCTATTCTCATAAGACTGTTTCGCTAAGTCCCTAAGCGATGGAGGGACCAATGCAAAATTTCCTTCCTTAACTTCTTTGATCGTTGGCCACTTTTCTAATGCTACCATCTCCCCTGTTCTCATAAAAGTCACCCTTTCATTCCAATTATCAACAAAGAAATTTGAGTTCCCTAGACCAACAGGCCATACATAGTTACCGACTAAAATCCGTCTAGTTTTCATAACCTCTTTCATGAACGACGACGAGCCAATTTTCTCTTCCTGCCCCATCAATGGAACCCCCGCCTTCCAGTATTTGCATCTCATAAAAGAATTCCACATTGACTTTGAATTGATAATGTTCCACAAAGCTTTAAGTCGAAAAGCTTTAGCGATCGAGAATAGACTCCGAACACCCAGACCTCCTTCCTCCAAAGGGAAACATATTTTATCCCAAGCAACCCATTTTTTTTCCAATTTGCCTTCACAATCTCCCTAGAAAAAATCCGCCAGTAACTTCTGAATCCTCAAAAGGAAATTTTGTGGCACAAACATAGCACTTAACGTGTAGACTAGTATAGACCTAAGCACATGCTTGATAAAAATCAGTCTGCCACCTGGAGACAGGAGTTTCGCCTTCCACCTGTTTATCCTTCTTTGAATTTTACTGACTAGTTCATCAAAGAATATAATTTGCATTTTCCTTGAAAAATGGGAACCCCTAGATATTTCATAGGAGAACCTCTAAACTAAAATCCTGTATGTATTTTCACAGCCACCACCATTTCTGCAAAAGCTTTTTCTTCCACCATAAAGGAGTTTTTATCCTTATTTATTTTCTGCCCCGATGTTCTACAATATCTCTCTAAGAAATTAATGCAACCTGTCACGGAAGATTTCCTACCATTGAGAAAAATGAGAGTATCATCCGCATATAGTAGATGAGTGATTGGTACACAGTTTCTAGGAGTGTAATAATAACAAATCCCCCCCTTCTCGTAAGCCGCTTTCAGTCCCCTGTTTAACACCTCAGAGGCAATAATAAATAACATAGGGGATAGTGGATCACCCTGTCTAAGTCCCCATGAGGACTTGAAATATCCATTATATACTCCTTGCAACAATACTGAGAAACTGCAGTTGGTAATACAGTCGACAATAATATGGCACACCCTATTGTTAAAGCCAAACCGTTTAACTACTGCTAAAAAAAGACCATTCCATACGATCATACGCCTTTTCCATATCAATTTTCAGAACGACATTCCCGCCACTAACCTTTCTGTTGATGTCTCTAACCAACTCCTGAGCAAGTCCAATATTTTCAACAATAGTTCTCCCTCTTACAAATGCCCCTTGTTCTTGAGCCACCAAATCGGGTAACAATAATGCTAGTCTATTGCAAAGTAACTTACTAAAATTTTTATAAATCACATTGCATAAACTAATAGGTCGAAAGTCAGAGAAAGAACCTGTTGAGTCCACCTTTGGGATCATAGCAATCAGGTTGGCTGAAAACCCCGAGGGAAGAGATTCCTCTTCAAAGAACTGAATAGTCGCTTTCCATACATCTATGCCAACCATATCCCAGCATGTCTAGAAGAAACCCGTTGTAAATCCATCCGGACCCAGAGCACTATTTCTTGGAATGCTGAAAGTAGCATGTTTCGCTTCCTCCAAACACGACCTTCTGACTAAATCATCACAAATTAAGCTAGAAACCGTAGATGGAATACAGCCAAGGAGATCATTATCCATTCTGTGCATATTCTCGGACATGAGTAAATGTTGAAAATATTCATTTGCTTCACTGAGAATTTCTCATGCCTCCGAAATCTCCCTAGCCCCCGCCAACATAATCGAATTTATAGCACGTCTTTTCTGCTTTGATTTGACTAAGGCGAAGAAATATTTTGTACATGCATCCCCATCTTTAAACTCCTTCTCTCCTGATTTCTGAATCCAGAAAAGCTCCTATTGTTTAAGAGCTAATCTATATTCTGCCTGACACATGCTCAAATTGCAACATGCATTAAATCCCAGTTTGCCTCCGTATAAAAAGTGATACTCCCATTCTCTTCCCATCAAGACAGTAAAATAGTTTCTCATTCGTTCATTTCATCCTCCAAATCTCTATTTCTGCTGAATAGATTGCCAAGAGTTTCTTTATTCCACTTAAGAAGTGCTTTACGAGTCGATTTTAGCTTGACGTCAACCACATCCAGTGCCCTCATGCTACCCAACTCAACTCCCCATGTCGAGTCCACCAAATCCTCGAAGGACGAATTTGTAATCCACATATCAAGAAACCTGAACAGATAAAAACCTGATCTAGGCTTCATTGGCAAAGAAGCCAGGATAGGCGCGTGATCAGAGAATGTACGTTGCAAATGTTCCACTTTGGTACTTGTCATCTGAGAAATCCAATCCGAATTTACCAAAACTCTATCCAGTCTTGCCCAAATTCTTTCGCTCCCTCTCCTATTATTGCACCATGTGAATCTCGACCCCGAAAATCCGCAATCTTGCAACCCACAATTCTCAATACAGTCTGAAAAGTTTGCAATGCTAATCATATTTGGAGCGTTACCCCCTAATTTTTCTTGCTCATTGACAATAGAATTTAAATCCCCACCAACCATCCAAGGGATATCACAGTGACACGCAATTGTTTCCATGCTCGACCATAGCATCCTTCTTTCTTCAACTGAACATTTAGCATACACAAATGAAATAAAGCAAAGGGAATGAGAATCCATTACCTTACAGTGAATAATCTGGTCTGTCACTTCCAACACTGAAACTGCTAGATCCGCTGCCCAGAAAACCCAAATCTTGCCCTCCTACTCCTTCATTCGAGGTAAATCCACATAATTTAACTTTATTACTAATCTCCAAGTGTCTGCCTGCACCGATTAAAGGTTCCACTATCATAAGAATCTGAACTTTGTATTCAGCTACCATTCTTCTCAGTCTACTTCTCGTGGCTCTATTTCCTACCCCACGAGCATTCCAAAACAAGATGTTGTCAATCATTTTGAAACCGCGGAGAGGAACCACCCTGCCTGGTCAAGCGCCGAGATCCCGGAGGAATCGCCAGTTTGGCCTTTTTCTTCCTTTTATTTCTGCGAGAACCCTCCGACATTGTACCCATTTCCACATCCTCAATGCTCGTAACCTGTGGACCTAAACCCGAATCTGATCCAGCGTCATCGCTATCTTCACTAGTGTTTGCCAGAGTGTTTATGTTAATCTTTTTCTTATTTAATTTTCTTCCTTCCCTGATCAGTCTCATAGTCTTGTCACAAACACTCGGATAAGATATTGCATGTGCATCCTCCGCATTCGAACCCCTATTAACTTCTTCAACGGTTGCATGTTCCATCTTATTGGGACTGACATTAGCGTCTACCGCCATCTTCAGCATCCCCGAAGTAGTCCCCGAAAAGGAGTCGTCCCCAAAGTCCCCTGTTGCAGGAACATAGGTCCTCGTTCCCTACTCTGTATGCACCTCAGTCTCCCTACCCATTTCATTGTCCATCACGAGAGCTGATTGACAAAATGCAACCTGGTCTGCCTCTACAGTTGCCTGCACCATTGAAGTACCAACCTGCTTCGCATCGACACTATCATGTCTACCATCGCCGAGGTAAGCATTTCTAGTAGAAGCACTAACTGAAAGCCGTTCAGAAGGCGAAGCCGACTGCTCGATTAGCCTCACTCACTGAATACCATGCATCTATTAACATTTGCATGGCCGAAAGCAAGCTCTTTTCCTTTCCATGCATCTCCCCTGCATTGGTATCATCAAATCCAGCCACAGTATCAGCCACCCTGCCTCCATTATTGCCTTCAAGTCTTGCATATCCGTTTTGAGTTCATTCTTATCTCCTCTAGTCGAGGCTTCGGCCACAACAACCAATGGTTGCTCGATATTCACATCAGTTTCTCCGGTAGCTTGGTTCTCAATTGGCTCATTGATCACATCTCTATTGGTGCCCTTCCCTCGAGGAAAACTCTCTCCAATTTTCACGTCATCTAAGTCCTCCTCTAATATGGCAAAACTATTAGAGACATTAATGCCTCCCTTTCCTATTTGTTCAAGCTTCCCCAATCCCCTCACCACCGAGATAGCTTCGTTTCCCAACTCATTTATTTGACCCTTCTCTTTTTCGACCCCTTTCTCACCTTGATTACCCGTGACATTTAGCCCTTCTGATCAGTCCCCAACTCCTGATTGAGCATTCACCAATTCCACTCCTTGAGAATCTTTTTCCCCACTCGTCCCTGCTCTATTTTTCAACTCACTCTCTTTATTCTTGACAGGCACATATTTTTGTTTCACCATTAATTGTGGTTGCTTCCCCTTATTGGAATTCTTTTCCTCCATCTCTATATTCCCCTCTTTGAATTGATTACCTTTTTTTCCCCTTGGAGTTTTCGACAATATTCTCTCTCGTGTCCTATTAGAGCACAATGTTCACAATACTTGAAACCTGGGTAATCTAGTTTTTGACAATACCCATCATTCGTAGGATTCTCAATCCATATCTAGATGGTAGAGGTTTAGTAATCTCCATCTCAACGCACATCCGAGCAACTCTTGGACGAGCGATTTCGTCCCATCATCAATTCTTAGAAAACTCCCAAAGGAATTCCCAATCGCTTTCATGATGGCAGATAAATAATATGCAAGATGAAGATTTGGGAGTTCCACCCACACAGGTGCTAGTTTTGGATATGCCCGTAGGCTAAACCCCGGATGCCAACGAAAGATTTTATACCGTACGCCACGAATAGTGAAAGAGTCTTTCAAAAGTACATTTTTAACTTCTATCTTTGATTGTAGATAAACCAAGATATGACGTTGATCCAAAAGCCCCATAATGAACTCGCCCGATATTCCCAAAAAACGGTGTATGGATTTCCTAATGGCATCGAGAGACGGTCAAAAACTTGAAAACTTCAACACCACCACGTGGCTAGAAACGTGGTTTTCACCCCTAGAAACGTCTGCATCCGAAAGCAACAAAGCCGAATCGCCCTCCTTTCTAAAACTTGTCGAGTTTGTTGGTTTTTCCTCCGCTACATCCTTGCTAACCCCTCCCAAAACCTGTGCAAAGGACCTTTTGGAGCAGTCGCCTACGTCTTGGCCAACCAAATGAGGAACTCCCTTGGCCGCCATCACCTCCACCATGAGAACCTAGCCGCCGCCCAATACTGCAGTATGTTTTTAATCTCGAACAGCCCAGATTGTTCCTGATTTAAAATCGTGTGGAGTAGATTGAAAACCCAATCATAAAACCACACCTAAATCGAGGTACCGAACCTTCCCTTGGTGATCCCCAAATCACCTTGGGTTAGAGCTCTTGATTCTATTCGAATTGAAAATAACACGCTAGTGGTTGAAATTATGTATTCTATTCAACTCATGTTGCATCACATGTGCACATTTATCATGATTGAGTAGTTAAGATGAAAAATGATGGTGCATCGTTATTCATTATCATCATTTTATCTGTCTTATTCAACAACATGCATTAATTGGGGAATAAATGTTTCGGTTCTGCTTATACCAACTAGTGCTGACCCGTTTGTTTGTTTTGTGGTAAATGAGTGTACTCCTATCTAAGTATAGGTGGTGGTGTTTTTGGTGGCGGTGCTGCAGGAGGCGTCGGGTGATCAAATGGTTGTCTACGTGCCAGTCAGTTGAGAGGTACGTTGAACTCTCAAGTCTAGGTTTTGTTTGGTTTAGTTTATTATGTCGTGTGCTAGCAGGTGTAACCACTGACAAGTAAAGTAAATGGACAAGGAAAAAACATACTTAAGGTTGTGTCAGGTCTCAGGTTTCAGTTTTCGAGATATTTTGATGCTTTGGAAATCGGGGCGTGACAATTTGGTATCAGAGCCATGGTTACACTAAAGAACAATGCTTAGCTTGCCTTCGGATGTGGGATTGGACAGAGAAGTTAGAAGGGTTACTGTTGTTTAGTCTCATGTGGACCTGATTTTTTTTCTTTGAAGCAATGGCGCGTAGTTGACGTTCGCCGTAAATGCCTTGGACATAGTTAAGGGAGAAATTTGAGAAATAGTATGAGAAATTTATCAAGGGACTAACTCCCTTTCTGCAAAGGTTTGTGATATCCTCTTCTAGAGAGTCGTTTGAGATATTGATAACATTGCTTTGAACGAACTTTATAGTATTGGTTATTGGAATGCTATCAATATCTCCAATAACCAATACTATAAAGTTCCCAGAAGGAATTCAGTGAACAACACTATTACGGTCATCAATGGGTTCCCAGAAGTGGTAATCTGAATTGTGGTGTTTGAGGTGAACATTGGCATAAAGGAATATCATAGTTCTTTTGAGGTATGTATAACTCTTAGTATTTGGCCGAAGGGTTTTTATTTTTATTTTGTAACCCCTCCCACCCTAGATGCCGCCGGCAGGGTTCGAACCCTGAACCTGTGATTCCATCTGCCACAGGCCTACTGCTGAGTTTGTACCCCATTGGCGGCCGAAGGGTTCTTCTTGGAGTGCTCCTGCCATTTTTGTTCCCAAGAAAGACGGATCTTTGACAATGTGCATCAATCACAGATATCTGAATTGGGTTATCATCTAGAACAATACCCTTTTTCCTAGGATTGATGATCTAGTAGACCTGTCGAGAAGAGCTACGATATTTTCGAAACTGAATTTTCTGTTAGGGTGGATCTGTTTTTTCGTGTAAATCTTTTTTGTTAGTTGATTTAATTGTTCATATTTAATCTCTACCATAATTATTTTTGGATTGATGTTGATATATCTTTAAGTGATTAATTTGTTTGAAGTTGGGATGTTGAATGTGTTTTTGAGTTGAGGGTTTAGGCTACATACTGTAACCAGTGTTCTAAAAATTGGCCTAGGCGGCCGCCCAGATTAATGGCTGGGCGGGAAGTCTGGGCGGTTCTGGGCTGTCTGGGCGGTTCTGGGCTGTCTAGGCGGGTCTGGGCGGGATCTAGGCGGCCTAGGCGGGTCTAGGCGGCCTAGGCGAGTCTAGGCGGTATAGTCGGCCTAGGCGGGGTCTAGGCGGTCTGGGCGATTTTTTTTATTTTTTTTAATAAGGCTGATTGTGTTCTTATTTTATTTTTCTTTCCTATTTTTTAGAAATAAACTATTTAATTATTTTTTATTCAGTATATGTCTAAATATAGCAAAGGATGATTACTTAATGGAATTCTCAAAGGATCTGCCGGTACCAATTTTACTAATGTAGATTTTATCAAAAATAACTGAGGTTATTCATGCAATTTGAAGAAAAATAAAAGATTACACAAATTCAAATTTATATAAAGTACCCATCATGACCAACTTTAGTCATTTGAGTTTTAATAAATTTTGTTCACGATTGTTAATTTTTCTTGTTTTTAAATTTTGCATATGTATATTGGCATTAAATTGGATGTAATTGATAAGGTATTATGCTTAACTTTTATAAATTATTAAAGTTATAATACAAAACCTAAGACCGCCTAGGCCCCTGGGCGCTAGGCACCTGCTCGCCGCCCGCCCAGCGCCTAGCGATTTTTAGAACACTGACTGTAACAAGTGCTTAAGTCAGTATTTCTTATGTGTGATGGAGATTTGATGTTTATTAAAGATTATAAGTTGTTTATGGACTTGCTTGGTAGGTATGGGTTTGTTGCAAAATTGGTGTACAATTTGTGATGTACTTTATATGATCATTCCTATGGTGTTAATAGTTTAGTTCTCATGCATAGACCAACCTTGTTTAATTCATGTGTAGATATCCAATGTTTCCTTTTTTTGGTAGCAAACACCATGTTCTACGGTGTAATCAATGTTCGTTTAAGGGTTATTTTATTATTGAACAAGCTACATGATTTGAGGTTAACCATTCATGTGTATTGGGTGACAAGTCATATCTCGGGTCTGGTTGAAGCTTCTTCAACCCAAGATGTTGTATATATCTTTGGTTTTTTGGGTGCAATTTGGGAATTAGAATAGTGTTTTCAACAGTTGCATCCTCATATCTTCCTTAGTTTTGCTTGTACTAAGTTTAATCTCGAGGACAAGGTTTCTTTTGAGGTGCGTATGATGTAACACTCGTTAATTTTCAACTGTGTAATTTTAGAGTTTTTGGATTAAAAACAGTGATTTTAAATTTCTTGAAATTTAAAAGATTTTTTAGTAATTATTTATGGAATTTTTAAGTGTGAGTGCCCTCAATTCATTGGGGGTGAATAGCCACCGACGTTATGAAAGGAAACTCCCATCCTTTGCTCTTTTTTCTTCTTCTTATATCCTTGCGAATTCTTTTCTTCTTTTCGGGGGAGCTTGGTCTATGACGGGGCGTTGCAACGGTTCTCATCGCCCAATTTCTTCTCATTTCTTCTTCATTTATCTTTGTCTTCCATCCATGTCCCTTCCTGTTCATTATCAAACACAATATCATAGTGAAACAGGGATAGAAATTCGATCGAAGATATGGGAGGTTGTGCGAGCAGCTCCGCTATGATCAAGCTCACTGATGGTGATCGCAGTGACAACTGGAGGCCGAAAACCCCACATGCAGAAGTGGGTGAGAGCTCGAATAACAATCTCAGAGAAAACATAGAGATTTGTTTGATAGGGAGGTGCACAGGCGCAGATTCGCGTGGTGATCACGCAGGCGAGCTGTGATTCGCTGTGTAGTGTCCCTGTGGCACTATTCCGACCAGTCTACTACTTGTGGCCCTGTTTGGAGAAGAACAGGCCTATGTAGAGTGATTTTCCTAGAATATTCGTCGAAATTTGGCTTTGTCGAATTAATCGAAGAACCTGCGATAGCGTTTTGGGGAGCTTCCGAAGTCGCAAATTCGTTGTTCCGCGAATTGCGAACTAGGATTTGGGGTTCTAGAAACTCATTCCGCTTAGGTGAGCGAGAACATCCTCTGTTAAATTTTGATATAACGATACAAAATAAGATTGGAAATGATAGGTTGTAAAGTCATGTGGTATGGTAGTATCTCATGTTATAAAATGAAACCTTGCATAGTTGCATGTTTGCTATTGCACTAATATTTCATGAATTTCTACTTTGAGCTGCAAAATAACACATGAGAGTAATTGCATAATTAAACATCTGTGGCATGTATTTGAGAATAGTAATTGCATAACTAAGCATTCATAGCATGTATGTGACAATTCTAGTGAAATTTTGTTGGAAAATATTTTTCCTCGTTTTTCTATTGATGTAGCACACTTGTAACACCTTGATGGTCAACAAACTACCAAGGGAAGAGTATTGTAACACCTTGGAAGGCAGGCAGCAGGGGGCGATAGGGCCGACAAGCTACCAAAGGAAGAATATTGTTGGTGTTGTATAGCACCTGTGTTGTTGAAAGCTTGTTTGATATTGTAACACCTTGGGTAAGCGGACAACGAGGGGATATGGCCGGTAAACTACCAAGAAAAAATTATTGTGACATTGATATGATTGATGGAGATTTTATTAACCTAAATTAATAAGTTAATAAACCCTACTTGTAATACCGCAAGTGCATGACTATCTAACTAGTAGACAGTGGCAATTACAGGTCGATCCCACGAGGATTGACGAGACAGTCGAATTCTAAGACTTATTTTAACTAATTTAGAGTTGGGGCTTGCAGCAGATGAAAATTACTAAATTAAGAAAACTAAATTGAGAACTAAAATTAAACTAGTAAGATGATAAGAGAGTGGATCGAGACATCGAATCCACCATAGGTTCTTTGAGATTCGTGTAATCTAAATTATTATTTTCAAGAATCAACACGACTAATCTACATTTGCAATTGATTTCAGCAAAGGCATAAACTCCTAGCATTGCATGTCTTTTCTACGACACACACAATCAACAGGTTTAACTTAACTAATTTTAACCCCCTAGCATTGCATATCTTCTTACGATACACACAATCACATATTTAAATTAATTTATTAAAGCAGACTTCGAATATCAACAAAGGGAACTTCTAACTACCGATTAGTCTAGATAATTATTTCGAATATAATCGGTGAAAGCAAATTATTGAAATTCAGAAATCAACTGTATTTAACATTCAAGCATATAGAAAACAATAAATTCAGATTCGACAAACTCTAGGAAGCCCTGTGGTTTCATCTTCGCCTTGGAAAGGAGTCTAGAAGATCATGGTGGATGATGTCACAACACTGGTGTAGGTGGAATCCATCTCAGAACGAACACGCATCACGAGAAAGAGCTGCTGGTGGACTGTGGTGGCTCAGATAGAAACCTGGGTGCAAATAGCCAACTGTTTGAAAAAACAGTTGATTTCCCTCCAACTACCTCTGGTCTTCATTTTCTCGTGAGCTACTCCCTGCGTCGCCGTTCTCGCGAGCTTCCTCTGCGTCTTGCTTCTTATTCTACGGTGAAGATCACCTGCAAGACAGAGAAAGAGATAGGTGAGGGAGAAACGAGAAAAAGAACAGAAAGAGGGAAAGAACGGATAAGAGAAACTGGGGCGGTGGAGCTCTGTTACGAGGTGGCGTGGTGGTGCGCTAGACGATGTCGTGCGTTGGCTGTTCGGTGTTGGTGGTTTTGTGTTTGTGGCTTAATCAGGGAGAAAAAAAGGAACTGGGGGAACGAAAGAGGAGTCGGGGTCGTCTTCCTCGTGCTCTGCTGCTGCTGCTGCTACTTTGCTTGCTCTGCGTGAGCTGTTGTGACTCGGCTGCAAGACAGGGTGAGGGAGATGGAGGTGATGAATGGAAGAAGGAAAAGAAGAGGTCGTGAGGAAGGTGGAGGTGGCGTGAAGTGTTGGCTGTTGGTTTGTGATAGTGGTTGTGTTAAGACGAAGGAACAAAGAGATGTAATTGCTGGACGGTGAGGGACATGGATGGTGATGAGGTGGTTGGCGAGGTGGTTGCACTGCCGGTCCTCCAATCGAGCGAGGATTGCTGGCAGGATGGATTGGTTCGGTGGCTGGAAAAAGAGAGAAGGGGCAAAGGAACATAGAAAAGGAGCCCCCAGGGAAGGGGAGAGATGAAGACTCTAAATAGGGGTTTTCTGTATTCTTCTAATTAGGTTGGGTTTGGGCTTTAGGTTAACTTTCAGACTTGGGCTTAGTTAATAGGTGAATTTGATTGATCTGGGTAAGGTTTATGCATGTGATATTTGATTTGTCACCCGTTACTTTATACCGCCATTTGAACCAATCAATTGATTATTCTTCAAATTGCCGCCTTAGCGCGATTTCATCGTTTACGCTCATATTCCTACAAAAACATGAAATGAAATAATTAGAATAAAATATAATAATAAAAACACTAACATATATAAATTAAGGGATATATTATGTAATAATTATGTGAATATCAAATACCCTCAAACCTATATTTTGCTAGTTCTCGAGCAAAACAATAAAAATAAAATCCTAACTCACTTTCGCAGAAATAATCGATTGCACTCACCTTAAACGTGCAACAAGGCTTTAAACCAGAAATGTTACCCACAAACATTATGACTCAATAAATTTCCAAAACATGGTAACTTGATTACTCTATCTATTATCCTCAGAGTAATAATCTAATTGCCAAAATTTTCAGAAAACAACTAACAGTGTCACAATAATATATCAAAAGGCCTAACAACGATTTAATAATACCTAAAGGTTAAATAAATTTCATCAATTATTCTCAACTTGAAGTGTATGTGTATGCATGGCCTTATCAACATAACTTTCTTTTTCTCAGTAAAGATACGACTAGATAACCTTTGGATAGTACGCTTCGACTACAAATCTCTCTTATCACTCAGAAATGAATCACTCAGAGATTGGTTAGTTATCACTCAATTTATATGTGAGAAAGAGAATAAATTATGGAAACACAAACATCTCACATATAATAATCATGAAAAACAGACTTTTAAAATAATGAAATGAATATGATCTCATGGACAGGAATAACAATTACTTTGAGAATGTTGAATCAAACTCCATAGTTCTTGTCTATTTAATCTCTACGACTATGAACCAGACATTTACTTAAGATCAATTAGGTCTTTATTAGGTTAAAATGAGGCCAAGATTTTGGCTAACAAGAATGGAAAAAGATATGCAAAATTCTCTAAGACTGGATACACCCTTTAATAAATATGTGGGGGCTCTAAAGAGTACACCAATGTTGTACAATATTAATTTTTCTTCCTTCGAAATTCTTCTTCATATATATATATATATATATATATATATATATATATATATATATATATATATATATATGTTTTTTTTTTCCTTTTTCTTCAAAGCATCAATTGTTTTTTTAAATTAACGACATGCTTTCCCCTTCTACACAATGAAACATTTCAGTCCCGAGGATTCATAGAATATTTAGTTTCAATGCTTGTTATTTGCCCATTCTCGAAAAATATATCAACCATACACATTCTCGGAGACATTGGGTAATGATCAAAATAATATGGGATATTACTCCATAACTGGAGTAGGCAATGGATATGGGGTTAGAAAAGAAAAAGTCCATTTAAAGGCTCAAAGGGCTGCAAACGGATATTTATCATTAGGTAGGTTAAAAGACTAAAGAACGATTCAAAGAAAAAAAAATGCCTATATCACTTCTTAAGCTCTAGTCGGTATTATGACATCTCAACTAAATAAACCAAGAAGTTCTAGTGTAATAATTCAATTTTAACATCATTATCAAAGCAATCAATAAAAGAAACAAGAATAATGAGATCATCAACGAAATAATGCGGATTCAAGTAAAGTAAGAGTTTATTTAAAAACCCTCAAGAAAAATAGAATGTCTCAAAACTCACAAGGGTTAAAGTCTCCACTATTATTCTAAGGTTTTCTAGTTAATATCTTACTGATTAACTTCAAATTATGCTAACTTGGCTTATAGTACAAGAATAGTCGAGTTGGGAGATCTCGTGAAATATATTTAACTTAAAGATAATATCAAACCATATGTTTTCCTATTGATATATAAAAGTGACAAGTGAAAGCATGCATTCCTCAAATTTAAAGGCATACTTGAAAGCACATCTTCTTCATTGGAAAGGAACTTAGATTTTGATTGCATTTTTAAATCAAAAAATTTTCACACAATCATAATTAACTATGTATTCAATGGAGATTGAGTAGAATACAATAGTCAATTGTGAAATACATTTCAGTTCAAAATTTTCGAAGAATGTAGAAAAACTCATAAACCTCCCCCCCCCCCCCTCCAAACCTAAACCCAACATTATCCTCAATGTATAAAATGATGATCATGACAAATGCAGAAAAAAGAAAAGATGAGAGTTAGAGTGATATTACCATGAGAATTTTTTTACCAATTTCGACAAAATCGTCCACCAATGAACGCTCAAAAACATAAGAACTGTGGACTCATCATGATAAATTGATAAAAACGATACATGACACACAAAAATATACAAATGAAAAAAAGTTACATGCATCAGTTGTAAGTCAAAATTGTTACGGAGCTAACGAGTATGAGTGAAATGCAACTAGAAAGAACTCGAAAATCAATCCGACTGACCATAATGACACAACTGAAGCTAGGCTGCCTCCTAGGAGCGCTTGGTTTAACATCGTCAGCCCGACATATATTCTTCCTCATAAACGATGTACCATGAAATGACGAGGAAGAACATAGCGATTACTCCCCCAAACCTAAACACTTAGTCCACGATGTTGACTAGATCACATAGCAACAACTGAAAAAGTTTAGGATCCGTCCAACATATAGTAGCACCCACATGCAGCACAACAGAAACTAACACATCCCTAAAACGACGAAGATGCCATGCAAAATCATAGAGAAAATGCAAACGAATCCGCGATCGTAAAGAAGTCATAGAGATCTGGAGCAAAAAGTTGTCACCAACATGGATATCCAGCAAATGACTCTTTCCTACTCCTAAAAAGGTACATCCTATGTCTTGTGTCAAATCAGAAGATTTAATGTGTTGCACAATAGGATGGTCAAAACTAAAATCATGCCTTAAAAACAAGGGATCCACATAGGTGGCGTCAGTCACTATTAAAGAGATGGAAAAAGGTATGTTTATAGATATATCAGGTGGTCTAGGCTCATCATAACAAAATGAATTGCACAAAGATGATGAGTTAGACAGCTCAACAACACCCCCAAACCTGGAATCAACACTATCTATGGGATGTATTCTCTCCAAAAAATATTGAAAATCAGACTTCATGTAGGAGTCACTAGGAGGACATATGTCAAATGGGTCATCATGAAAAGGCGAGAAAGGGAATGGGTCAGAAAGCCCAATAGTATCAGCAGAATGGTTCAGTTTTGACTCACTAAGTGGAAGGAATTCCACTTTAGGCTTCCATGTATAACTCGGATCCATAATAGGGGCTGAATCAAGCAAAGCATTCACTTCCATAATGGAATCATCAATATCGAAGTCTAAACCAAAGTGAGTTAAACATGCTGCTAAGGGATCATCTGATGCAGACTGCAATAAGGAATTCTCCACCGAACTCTCAATCATGTTAACTTCACAAACATCGTCGGACTCAGGAGGTTGTTGGCTTACATTAAAAACATTGAGTTCGACGGTCATGTTGCCAAATGATAGTTTCATGATTCCATTCCTACAGTTAATAATAGCATTAGATGTGGGCAATAGGGCTGTTAATCGGTTCAAATGGTTTGATTTTGTACCAAAACCGAAATCGAACCAAGCTTAAGTTCGGTTTCCAGTTCAATTCAATTCGATTTTTTTTTCGGTTTTTCATCGCAAAATGTTTCACACTGTAATTTCAACATAATTCAAGTCCTATAATTTCAACATACAGTCCTATAATTTTAAAATTCAGTCCTATAATTTCAACATACAGTCCTATAATTTTAAAATTTAGTCCTATAATTTCAAAATTCAGTACTATAAATTCAGAGCATGTGACTTCAACATGGATTATTGCAGCCCTGAAAGAATAGTCCTATAATTTCAACATATGTAAAAGCAAAATTGCATTTGCGGCCCTATAATTGCAGTCCTTAATATACAAAATAGCAAAATGCATCCCTGTAATTGTAGCCTTGTCATTTCAAAATATGGACTTTGTGAGAATAGTTAGTCAATTTAGGGTTGTAAGGGTAATTAGGGAAATTTTTCTTTATATGGTTTGGTTTGATTATTTCAGTTTTCAAAATTCTAAAAACCAAAACCGAACCGAACTTCATTTGATTCGATTCGGTTTTTACTATTCGGTTACGGTTATTTTTCGGTTTGATTATTTATCGGTTCAATTCAATTCGATTCGACCGGTTCGGTCGATTTTCAGAAACCAATTAACAGCCTTAGTGGCAAAAAATGGACAACCCAAAATAACTTAAATGTGACTGGAGGGGTTGTGAATAGGTTGTGTATCAAGAACTATGAAGTCCACTGGAAAATAGAATTTTCAACCTTAATGATCACATCCTGTATAACACCGCGGGAAATCCTGATTGCCCTATCTGCCAATTGCAATGTTACTTTAGTCGGTTTTAGTCCGCCAAGACCTAGTTTCTCATAAACAGAGTATGACAACAAATTAACCCTCGCCCCCAAATTCAACAATGCCTTATCAATCATATGATCACCGATAACACAAGAAATAATCGAGCACCCAGGATCTCTATACTTGGGCGGAGTTCTGTGTTGAATAATTGAGCTTACTTGCTCGGCGAGGAAGGCTCCCTTTTGCACATGTAGCTTTCGCTTCTGTGTGCAAAGATCCTTCAAAATTTTGGCATAGATAGGAACTTGCTTAATAGCATCGAGCAATGGAATATTAATGTGAACTTGTTTAAAAATTTCCATTACATCGTTAGCATTTGTTTATTTCTTTGCTGGAGCTAACGTGATGGAAACGGTGCCCTAGGCAAATAAGATGCCCGAGTGGGGTCAGAGTCAAGAGGCACATCTTTAGAAGGTGAGGCTTTATCAGCCTCCTTGTCAGATGGGGATGCAACCTACTTTGATTTAGACGGAGATGCAACGACACTCGAATCGGGCACTTGTACCCGATTGTCAACCTGTTTTCCACTCCTAAGGGTAGTAATAGATTGGACATCTTCATGGCGTGACTCAAATGTACTACCAACTGCGAATTGACCCTTCGGGTTTGAAACAAGTTGACTAGAAAATCTCCCTGGCTTTCTCTCAGAAGCAGACTCAGTAATCTTACTCACAGCTATCTCAAGTCTATTGAGGGGTTGAGATTGGTGTTGAGTCGTGGCTTTCAACTCAGATATGTCCTTAAAGTTCTGTTCAATTATACTTTCTGAGCGCTGCAAAAAATTAATTAACCATTTCTTCTAAACTTGATGAGTTGGATGGAGGAACTTGGTTAAGGTGAGGCCTAACAGAGCTAGAGGCTTGAGGAGCCTGGGAGACAACAACAGCTCCCCCTTGGTGTGGGCCATGGGCCCAGGGAAGATTTGGATGTTTGGCAAACCTTGAATTGTAATAGTTAGGTTGCGGATTATTGCTAGGTCGCATTAAAAAAGTTGATTTGCTCAGCATAGTATGCAGGATAATCGTTTTGCAAGTTACAATTAGTTATTGAATGACTAGGACTCGAACATGCAGCACAGACTTCAGATGAAGCGTTTGCGGAAAGTGCAGGTTGAGTCAAATTCAAAAGTGCATATATATTTTGAGCCATGGTCATAACAATTGTCTCAAACTTCGAAGCAGAAGGGGGGTGAACAAATGTATCTCTAACTTCATATATACTGCCCTTGCGCCTATCAGACTCCTTTATCAAATAATCCCATTGTGGAGAATTTTTGAAAAGCGTTTCAAAGAATTCCCATATCTCATTGACACTCATCTTCATTAATAACCCACCACTAGTGGCATCAATCATACGACGGTTTTGAGGGGTTAAACCATCTTGGAAGTATTGAACTAGCCGCCACTTCTCGAATCCGTAATGGGGACACCTGACAATGAGCTCATTGAACCTTTCCCAACATTCATAGAAATGTTCGCCCACTTTTTGTTGAAAATTAGATAAATCTCGTCGGAGGGCATTCATTTTATGAACGAGGAAATACTTAGTCAAGAACTTTCTTGACAACACATCCCATGTTGTGATGGATCCCGTCTCTAATGAGTTTAGCCACGATTTTGCCTTATCTTTTAGAGAAAAGGGAAATAACATAAGACGAGTCAAATCATCAGAAAAATTTTGGTACTTCAGGGTAGCGCAGATATCAAGAAATTCTTTGACATGAAGATAATGGTCCTCTTTCTCAAAACCATAAAAAAAAGGGCAAGAGATGAATAATAGATGGTTTGAGTTCGAAACTGTTTGCATTTGTCTCAGGTAAGACAATGCAAGACGGAGCACTACTAAGAAGAGGGGCAAAGTAATCCTTAAAGACCTTCCCCTCAGCCATCTTAGTGGACAAGGCTGATGAACCTAAATAGGTAATGGGGACTTCAAAGAACTCCTTGAAGTTTTGTCCGAAAGTCTACTCTTAGAATCACGCACCCAGGTATGCATAAACTATTGGATATCAAAGGTTCAAAGTCAACACTCCTAAATAGGCTT
Organism: Berberis vulgaris; assembly: GCA_963556465.1. Lineage (NCBI taxonomy): Eukaryota > Viridiplantae > Streptophyta > Magnoliopsida > Ranunculales > Berberidaceae > Berberis > Berberis vulgaris. The sequence continues at coordinate 25,802,409 of OY747137.1, read as the reverse complement.
CATTTTTTATTAAAAAAAATTTAATTAATTTTTTTTTAAAATGCAAGCTTAACTGCTATATGAAGATGACCTAACTCTAAAAAATAAAAACAACAAAACCCTAAGTGACACCTAAATGGTGCACAAACAAAATAAATGGCAGCCGACCTTAGAACTTTTCTTTACTAATGCAGGGCTGAAATTCAATTCAATTTACCTAATCGTGGGAGAGGCACGGTAATTTCTTATCAATCTGCCACTACAAAGTTGCTCCTACCTCTTTTTCCACTCTCTAGCTCAAAGTGAAATGCCAGCTCAAGAATTGTTCCCAGATGGAATATGTTCCTTCACTCGACCACTTTAAGCTATCAAACGTCCAAAGAGGGTGCCTATGAGCGTCACACATGTCCTAGATAATTATCTTGCTACAAATTTTAAATAGTGAAGGCCTAGGTTCCTAACCCTAAAATAGATGGTGATTAACCTATCCGCGGGGAGGGCATGAAAGTTTCAACTCAATCTTGCCACTATTCAAATTTGCATGCAATACTACTTAAAACAAGCTAAACACAAGTGATCACACAGAAACTGCATGCAGATGCGGTGGGTAGAAGTTACCTTTGGCGTGAACCTTTTTCGGGTTACTTGCGACGCCGGGTAGAAGTCGATTTCTGAGAGTTTCCTCGCGAATCGCAATATTTCACTTCGTTCCCACTTGAGCTCCTATGTATGTGACCGCCTGCAAAATAAATGCAAAATAAATTCAAACTCATGTAAATAAAACAAATAAGAAAGTGACTCATAACACTGCTCCTAAAAATAAATTTAAACATAATTTATAAACTAGCAAAAACAACCCTAGATTTCGATGTACCGTTACAATCCCCGGCAACGGCGCCAAAAACTTGATGGAAATTTTATTAACCTAAATTAATAAGTTAATAAACCCTACTTGTAATACCACAAGTGCACGACTATCTAAGTAGTAGACAGTGGCAAATATGGGTCGATCCCATGAGGATTGACGAGACAGTCGAATTCTAAGACTTATTTAAACTAATTTAGAGTTGGAGTTGCAACAGATGAAAATTACTAAATTAAGAGAACTAAATTGATAATTAAAATTAAACTAGTAAGATGATAAGAGAGTGGACTGAGACATCGAATCCACCATAGGTTCTTCGAGATTCGTGTAATCTAAATTATTGTTTTCAAGAATCAACACGACTAATCTAAAGATTAATCTACATTTGCAATTGATTTCAGCGAAGGCATAAACCGCTAGCATTGCATGTCTTTTCTACGACACATACAATCACAGGTTTAACTTAACTAATTCTAAACCCCTAGCATTGCATGTCTTCTTACGGCACACACAATCACAGATTTAAATTAATTTATTAAAACAGGCTTCGAATATCAACAAAGGGAACTTCTAACTACCGATTAGTCTAGATAATTATTCCTGATATAATCGGTGAAAGGTAATTATTAAAATTCAGCAATCAATTGTATTTAAAATTCAAGCATATAAAAAACAATAAATGCAGATACGACAAACTCTAGGAAGCCCTGTGATTTCATCTTCGCCTCGGTGCGGGGTCTAGAAGATCATGGTGGATGATATCACAACACTGGTTTAGGTGGAATCCATCTCAGCACGAACATGCATCACAAGAAAAAGTTGCTGGTGGCTCAGACAGAAACTTGGGGTGCAAATAGCAAACTGTTTGAAAAAACACCAATTTCCTTTGGTCTTCGTTTTCTCGCGAGCTATTCCCAGCGTCGCCATTCTCGCGAGCTTCCTCTGAGTCCTGCTTCTCCTTCTTTGGTGAAGATCACCTGCAAAACAGAGAAAGAAATAGGTGAGGGAAAAACGAGAAAGAGAACGGGGGAGAGAAACAGGGGCGGTGGAGCTCTGTTGCAAGGTGGCGTGGTGGTGCTCTGTTCGGTGTTGGTGGTGTTATGTTTGTGGCTTAATCCAGGATAGAAAGAGGAACTAGGGGAACGGAATGGGAGCCGGGGTTGTCTTCCTCTTGCTCTGTTGCTGTTGCTGCTTCACTTGCTTTGCGAGAGCTGCTGTGACACGGCTGCGAGATAGACTGGGGGAGAGGGAGGCGATGAATGGAATAAGGAGAATATGAGGTCGTGAGGAAGATGGAGGTGGCGTGAAGTGTTGGTTGTTGGTTTGTGATGGTGGTTGTGTTAAAACAAAGGAATAAAAAGATGAAATTGCTGGACGGTGAGGGACATGGATGGTGATTAGGTGGTTGCACTGCCGGTCCTCCTATCGAGCAAGGATCGCCAGCAGGATGGATTGGTTCAGTGGCTGGAAAAAGAGAGAAGGGGCAGAGGAACGTGGAAAGGGAGCCCCCAGGGAAGGGGAGAGATGAAGACTCTAAATAAGGGTTTTCTCTATTCTCCTAATTAGGTTGGGTTTGGGCTTTAGGTTAAATTTCGGACTTGGGCTTAGGTAATAGGTGAATTTGATTATTTGGGTAAGGTTTAGGCATGTGATATTCGACTTGTCACCCGTTACTTTGTACTGTCATTTGATCCAACCAATTGATCATTCTTCAAATTGTCGTCTTAACACGATTTCATCGTTTACGCTCAAATTCCTACAAAAACATGAAAATGAAATGATTAGAATAAAATATAATAATCGAAACACTAACATTTATAAATTAAGAGATATATTATGTAATAAATATTTGAATATCAATGATGATACTATTGTTGTTGAACACTTGCATATATACACATTTTGAAAGAAAGAACTACACCAAACATATAAAGGGAGTAGCACTTAGCCTTGAGAAACAAGGCATTTCTGTGTAGGAAAAAGCCAGTACATTTGAGTGTTGCATCTCACATGCATATTTACATCATGATTGAGCATTCAAAATGAAATGTAGTTGTGCATTGTTAAGTTGTATGATTCTTTTGAACTGTAGTGGTTGAGATTATGTATTCTATTCAACTCATGTTGCATTGCATGTGCACATTTATCATGATTGAGTAGTAAAGATGAAAAGTGGTGGTGCATCATTATTTATTATCATCTTTTTATCGGTCTTACTTGATAACATGCATTAATTGAGAAATAGATGTTTCAATTCTACTCGTACCAGCTAGTAATAACTCATTTGCTTATTTTGTGGAAAATAGGTGTACCCCTAACTGGGCGTAGGTTGTTATGTTTTTGGTGGCAATGTTGCAGGAGGCATCGGGTAATCGAATGGTTGTCTACGTGTCGATCAGTTGAGATGTAGGTTGAACTCTCAGGTCCAGATTTTGTTTGGTTTAGTTTATTATGTCGTGTGTTGGCAGGTGTAACCATTCACAAGTAAAGTAAACAAACATGAGAAAAATATATATTTAAGGCTGTGTCAGGTCTCAGTTTTTTATATATTTTGGTCCCTTTGAAATTGGGGTGTGACACTCTTTGTCTATCATGATTTAATCTTCACACTTCTCTTTCTTCAAACATTTTTTTTCAAATCAAACAAATTAGAATTGTTTGGCTCTAACACCAATTGATAGATTCATAATAGAAAATGAATGAAATTGCAATGAAAATTAACAAAGTGCAATAAACATAAATAACAAAATAAATGAGAAATCAATAAACTAATAATAAAATAAATTTTTATTTAGTCGACCATCTGACAATGACAGTCTATGCCTTATTTATAACTAACCTACTTTCCAAATCAAACCCTAAACTTAATAGGAAACCAATGCGAGAACCCTAATTTAAATCCCTATTTCAAGAATAATACAATTATTTAATATTATTAAAATACTTAAATTCCTAATATTAATAAATATGTTAATTCTATCACAATTTATCTTTAAGGTTTGCATTTTAATTCATTTACAGTACTTTTTTTTTTTTTGCAATTTATCTTTCATTGTTTTTCGTCTCCTTCACAGTTTCAATATTATGATGTGCATTAAAACTTCATCTTAGTCGAGAAATTAGAGTTCATAATTTAGTTTTAGAAGACAGATTCTTACTGGCATCTCGTTTACACAAATATCTTGCACACCCAATTCTAGAATCAATAAAGCAAATGAATATATAGTACTTTACTCTTTTCAAAAAATAATAATAATAATTTAGGGACTTTGGAAAAAATTAAAAGACAAAAGACTGGTTTTGTCTTAGCTTTGTAGTGGAGTAAACAAAAAGAATGGAAAACCTCTTCGAGTTCTCTTCACCTTCAACCTCAATATGCAAAACCTCTTCGAGTTATTCACCTTCAACCTCAATAATTTGCAAACACTCTTCCAGTTCTCCTACATCTTCAAGCAAAAGGCAAGTAAGTTCTTTCTCTACAACTTCTTCTCCATAGTCCTTTCTCTAGTTCATTTTCTCTCTCTACAATCTCTTTGGTTCTTTTCTCAATCTACAACTTCCTTTTTGGTTCATTTTCTCTCTTTAGCAGTCTTTCTCTAGAAGGTTTTTTTTTTTAAGTTCTTTTTTCTTTATAGCCTTTTCTTTAGCAGTCTTTCACACGCCCTATCTTTTTTTTTTAGTTTTTATTTTCTCCCCTCTTTTTTCTCCTGTAATTAGGGTTTGAAAAATGGGGGAAGGATCAATCAAAGAGGAGAGTTTATTTGCAAAGACCATGTCTGGATCGTGTCGGTGTCAGTCAAAGAATTTTGACCGTTGACCACGTGTCAAGCGCGCGTCGGGCGCGAATTCGTGTCTGACACGTATTTGACACGTGATACAGAAATTTTCCGAAGTGTCGGTGCATCAGAGTCAAGATCTCAAGGTACCATATCGAGGATTGAAATTTGAAAATATTTTTCTCCTTATTGTTTGTGATGCATTTTCTTGAACATCAAATTGGATTTGCATATTGCAAGATAGGTCATACATGTGGCAAAATAGATTTAACTATTTGCTTCTAGAATACTTCATAGTTTCACAGTTCATTGGAAAAAAAGAGTTCACCCAAAGTCCCAAACTTTTGTTTTATAAGTAGAACTTAAATATTTCATCTTTAGAAAGGTCGGATACTCCTTCAAAAAAATCTAACAGATACTACTTACATTTATCCATGATATCATTTGGGAATGACATTCGTATTGCATATAATCTAAAATTATATTTGATTCAATAATATGAAGTTATATTTGATGTTTCTTTTGTGCAACCATTATAACCTTCTGGATCAAGAATCTGACAAAAAAAAAATCACAATGTCGCCATCAAAACAACTATGAATAATGATCCACTTTTCACCCAAGGATGGTAAAAATATAAAACCATGAAGGTTGTGAAAAAGATAATCCTAGGGTAGCATGCAAGTATTGTGGAAATGAGTATGTATATTCTACAAATAATAATAATAATAATAATAATAATAATTGATGCAATCGTTTTTCGCTCTCTACTTTGATCTAGTTTCGCTAACTTGCTGACATGCACAAGTAACGCACGTGAGCCACGGACAACTGTTGTGGTGGACGATGACACTCCGATGCTAAAGTCAGACAGAGTTCTGAGGAAGATGTAATGTTGTAAACAGGGAATTTGTAGCGTACTTTAGTTTACCAACCTCATGTCTTATTTATAGTGCAGGAGTCCTACTTCTACCTGGCTATCGAATGCATAGTTTAGGAAGGTGATCTTCGTGGAGATTCTTCTCTAATTAAGAGTCGTGCTGTAGGGGGAACTTTCATGTTAGCCCTGAGCTCCTAGATACGCGAGAGATAGTTTCCAATTCGAGAATAATCCGTAGGAGGTTTTCCTGTGTGAAATATACTCTAGTATTTGCTTCCTAGCTGGAAGTGGAAAGCTGTTGTAATCGCCCGTCCGAAACTGATTTTCAAGATACTTGTCTTAATAAGGCTTACGAGTATTAAAGATAGTTGTAAGACGTGTGGGCTTAGCAAGCTGTAAGAGTTCAGGTCTGTTTGGTGGACTGCATTGGGCAGGTTTAGAACCGCTTGAGCCGAATCAGTGTTGAGCTGATGTTGGGGCTCGTAATTCTTCAAGATCATCATGACACGTGTAAGGCTCAGGGATGTGACTGTTTTGGTGTATCATTAGCTACTCCCCCCGAGTTAGTGGACCGTCACATCGATTCGCTAAGTCATCTCTTGAAAAGATATGCCACTCATGATGATTGAGTTTGAATCGTTGTTTGAGCTGCCCGCTGCATTTATTGAACGTGCGTCGGTTTAGTGGAAAATAGGCGGAAACCTAATCCATATTTAGGTCATTCGTTGTGCAGAGTCTGACCTTATTATTTTCTTTACTTTTGAAGATATTGCTCTATTCATCTTCTTATTAAAAAGATTGTTCAACTTATTCACGGCTCAACAAAACCTTCTTGATGATGCAACCTTGGCAAGGGGCCTTGAGTTTTTTGAAGACATATTGTTTTCTGAACCTGGCCTTGTTGAGATCCGTACGAAGTTTGGGGTCCCTGAGGACCTGTCGTTGACTGTTCTGAAGGGCGACCAGACGCCAATGTCGCCATCGGCGAGGTTCATCTACTTGCACCGGGGATGCTTCAACCCGGAGTACGCTTTCCCGTTTTGGATGTTATTTGGGAATTCTTGGACTTCCTTGGGATTCCTCCGACCTAGTTGGGGCCTAATGGATACAGGATCATCATTCTCATTTCGATTAGGGCGAAGGAAGCTGGCGCTCGCGTGACTCCACGAGTAATCCAGTTGCTGACTTCTCCTCTGTTGAAGAGTAACGCCGTCTGTAAGATGACGTCGCTGGCTTGCTTCACGAATCTATCAGATGACTTCAAGTTTTGGCAGAAATATTACTTCTTAGCTCCCGCGGATTCAAAGTACTTTCAGTTCAGGGGTCGTTTGCTCGAGCTGGAGTTCGGACATCTCCATAAGTACAACTTTTTCTTCTGGTTTCGTTGCGCTTGATTGCATGCTAATCATTGCTCCCGTTTCTTTGTAGGACGATTTTCACTACTCTTATTCTAGAGGAGCAAAATACTGTGGCTTGTCAATGAGGAACGTGGTGGATGTTATATGCGTTCTCAACTTTATTTGCAGTGGGTTGTGGGACAACTAGCATGTGCCCCCCCCACTATTTACCGAACATCGTGAGTTAAACTTGAAGATGGGGCCCCTTCTAGGAAGAGGAAGGCTGCTGGAGCCAACTCATGTTTTGTTCGACGAGGAGCCGTCGGAGACGCTTGTCTCCTTCGTGAGTTCGAAGAGGTTTCGCATCAGAACTGGGTTGTCTTCAACACGACTTGCTCTAGTGAATGAAGAGTGCGAGTCTTATCAGCTCGTCAGGGCGGAGATCGATGTATTTGGTCGAGAGAAAGACTACCTGGGATTTGTAGGGGTCGACGACATGTCAAATCTCAGTGCTGCGTAGGCGGAAACTTTGAGTGAGCGGTTGATGAGGGTTGCAATGGTGGTATCTGTCGGTGCCGATTCATGCACGACTGTTCCGATAGAAGGTTCCCATGAAAATCTGCCTGAGGTTTTGGAACCTGATCGTCCCGATTGTGTGATGTCTGATAGTGGTCATGGTGGCACTAGCCAAGTCTCTTGTAGTTCGCATTGTTCACCGTCTCGTTCCAAGCCACATCTCGAAGTGTCGGAGGGTCATTTGGATAACTTACTTTCTCTCCTTCCTCCTGATCCTGTTAAGTTGTTTTGCACTAAAGGGTCAGATGTTCGTGATAAGGGAAAAGTTGCAGATGAGAGCCTGTGAACAGTGGCGACTGGGAAGGGTAGTGCAGGTGTAATTCCTGATCCGGGGGAGCTTCATTCGCATGCACGGATAAGCCTGTTTACACCGGACTTAATAAAGATGAGCACTCAGGTCTAGCATCAGAAGGTTGGCGTGGAGTATGCTTCAAGGAAGCATATAAGTAGGCGTCATAGTTGGCTGATGGATTACACTCCAAAATTCGAGGATGATACACTAGAAGGGCGTATGGATAAGGGTTTAAAGTACCTTATGCTGGGTGTGTCTCATTTGAGCCAGGTGGCTATTGCTGAAACGAAGTCGATGCGGCTTGTGAGAGGGTGTACACCATGGAGTGTGTCTTCTCGCATATGCAAGTGTTGTATTCTGACGCGCTTTATGAAGCTGATTGGCTGAGGAAGCAAACTGAAGAGAAGAGGTCATAGCAGTCAATCGTGGTTGTTGAGACTCAGGGGGTTCGTCTGGAAGCCCTTGAGCGTGATATGGTGGAGGCAATGTCTGCGAGGGACAGATTCAAGCAGGAGTTGGATCGAACCTGTCGAGACATGGAGGTCGCGTAGGAAGCAATGGCTGGGGTGCGTTCTGTATTGCGGTCTCTCGCTGAAGATAATGCCTTGAAGGAGGTTGACTGGGCTGCTCAGAAGCAACAATTAGAGTTCGATGTGGAGTTCAATGCTCGAGAGGCAAGGAAGGTTGATGACCAGCTCGAATTAGAGTCGCATGAGCTCAGTATTGTGAAAAACAGTTTGGCTACAGAGCAATCTCAGGTTGATGCATTGACTAGCAAGTTGGAGCGTGAACTTGCTGACGCGAAGGCGCGAGATGAAGAGCTTCTGTAGGAACAAGGCATGTGCAAGTTTCAGTGGGTCGTACACACCAGGTTGGAGCTGCTAGTGCTGATGAAGGAGAAACATTCATAATAGGATCTTGGTCGATATAAGAAGATGTTGTATATAGACTTGTTTGTTGCCTTTGCGTCTTTAGATTAAGAGAGTGGTTCAAACCCTGATGCTCAGGTCGTGGCGAGTATGGACACGACCCTACTTTTTCCTCCGTTAAGTTTAGCTCTTTTGTTTCTGTACCTTCTCCTAATAAGGAGTAACGTTGTATATTTGTACCCATTTTTCCCCGTCTGTTAATGAAACAGTTTTATCTCGACTGCGTTCTGTACTTGTTTTGTATTTGTTGTCCTTATTGTGCATTTTTCGTTTCGCCTTGTCGTCTTACTTTGGCATAGGCTGGTTGGATCAATAAGAAGTCAAATGGTATGTCTGCTGCTAAAAGCTTGATTGTTTACGTTGAGAATGACCCAGAGTCACTGTTGCATAGTCATGTCCAATAGTGGGCATGTCGCATACAGTTTAGCCGAGGGTTGCGTTACTTGAGTTGTATATTGTCCTAAATTGCTGGAGGTTTATCTCATTTGTCTGATTTGTTGGCTGCGGAAGCTGCCATAGGCGAGTTGCAATAGTCGATTGTACGCGTTGGAGGAACTGAGTCAGACGTTGTAAGGTCGGGTTGACATTCTATGTTAATCTATCCGAGGGTTGGCTGGACGATCTATGTGTCGACATAGTGGACTTTGCTAATAATAGAATGTCAATCCGTTTGAGTGTGAAGATACTGACTGAGCTGAGATTTATCTTTGCGCCCGCTGTTTTGAAGAAGAGCGGTGGTCACGTGGCGAGTTGCTTGGGGCTCCCACCTTCCAAGCCATCTATGTTCGAACAAAGTAGACTACAGGTTCGGGTAATAAGGATTTGACAACCATGTTGAAGAGGAGTGGTCTTGTGGCGAGCCGTCGACATCAGTCAAGGATTGACTAGTCTCCCACCTTTCGAACTATCTATACCCGCGCAGTGGGAGCTATAAGTTCGAGACAAAGGGGTTCGACGACCAATCTGAAAAGCAGTGGCCCTGTGACAAGCCGTCGAAATCTGTTCGGGACTGACTAGGCTCTTACATTTCGAACAATCTATACCCGTGTAGTGGGGGCTACAAGTTCGAGACGAAAAAGGTTCGACAATCAGGCTTAAAAGCAGTGGTCTCGTGGCAAGCCGTCGGAATCAGTTCAAGACTGACTCGGCTCCCACATTTCAAATCATCTATACCCTCGCGGTGGGGGCTACAAGTTCAAGACGAAGGGGTTCGGCGACCAGGCTGAAAAGCAGTGACCCCGTGGCAAGTCGTTGGAATTAGTTCGGGACTAACTAGGCTCCCACATTTCAAATCATCTACAAATTTGGGGGTTTTAAGCGGTCATGCTGAGGAGCCCCGTGGCAAGCCGTCAGAATCAGTTCGGGACTGACTAGGCTCCCACATTCCAAACCTCTATACCCACGCAGTGGGGGCTACAAGCTCAGGGTTGGTAATTCGGCGGCCAGACTGAAAAGCAATAGTCTCACGACGAGCCGTCAAAATCAGTTCGGGATTGATTAGGCTCCCGTCTTCCAAACCATCTACGCCTATGCAGTGGGGGCTACAAGTTTGAGCTTTGATTATAAGCTTTTGTTGTCAGTCGTCACTATATAGGCTTATCTGATCAGGTTCGACGATCATTGACTGCAAAAGGGGGCAATGATCCCTGGCGAGTCATCATCACCTGGCGTAATAGCGCTGATTAGACTCTTACTTCCTAAACCATCGAGATCCGCGCTAGACAAACTAGGTGTCGGAATGAACTAGAAGTCATCGTCATCTGCCTCGGCTAACTAAGCTTACCTGGTTGGAGAAAAGGTTCGCCTGCTAGAAAGTGTACGAGCCTACATCCACCAGCATGGTGCAATGTGTGGAGAAAATTACCTTAAATCATCTATTGATCCATAGGTAGGATCCATGAGTTAGAGTTAATCAGAATTTTTAGTGCTCATACCATGCATGTGGCAGAATATTGTTTGAATAGTAGGTCAAGTGATATTCACATAATTATTACATAAAATATCCTTTAATTTATATTTGTTAGTGTTTTGATTATTATATTTTATTCTAATTATTTCGTTTTCATGTTTTTGTAGGAATTTGAGCATAAACGATGAATTCGCGTTAAGGCGGCAATTTAAAAAAGAGAAATTCTACTTGTCGAGGAAGTGGGCCAGGAAATGGGAAAGGGAGGGTGGCGAGCACGTGCAGGCTGACGTGGTTTAAAAAAAATCGCGAGGGAAATCCAAAATTTGAGGGAGAAGAAGGAGGGAATCGAAACCTTCTTTCTCCCCATTTCCTCATTCCCTCCCCCCATTTTGGCGCAGAGACGAAGCAGATATAGAAGAAGCTCCCTCTCCCTCTCCCCATTTTCCATCTCGACGCAGGGAAAGAAGAAGTTCTCCCTTTCCATCGTCATCGACTGAAACGAGCCTTTCCTCTCGCAAAAGGTAAACCCGGCCCTTGATTTTCCCTCTCATTTTAGGTTTTTGGTTTTTGGTTTTTGGTTTTTGGATTTTGATTTTCCCTTTACTTGGGTGTTTTAGGTTTTTGGTTTTGGGCAAGGATTTGCCAACACCCAAGGAGATCTGCAAGGGACTTAATAAGTTTGTTATTGGCCAACAAAGAGCCAAAAAGGTTCAGTTCTTCTTTTTTTTTTTTTTACTTCCCCATATACTATATATGCACTTGACTCTATAAATTTGTTGAGTTTTAGAAAAATTATGGGAATTGGCAGTATAAAATTGAAAAAAAAAAAAAGGTTTGATATTTTAGTATACCATAGCTTGTTGAAATGTTGTGTTTTAGAAGAAAAGGTGAAGATTGATATTTGGGAGTCGATAGGGAACAAGGTTTGATTTTTACATACAAGCACACCATAGCTTGTTGAGGTGTTTAGTTTTAGGAGAATGACAACAATAGAATGTTATGGATATGGAAAGTTCGGAGAAAAGATTTGATTTTTCCACTTATGTCAGCCACCTACTTTATAACATAAACACATATTGTTGTGGGTTTTTTTTATGATGAATTCTGTTTGGTTTTTTTCTCAGTGGGTTTTTTTAATTTCAGTGTTCATATCTGTTCAGAAATGGTTTTTTTAATTTCAGTGTTCATAGTCTGTAGAAATAGTCTGATTGAATTGTGGGTTTTTTTTTATGATGAATTCTGTTTGGTTTTTTTCTCAATGATATCTGAATTGGCTTGAAGTAAATGTTGTATGTGATTAACCATTGTTGTTGTTATAATGAAAATAAAATCGAGTGTGAAAATTCTTAAGCCTTTTATTTGTAAGTTTTTCCTTCTGTTCTTAAGCTTTCATCTTTTTGTATTTCTTGTACATATTAACTAAATAAAATCTTTTCTCTATCTCTGACTATCCAAGATCTGTTATTAATTGAAAATCTCGTTATACTAGCTGAACCCTAGTATCGGCACCGTTCGTTCTAACAGATCAAAGATAGAATCTCTGTATTGATTCTATGTTTTGTATTTCATTTCTGTTTTGATTTCTGCATATCATACTGCTTATCATCTCTCTCTGATTAACCATTTTTGTTGTTATAATGAAAATAAAATTAAGGCTTTGATTGGTATTGCTTTGTTGGAGCACATGGGCTAAAGCATGCATTATTGTTTATCTTCTTCTTCTTTTCTTTCAAAACTTTCTAAGAACTGTTCCTGCACGAACATCTCGTTATACTAGCTCACACCTAGTATCGGCACCATTTGCTTGAATAGTTTAAAGAAATGTCTTTTGAAATTCTTGTTTATTTGAAAATCAAATTATGAGTATAACATCAAATTATGGTTATTATGTACTAGAGGTAGAATTAGCTTTATGTACTAGAGTTTAGATCTAGAATTAGATATCTTATTTTAGATCTAGGGTTTACGATTTTTGTTCAGAAATAGTCTGTACATCTTAGCTTTATGTAATAGAGTTTCAAGATGTTAATGAACTTTTAGACCTTTGTGTGATTTTCGACTTTGTTCGCACGCCTGAATTCCAACAGCCTCTCACACTATACTTCCCTCTTCCTTATATCCCCTCCTGTTGCGACTGGTAACTTCAAACTAAGCTTAATTCAATAGATGATTTATGGTTTGAAATGGAGAAGATCGATGGGTGGAGTTCTTCCCAATTTAAAATATTTGTCACTTGATACATACACAATTTAGAAAAGTAATCGAGTTTTGCATTGTGTTGTTCAACGCTAGAAACTCTGAAGTATAGAATTGTTGTTTATAGTTTGAAGATAATGAGATATGACCATTAGGTAGTTTAAGAAGAAACACTATCCACATGCGTATCTATCACGACATTTATTTTTTTAAATGCAGGAATGGCATTCAGAGCGTACGTTGTCTATCGAGGTCGTCAGCCTGAAGTATACCTAAATTGGCTCGCATGTTTATCCGCGGTATCAGGGTATAGGGGTGCTTCTTACAAGGGGTTTATGTCAGTCGAAGAAGCTGAGGAATCATACGAGTTGTGGGTTCGCTCTGAAGCGGCGAGGAGAAATTCGGAGGAATCCAACAACAAAGAAGATGTCGAAGTTAACGATGTTGTTTTTGACGATCAAGCCACTCCATCGAATGATCAAAGAAATGTCACCCAAGGGAACAATGATCGTTGGGCTTTTACGAGGGACTTAATCAATACTTTGATAATTGTACTTATTATCTTAGGTTTAATATATATTCTTAAGCTCTTGGACGAATGATGGAATTATATGTAATGTAATATGTACATACATATGTATTATGTGAATATATTTCATATTGTTCTTTTTTTTCTTCCGTATGGTATGTTTTTGTTTCATATTGTTCTTGTTATTCTTTTTTTGAATGCAAGTTGTAGTTGCGGAGTGTAGCTTGTTGTTTGCATTCCAAATTTTGCCAGGATTCTTCATCAGACTTCCTACTCTCTGTAAGTGCACTGATTTGCTTATTCAATAGTGTGATAAGATCTGACTTGTTTTTGTAATGCTCTGTAGGATGGAATCACCTAATTCAGATCAACAGACAGAGTTCATGTATTCCCAAGGAAAATAGTGTGATAAGTTCATGAAGTAAGAAAAATTTGGGATTAATTTTTTGAATGCTCTAAATGTATTCTTGTATTATGTTCTTGTAGATCATGTTAAGTGCTTAAGGAAAATAAGATACATGAAAGCTGGATGGTTGTCCTGAAGGAAACTTGTTCTGCAATAAGAAATGTGAAAAGGTATATTAGATTTACTTGGTTTTTTTCTGTTTGATATACCATATAAGGGCTTGAGGGTTATGAGATGGATTGTTATTTAATTGGAGCAAATATTTAAGGACAAAATGATGTATTTTAGGAGCACTGTACTTGATAATAAGAAATTTTAGTTTCATTATGGGAAGAGAAGAAAGCAAAATACATGAAAAATTCCATTTGATATCTTACATATCTGATCAGAAATGGTTAAATAAATTAACAATAAAACTCCACTACTAAACATAATAAAAAACACTAATTAGAAAAGTTTTCTGCAAGTCTGTGAAATTTAGGAGCTCAACAGTGAACAAATGTTCGACTCATCACAAGGGTTGTGTTCTTTGTTGTGATCATTTTCTACTTTAGATGTCATCAAATATACCAAGGGAATGATATAAAAGTCGATTGGAATTGCAGATAATTGGTAGCATTAGTATTGTGTCATCATCTCTTTATGTTGGCAAGGCAGGACCCATGGTTCATACTGGTGCATCCATTGCAGCATTACTAGGTCAGGGTGGCTCAAAGAAGTATGGGTTGACATGGAGATGGTTGCGATATTTCAAGAATGACAGAGATAGGCGTGATCTTGTAACATGTGGTTCTGCTGCTGGAATTGCTGCTGCTTTCCGTGCATCAGTCGGAGGTGTTCTATTTGCATTGGAGGAAATGGCATCATGGTATTGCTGAACTATTTGTTCTTGCTTTACTTGTTCCTTGTGAAGCTAAAGATTATGGGGACGAGTTACATGCTAACATCAAGAGTTCTTTTTTTACAAGTGGAGAAGTGTTCTTTTTTTTACAAGTGGAGAAGTGTTCTTCTTTGGAGAACATTCTTCACGACAGCTGTGGTTGCTATCATACTTCGTGCTCTGATTGATGTTTGTAATAGTGGCAAGTGTGGATTATTCGGAAAGGGAGGGTTAATAATGTTTGATGTTACTTCTGCAAATGTTTCATACCACATTGTCGATGTGCCTGCAGTGCTTCTCCTTGGAGTTATTGGGGGTTTATTGGGCAGCTTCTGTAATAGTGTAATTTATTTGTTTCTCAAGTGTAGATGAACATAGGTAAGAAATTTGTAGTCTGTAAGCCTGATCTTAATTCAGAGGAAATCAAGCTTTGTTTTATGGGTGAAATCTTCCCCTCATTCTAATGAATGTAACGCTGTAGTACATTGGAGGCTTGTTTCTTGCATTTATTGCAGTAAAATCCATTTCCTTTTCTTTTTCTTTAGGATTTTTTTCTAGCACCCAGATGAACATTGCCTTGTCTATCTTCTGAACATCTGTGCTCACGTTGTCTCTTTCATTCATTGTTGTTGATTGTTTTTTTTTTCATTAGTTTGTCTTGTCAAAACGCATCATCTGGCTGTGATCAAAATAATTGTTTTCACAGAGAAACAAAACATGAATGGAATTTTCCAATGATGGTCATGAAGACTAGTGGGGCGCACTAGTCAGTGGTGTTCGAAGGGTTGCATCTCAAGCTAAGGTCTTAGCCTTTCTAACGCATACTTCCAATTTTCTAGCTTATTGTTTTCTAACAACATCTACAAATTGCCTCACTCTAATGTCAATTATAAAATCTAAAATCAATATTCTCATGTGTGTGGTTGTAGCTCAAATCAATAAGTGGCTGCTAACAGGGTTTAATTTATCAGGAAATATCAGGAAACTCTGACAGGGTTTACATTATCAGGAAATATCAGGAAACTCGAACGCCACACACTGACAGTAATCTAGAACGCCATTACAGAAGCTACACAAGCTCATTACAGAATGTTTGATTTGCTACACAAGCTCATTACATAATCTAGAAAAGACTGACAGTAACAACTCTCTCTGTTCTTGTGATTCTAGCAAAATTTAGCGAAAAGACTGACTGAAATGGACAAACCACACACTCTAACTGAAATGGACAAACCATGCACTGAAATGGACGCTCACTGAAATGGTCCAATTCTTTTCTTTTCCGCAAGACTACATCAAGGACCTTCAATTCTTTCTCCAGCAGGGTATCAACATAATGTCAGTCTGCCAAATCTTCAACATAATGTCAAATGAAGTAGCCTGCCAAATGAAGTATTGCATAATGTCAGTTTTTTTACATTCTGAAAGCATGTCAGTCTTATTTACATTCTTTTTTACATTTCAGAAACCAAAATCATGAACAAGAGTAATAAACATGAAAGTCATGAACAAGTTTCACCAACCTTATCATAACCTATAATTTGTATAGTCCATTCCGTGGCTTGAACCTGGCGGCTGAAAAAATAAATAATACTGATAAAAAAAGAAATAATAGGAGGCATACAAAACACATAACAAACTAACAAACCGTACAAAGAGAAACATACAAAATATGTACCTGTAAGAGGAGCGAATAGAATTGATCAACGCTTCCAGGTTGTAAATCGCGTGACCCCGTATTATCATCCTTAAAGATAACAAACATACAAATCATAAGTGGGCAAACATGCTTACTGATTCATACCTTGTAAATATAACAAACAAACATGTGTATTGCTTTGACTAGGCATCGTATTGCTTTTACGAGGCATAACATAAGGCATACACTGTAAACCCTACAAATGACATTTGTAAATAAAACTTTCAATATATGTAACTTAAAAAAATATACATTCATAAAACACATTGCAAAACATACCAGATTAGTCTCAATGGCCTGATTTGTTTGTGTGTCTTTCTTTTTTTTCCTTTGCATCCTTTTACACACCTTCTCGACGGTGGATTTCATCCTTGATTTAGACGGTCGTCCTTTGCTACGAACCGCTAATGGACTATGAATCTGGATGGCAGAACTAGAAGTAGTGGTGCCCACTTCCAAATACCTCTGTGAATCAACATGCTCATCACCACCGAAAATTTTATATTGCTCCATCTTCAAAGTGATCCATTCTTGAACTTCGCATGTCTTTTTTTCATCCTCAGCGGCGAATTCAGCCATTTCATATAAGGCATTGCACATCTTTTCAAATCGCACATTTTCAGGCTTCATTCCCCAAACTGAATAAACAATTTTCACCTTCGTATGAGCCCTCCTAACATCTTTCCTCCACCTCCGAAGAACATAGTTATCAGGTATATCATGAATCTCTCTTTCAAACAAGACTTTCAATATATGTTTGCATAAAATCCCCCTGAACTCAAACAATTGACAATTACACTTGATGCCAAAGTCCTCAACATTTAAAGAGACTACATAATGGACCGATCGTTGCCTATCATTTATCATCAAGTCTTGTTTAATAGTGTACAACTCACAGCCACCCTCATCCATATCTTCACCCACAATTCTACAACATAGATTCCCTGTTATCTCTTGTTGGATCTCTTTAAATTTTTTTGTAGTGTAAGCATTTTAAAATTTTTTCTCTATTGCATAAGGAATAATGCATGGAATCCTTCGGCTAAAAGATTTAAATTCCTGTTCAACTTCCTTTTGGACTTTACTTCGTTGTGCATTCTCATACTGTTCTACGAATTGCTTCAATATGGTCTTCGAATTAACATAACCATCAAAAAAAGCATTCATGCTTTCACTCCTTTGAGTTGAAGACATCCCCGCCCAAAAACCATTTCTTTGAAATATTGGCACCCATCGCATCCTTTCATAGTATAATCCACCCAACCAGTCATTTTCATGCAGACTATATTTATCAATAAAACCATGCCAATTTTCTTCAAACTCATCATGAGACAGGGAATCATAAACTGCTCTTTGCATTACAAACTTGATCGCCTCATATTGATTGCAACCAGCCAGTTTTTCAGGCAACTTCTTCATGATATGCCACAAGCACCATCTGTGTCGTGTGCTGGGAAATACAATTTCAATGGCCCTCTTCATTGCCCTATCTTGATCAGTGATTATAGCAGACGGAGCATTGACATTCATACACATGAGCCATGTTTGAAAAAGCCATACAAATTCTTCAATCGTCTCACCACATATCAATCCACATCCCAAAAGAATTGACTGACCGTGATGATTCACCCCAACAAAAGGAGCAAATGGCATCTCATACTTATTTGTCAAGTATGTAGTGTCAAATGTAACAACATCCCCAAACTCCTTGTAAGCTGCCATGCTCCATGCGTCAGCCCAAAATACATTTCTCAACCTACCTTCATCATCCAAATCCATCATATAAAAGAAATCATCATTATTAGCTTGCATTATTTGGAAGTAATTATGAAGAGCCATCGCATCCCCCTCACCAAGTCTCAACTTCCTCACTTTGTCCAAATAATTGTAACAGTCTTTTTGGGAAAAGGCAAAATTTCATGCCCACCAACTTCCACCACACATGACGAATAACTCTTATTTGGTCTAATACCTGCCCTATCATTATATTCAAGCTTCTTCTTGACATACGAGCTCATAGATCTGTTCTTTCGATAAAATTTCGATTTACTAAGGCTTAACGCGTGATTGTGATCAAGTGTAACTCTTTTCACTGAAACTGTTCCATCAACCCATATATGACCTCTAATCTTAGCCTTACAACCACATTTGGTCGACGGACGCAATCCCAAAACAATTTTTCCATCACCTCTTTGCTTCCCAGCCCGACCACATGAAAGCTGAATGAACGTAGGTTTTCCATCACCATCTTTTTCAGTAGTCATTATTTTCACTGAAAATCCCTTTCTATTACCATATTCATGATAATATCGTTGGAACTCGTCAAGGTTGACGAATTCCATCCCAACTTTAGGTTCCCTCACCTCTTCTACATTTTCTTCCACCAACATACAATCATTATCTTCTACACTATCCATTCCTGTAATGTTTGTTTATAAATTATCAGCCAATGAAGTGCATAACAAGTTCATAAAAGAAGGTGATCTAGAACACACACATAAACAAAGGATGTGATCTCACGATAAAATTTTTCATTTCATCAGAAGGGAGAACCTAATTAACAACAAAAATTTATTTGTTATAAACTATAACAAATAAACAAGAATTTCAAAAGACATTTCTTTAAACTATTCAAGCGAACGGAGCCGATACTAGGTGTGAGCTAGTATAACGAGATGTTCGTGAAGGAACAGTTCTTAGAAAGTTTTGAAAGAAAAGAAGAAGAAGATAAACAATAATGCATGCTTTAGCCCATGTGCTCCAACAAAGCAATACCAATCAAAGCCTTAATTTTATTTTCATTATAACAACAACAATGGTTAATCACAGAGAAATGATAAGCAGTATGATATGCAGAAATCAAAACAGAAATGAAATACAAAACATAGAATCAATACAGAGATTCTATCTTTGATCTGTTAGAACGAACGGTGTCGATACTAGGGTTCAGCTAGTATAACGAGATGTTCAATTAATAACAGATCTTGGATAGTTAGAGATAGAGAAAAGATTTTATTTAGTTAATATGTACAAGAAATACAAAAAGATGAAAGCTTAAGAACAGAAGGAAAGACTTACAAATAAAAGGCTTAAGGATTTTCACACTCGATTTTATTTTCATTATAACAACAACAATGGTTAATCACAGACAACATTTACTTCATGCCAATTCAGATATCATTGAGAAAAAAACCAAACAGAATTCATCATAAAAAAAAAACCCACAATTCAATCAGACTATTTCTACAGACTATGAACACTGAAATTAAAAAAACCATTTCTGAACAGATATGAACACTGAAATTAAAAAAACCCACTAAGAAAAATACCAAACAGAATTCATCATATAAAAAAAAACCACAACAATATGTGTGTATGTTATAAAGTAGGTGGCTGACATAAGTGGAAAAATCAAATCTTTTCTCCAAACTTTCCATATCCATAACATTCTATTGTTGTCATTCTGCTGAAACTGAACACCTCAACAAGCTATGGTGTGCTTGTATGTAAAAATCAAACCTTGTTCCCTATCGACTCCTAAATATCAATCTTCACCTTTTCTTCTAAAACACAGCATTTCAACAAGCTATGGTATACTAAAATATCAAACCTTTTTTTTTTTCGATTCTATATTGCCAATTCCCATAATTTTTCTAAAACTCAACAAATTTATAGAGTCAAGTGCATATATAGTATATGGGGAAGTAAAAAAAAAAGAAAAGAGAAGAACTGAACCTTTTTGGCTCTTTGTTGGCCAATAACAAACTTATCAAGTCCCTTGCAGATCTCCTTGGGTGTTGGAAAATCCTTGCCCAAAACCAAAAACCTAAAACACCCAAGTAAAGGGAAAATCAAAAACCAAAAACCAAAAACCAAAACCAAAAACCAAAAACCAAAAACCAAAAACCTAAAACCTAAAACCTAAAATGAGAGGGAAAATCAAGGGTCGGGTTTACCTTTTGCGAGAGGAAAGGGACGAGGGAGACCTTCTTCTCTTCTCCTTCTTTCCTTGTTCTTCCCTGATTTTCATTTGACCTTCTTCTCTTCTCCTTCGTTTCAGTCGATGACGATGGAGAGGGAGAGCTTCTTCTGTCCCTGTGTCGAGATGGAAAATGGGGAGAGGGAGAGAGAGCTTCTTCTATATCTGCTTCGTCTCTGTGCCAAAATGGGGAGAGGGAGATGGAATGAGGAAATGGGGAGAAAGAAGGTTTCGATTCCCTCCTTCTCCCCAAAATTTTGGATTCCCCCCGCGATTTTTTTTAAACCACGTCAGCCTGCACGTGCTCGCCACCCTCCCTTTCCCATGTCCTGGCCCACTTCCTCGACAAGTAGAATTTCTCTTTTTTAAATTGCCGCCTTAACGCGAATTCATCGTTTATGCTCAAATTCCTACAAAAACATGAAAACGAAATAATTAGAATAAAATATAATAATCAAAACACTAACAAATATAAATTAAAGGATATTTTATGTAATAATTATGTGAATATCACTTGACCTACTATTCAAACAATATTCTACCACATGCATGGTATGAGCACTAAAAATCCTGATTAACTCTAACTCACGGATCCTACCTATGGAACAATATTCGACAGGTAGAATTTCTCTTTAAAAATTGATCAATTAGTTTATTCAAATGACGGTACAAAGTAACGGATGACAAATCAACAATCACATACTAAAACCTAACCCAAGCAAACCCAAATCCACGTATTACCTAAGCCCAAGCCTGATAACCTAAAAGCCTAAACCTTACCTAACCAGGAGAAGAGGAGACCCTATTTAGGGATCCCTCGTCTGTTATCTCCACCGCCCCTTCCACGTTCCTCTGCCTTTTTTTTTTTTCCTTTTTTCCAGCCATTGAACCAATCCATCCTGTCGGCGATCCTCGCTCGATAGGAAAATCGGCAGTGCTACCTCCTTGCAACCACCGTAGCTTCTTCCCTTAGTCTTCAACCAACAGCCAACGCATCACCACCATCACCGTCCCCTGTTTCTCCCTCACAACACTACCGTCCACACACCAGCCAACACATCAACACCCCTCGCTCGCAACCACCGTCACAAAAATCCACCACCGATAACCAGAGCTCTCTCCCGTTCCCGTCACAGACAAGAGACGCAACAGGGAGGACTCTCAGTCCTTGCTTCTCTCTCCTTCACAAACCCAGTTCCTCTCTCTCGTTTTGCAGTCTCTTGTCCCTTCCTCTTCCATCTCTCCCTAATCCCTCTCACGAACCAGCACCACTGTCCAGCGAACAACCACAGACCACGCCTGCCATCGTCCATGTTTTCCCCCCATTCTCGTCTTTTTCTCTCTCTTTTCTCCCTAATCTCTCTTTCGCTCTTGCAGGACTAGCAGCAACGAAGAAGACGTAGATGGAGCAAGCAGCAGCGGAGGAGCAAAACAGGCGAACTCATTGGAAACGAAAAACCAGAGAAATCTGGGCGGGAATCTACTATTTTTTTAAACAGTTGGTTATTTGCACTCCAACCACTTACTCAGTACCACCACAGTGCATCTTTCTCCACCCTTACACCTGCTATTCGCATCCACCAGTTCTGAGCCACCATAGTCCAGTTGTTCGTGCTGAGATGGATTTCACCTCCATTGATGTTGTGACAACCTCCACCATGGGTTTCTAAACCACCGGGTTTCCTAGAGGAAGGGTTAGAGTTTCCTGCATGATTGCGCTACATGTACGGTGTAGATCGCGCGGTGGCACGTGTACGGTGCAGGATGCGAGATGGTTGAGTATCAGTTACTTCCCCTCAATTGATGGGGTTGTGCGCATCACCATTAATTGGAAGAACATGGTCTGCGCAATTTCCTTAGGAATCGTCATTTCCTCGTTTTCCATACGGTATTCAAAGCTGACATTTAATGTTGAAGTGCTCGTTTGGGGAACCATCATGTCTATATAATGGTGGTCCTTAATCGTTGTAGGCGCTACCTTTTGTATAACGTATCTCTTGTATTGTTCTTGCTTGAATGAAATATTTTGGGTTTTCCAAAGGCTAAAGGGAGATCTCCATCATAGAAGTCTTCGAATGTTATGACATTTGCACTGAATGGGCACGACGATAATCGTTGTTATGTGTGGTCACCTTTTCTGGGTAGGCACGTAGTGGATCTGCTGAGATCTCGTAATTTCTTCTCATTATGCGGATAAGTAGTACGAACTTCCTCTAAATGGAGGAGCCTCGGTGTTACCTTGTGTCATTGCATTCGCATGTACACGATTCCCACTGCTAACTTATGGCTGATCGAAGTGTTAGCGGATGTCTGATGCTTCCGGAGGTGGTGTCTCTCAGTCACCCCGAGTACTGTGCATGTGAAAAGTGTCATCGCTTGACAACATTGTGAGACCTTGACTGCTTCGTCGCTTGCAATCATCCTCATCGGCCTTCTTCTATCTCTTTCAGGGGGTCAAAAGTCGTTTAAAGAAGTCTGCAAGGAGGTAGGATGCCTTTTGAGGAAGTTAGTCGTCCGTTGTAAGGTTTGTATCGCTATTGGCGGGTCACTTTTTTCGGGGTGATTCGACGAAGCAATCAGCCGCTCTGTGCTTTCAGCCGCTTCTGCCACTTTGTCCTTGATCATGGGAAGGGGTCGAGCGAAGTTCGTTTAGATATCATTGTTGTTGCTTGCGAATAGCTTGCATCGGAGAGTTTGCATGGCCTACTTTGGATACCTTTGCTTTTTTTTATCTCCTCATGTAGTTGGATTGTCTAAGAAAGTTTTTACTCCATATCGTACCAGATTCAGATGCTTGTAGTATGTAGTCTTTTGTATCTGGCTCTGGGCACTCGTTGTTACATCTCTTCAGTAATCAATAAAGTTTGTCTTCGTATTTCTTTCTTTATTTCTTAAATGATTGCAAATCACATAAGTCTTTAAGAACTAAAACTCTATATTGACTACGGAAAGGGAAATAAACAACTGACATAAATTGATTGTTGATGGAGAGAAATTGATTCCGGCCATGAAGTGAATTCGGACGACCCTTGTGGATCATTGGTATTCTCAGTGGACTGTTGAGTTTCGTTGATGTCGTAGAGGCTATTGAAGAGTAAACCTTGTGGGGGAGTTAATCTTCACGCCGATGGAATATCAGGGGTTGTACTCCTGCTTGCCTTGGTCCATTCATTCCGTCGAGCTGAAGAGCAGATTGCTTCTATGTCGCTTGACTGCGATGCATCAACCGTCACTCGGCTTGGCTCTAGTTCAGATTGCTCCGTGTGATTCAGTTGGATCTGTGAACATTCTATTTGTTTCAGTGCAGCATATGGCAGCCTTGTGTCGTAGGTTGGTCTCCACATATCGTTCATTCGGAGTGGTTAGCGGTGTACTTAACGCACTAGTGAAGGGTTGAGACTACTGCTTCCATCTGGTGGAGGTATGGTCTTTCCAAGATAAGGTTGTAGGTAGACGGTGCGTCTACTACCATGAACTCTAGAAACAAGACCTTTCTCAGATGTGGTTCTTCTGCCACTACTGCTAACCTTATTTTTTTCAATCAAAACATTGAATCCAATCAGCGGGTAGTCTGAAGACGCCAGGTCCTCCTTTTTGAGGTCCATACTGCGGAACCCATTGTAGAACAGGACGTTGAGTTAGCTCCCTATGTCCACCAGAGCTCTCTTTACTTCCCACCTTGGATGGAGACCGAAATTACTAGAGCATCGTTGTGCGACGCTCGGACTCCTTCGAGGTCATTGTCCGTAAAGGTCAAGGTGATAATATAGCTTTGAATCCTCGAGTAGCAAATGCGTATGTCCTCGTCCGCGGGTTGTGTCCGCATCTCCAGTAGAGTTCGCTTGCGGGACCTATGCAACTGATCTTCATTCGGTCCGACTCCATGAAGGACATAGATTATGCCCGGAGTCTCCTTTTCTATTTGTTTGACTAACTCCCCTGGTCCCTGGATCGTTGTGGTCACTTTTAAGAGTTCAGGAATTCTTTTAACTTGCCCCTGCGGATCCAGTACTCAATCTTGTACCTCAAACTCTTTCAGTCGTTGGTATCATGGCCACTCTTTTTTTGGTACGAGTAGTATTTGTTGTTATCATGCTTGGAGGGGTCTCTGCGCTGTTTTGGGGCCACTTCAGATCTTTCCAGTTTTTTTAGAGTTTAGTACAATCGACAGGCTAGAATTGAAGGGTGTCACTTCATTCTTGTGTCTTTTTCCCTCTTTTTTGTCATTCGGAGCGGATGGATTCTTCTCACATTCGGTCTCCCTTTTTACAGTCCTCAACTCCTCTAAGGTAATGTACTTCTAGGCATTTTTGCGGGGCTCCGTCATGTCTAAAGGGAGTTCCAAGGTGAGGTCTTCGTAGAGCTTTCCCTCCTTTAGGCCCACGGTGAAAGATATGACGGTTGTGTCGTCGCTGCAACCGTCAATGAGTGTCATTTCGTTGTTGAAGCGCATGACATACTCTCTGAGCGTCTCACTGCATCTCTGTTTTAAAGAGGGTATGTAATGTGAGCCTTTTTGAAAACGTTGATTCCTGACCTAACACGTTAAAAACTTCTTTGCCAGCGTCTTAAAGGAGTCGATCAACCTCGGTGGGAGGCTGTGGAACCATGTTAGTGCTGACTTCTTCAAGCTAGTGGGCAAAGTTCTGCACATCACCGACTCAGAAATCGAATGGTGCAGGTGGTCGAATGGGTTGGTGGTTTCGTCGTAGAAATCGAATGGGTTGGTGGTTTCGTCGTAGAAATCGAGCTTCGGAGGAGTGAACTTTTTTGGAAGGGTCTCATTCATAATACAATCCACGAATGGTGGGACAGAGACGATACAACACGTCTGGGTTTTGTACCTTTCTACAGAGGGGGTTTTGAGGGTCGAGCCTCTCTGCCCTGGCGGCCGGCTCCGCGTTAACCACGCAACCTTCTATAGTTCAATGAGAACTAGCGAGGGCTTGACTCTTCTGTGCTTTCTCTCTGCCGTCCTCTGGAGATGAAGGCTCGTGTTTCTCCTGGTCTCTATTAGCAGGTAGAGGGTTTTGTCGTGCGAGAGCCTCCACGGCTTTGGCGATCTTCTGTATTTGAAAGACAACATATGGGGTCCATCATTGTTGTCGGCGTGAGTCTGCTGCCCGTGCATAACCGAAACCGCTGAATGTGGCGGTACGACACTAGCCTGGGCGTTTAACGTGTCCTCTTGTTCTCCATTGTTGCGTGATCTAGTAGTCATCACATCTCTATATTTTGAAGGGAAACGGTGTTAGTGAAAGGTTAGAAACTTTTTCATTCCCATGGTTGGCGCCAAACTGATGCAGTCATTTTCCATTTCTGCTTTGACCTAGTCCCGCTGACCTACATAAGTAATGCATATGAGCCACGGACCACCGTTGTGGTGGCCGATGGCAATCCGATGCTATAGTAAGATAGGGATCTGAGGAAGGTGTAATATTGTAAACATGGAATTTGTAGCGCACCATAGCTTACCAACCTCATATCTTATTTATAGTACATGAGTCTTGGTTCTATAAGGCCATCGAAGGCGTAGTTTAAGAAAGAGATCTTCGTGGAGATCATTATCTAACTAGGAGTCATGTTGTAGGAGGGAACTTCTCTGTTAGTCATGTGCTCCTAGATACGCGGGAGATAGTTCCCAATCCAAGAGTAATCAGTAGAAGGAGGTTTTTCTGTGTGGAATGTACTCTGATATTTGCTTCCTAGTTGGAAGTGGATAGTTGTTGTAATCGCCTGTCCGAAGCCTATCCTCGAGATACTTACCTTAATAGGGCTTACAGGTATTGAGGATAGTTGTGAGACGTGTGGGCTTAGCAAGCTGTAAGAGTTCGGGTTCGTTTGTCGAACTACATTGGGCGGGTTTAGAATCGCTTGGGTCGGATCAGTGTTGAGCTGACACTGGAGTCTGTAATTCCTCGAGGTAATCATGAAACGTGTAAGGCTCAGGGATGTGACTGTTTTGGTGTATCATCAATAATAATAATAATAATAATAATAATAATAATAATAATAATAATAATAATAATTGATGCAACTGTTTTTCATTCCTTATTTTGACCTTGATCTGCAAATCTGTTGATCTGCACAAGGAATGCACGTGAGTCATGAACCACCGTTGTGGTGGCCGATGACACTCCGATGCTAAAGTCAGACAGATATCTGAGGAAGGTGTAATGATGTTAATAGGAAATTTGTAGCGTACCTTAGCTTACCGACCTCATGTCTTATTTATAATGCATGAGTCCTGGTTCGACTAGGCCATCGATGACGTAGTTTAGGGAAGAAGATCTTTGTGGAGATCATTATCTAATTAGGAGTCGTGTTGTGGAAGAAAGTTTCCCTGTTAGTCGTGTGCTTCTAGATACGCCGGAGACAGTTCTCATTCCGAGAGTGGTCTATAGGTAGAAGTCTCCTTATGTGACATATACTCTGAAATCTGCTTCCTAATTGGAAGCAAAAAGCTGTTGTTTTTGCCCGTCTGAAGCTAATCCTTGAGATACTTGCCTGTAGCAAGGCTCACGGGTATTGAAGATAATTGTAGACACGTGGGTCTAGCAAGCTCTAAGAATTTGGTTATGTTTGGTGGACTGCATTGGGCCGACTTATAACCGTTTGGGTCGGATCAGTGTCGACTGACGCTAGGGCCTATCTTTTATCAAGATCATCATGACACATGTACGACGTAGAATTGTGACCCTTTTGATGTATCATCAACTACTCCCATTGAGTTAGTGGGGCATCACATCGTTTCGCTAAGTCATCTCTTGAAAAAATACACTGCTCATGATAATTGAGTCTAAATCTTTGCTTGAGCCACGCGTTTCATTAATTGAACGTGTGTCGATTTGGTGGAGAAGAGGCAAAAATCACATCCATATTTAGGTTATCCTTCGTGCGAAGACTGACTCTTCTATTTTCTTGATTTTAGAGATATTGCTTTGTTTATCTTCTGATTGAAAAAATTATTTCATTTTCTTCACTACTCAACAAAACCTTCTTGATGACACAACGTTGGCCAAGGGCCTTGAGTTTTTCGATGACAAGTTGCTTTCTGATTCGGGCTTTGCTGAAATCCGTACGAAATTTGGGGTCCCTGAGGACCTACCATTATATGCTCTTTGGATGTGATTTGGGACTTCTTGGACTTCTTCCGGCCCAGTTGGGTCCTAATATGTACATGATCATTTTTCTCATTTTGATTAGGGCAAAGGAAGCCGGCGTCCGCGTGACTCCGCGGGTGATCCACTTGTTGATTTTTTTTTATTGAACAATAGCGCTGTCTGTAAAATGACGTCGCCGGCTTGCTTTGAGAATTTGCCTGATGGCTTCAAGTCCTGACAGAAAAGTTCTTCTTGGCTCCTGCGGATTCAAAGTACTTCCAGTTCAAGAGTCGTCCGCTTGAACAAGAGTTCAAGCCACTTTGTAAGTATATCTTTCTCTTCCGATTTCGTTGTGTTTGTTTGTATTTTAATCATTGCTCGTATTTCCTCCCAGGACAGTTTTTCACTACTCTTCTTACCCCAGAGGAACTAAACAGTATGGAGACATTCCGCGACTTGCCAACGCAGAATGGGGTGGACATCATATATGTCACCAATTTTATTCGCAGTAGGCTGTGGGACAACTGGCATGTGGCCCCCACTATTTATCAATTGTCATGAGTTAAGTCTGAAGATGGGACCCCTTCTAGAAAAAGGAAAGTCGTCCGAGCCAAGTCTCATGTCTTGTCTGACACAGAGGAGTCGTCTGAGACGCTTGCCTTTTTTGTGAGCTCGAAGAAGTTCTGCGTTAGAACTGGGTGGTCTTCAAAATGATCCGCTCTAGTAAGTGAAGAGCGTGAGTCTGATCGGCCCGTCAGGGCAGAGGCCTATGTATCCGGTTGGGAGAAAGACCACGTGCAATTAGCAGGGGTTGAAGATATATCGAATCTTAATGTCGCGCAGGCGGAAGCTCTGAACGAGCAATTAATGCTAGCTGTAATGGCGGCTTTTGCTGGTGCCGATCCGCACGGAATCGTTCCGCTAGAAGGTTCCTAAGAGGATCTACCTGAGGTTCTAGAATCTTATTGTCCCATTGGTGGGTTGTCCAGTACTGGCAGTGTTGACACGGGTCAAGTTTCTCATAGTCTACATTGTTTCTCATCTTGCTTCAGGCTGTATCTCAAAGTGTGGGAGGGTCCGTTGGACAACTCGCTTCCTCCTCTTCCTTCGGATCCTGCTAAGTCGTCGCGCATTAAGGGGTGCTGGCGTAATCCCTATTCCGGGAGAGCTTCATCCGGATGCGCGGATAAGTTTGTTTGCCCCGGACTTAGTAAATATGAGCACTTAGGTCTGGCATTAAGAGGTTGATGTGAACAATGCTTCAAAAAAACATTTAAGCAGGTGTCATAGCTGGCTGATGGATCACGCTCCAGAACCCGAGGAGGATACGCTAGAAAGGCGTATGTATAAGAGTTTAAAGTACCTTATGCTGAGAATGTCTCTCTTGAGCCAGGTGGCCTTTGTTGGGACGGAAGTCGAGGCAGCCCATGAGAGGGTGTACACCATGGAACGTGTCGTATCGCACATACAGATGTTGTATTCTAACGCACTTTATGAGATTGAGCTACTGAGGAGAGGAGGCTGAAACGGTTGGCCGTTGCTGTTGAGGCTCAGAGGGTTCGTCTGAACGCCCTTGAGTCTGATTTAGCGGAGGCGAGATCCGCAAGAGACAGATTTCAGCAATAATTGGATCTGGCTTGTTGTGATTTGGAGGTTGCACAGGAAGCTGCGGCCGAGGCGCATTCTGAATTACGGTCCCTTGCTGAGGATGATGCCTTGAAGGAGGCTGATTGGGCTATTCAGAAATAACAATTGGAGTTCGATGTAGAGTTTAATGCTTAGGAGGCTGAGAACCAGCTCGAATTGGAGAAACATGAGATTATTGCGGTAAAAAGCAGTTTGATTACAGAGCAATCTCAGGTTGATGCGCTAAAAGACAAGTTGGAGCTGTTGGAGCGTGAACTTGTTGATGCGAAAGCGCGCGAGGATGAGCTTCTCCAGGAACAAGGCAAATACAAATTTCGCTGGGTTGTACATAATAGATTGGAGTTGTTGGCACTGATGAAGAAGAAGCATCCGTAATGGGACCTTGACCGCTATAAAAAGATGTTGTATGTAGATTTGTCAGTGGCTTTTGCGTCATCAGACGAAGAGGGAAGTTTGGATCCTGATGCTCAGGCTGCGATGTGACGGACGCAACTCATGCTACCTCCTCCCTTAAGCTTAGCTCTTCTGTTTTTGTACTTTCTCCCTATAAGGAGTAAACTTTGTACATTTTTTTTGTTTCAACTGTTTAATGAAAACAGGATTATATTGAATACATTGTATCTATTTTGTGCGTGCTATCCCAATTGTGTGTTTTTCGTTTTGCCTCGTCGTTTTACTTTGGCATAGGTTGATTGGATCAATAGGAAGTCGAGTAGTCTGTCTGCTGTTGAGAGTTTGATCGTTTGCGTTGCGAGTGACTCAGAGTCACTGTTGCGTAGTCACGTCTAATAATGGGCGTTCCACAAATGATTGAGGAGTGGGCTGCACCTCCCAGCTGTGTCCCATTTTCAAGGTAAGCTGTTGGGGGCTCGTTTTGGCTATTTGACTGTCGGTCGCAGTTACTGGCATGAGTGAGATGTGGTAGTCGAGCACATGCATTGTAATTAGAGTGTTTGTTCCGAGTCAGGTTTCATAAGCTTGGGCTGGCATTCCATGTAACACTCGTTAGTGCGTGGCGGAACGATTTATGAGTCGGCATGAGTGTCCTTTGCTGGTAATAGAATGTCAACCCGTAAAATTGTGGACTACAGATTCGGGGAGCAACGATTCAAAGGTCATCTGTTGAAGAACAATGATCACGTGCCGAAGCGTCATCAGTTCGGGACTGACTAGTCTCCCACCTTTCAAATCATCTACACCCGTATGTAATGAGCTACAAGTTTGAGACGAGAGGGTTTGGCGACCAGGATGAAAACCAGTGGTCCCGTGGTAAGTCGTCGGAATCAGTTCGGGACTGACTAGGCTCGTAACTTCCAAATCATCTACGCACGTGCGCATCAGGCTACAAATTTGAAACTTTTCAACGACCATGATCTGTAGAAGAGTAGTGGTCCGGTGGCAAGCTGAAATATGTTTGGGACTGACTAAGCTCCCACATTCTAAACCATCTACGCATGCGCAGTGGGGGCTACAAGTTTGTGGTTGGTAATTTAGCGACCATGGTCTGTATAAGAACAATGGTCACGTGGCGAACCGTCAGAATCAGTTCGGGACTGACTAGGTTCCCACCTTCTAAACCATCTACGCTCCCACAATGAGGGGAAACAAGTTCAAGGCCGGTAATTAAAAGAGCATTGGTCCCGTAGTGAACCGTCGAAATCAGTTTGGGACTGACTAGGCTCCCACCTTCTAGACCATTTACACCCGCGCAGTGGGGGCTACAAGTCCAGGGTTGGTAATTTGGCAATCGTGGTATGTAGAAGAGCAGTGGTCCCATGGCGTGTCGTCGAAATTAGTTAGAGATTGACTAGGCTCCCATCTTCCAGACCATTTACACCCGCAGGGGGCTACAAATCTGGGCTTTGATCAGAAGTTGTCGTTACCAATCGACACCAGTTAGGCTTACCTGATCGGGTTCGGTGATCGTTGCTCGTGAACAGGTAAGTGGTCCCTGCGAGTCATCGTCACCAGGCGTGACAGGGTTGATTAGACTCCCCTTCCTAAACAATCGGCATCCACGCTAGGCGGAATAGGTGTCAGGATGAATTGGAAGTCGTCGTCAGCTAAGGCTGTCTAAGTTTGCCCGACTAAATGGAGGCTCCGCCAACTACGGGCGTACGAGCATGTGTTTGCTAGCGGAGTGAATTGCGCGGATGAGTTATGAAGAGACATGAGTACCTTGGATCATCTGGTGGTAAGCAGGTGTGATCCGTGTGTCAAGAATGACTAGGGTTTTTCATGCTCGTGTCAGGCACGTGGTAGAATATGTTTGAATATTGGGTCGAGCCCATGGGCTCGTAGAGTGAGAGCTAGGGTTTTCTGTATGCAATATGCTACGTGTACGGCGTAGATTGTGAGACGGTTTAGTATCATTTACTCCCCTTCAATTAATGGGGTTGGATGCAGTCCTGTTGACCACTCTGTCGCTCGCGACTAACCTCATCTACCTTCTTCTACCTCCTTCGGGAGGCCGGAAGTCATTTGAGGAAGTTTGCAACTCGCTGCAAGGTCTGTGTTGTCATTGTCGGGTCACTTTTTTTGAGTAGTTTGGAGGAGCGGACTGCTGCTCTGTACTCTCAGCCCCTGCTTGCACTTTTGTCCTTGATTTTGGGAATGAGTCGCGTAAAGTTTACTTGGGGTTTTTTTGCTCTCTTCAGATCTCCTTACGTAGTCGGACTGTTTAAGCGAGTCTTTACTTTATGTCGCATCAGATTCAGATGTTTGTAGTATGTAGTCTTTTGTATTCGCCTCATGGCGCCCGTTGTTACATCTTTCCAGTAATCAATAAAGTGTATTTGTGTAATTCTTTCTTTACTTCTTAAATGATTGCAAATCACATAAATTTCTGAGAACTAAACTCTACATTGACTATGGAAAGGAGAATAAACAATTGAAATAGACTAACTGTTGGAGGAGAGGAGTTGACCCAACCCTGAAGTTAATTCGCATGGCCCTTGTTGGATCGCTAAACTTTAAGCGGACTGTTGAGCTTCACTGATGTCACTGAGGCTACTGAAGAGTAAACATTGTGTGGGAGTTAATCTCCGCACCAACAGAATGTCGTGGGGTTGTACTCCCTACCGCATTGACCTCTCCGTTATGCTGGGTTGAAGAACATATTGCTTTTGTTCCACTTGATTGTTCCATGTTTCTGTAATTAGCCTCCACTATTGGGATCACGTACGAGTGGAGTTGTGCATCAATAGTTGCAGGATCCGACTCTGTTTCAGGTTGCACTATAGGATCCAATTGGATCTAGGAACATTCTATTTGCTTTAATGCGGCATAATGACAACCTTGTGCCATAGGCTGGTCTCCACGTATCATTCTTTCAGAGTGGTTAGCAGTGTACTTAACGCACTGGTGAAGGGTGGTGACTACTGTCTCCATTTGGTAGAGTCATAGTCTTCCCAAGATAAGGTTGTAGGTAGACGGCGCGTCTACTACCATGAAGTCCAGAAACAAAACCTTATCTTCCCGATCGGGAAGCATTTTTCTCCGCTAAATTCGATCAACAGGTAGTCTAAGGACGTCAAGTTCTCTTCTTTGAGGTCCATACCGCGGAACGCGTTGTAGAACAGGACGTTGAGTGAGCTCCCAATGTCTATCAAAGCTTTTTTTTACCTCTCACCTTGCAATGGAAACTGAGATAACTAGGGTGTCATTGTGCGGTGCTCAGACTCTTTCGAGGTCCTTGTCCAAAGGTTAAGGTGAGAATGGGGCTTTGCACCCTCGAGTAGCAAACGCGTATGTCCTCATCTGCGAGTTGTGTTTGCATCTCTAGTAGAGTCCGCTTGCGGAACCTTTTCGACTAGCCTTCATCCGACCCGACCCCTTGAAGGACATAGATTATGCCCAGAGTCTCCTTCTCTATTTCCTTGACTAACTCCCCCCGTCCCTGGATCGTTCTGGTCGCTTCTCAAAGCTCAGGAATTCCTTTAGGTTGTCCCTGCGAATCCAATACTCAATCTCATACCTTAGAGCCCTCCTTGTGGTACCAGCAGTATTTGTTGGTGTCAAGCTTGGAGGGGTCTCCGCGTTACTTTGGGGGCCACTTCAGATCTTTTTAGTTTTTCATTGAATTCGGGACGTCCGACAGGTTAAAATTTAGGGGTGTTATGGCTTTGGATCCAACGTAGTTGGATGTAGGGGTGGGCATCCCATCCCGTTCCCGTCCCGATCCCGTCCCGTCCCGTCCCGTCCCGATTTTTCCGAGTCTTAATGGGATTGAATAATTTCATCCCGATCTCGTCCCGTCCCGATCTAGAATGGGATGGGATGAAGATTTTCAATCCCGCCAATCTCGTCCCGTCCCGAACTAATTTATTAATATTAATTATTAATATTTTTATTTAATTATTTATTTTAGAATTGTGATGCCCATACAAATTAATAGAACAGCACATGGAGTACATTTGTACGATAGGAGAAAACTGATAGGAATCACTCTCGAACCAAGTTGCTGTTGTGGGAAATGAACTAGGAAGCACAAAATTCCCATATTTCCTATTGTTTGGCAGTCTATGACTACTGATTAGTGGCAATATTAAGTGTTACATGGCTGGTGGATCAAGGATGTGACAAGAGCATCTTATTTTGTGCTTGTTTGGCTTGGTTAGTGCTTCTTATCAGCTAACGACTACTTGTCAGATCCAAACTAAACTGTAGTATAGTAGGATCTCTTGTGACCACGGGTATTTGATATTCCTAAAAATATTTTCATGTTTTGAGTTAGATTTAAAATCGCTGAGAGAGTCAAGGAGCTTCATTAGCAATTATGGCAAGTTGGCAACTTTGTTCTCATTTGCCTATTTGTGATTCTGCACTGTTGAGGTCTCTGAATTACATGATAATGTCAATTGTTACAATAGATTACAAATTTTGCACCATCTGGTGCTGGTGAATCATGGAATCCTAGTGCCATTTATGTGACTAACACTAATTGTAGAGCAATGAATTCTTTAATTTGTTCTTGCTGATATAACTTGCATGTTTGTCAAGTTCCACTTGAAAGAAAAAAAAATTATATGATCATTTTAACGACTATTTCTTTCTACATTTTACATACCATCTGTGTCCAAATACTACTGATAATGGGAAACTCTTTTTTCAACCCTTTTCAGGCTAAAAAGAAACCTTCAACACAAGGGGAAAAGAATAAAGAAGAAAATCCACACTAGCATGTACAAAAATCCTGAAAAACAGAATGAACACTTTAATCATTAACTGGAAATATTTGCGCACCTATTTTTAAGGAGTTGAAGTGGTGCTGGGTCAGAGTCAGACTGTACCTATCCTTAGAATTTTATACCTTGTGTTGGAAAATGCTTGAGAACGTGCTGCCAAATCTACACTAATCCCCCACCTTCACCACTAATTAACTGTTGGAAAAAGCATAGATCAGAACCAAATCTTCCCCCACCCCCAATGTTGCTAAAGAGTCCAGTGAAGCGATAGCTCATCCTCAGGTTGTAGTTTGTTGCATCGAGGTTTGTAAAGTTAAAACCTGGGAGTTTTTTTTTGTATGACTAGTGATTGAATAGCTGATCCCGTCCCGTCCCGTCCCGAACCCGTTTGGGATGGGACGAGGTCGGGATGGGGTTTTTCCCATCCCGTCCCGTCCCGTGCCCACCCCTAGTTGGATTTTTTTTCTAGCCCGGCCCGACCAGAGTCTAACCTGTTGTCATTGCGCTTTCACTTGCCTTTTTCTTCATCCTCACACATCCTTCCCTCCTTGTCTTTAGGAGTGGAGGGTTCTTATCTCCTTCTGTTTTTCTCTTCACAGTTCTCAACTTTTCTAAGGTGATGTACCTTTGGGCGCTTTTAAGGACCTTCGTCATATCCAAAGGGGGTTCCAAGGTGAGACTTTCATAAAGCTTTCCCTCATTCGGGCTCGCGATAAAAGTCATCACGGCTGTGTCATCGCTGCAACCATCAATGAGTGTCAGCTCGTCGTTGAAGCATGTGACACACTCTCTGAGTGTCTCATTGGATTTTTTTTTAGACAGTATGTAGTGTGGGCCCTTTCGGAGGCCCTGACTTCCTACAAAGCACGTTGGAAACTCTTTCGCCAATGCTTTGAATGAGTCGATCAATTTCGGCGGAAGGCTGTGGAACCATATTAGTGCTGACTTTTTGAAGCTGGTAGGGAAGGTTCTGCACATGACCAACTCAGATCCTTTTTTGAGTACCATTACGTTCTGGTAATGGTATAGGTGGTCCCGTCGTAGAAGTCGAGCTTTGGAGGCGTGAACTTCTTTGGAAGGGCTTCGTTCATGATACGGTCCACGAATAGCAAAACAAAGAAATGGTACAACACGTCTAGGTCATGCGCCCCTTTGAGGGTCGAGCCTTTCCACCCTGAGAGTCGATTTTGCGTTAGCTGCACCGCCTCCTCTAGTCTAATGGGAACTAGCAGGGGTTTGACTCTCATGTGTTTGCTCTCTGTTGTCTTCCGAAGACGGAGGCCTATGTCACTCCTAATTTCCATTAGTGGGTGGAGGATTTTGCTGTATGAAAACCTCCACGACTTTGGCGATTTGTTGTATCTAAGACGACAACAAATCCATCCTAGGGTCCATCGTTGTCGTTGCTGGCGCAGGGGCATGAGTTTGTTGCCCGTGTGCCACCGACATCGCTGACAGCGGTGGTATAGGGCCAGTCTGGGCATTTGACGTGTCCCCTTATTCTTCATTGTTGCGTGATCGGGTGGTCACCATCTCTTCTTAGCCTGTGGAGAGATGATGCTAGTAAAAGGTATGAACTTTGTCGTCCCCATGGACGACGCAAAACTGATACAGTCGTTTTTCGCTCCCTACTTTGACCTTGACCTGCAAACCTGCTAACCTGTACAAGGAACACACGTGAGCCACATACCACCTTTGTGGTGGCCGACGACACTCCGATGCTAAATTCATACAGGAATCCGAGGAATGTGTAATGTTGTAAACAAGAAATTTGTAGTGTACCTTAGCTTACCAATCTCATGTCTTATTTATAGTGCATGAGTCCTGATTCGACTAGACCATCGATGACATAGTTTAGGGAAGAAGATCTTCATGGAGATCCTTCTCTAATTAGAAGTCGTGCTGTGGAAGGAAGTTTCCCTGTTAGTCGTGTGCTCCTAAATATGCGAGAGATAGTTCTCATTCTGATAGTGGTCTATAGGTAGAAGTCTCCTTATGTGTCATATACTCTGGAATCTGCTTCCTAGTTGGAAGCAAAGAGCTGCTGATTTTGTTCGTCCGATGCTGATCCTCGAGATACTTGCCTATAGTAAGGCTTACAGGTATTGAGGATAACTGTGAGACACGTGAGCCTATCAGGCTGTAAGAATTCGGGAGGACTGCATTGGACGGGCTTAGAACTGCTTGAGTCAGATCAATGTTGGGCTGGCGTTATGGCCTATCTTTCCTTGAGATCATCATGACACGTGTACGGCTCAGAGTTGTGACATTTTGGTGTATCATCAATAATAATAATAATAATAATAATAATAATAATAATAATAATAATAATAATAATAATAATAATAATAATAATAATAACCATTTGGTTGAGCAATGGACCTCTGTGGAGCTGTTGCTACATATGGTTGAGCTTCAACATCTCTGCCTCTACCCCATCCAACAATTTTGGCATGATGTTTAACAAGGTCTCAAACCACCCTCTCGGATCTTTGCATTGAAAAAATCGCAAATAAATGGATAGGGTTGTAAGCACATTCAACCATACAAAATGCCCCCAAATGACAGATGAGAAAAGCAAAATGAGACTCCAACTTAGAACTAAAAATTCAATCTTTTAATTTTTATGAATTAGCTGCTATATGTTTTGGGCGTTCATAATGAGAGCGTCCTGTGATCCAATCAATAACCAGATGTTAATAAGCTTGTTACAAATAATTTGATTCAAATGGTCATCAACTAAAACTATCAACTAGAAGCATAACAATAAAAATTGGTGCTAATAGGAGCCCAATCAAATAAATAAGCTAAAATGTGAGATCAAAATCAAGAAATAAATTGAGCAAAAATAGCACAAATGTGAATCGGAGCCGGGGAGCACAATCTGAACAACCCCATGGACAAATTAATCCAAAAAAACAAAACATAAAACTTGGGGTGGTGGAAGTGACGGAGCCAGGATTTTTGTTGAAGGGGGGCGAAGTGACAAATCATAGTTAATTAATAATAATATAATAATTAATGACTTAATAGATTTTTTTTAATTTGAATAATACATAAATAACTATACAAAACACCAATTACTAAACAAAACTCCATTTAATTTATGGGGGAATAAAATAGATCCAACAAGCTATTTTGTAGAAGCGCAAAAGATAGATATATAGAAGCCAATTCAAATTGGTATATAAAATTAAAGGGCAAAAATTAATTTCAAATGTAAATTATATGTTTATATTTTTTTTTTGTTATTTGTGCCCTATAAAAAATAACTAATTAAAGGTTACCCCGACATTAATCATTGTTGCAGCCTCCCTTAGGATTAGCAATCAACGTGTATTGACTATCAAAAGGCTCACGTTGATTAACAAGATGTCTTTCAAACAATAACTTATGGATGAATCTCGAGATACAAGCTTGTATTTTGAGGAAAAATTAATGGGTCAAATTTTTCATGTATCTCCAGATAAATCCTATGAATAAAATAAAAAACTAAACCTCGATATACGAATTCATCTCGAGAAAATACTAAAAAAAGAACTATTTTATTTCTTAAAGTAGACAAGAGAGGTTGAGGTTGTTAGTGGCAATGGTTGAAAAGGAAAATAAATCAAGCAGAAAGATATGGAGATAAAGAGGAGGAGGCAGAGTGGTTGTCAGTCTCGTAGTAAATAGATAGAGGGAATAGAAAAAAGGGGGCGGAGCAGGATCGTCGGCGTCACAGAGAATGGAGGAATAGAAGAAGGGGGGAGGAAGAGAAGAAGGGGTGGGACGGGATGGCGTCACGTGAGCCACATAACCTGTCAATTTTTGTGCGCGCATCCCGATGGAGGTGAACGATCCCCACCCCGCCACCTCCCTCCCCTCACTCGTTTCCTCGCCATGTAGAATGACTCAAGAAAGAATGGGAGGAAGGGTTACTCTAAAGAGGGAATTCTAATTGGCGAGGAAATGCGCGAGGGATGGGGGTGGAACCCTCCATCCCCCTCGAGATGTGCGTGCACACATCTCGAGAGGAATGGAGGGTTCCACCCCCATCCCTCGCGCGTTTCCTCGCCAATTAGACAAGCTCTTTTTTAATCATAATGGTTGATATTACCTCCAGATGCCAGTTGGCATCTCGGGATTAAATTGCTTAGGGGCATTTTAGTAAAACGAAAAAAAAGTTAAGCATGTAAGGCCATTTAATTAGCTATTTATCATAAATTAACCCATAATGGAACTAAAAAAATGTTAACTTATATTATGGCAGAAGAAAAGTGGAAAAAAAATTCCTTATAAGAGAGGACTTTAAAAAAAAGTTCTTAGTAGGGATGATGAAATCCAAGACCTTTGTGTCTGTTAGTTTCAACCCATAAGATTGAGAAAAGCACTTGCTAGAACGATATTATTCGATTAATTCACTACACTAAAAGGCAACTTTTATTACATTCAAAACCATAATCAAAAGTTATTTATTACATTAATATTTGCTAGCTCCACTCTCCCGTTGATCACTTCATTTTATTTTCTCATCCGCATCATACATACACACAAAAGAAAAAAGAAGATGAAATTAACAAAGGACACACAACATCAATACACAAACTAAGAAAACTTATAATTATTAAAACTTAAAAATAAATAAATAGATATTAAATTAATATGTCATAATTTCCTCTAATTTTCTATGTTTTAAACCCATCATATTCTACAACCATACAATTCAAAATTAGTTTTAACTTGTCATAACCAGCAACCATACAAGATACATTTCCTTAAAAAAAAGGGCAACCTGCAACATACAAGTCAAAAAAATTCTTTTAAACTTGTATTAACTTACAACCGTATAACAGATTTTCTGATGTGTACAAATCTGTTCTTGGTGATCTCAAACTTGCAAAGCGAACTGCGGTGAGGGACCACCATTGTGGTGACCGAAGGCACTCCGATGCTTAAGTCAGACGACAATGCAACAAATAATGAAGATTAGATGTAATTAGCAATGTGCATGCGTACCTTTCTTCTTCCATTTTCTCACATCAAGTAGCGAGTATTCTCTCCATAACTGTCTTTGCTATCAATGGCATAATGGAGAGATAAGATCTCGCCCAGAATCATACATGTACATGACTGAGTTTCTTCGGCACTTGGCTATATTTAGGACCCTATGTTTGATTGGGCTAATAGCTGATTTGTGCAAGTGAGTCTTGGGCCTATGACAACTCAGAAATTTATGTTCCGGCTTTATTATCCTGGGTCAAGCCCTATGACCCATGCCACTTGGGCTAGCGCAATTTGAGATTGGATGTCTGACTTACGGGTTGAACATCATTTTGAGAAGGGGTCTGCTTGGGACGACGTTGAAGCCTTTCTCGTGTCAGGGTTGACCCATGCCACGTGTACGACTGTGATTGAGTGACTGTTCGATGTCTCATCAGTTATTCCCCCCAGTTAATGGGGTTGCATGTAGTTCCATTAATTCAATGAGTGAGGATTGGCGCAGTTGTAATTGAAACCATCACCCCTGATGCGACTGTTGGGTGACCACCTTTCATGAACATTGCGCTTATATAAGCTAGTTCTGATAAGGTCAGGTGTTACCATGTGTTTCACAAACTTCATTTCTCAAATGCAACCATTTGGAGAGTGTGCTTTTGTTTTGGCCTTTACAGTGTATGGAAAGAAACATCCATTGGTGGAGTCTCCGAATGTTGTTACATTTGCAGCGATGAGCCTCAACAAGACCTACTATTGGAGGAAGCCACCTGGTTTGAGTGTGCTTCTAGTTATTCCATGGGGCCTCCAAATCTACTCTTACATTGCGGAAAACAAGTACGGGGTACCTCTTTGGTCTTGAATTTGTTTTCCATCTTCTGATGCTCCCACAACTTCTTCCGCCGTCTTTGGGAGATAATTGCAACAACCAACATTGGGTGGATGTTCCCACAGCTTATTCCTTAACTTCACTCACGACGCTTCTTCTGGAGAGCAAATTAGAGCAAAGCTCCAGTGTGTATTCTGGAAGATCTTCACTCGTACCATACTTTCCTCCAATCTCAGATTCTTATAGTGTGTAAACCTTCAAATTGATCACTCGGTCAAACTTTGTAATAACTCTTTGACAATCAATAAAGTTTTCTTTTTCGTCTCAACTCGTCTTTTATATATATATATATGCTCTAAGTGAATGTGAGTCATGTCAATCTTGTGCGTATAAATTTAAACTGTCGAGAAAGTCATTTCTATTTGAGTAGATAAGACCCATGGTGTAAGACAGTTCAACTCTGAGTAAGAACTGGGCTGGCCCGGTTCAGAAGGGGATGTGTGTAGCTTTGATCCTCTTTGAGTAGTTCCCTTAACGAAATAACTTGATTCGCCAATGGGGGTGAAATCACTGAAGAGTGATATCTGTATGAGCGAGTTGTGCTTCACAGGTTGGCTACTTCCTGAGTAGGTACTGGCCTGTCGAAATACACCCACTTAAATTTGTGTAGAACTAAAGTGACATATAGATTGTTTCGATCTGGTAGGACTAGATTTCATACCACAATTTGACACACTTTTTAGTTGGGTCTTGGTGGTCGAGGTGTTGCCTTGGTCCGTGTGGACTGGAATAATTAGATGCGGTGAGTCGTCCGAGGACTGGACTCGCTCGCTTGTGGTGAATTGTCCATGGAACTGATTTAGTCCACATGTGGGTTGCCTTGGTTCTTGAGGCAGAGTAGGTCACTTATGTGGCAAGCTGTCGACATCCAAAATAGGATTCGACTCGGCCGATGTGAGTAATTATGGCCCTTGTAATCAGACTAGGTTATCTTGGAACGGTGAGTCATTCGTGGACTAGACTCGCCCACCTGAAGTGAACTGTCTGTGGACTGGGTTCGGTCCGCATGTGTGTTGCCTTGGTTCCTGAAGCGGTCTAGGTCACTTATGCGACAAGTTGTCAATATCCTGAATAAGACTAGGCTCAGCTGATGTGCGTCATTTTGGTACCTGTAGTCGGAACATGTTATCTTGGAGCAATGAGTCATCCGTGGACTGGACTCGCCCGTTTGTAGTAAAATGTTCGTAGACTGGGTTCGGTACACATTTGTGTTGCCTTGGTTCTTGAGGTGGACTAGTTCACTTATGCAACAAGCTGTTAGCATCCTGAATAGGACTAGGCTCGGCCGATGCGCGCCATTATGGTCCCTGTAGTCGGACCAGGTTATCTTGGAATGGGGAGTCGTATGTGGACTGGACTCGCTTGCTTGCAGTGAACTGGACTGGGTTCGGTCCGCATGTTTGTTGCCTTGGTTCCTGAGGTGGATTAGGTCACTTATGCGACAAGATGTTGACATCCTGAATAGGACTAGGCTCAACCGATGTGTGCCATTATGGTCCCCATAGTCAGACCAGGTTATCTTGGAGCAGTGAGTCGTTCGTGGACTGAACTCACCCGCTTGCAATGAACTGTCTGTGGACTGGGTTCGGTCTACATGTGTGTTGCCTTGGTTCCTGAGGCGGACTAGGTCACTTATGTGACAAGTTGTCGACATCCTGAATAGGACTAAGCTCGGACTAGGTTATCTTGAAGCAGTGAGTTGTACATGGACTGGGCTCGCCCGCTTGCGGTGAATTGTCCATGGACTAGGTTCGGTTTGCATGTGTGCCATCGTGGTCCTTTGGTTGGACTAGACTTGTTCTTGTGCATGGAGTCATATGAAATGAGATTCTTTAAAGAAGGGTAGGGGTGGGCACAGGATGGGTCAGGATGGACCTCATCCCTATCCCGTCTCGTTTGTTCAAGATCGGGACAGGACGGGACATGCCTCATCCCGACCTCGTCCCATTCCAAACGGGCTGGGGATGCGACGAGATGAGCATGTATTACATTTTGGATTGAAAATTAATATGCAAGATTGAAAATTTTGAATTTACCAAACACACAACTCTAAGAACAACTATATAACTTTAAGCCATTGATTATTATTTTCCCATTTCATTAGCTTTTACTCCGTCTTTTTTAGAACGACTGTTGAAGATAGCCATTTTTTTGTACATTGCTAACGAAAATGATCAATGGGTTTGTCATTTAAAAACTAGGAAGAACACACATTGTTGTTGTCTAGAGTTAGGAAAAGAAAAAAAAGGGAGAGAGTTTGAGTTAGATTCATTGTCTAAGTGAGTCACATGGAAGCTTGTGAGAATAAAATAGCTATGTCAATAAATAAAACAACAAATAAAATAGTTACGTCAACAAATAGTTTCATAGTTTCATACAACATATTTCATACTAAATATTAAAAAAATCAGTTCAGGATGGGTGGGATTGAAATTCTTCATCTTGATCCCATCTCACTCTAGATCAGGACGGGACGGGATCAGGATGAGATTGATCAATCCCAATAGGACCCACAAAAATCGAAACGGGACGAAATTGGGATTGTGGGATGGGATGCCCACCCCTAAAGAGGGGTACCTTTATTGATAGTACTTCTTAAAGTGTTCTACATTTCATGGTCTTTTCAGACGCTCTTTTCTCAGGTTCTCTAGCCAATAGGTTCTGGGTCTTTTGATTGTTGTCACCTTGTATGGACCTTCCCAGTTTGGGCTTAACTTGCCTTTTCTTGGGGCTTTTGTATTTGGCTGGGTTTTTCTGAGTACCTAATCAACGAATTTGAATTCTCGAGTCTTAACCTTCTTATTATAGTATTGAGCCATCTTTTGTTGATAGGCAGCTATTCTGAAGGAAGCTATGTCTCTTTGCTCTTCGAGCAAGTCTAGTCTGACTCTTAGAGCTTCATCATTGTCCTTCATCTCAAACTCCTCCATTCTATACGTAGGCATTCATAGTTCTATTGGAACCATCGCCTTAGACCCATAGGCCAAAGAAAATTGTGTTTTTATAGTCGAAGTCCTTTTTGTGGTATGGTATGCCCAAAAGATGCTTAGAAATTTAGAGACCAAGAGCCATTTAGTTGCTTCGAGTTTTCTTTTGATTGCTTAAGGATATTTCGGTTGGCAACTTCTACTTGTCCATCGGCCTGAGGGTGCCTCGACGCTGAGAAGTGGTAATTGATGCTCAGGTCGGTGCAAAGCTGCTTGACTTTCTTGCCTTCAAATTGAGTCATATCATCGCTGACCATGATTTTCAAGATTTCAAACCAGCTGATGATAGATTTTCAGAGAAAGTTCTTGATTTGATTCTCTCCTATCTTGGAGAAAGACTCTACTTCCGCCCATTTAGTGAAGTGGCGAGTGTTCCCTGCACAACTGTCCCTGCTATCGAGGGCGTGATTGAGGGAAATATCTCGCCCAGAATCTTACATGTGCATAACTGAGTCTCTTCGATACTTGGCTCTGTTTAGGACTCAATGCTTGATTGGGCTAAGAAATTATTTGTGTGAGTGGGTCTTGGACCTATGATAGCTCAGAGATTTGTGTTCGCTTGGGATCGCGTTGAAGCCTTTCTCGCGTTAGGGTTGACCCATGCCAGGTGTACGGTTGTAATAATTTTCAGCACTTGTAATAACATCTAGCCATAAATTATTTAAACTTGTCATACATTTAAACTTTTTATAATCAGCCATATCCATACAACTTATATGTGTTCATAGTGAAGCATCAGATAAACAACCCCCCCCCCCCCCCCCCCCCCCCCCAAAAAAAAAAAAAAAAAAAAACACTTTCCTTGGCGATTTTCTTTAAGGCATGTCAATTTCGCGTTTCAACACTCTCACATCTTTTTACCTACATAAAAGTTTTAAACAAACATTTGGGAAACATCCAAAACTCAATATTCCATATCTAGTAAGTAAAGTCATCCATCAGATAGTGTATAAAACATTCAGTAAGTACACCCATCCATCACATAGTGTAAAACTAAACATAGTATTAAGGAATTGGAAAGCGCAGAAATAGGTTAAGGGAAAAGGAGAACCCGATCTTATAGAAA
Source organism: Berberis vulgaris (assembly GCA_963556465.1). NCBI lineage: Eukaryota > Viridiplantae > Streptophyta > Magnoliopsida > Ranunculales > Berberidaceae > Berberis > Berberis vulgaris. The sequence continues at coordinate 25,758,322 of OY747137.1, read as the reverse complement.
AATCTACTTTGAGAGGAATGAGAACTGGAAAAAAAATCACATACCCAAATTAACAATAATTGCATTACCAAATAAACACATAAATTTTAGACTTTACCATTGGACTGTTCAGTTTTTAGACTACATAACCAATTAGATAACAAACATTTCAGATAACGCTCGCCAAAATTTAAACAAAGAAGGAAAAAAAAAAAAAAAAAAAAGGAGATTAGGGGAAATCAAACAATACAATTACTAGATCCAAAGTGGCTCTATGGGTTCTCCATCGTTTTTGTTGAGAGAAAGAGTGCAGTGTGGAGAATATAAAGAGAAAGAGAGAGTAAAGTGGGGCGGGGGTGTTGCAGATAGAGTAAGCAATAAATGGATGAGATACTGAGATCTTGCAGAGACATGCATAGAAGGTGTTAGGTTTGTCGAGGTTAGGTTGAAGTAGAGTTTGATTGATCTCAAATCTTACCGCAAGTACAAGGTTGTCTATTGGTTAGACATTGGCAAGTACGGGTTGAATCCAATAAAAAGGGCTTGAAAGAAGTTGGAAAACTTGTTTTAAAATCAATTCAAAATACTTAACCTAATAAAATATAGAAATTATTGATGAAAATATGATAATAAAGTTTAAGGCTTTTGGCTCACAATCATGGATTAACGTCACTCAAAAGACTACTCTTAAGATATTCACCCTATTTCATGCCAAACTCACCTAAGAATGACTCTCATCCTTTTCCTTTGGTGGACGATTTGAACTTTCGAATCACTTACTTCTAGCCTTAGGATGATCATGAGGAGGTGGGCTCAGTGTTCTAAAAAATGGCCTAGGCGCTAGGCGTTAGAGAAACGCTCAGTTTAATGGCTGGGCAGGGTCTGGGCGGTCGAGGCGGGGTCTAGGCGGTCTGGGCGAGTTTTTTATTTTTTATTTTTGATAAGGCTGATTGTGTTCTTATTTTAGTTTTCTTTCCCCTTTTTTAGAAATAAATAATGTAATTATTTTTTATTCAGTATATGTCTGAATGTAGCAAATGATGATTACTTAATAGAATTCTCAAAGGATCTGCCGGTACCAATTTTAGTAATGTAGATTTTATCCAACATGACTGAGGTCATTTATGCAATTTGAAGAAAAATAAAGAGTATGTTTGGATATTTGTCCACAAATTCAACTTTGTATAAAATACCCATCATGACCAACTTCAGTCATTTGAGTTTTAATAAATTTTGTTCATGATTGTTAATTTTTCATGTTTTTAAATTTTGCATATGTAACTTGGCATTAAATTGGATGTAATTGATAAGGCATTATGCTTAACTTTTGTAAATTATTAAAGTTATAATACAAAACCTAAAACCGCCTAGGCCCCTGGGCGCTAGGCACCTGCTCGCCGCCCACCCACCGCCTAGTGCTTTTTAGAACACTGGGTGGGCTTGTTGAGAACATACGAAGAGTAGCATATCTACTTTAGGATTTAAAATATAGAAACACAAAACATGAGATGAATCCAACTAATTGAAACACAACTCATCTAAGCATTGAATAATCAAGTACTAAATCAATATAACTACAAGTTTCATCCATCACTTGTGATTTACATGGGCTTGATTTAATGGATCTTGGGCTTGCAAGTCATTGGGCTTTATAGGTCTTGAACTTTACCTTATTATGGGAGGTTATTATTAAATTCCTGGACATAGCAATAATATGTTTAGGGCATAAAAATGTCACATTTCTAAGCCTATCAAATCCCCCTGAACCTACATTTTGCTAGTCCTCGAGAAAAAAGAAAAGACTAAAAACTAACTTTCAGAGGCATCGCGATTACATTTTAGCATATGCGATAAGCCTTTAAATCCCTAGGTTTCCTTAAATGAACGAGTTATAGTTTCGTGAGGGTTTCTAGAGATGATATCCACAAGCATCGGTGATACTCACAAGTTAAGAATCTCAAAACCATGGTCTATGCAATCATTCTTTATTTATTCTTAGAAAGTTGCTACTCAAATGCATAAGTCCTAGGAAACATATTCATCAAATCTATCTAAATAGTATAAACTCAATAATAGATATTAGTAAGTACTACCTATAAGATATAAAGTTTATCATGCATGTTAACACTAAGAGTGTGAAATGCTTATTTGTCACAAATTTCCATTTTAAAGTGGACTAATCTCTAGATTACTTTATAAAAAATTCGCTTCGACATCAAATCTTACAAGGTAATATAATTGCTCAGAATGAATCACTCAAAGATTTGTCTAATTTTATCAATGTACATGAATATGATGAAATAAAAATTGAGATACTTCACATACTAAGCAAAAGACGGATAATCAAGAGTTTATAAAATATGATCTCTAGAAGGAATATCATCAATTGAGAACGTTGACTTTATTCATTATAAACTTTTCTTAATTTATCCTCCACATTACGGTCATACCTTTCTAAAGATCAAAATAGGATTTTTGACTAGGTTGTACTAGAGCTTAGGACAAGGGTAAACAAGAAAGGATAGGGATAAAGAAAACTTTTGAGAAAATTAGAGGTCTTTTAAGATAAGTATAAGGATGATTTCAAAACTCGACTCAGCCCCTTTTTTGTTTTTGAGTATTTAATTTTCTTACTGATGGTAAATAAGTACTAACTTTTCTTTTCGTTTTCAACTTTTTTTGTACTATATAAAATGGTATCGAATATTGAGGATCTTTGTAACTTTTTTTTTTTAAAAACTACTAAGTACAATATTCCATAATAAAATATTTTTATTCTTTGATAACTCGTCCCTAACGTTTCTAAAAAAGTAATGGGACGCGATAATAAAATTGACTAACTAGTGGGTTGAATTGGTGGTTAACGAGCTAAACAATTAAAGGCTACCATAACATCCTTCAAACTTTGATTTTGTTATCAATATCTAACATATAAATAAAGTATAGAGATATGCAATGAGATAATGTCGGACTCGAGAAATTAAGAACTAGCTTATAACCCTCAAAAAGAAGAAAATCTAGAAAGCGCACAGGATTCAAGTCTCCATTAGTATTCTTTAAGTTATATGGAGAATCAATCCACTTTTCAACTTAAGAAATGAACATCTAAGACACAAACACACATCTTTGTGTAATCTGGCATGAAATGGCTCTGATCAATTCATAGTCAAGTAATTTTTAGAAATACTCAAAAAAATTAAACAAAAATTAATTCAATTAACCTTCTATGTACAGTAGAATCTTAGTCTAACAATCACAATAACAACCCAAAAATTTGTGGGTCGTGTCAAACATATGTATATGGGACAATAAGATGCAATTGATTTGGAATGCCCACAAGTGAATCCAAGCAAACCTCTCAAGATGAAATTCTAGCTTTAGCTCAAAAAATGTTTCCTCAAAGGAATAATACAAGTTGAAATGTTCAAAAAGAAAAAATATCAAGTTTTTTTTTCTTCTAGAAGAGGCCATGAGTTAAACACAAATAGGTTATCGACCTCTTTAAGTTCATCACTATTTTTTTTATATTTCCCAAAATAATCCTCCAAGGTTTTTGAAATATACAATTCAAGTCTAAACTAAGGAACGTCCTAAAGTCAGGGAGAATGTTAACAAATTTCTCAGGTTACACCTTTGTATTGGACAAATATGTTTCAACAATATTCAAAAAATAAATATGATCACATATTGACTTAATTGGATATTTTCTTGTATCAATCTCTAATGTGCATATATGATCAATAATGGGTAGTACAATAACATCTAGTAAACAAGGAATCAGCTAAGGAGTGACTATAGAATTCTACAACCTCACCATGTTTATCAATGTATCCCTTAAAGACAACATTCACGATTCATTTGCAATCCTTTTTCGTCACATTATCTTACATGTTCCATCCACTCATCTTGTTCTACTTAGGGAGTTTGTGGGGTTGATATAGGTATATCAATATGGCATAGTTCATCAAATCTCTCACTTTCCTCTAAAGACCTTTTTCACATTTCTCTGTAGCACTCATAATGCATCATTTTGATGCCTTGGAATGAAGGAGAAATATTAGTTTTCTCCCATGAGTTATGTGGATGTAAAGATGAGTTGATTGGTATTTTGATGAGTTGATTGGTATTTTGCACAAACTGCCATGAATTGGTTTCTATTGAAGGCATTGTAAGACAACTAATGTAAGACTTATTGCTATAAACATATTGTGGATCAAAGGAAGTGTGGGCCTAAAAGTCTCATAACCCCAACTGGGGTGGTGTTGGGTTCTAAGGCGGTTGGTTTCCATATCCATCTTGAGAAAAATCATTGGCATGAGCAAAACTTGATTATAAGTGTTGTCAATATTGGTTTACTAAGGCAAAATACTTTGTCTCAACATTGACTTGATCTTTCCAATAAAAGTCAATAACTCTATGGCTAATAACACAAGAGAATCTCCATGACAATAAACTTAAAACTTTCATTTTTTTAAAATAATTAAAGTTTAATGAAACCTAAGATGATATAACCTAAACTAAATGCTATATTCAAATGCACCTAAAAGGAGACACTAACCATGACTTACAAACAAGACTCAGTCAATTCTTATCCATCAATATAGTAGACAACAAGTTGATTATCTTCAATTAAGTGCAAGGGACGATTGATTTTAAAAATTCAATCTAAGTGAAGTGGAAAATTATTTTGAGCGCCTCAAAAGTCAATTATCGACCTAGTTAGATATGCCCATATGTCTTGTAAGTGAGGAAAGGGTAGCTTATTACATTTAAACTCTCTAGATCACCTCAATAGGCAGATATGCGTCTTAGCTAGGATTTACCCTGTTTAGTATGGTAGAACTAAAGATAAGAAAACTCCAAAAAAAAACTCCAAGAACCCTTGTGTTCCTAGTCACAATAAGATTAGACTTATATAAAACTCCGTCAAAACACCACTCTCTAGGAAAAAAAGATAAGAAATGGAGTTGCAGTCATACTGGTCTTTACTAGCGCATATCATTTGACATTAGAGCAATCTTGCTTCGAAAGAGTTCGACACGGTCTATTCTTTTTGTGAGGTCCTACAAACATCGTTCTATTGGTTCTAATTATCTGAATTTATTTTAATTAGTTTGGCTAAGTTGGAACGTGAATTGGAGTGATGAAGTGGGTGATTTACTCTCACTTAGTTGCAATTAGCCAAGTCCGTTGTTATGCAGTTTAGCAAATTTCGACATTTTGCAAAAATTTAATCGCTCAAAATCATTTCAGAAACATGTCTTGTAGGAGATTCGAAGTGGGTTGATAGAGGTACCTCCTACCCAATGGTGTGGGATGAAACAATTGATGTTGACCCAGGGGAGTACCCAACGCGGCAAGCCAAGGTGTTTGATAACCTCTTTTGCAAATGAGCTTTCACCACCCATGGCTTTCGGTTGTATCTTGAACTTTGTTTTAATTATAAATTGAAGTTCTCAAAACCACTCAAAGAAAATTGAAAATTATCTTGTTTAGCCTAAACCAGTAAAATGGTCTTGGAAAGTTCAAGTATTCATCTTTTTCCCAAAGTAATAAAAATACGCACTCCTAACATCTTGTTCAAGTAGTAAAATGGTCTTGTTAGATTCTGTGGTTAATTCAAGTATTTTATTAATAAATTTCTACTGAGCTACATGTGTATTTTGATATTTGACAAATATTTTAATGGCATCTAAGGAGAAAATAAGGAACTAATATCATGTACAAGGTTGGGCCATTAAAATTGGAAGTCCAATTTAACAAAAAAATTTAGGTCGAAACTCATTAAGAAATAAAAGGGAATTGAAAAGAAAAGAAGAGCTACCACTGTAAGAAGTGGGTTTTAACTTTTAAAAAAAAAACCTCATTTGCTACGATTGAACTCTTCTCTTTGGGCTGAAATTGGATTATTTTTTTCGACTGCTGTGCGTGAATAAGACGGTGTTTGTTTTTGCTGCTGAATAGAGTCAGAAGTCTTAATAAGAAGTGGACCACCTTGTTTAGAGTGTTTGTTTTAAGTTCTGATAAGAAGTACGTTCTACTTCTGATTGGAGTAAGCAACAGGGAGGTGCTAATCATTTAGCACTGAGTGCTAAGTAAAAAATTATTCCAATAATAACCTTAACATAATTTTGTAATGACAATTGCTGCCCCCATCTTCTTAAAAATAAGTAGGGCTAAAATTTGACGGCACACATTCATTATCTTCACCAAGCATTGTGGTTCTTACCTTCACAAGGACTCGGTAAGAAACCCATCTCATTTCTCTCCTTAATATTTGTTTTCTTTCTCTGTATTTTCAAGTTTTTCTTCATCTCTCAAACTCTCCCGAACAAACTGATAGTCAACAACCACAACTGTCCAAGTAGTTGAATCACGTGAACAAACCGATATGGTTAATTTACGAGATTGTATTGCAAATGAAATATTAGTAAGAAATTTGGTTTGATAATTTTTTTAAATGTACTTGGTCATATTTCGATATTTTTGTAATGAAATGTATCGTAACATTCTCTAGGATTTGAATAATTATTGGGTATGATTTTAAGCACAATATTTATGTCATAAATTTTTTCAGCTCAGTGGGGCAAAATTGTCAAACAATTCTCATTCAGCATCTCAAAACAAACACCTTTTAATTTTACAACTTCTAATCAACATCTTATTTAGAAGCTCGTTCAAAACTTCTAATCCAGTTAAAAGTTAGAAATTAGCTTCTTACCACTTAAATAAAATAAACACACTCGAAGCTAAGGTGAGAGCTCTCTCAGCTGCTGTGATTCCTTTCTTGTACGAGATGTGATCTCTTCTTCTTCATGGTTGCGTTAGCTATTTCTTGGTGGCTGAAATCGAACTCTCAGGTTGAGTGCATTTAGGAAATCTCTTGGTTGCTGATGCGTGTTTTCTTCTTGGCTGCTGCTGGTGAAGAAGACATGGAGGAATATCTCTCTCCTTGGCTGCTGCGATTAAATTGTAGGCTGTTGTTGTGTGAACATCTCCTTGTTGCTGGGTGATCTCTTGTTGTTACTCGGTGTGAAGAGAAAGAAAAGGCGTGAAAATCCTTGTTGGCTGTGATTCTTGCTCGATTGTTTGTGAAAAGAGAAGGAGAAAAAGCCTCTTATCTGCTGCGTGTACTTTTCTTTTTCGATTGTAATTTAACTTTATCTTGTTGCGATCTCTGCGTGAGAAATTGAGGTCTTTGTGGTTGCATGAACTCTGTTCCTTGTTGTTGCGTTTAATGTGGCGTGAGAGAGATGATAAGAACAAGGACTTTGGATACAATTGAATTTTCTTCCTGCTGCTCTGCGTGAGGAGACAACTCTCTGTAGTTGGCTGCGAATTCTTTCCTTAGTGGCTGCTTGAATTCTTTTGCGAATCTACTATTGTAGATGGTGCGTGGAGGATTGTTCTTGCTGCTGGCTGAATTGCTTCTCTTTCTCGGCTGAATTCTCCCTCTATCTTTGGACACGAATTGAATCTCTCCCTGCTACCATTTTTTCTTTGGAAGAATTGGGCTGTGATTATTCTCTGATCGTGGCTGTGAATTTGTTGTTGTCATCCAGTTTGCTCGTTCTTTCATTCCTCCGATCTTCAATGATTTATTTGAATAATTATTTTTATTACATTAAATGTAACTAAATAATTTAGGTAGGGCTAGATTAAAGCACTAGTTATAACTCCGTAATGATATTGACATGACTTGCTACAACTATTTTTATGATGCTTAATTGATTAAATTTTTATTTTATTTTTTCCTTCACATGGATTATGTTTATGCTTAATCATCATATACATAATTTGTATGAAGATTGTTACATGGGTAAATTTAGATAACCGAGTCTTGCGCCTATGCTAAGAGACAAAAAAAATCAAGTAAAATCGGTTATTGGAATTAATTAACATGAATGACCGAAATAGATACCATGGTTTAGGTTTTTTTTTAGTCGATTTTCATTGATTTATGCGTTCTTAAGGTGCAACTTAGCAGATATCATGTTTAATACCTTGAGAATGAAAAAAATTTAGAGTAGACACTCATGCCCTTAGGTTGGCAAAATTTGAGCATTGGAATTAAGTTTGTATCATTGTGTGTGTCGACTAGTGTGTACATAGTTGCCCAACAAATTTGAAATTGCACAATATTAAATATAAAAAAAAAACCAACTATCAAATACTAAATCAAAATAGATTTAGTAAAAATATAAAAAAATAAAAACAAACTTATAATTGAAATATGAGAAATTGAAAGCGGGAGAGATGAAAAGAGTGAGTGTTTGAAAAATTGAAAGAGTATAAGAGATATTGAAATATGGAAAATTGTCTAGGATCGATAGATCTTTATGTTTGGGTAAATCTCAGCTGTCTTTTATCTCCAACCCCAAACATCATTCTGAATTGTAATATAGACTAGGGTATTCTCTGTGTCATTGGCACGATAAAAGTTTAACATGATAAATAGAGTTTAGTCTCCTTTAAATATCAAGATAAATAAATATTATCAAAATGTTGGATATGAGAATCGAATCCATACACTCTTGGTACTTTAGGTTTTATGTGATCCGTTAGATTCTTATATTTGGATAAATCTCAGTCCTATCTCCAACCTCAAACATCATTCTGATTTGTAATATAGATTAGTGTATTGTCCGTGATGTTGGCACGATTGAAGGTGGATCGTGGGAATAAGTCAAAATTCGGTAAAAATTTTAAACAATTATATTAAAAACACATTTTAAAACTGTCACAATAATCCTCCCAAAAACTTTGATTTTTCCAAAATATATAATTCATGGTCTTTGGTTGAACGTATCTTAATATTGAAAATACTTGCGTTGTAAAATGCAATAGATTACAATTATTTTTTGAAAAATGCATACGGTGTGAAATGCATACTTACAACTTTAAGGGTTTGTAATAATGATTGTTTTCATTTGAAAGATCTTCAAAAATACATTTCAACCATACTAAGTTTACTAAAATCCGACAACTAAGTAAATAATTATGATGATTTTCATTTAAAAATGCACAAATTTCTCTCTACCACATGCATTCCACAAACCTTTTCATATTTTTGTTCATTTCCTTTGCCATTTTACTTGCAACTTATTTACAAACATGTCATTGTTGATAATGAATCTCCACCATCAACATCTTTCGCAACTTTCAATCCTAATCGTCTTTTATCTCCAACCCCAAATATCATTCTGATTTGTAATATAGATATAGACTAGGGTATTCCCCGTGTCGTTGGCACGATAAAGTTTAAAACTTGATCATTCTTAAGTTTTCATCATTCCTACTTACATGCCTAATCACCACCATCAATAAATGAAGAAAAAAAATTATCAAAATGTTGGGTATGGGAATCGAACTCATACACTCTTGGTGCTTTAAGTTCTATGCGATCCGTTAGATTCTTATTTTTTGATAAATCTCAATCGTCTTTTATCTCCAACCCCAAACACCATTCTAAATTGTAATATAGACTAAGTCATTCCCCGTGTCGTTGCCACGATAAAAGCTTAACATGATAAATAGAGTTTATTATGATAAATAAATATCAAAATAACATGATAAAGTTTAAATATCAATATAAATAAATATCAAAATGTTGGGTATGAGAATCGAACTCATGCACTCTTGGTGTTGTAAGTTCTATGTGATCTGTTAGATTCTTATATTTGAGTAAATCTCAGCCATATTTTATCTCCAACCTCAAACACCATTCTAATTTGTAATATAGACTAGGGTATTCTCCATGTCGTTGGCACGATAAAAGTTTAAAACTTGTCAAAACATGATCACTCTTAAGTTTTCATCTTTCATACTTACATGTCCAATCACCACCATCAACAATTGAAGAAAAATAAATAAATATCAAAATGTTAGTTATGAGAATCAAACTCATCCATTCTTTGTGTTTTAAGTTCTATATGATCCATTAGATTCTTATATTTGGATAAATCTCAGCCATCTTTTATCTCCAATCTCAAACACCATCCTGATTGTAATATAGACTAGGGTATTCCTCGTGCCGTTGGCACGATAAAAGTTTAACCTGATAAATAGAGTTTAGTCTACTTTAAATATCAAGATAAATAATTATTAAAATATTGGGCATGAGAATTGAACCTGACGATACATAAAAACGGTCATACCTCGGAGTCGTACAGTGTCATGATAATCTCGAAGAACTACAGGCCCCAGCATCAGCCCACTGCAGATCCGGCCTAAGCGGTTTTAAGCCCGCTCACTTCGATCCGCCAGGCGATCCCAAAGTCTCATAGTACGCTAAGCCCACATGTCTCAGTCTCAAAGCTATCCTAACTACTCGTAAGCTCTCCTTAGGCAAGTATCTCGAAGAGCAGCTTCGGACGGACAACTATAGCAGATCAGCTTCGGACAGACAACTACAGCTGCTCTCCGCTTCCAACTAGGAAGCAAACACCAGAGTATCTTCCACACAGGGAAACTCCCTTCTACGGATTGCTCTTGGATTGGGATCTATCTCCCTCGAATCTAGGAACACAAAGCTAACATGGAACTTCCCTCCTACAGCATGACTCCTAATTAGATAGGGATTTCCACGAAGATCTCCTCCCTAAACTATGCCTACGATGGTTTGGTTGAACCAAAACTCCTTGCACTATAAATATGACATGAAGTTGGTAAGTTAAGGTACGCTACAAATTTCATGTTACATCATCACACCTTCCTAAGAGCCATGTCTGACTTTAGCATCGGAGTGTCATCGGCCACCCCACGGTGGTCTGTGGCTCACGTGTATTACCTGTGTAGGTCAGCGGGTTAGCGAGATTAGGTCCAAGCAGGGAGCGAAAATTGACTGCATCATTTTGGTGTCGTCCGTGGGGACGACATATTTCATAACTTTACACTAAACGTCGTATTTTTTCAAAGACTCGGAGAAATGGTGACCACCAGGTCACGTAACAACGAAAACCAGGGGACACGTCAAACGTTCCGGCTGTCCCTATATCGTCTCCTTCAGAAGCTTCTATCTTGCACGTGCAACTGACTCACGCTCCCGCACAGAAGGCAGCAGCGACAAATCACAGGTATCCCAAATACAGCGGTCACCAAAGCGGTGGAGGCCCTCATGCGACAAAATCCACCACCTGCTAATGGAGACCAGGAGCAGCACGGACCTCCGCCTCCAACAGATGATAGGGAGCAAGTGCAGAAAAGCCAAGCACCCGCCAATTCTTATTGGACTAAAGGAGGTTGCGCAGCTAATACTGAGGTCAACGCCAGGATAGAGAGGCTCAACCCTGAGAACCCCCTTCGCAGAGGGGCGCACGACCCGGACGTAATGTACCGCCTCTCCATCCCACCATTTGTGGACCGGATAATGAACGAGGCTCTTTCGAGAAAGTTCACTCCCCCGAAGCTCGACTCCTACAACGGGACCACCGATCATTTCAATCATTTGCGCCATTACCAACACGTAATGGCCCTCAAAGAAGGATCCAAGTTTGTCATGTGCAGAACCTTTCCCACCAGTCTAAAAGGCCATGCGCTGACATGGTTCCACAGCCTTCCACCGAAGTCAATCGACTCCTTCAAAACACTGGCAAATGAATTTCTGACATGTTTTGTCGGAAGCCAATGTTTCAGAAAAGGCTCGCGCTACATACTCTCTCTAAGGCAAAGGTTCGGCGAGACGCTCCGAGAGTATGTCACACGCTTCAATAACGAGCTGACCCTCGTTGACGGGTGCAGCGACGATACAGTGGTGATGGCCTTCATTGCGAGCCTCGTAGAGAGAAAGCTTTTCGAAGACCTCACCTTGGAGCCACTTCTAGATATGCCGGAGCTCCTCAAGAACGTCCGGAGACAAATCACCCTACAGGACTCAAGGACCGCTAAAAGAGAAATCGAAGGCGATAGGAATCCCTCATCTCTTAGGGACAAAAAAGCCGGAAAGAGTTGCGAGGACGAGGAACGTAGCAAAAAGAAGCGCAACGACAACATGCCAGAGAAATCATCCAACTACGTTGGATCCAGAGCTGTGACACCCCTAAGCGCTAGTTTGTCAGACGTACTTAACTCTATGAAAGGCTAGGAGGAACTGAAGTGGCCCCCAAAGACACGCAGAAACCCCGCCAAGTGCAACAACGACAAATATTGCGCATACCACAAGGAGGGCGGCCACAACACCAACGACTGCAATAGTCTGAGGTATGAAGTTGAGTACTGGATCCGCAAAATCGGATTGAAAGAGATCCTGAAGTTTGAGAAACCAACGAAACAAATGACAGAGGGAGTCAGTTAAAGAAATAGAGAATGTGACTCCAGGGATAATCTATGTCCTTCATGGAGTCAGACCAAATGAAGACCAGTCATACAGGTCCCACAAGCGGACACTACTGAATATGTGGACGCAATCCACGGGTGAGGACAGGCACATCCGTCACTCATGGGTTCAGAACCCCATTCCCACTTTGACTTTCACTGAGAGGGACCTCGATGGAGTCCGAGCACCACACAACGACGCCTTGGTCATCTCTGTTTCCATCGCAAAGTGGGAAGTGGAGAGAGCTCTGGTTGACACAGGAAGTTCACTTAACGTTCTGTTCCACAACGCGTTCCGCAACATGGACCTCAAGGAGGAAAACCTAACATATTCGGAATACCCGCTGATCAGATTCAGCGGGGGGAAATGCTTCCCAATCGAAAAAATATGGTTGGCGACGGTAGCAAGAGAGCCACAACTCAGGAAAGTACTATTTCTTGACTTCATGGTGGTAGACGCACCATCATCCTACAATCTCATCCTGGGAAGATCATGGCTCCACCAGATGGAAGCAGTGGTTTCCACCCTTCACCAGTGTGTTAAGTATATTGCTAACCACTCAAAAGGAACAATATGCGGAGACTAACCTACGGCACGAGGCTGCCACTACGCCGCACTGAAACAGATAGAGTGCTCCCAGACTTAGCTACATCATGCAGAGCAGTCTGACCCAGTGCAAGGCCAAAATATGGTAGAGACATCATTTTCAAGTAGTATAAGAGCAATCAGCTCTTCCGCCCAGCGAGTCGTAAAGGTCATGGCAAGCGAGAACACATCCCCCTGATATTCCGTCGACGCGGAGATCCGCCTCTCTGCAAGGTTTACTCTTCAGTGACCTATGAAATGCCTCGACAGTCCGCTAAATGATCCACGAAAGCAACCCAAATTCACTTCAAGGCCAGGATCAAATTCTCTCCGTCAACAGTTAGTTTGCTTTAAATTGTTTGTTTCCCTTTCCTTAGTCAACATTGAGTTTTAGTTCTTAAAAAGCTTATGTGATTCGCAACCATTTAAGAAATAAATGAACAATTACGAAAAACAAACTCTGTTTATTATTGGAAAGATGTAACAAGAAGCACCTTGAGGCAGATACAAAACAGTACATATTACGAATGCCCTGAAGCGGATACAAAAGGCTACATATTGCGAACGCTCTTAGGCGGATACAAAGACTGAGCACTATAAGCGTCTGATTACAGTGCGAACTAAAGTAAAATACTCGCTTAGACAATTTTGCTATGGACAGCATCTGCCGAAGACTTGCAAACCCTTCGATGCAAGCAATCTGCAAGTGACGGCAAGGTAAAAAATAAAAGTTGTTCGACCCCTTCTGAAAAGAACAACGACGTGTGAGAGATGATTGAAAGGACTGAGCAGTCAGATTACTCAATCACATCACTCCGAGGATACGCTATCCTTATAGCGTTGTAGACCTTGCAATGGGATGTTGATTTCCTCAAGAGATATCCTATCTTCTATCCAACCTCCTCAAAGGGCGTATAAGAAGGTAGATGAGGATGGCCACAAGCAGCGACGCAGTCACGATCTCACAGCGTCGTCAAGAGATACCACTTTTCCCATATGCGATGGCAGGTGTGACTGAGAACTACCACACCCGGAAACATCGCACGTCGACTAACACTTCGATCAGCCAGTGGTTAGCGGCGAGATTCGAGCACACGAATGTAAAAGTAGTACGGTGTAACACCAAGGCACCTCCCTTGGTAGGAAATCCGTACTACTTCTTCGAAATATGAAAAGAAATCACGAGACCTCAGCGGATCAACTACGTGCCCACCCATATCAAGTGACCACGCATAACATCAGCTATCTCTATGCCTGATCGGCGCAAATGTCAGAACATTCAGCTACTCTAGAGACGGAGAATCAACTTCAGCCTTTGAAAAACCCAAAGCATTTTCCTCAGCCTTTGTAAAATCCAAAACATCTTCTTCAAGCAAGAACATTACAGAAGATAAGCTCTGCAAAAGATAGTTCCTACAACGATTGAAAAACACCATTATATAGACATGATGGTTCACCAAGTGGGTACTCAAGCATTAACTGCCAAGCATTGAATATTGTACGGGAAACTGGAAGACGATGGTTCCCAAGGAAGTTGCAAAGACAATTGCAATCAATTAATGGCGTTGCATACAACCTAATCAATTGAAGGGGAGTAACCAATACTCAACCGTCACACAGCCTACGCCGTACACGTGTCACCGCGCAATCTACACCGTACACGCAACGCACCATGTAGGAAACCTTAGCCCTTCCTTTGCGAGCCCATGGGCTCAGTCTATTATTCAAACAACTTTTTATCACGTGCTTGGCATGAGCACTAGAGATCCTAGTCAACCCTAACATACGGATTATACCTTTAGATCATCAACTGATTTAAGGTAATTTCATCCACCCCATGCAACATGTTGATGGATTAGGTTCGCACGCCCCCTAGCAGGCGAAACTTCTGTTCGAACTAGGCAAGCTTAGTCAGCCAATACTGATTACGATGACTTCTGGTTCATCCCGATACCTAGTCCGCTTTTTCGCGGGCATCGACGGTTTAGGAAATGAGAGTCTAATCAACGTTATCACGCCTGGTGACAACGACTCGCCAGGGATCATTGCCCCCTTCGCGGTCAATGATCGTTAAACCTAATCAAGTAAGCCTAGCTGGTGACGACTAGCAACGAAAGCTTCTGATCAAAACCTAGACTTGTAGCCCTCAATGCGAGGGTGTAGATAGTCTAGAAGGTGGGAGCCTAGTCAATCCCAAACTGATTCTGATGGCTCGCCACGAGACCACTGCTTTTCAGCATGGCCGCCAAAATCACAAAACCTGGACTTGTAGCCCGCGCTGCGAGGGTGTAGATAGTCTAGAATGTGGGAACCCAGTCAGCCACGACCAGATTCCGACGGTTTGCCATGGGACCACTGCTTTTCAGCGTGGCCGCCAAGCCATCCCAAATTTGTAGCTTGGTGCACTCAGGTGTAGATAATTTGGATGGTGGGAGCCTAGTCATTCCTGAGCTGATTCCGATGGCTTGCCACGGGACCACTGCTTTTAAGCTTGATCGCCAAACGTTATCATGCCTTACTCGGCACGAACGCTTTGACATGCACGCTCGGCCATCACAACTTGCTCACAACAGAAGCTATAGTCGACTGGTCAAACAAACAAGGTAACTTTCAAGTAGCCTACTTTGGGGACAGGGCACAACTCGAATGACTCAACCCCCAGCTAAATTGTTCATAACATGCCCACTACTGGACATGACTACACTGCGATGACCCTGAGTCATTCACAGCACAAAGCGGTCAAACTCTCTACTGCAGACATACCGGTCAACGTCCTATTGATTCAACCAACCTATGCCAAAGCAAGATGACAAGGCAAAACGAAAAACATGCAATAGAGACAACAAGCACGGAATGGATAAAACTGCTCTCATTAATGATCAAAGACAAAAAGATTACAAGCACTCAAAGTTCACTCCTTATCAAGAGAGGGTACAGAAACGGAAGAGTTAAGTCTAGTGGAAGAAGGAGCAGAAGTTGCGTCCACCCACGCCGTAGCTTGGACATCGGGGCTCAAATTGTCTTCCTCGTTCGATGACGTCGAGGTAACAGACAGGTCCACATACGACATCTTCTTATAACGGCTGAGATCACACTCTGGATGCTCCTCCTTCATCAGCGCCAGCAGCTCCAGCCGTTCATGTAAAACCCAGCAGAACTCACATTTGCCTTGTTCTTGGAGAAGCTCTTCCTCTTGCATTTTTGCATCAACAAGTTCACGCTCTAGTAGCTTCAACTTGCCAGTCAGCATGTCGAATTGAGACTACTCTGTGGCCAGACTGCTCTTCACGACACTAAGTTCATGTTGCCTCAATTCGAGCTGGTCCTCGACCTTCCTCGCTTCTCGAGCATAGAACTCCACATTGGATTCCAATTGTTGCTTCTTAGCATCCCAGTCGGCTTCCTTCGAAGCACTCTCTTCAGCGAAAGAAAATAGTTCAGAACTCGCCTTAGCCGCAGCTTCCTGCGCAGCCTCGACTTCTCGGCAGATACGGCTCAACTCTTGCCTAAGTCCGTCCCTTTCGGACATTGCCTCTGTCAGATCACGCTCAAGGTTTTCCAGACAAACCCTCTGAGCCTCAACTGCCACGGTTGACCGATCCAACCGCTTCTCTTAGACCTGCTTCTTAAGCCGCTCAATTTCATGGAGCGCATCAGAATACAGCGTCTGCATATGCAAAAATACACGCTCCAAGGTGTATACTCTCTCACGAGCTGCCTCAACTTCTGTCCCAGCAACGGCCGCGTGGCTCAAATGAGACATACCCATCATAAGGTACTTCAAGCCCTTATCTATACACCCTTCCAACGAATCCTCCTCGGGTTTTGGAGCATGATCCATCTGCCAGTTGTGACGCCTGCTTATATGCTTCCTCGAAGCATACTCAATGTCCACCTCTTGGTGCCAGTCCAGTGAACTCAGCTTCACCAAATCTGATGCAAACAGGCTTATCCATGCATCTGGATGAAGCTTTCCCTGATCGGGAACTACGTTGGCACTGCTCTTCACAGTCGCCACTGTCTTCAAGCTCTCCTTCGTGGCCTTTCCCTTGTCAACAGCAGCAACCCCTTTTCTGTGAGACAACTCAATGAGATCCGGAAGGAGAGAAGGTAGCGAAGTATCCAAAAGACCCTCCAACACCTCTAAGTGAGGCTTAAAGCGAGACGGTGAGCAATGCGGACTGCAAGAGACATGGACGGTACCCGACCACTATCAGAAGAAGCAATTATGGGGCGATTAGATTCTACCACCTCAGACAAATCCTTACAAGAGCCTTCTGCCAGAGCAGTCTCACGCGAATCAGCACCAGCGGAAGCAGCCATTGCAACCCGCACAAGATGGTCATTTAGAGCCTCGACCTGCGCGTCACTAAGGTTCGACCTGTCTACTACTCCTGCCAATCGCAGGTAATCCTTCTCCAAGCCGAAAACATCAGTCTCCGCCTCAGCAGGTCTAGCAGACTCGCACTCCCCCTTCACCAGAGCAGGTCGTGTCGCAGATGGACCGGTTCTAACGCAAGACCTCTTCCTCACGAAGGAGGCAAGAGTCTTAGACGGCTCCTCCACATCAGGCAGAACATAAGCTTTGGACCCAGTAGCCTTCCTTTACCTATAGGGGCCCCATCTTCCAACTTAATACGCCATTCTTGATACAGAATGGAGGCGACATGCCAGTTGTCCCACAACCCACTACGGATGAAGTTGGAAACCCTTATGACATCAACCGCCTTTCTTTTCGACAGGACACGAAACTTCACCATGGTGTTTTGTTCCTCTATAATAAAAGGAGTAGTGGAAAACCTTCCTGCGAAAACACGCAAGCGATGTTTAATTGGCCCACTATCAAGCACATCAAAGTCATAAGAAAAAAGATGAACTTACGAAGCGACCCAAACTGTCGCTCGAGCAATCGACCCTTGCATTGAAAGTACTTCGAATCTGCAGGGGCCAAGAAGAATACTTCTGCCATAACTTGAAATCATCAGGTAGCTTAACAAAGCAATTCAACAACTTCATCTTACAAACAACATTACTCTTTAGCCGATGAGAGGTCAGCAAGTGAATCACCTGCGGAGTCACGCTAACGTCGGCCTCCTTAGCACTGAGTAGAATCATGAGGATGATCATATTTCACATCCAGAATCGAAAAACGCACTCCAGTTGAAGCATCCTGCGGTACAAACAGATAAAACCATCCAAAGGTGACATCGGCGTCTGGTCACCTGTCAGGAAATACAACGATAGGTCTTCAGGGATCCCAAACTTCGTACGAATTTCAGCCAAACCAAGTTCAGACAACAACCTGTCTTCGAAAAATTTCAGGCCCTCGGCCAAGACAACATCATCAAGAAGGTTTTCTTGAGCCATGGGGAAAATGAACAATCTTTTCTAATCATAGTGGTAGCTTCGAAAGCAAGGAAAGTAGAAAAATCAGACTCTACACAACGGATGACCTAAATAGAGGTTGGCTTCCTGCCTAACCAATGCACGTTCAATTAATGCAGCGCGTGGCTCAAGCAACGATTCATACTCAATCATCATAAACAGTGCATCCCTTCAAGAGATGACTTAGCGAACCGATGTGACGGCCCACTAACTTGGGAGGAGTAGCTGATGATACATAAAAACGGTCATACCCCGGAGCCGTACACGTGTCATGATAATCTCGCGGAACTACAAGCCTCCACATCAGCCCAATGTTGATCCGACCCAAGCGGTTTTAAGCCCGCTCACTTCAGTCCACCAGGCGGACTCGGACTCTCACAGCACGCTAGACCCACACGTCTCACATCTATCCTCAATACCATAAGCCCTCCTTAGGCAAGTATCTCGAGGATCGGCTTTCGACGGGCAACTACAACTGCTCCCCGCTTCCAACTAGGAAGCAAACACTAGAGTATCTTCCACATAGGAAAACTCCTTTCTACGGATTGTTCTTGGATTGAGATCTATCTCCCACATATCTAGGAGCACAAAGCTAACAAAAAACTTTCCTCCTACAGCATGACTCCTAATTAGAAAGAGATCTCCACGAAGATCTCCTCCCTAAACTACGCCTACGATGGCCTGGTTGAACCAAAACTCCTTGCACTATAAATAAGACATGAGGTTGGTAAGCTAAGGTACGGTACAAATTCCCTGTTACAGCATTACACATTTTTTAGAGCCGTGTCTGACTTTAGCATCAGAGTGTCATCGGCCACTCCACGGCGGTCTGTGGCTCACGTGTGTTATTTGTGCAGGTCAACGGGATTAGGTCAAAGCAAGGAGCAGAAATTGACTGCATCAGAACCCATGCACTCTTGGTGCTTTAAGTTCTATGTGATCCGTTAGATACTTATATTTGGTTAAATCTCAGCCGTCTATTATCTCCTTCCTCAAACACCATCATGTTATATATATATATATATTAATATATATTCTTATATTTGGATAAATTTCGGTCATTTCATATCTTCAACTTCAAATATCATTCTGAATTGTAATACAGAATATGCCTTTCTCCATTCCATGTTGTGGAAAGTGTGGGAGTGAAAGAAAGCCCAAAGAAACTGACGACGGACACAGATGAGATGAGATCCAGATCACCCTATCATATGGGCTGGGCTGGGCTGCCAAAAAAGAAATAAAACACAAGCTGATCAACACTTTTTGTACCTCTGGAGAACTCCCTCACTCGTCAATCGTCAGGACTCTCTCTCTGTATTGGTTAGCTGCTGCTTCTGTGCTAAGGAGCAATGGCGGAAGTCCAAGGCCAGAAGACCCTAACCCTAGCTGAGGTATGAATCTCAATCAATCTCTCTCTCTCATCTATCGTCACTAGATCGAATGAATAAGATTAAGTACATCGATTTATCTGTTTTTCTTCTTGAATTGCAATTACAGGAATTTAATTGAAATTGTTTTTAGTATTCTATCATCTAAGCCATGATCCCATTTTGGTTTAAATTTCTCTGTGGCCCAGATTTGATATAATTCTAGTGTTTATACAAGCAGATCTACTTTCTAGTTTGTTTCGATTTGCAGCCTTATTTTGGTGGTGTGTGTGAAAAATCTATCTTTTTTCCTATTATATAAATGATTACTGAAACAAACCATGATTTCTGTGGTTCATATCAAATGATCCGTAATCGTAAAACAAGAAAGGGGACTTGTTGTTTTATGATTCAATTTCACTTTAGATGGCTGAGTTGAAAGTTCATATTATTGGTGATAAAATCAATGAAAGTTCATATCACGATCAAATCTTATGTTTGTAATTAGGACCTGTCCTTAACTCTATAGCTAGCTTTTCGAATTGATCTGCCGTTTGTTGAAACTGTTTTGCTTATATAGAAAAATTGCTAACTGGATATATAGTTTCTTGATGTTGATATTTATAACTTCAAGATGAATGTGAATGGGAAAGTTCCAACTTTTGAGTTATAAAATTATTAAAAGTCAGTGCTGTGGCATGCAGGGTTGTACCTTGAGAGAAATCTGCCAAAATGTCCCAACGACATTTTCAGTGCCTTCTCTTAGTCATTTTCTCAGATAGCTATATTTTCTCTTATTAATGAAATCTTCTTGTTATATTGATGAAAAAAAATTAAAAAAAAATCAGTGCTTGAATAATCAAAGCTGAGGCCATTGGGTCTATAGCTTAGAACTTAGAAATATACAAGAAAGAAAACATAAATCTCGCAAGTCTTAATAGATTTTGTCTCATTATCTTAAGAGGTTGAGTAGTAAAGGAGTAGGGGAAGCTAAAAAAAGTCCATATGGTGATATCTTCAAGATAGCTAAAGCGAGATAGAAAAAAACTAGGGATTTGAGTCATGTCAAGTGTGTTAAACATGAAGATGGAAGAGTTTTAATGCAGGATAAAACTATTTTAGATAGATGGAGGGGTTACTTTTGGAACCTACTCAATGTGACACATGTATGGGAGTTAAACTTGGAGGGGTATGTTTCACAGAAAGGAAGCATCGCGTGTTCCATCACAGAGTTAGTGTCAAAAAAGTAAGAGAAGCTTTGAAAAAAATGAAGTCAAGGAAGACAGTTGGACTTGATGATATACCAATTGAAGCATGGAATGGTCTAGGAGAAGTTGGGATACAATGACTAACTAGACTCTTTAATAGGATTTTGGAAACTAGAAAAATGTCAAATTCGTGGAGACTTAATTTGGATTTATGCCGGGTAGGTCTACTACGGAGGCCATCTTGCTTAGGCAAATTATAGGAAAATATCATGAGGAACGTAAGTGTTTGCATATGGTTTTATTGATTTGGAGAAAGTCTACAATAGAGTCCCATGGAGTTAATTTTGTGGGTGCTTGAAAGGAAAAGAGTGTCTCAATGTTCTGTCGATATCATTAAGGATATGTATGAAGGGGCTATAACAAGTGTTCGCTCAGTAGGTGGGATGTCCAGTGAATTCCCAGTATTACTAGGACTACATCAAGGGTCGGCTTTAAGTCCATACCTTTTTGCTTTGGTTATGGATGAGTTAATGAGGCATCTTCAAGAAGATGTACATTGGTGCATGTTGTTTGCAGATGATATTGTCTTAATTGATGAGACTGGTGAAGGTTTAGGTCGGAAATTAGATAGGTGGCGGGAGGCATCAGAGAGTAAGGGTTTTAAAATTAGTCGTTCGAAGACAAAATATCTAGTGTACAACTTTGGTTTTGAATCACGATGGAGGAGTAATTCAACTGAGATGGAAGGCGTAATGGTTCTAGAGTGTGAGACTTTTTGATATCTAGGATCTATAATTCAAAAGAATGAGGCTATTAGAAAATATATAGACCATAGGATTAAAGATGGTTAGACAAAATGGAGAATGACGTCGAGAGTATTATGCGATACAAGGTTAAAAAAGAAATGTTATAAAACAATTGTTCAACCAGCCATGCTCTACGGTTCAGAATGTTGGGCTACTACGGGACAAGATACGCATAAGATGGCGGTAGCAGAAATGCGTATATTAAGATGAATGTGGGGTAAATCCGTAAGGATAAAATTAGGAATAAAAGAATTAGGAGATACGTAGGTGTAGCGTCAATAAATGACAAAATTTGAGAAAGGCGTTTAATGTGATTTGGTAACGTGTAGATGAGACCAAACACGGCGCCAATTAGAAAATGTCCAGATTAGCAAGTTAATGGAGGGTATAGACGGAGGGGACGACCGTTGAAACTTGGATGAAGGCGGTGAAGAAAGACATCTTTGAGCTTGGATTATGCAAGGATATGTGAAAAAACTGCATTGCTTGGAGAACCAAAATACGAGTAGCCGACCCCGAGAACGGGCTTTGATGAGGATGATGATGATCTTATGTTCCAAATGCTGCACATGGTCGTCCAGCAACCCAAATGGTTGCATTATGGATTGTGCAATTATAGTTTTGTATACCATTCTCATTTTTCTTAAGCTCATTTTCATCCTTTATATTTCAACTGTTGGCTCTAATCAATTTTGTCTGTAGTAGCTTCTGCACGAAATCAATTTTGTCTGTAGTAGCTTCTGCACGAAAGAGTTACACCCAACATCTTGACACTTGCGCTACTCAAATGACTGTGTCCTTAGAGAGCAATTACTGGACATTTGTGTTCAATATTTAAAGAAGATGCTCCATGTTGGTATTGATTATAAAATAAGAAATTGGGATTGTATTGAAATTATGGAGAATTTATTTGTTGAGTGAGTATCTAACTTGCTGTTGAATATTATTATGAATAGCACTTCTGTATGCTAATTTCTTCCTCAGTGCAATTTCTTAGAAGCATTCTGATACTAAATGGTCTTAGTGTAAATCTTATATCCTCTTTAACACAAAGTATCCTGTCACATGCAGCAATATTCTCTGCCACAGAAACAAGAGCTTGCAGATCAAATTAAGGCCCCTGTCGAAGTAGTTCAGAAGGAAGTTGCTCAGGAATCTGATGTGACACCTCTTACCGAGGAGAAAACTGATGTAGCCCCTGCCGTTGAAGAGAAAGCCGATGAAACTCCTGTTAGTGCAGACAAAGCCGATGATACCCCTCCTGCTGAAGAAAGTAGTGAATCGCCTGAGCCTGAAGAGTCGGATGATCAAGAAGATGCAGAGCAAAAACCAGAAATAAAGGTGCATTTTACTGTATCATGGCTATTGTCAATCATTTCATTTTTGCCACCATTGCATCCGTGTTTACCTCTTTTATACTGCTCAAAATATACATAACCATTGACACATTGCGTTAAATTTCAGCTTGAGACTGCACCAGCAGATTTCCGCTTCCCAACTACTAATCAGTCAAGACACTGCTTTACCCGCTACATCGAGTATCATAGGTATGGTGAACTAATTGCACAATATACTCTTTTGCTTTTAGATGTAATCACTACCCGTATATTTTCCCAACTGACTTTTGGATGGCAATCTTCATATGATCAGGTGCATAGCTGCGAAAGGGGATGATGCACCCGAGTGTGATAAGTTTGCAAAATATTACCGATCTCTTTGCCCTGGTGAATGGGTATGTTGATTTGATCTTTAATTATGTACTTTTCTTTTCAGATATAATACTGTTGATATTACAGGCTCCAACATTTTTGGCATTCTTTCCATGAACATTTATAACTTTTACGAATGAAAATGAATAATTTCCAATTCCTACTCGTGGGTTAACCAAGAAGGCGGTGTCCACACACACCCTCTGTTCCTGGAACGAGAATTTTCACTCTTAGTAATTGTCATCTTCTTTCTTCTACTTCGACTTTGTAATTTTTTTATCTTTTGTACATTTAGCTGATTGTCAATCACTTTCCATTCAGATTATAAGTGGCACAATCTAGGATGAGATGACATGTCAATCATACGAGATTTTGGTCAAGAAATTCGAAGGAAACGAATTTCCTTACTGTTATAGACTGAAAAAAGGAACACCTCCCTTCATAGTATATTTTTGTTAATGAGGAAGAGCTTCTTCTTATAGTGCAAGTGTTGGAGTACTTACTTTCTTTACATCTAGAGGACTTCATTATATTAGCATTTATCCAATTTGGCCTGATTTATTTCCTTGGTGTTTGCGTGCCCCATCAAGAAGAGATGATGACTTTTGTTCCTAACCCTTTTTAGCTTCACAATAACTTTTTATTTTGGTGTGTACGTGTCTGTATCATGTTTTGTGCTCTTTGACGAATTGTAAATTCTTCCATGACTTTGGCACGATTTAGTTCTGACATTAATTTCAACACCTAACAATTAAAACTTACTTTCGGTGAAAAGGATATTAGATGAGGTGAAAAGGATATTAGATGAGTTGAAAAGGATACTAGATGAGTTGGAACTAAAAGCTTTTGACTTCACTCAATACCTAAAAAACTTGAGTAGATGTACCCACTACCCAGGTAATAACCCTTTAAAAGACTACAGGGTTGAATACTAAAATTATGTGAAAAGTTGGTTTCTTATTCCAACCAATGAATACGATGTTGTGATAAATATGTGAAGGGACTTGCATGGTGACCGGATCTTCCTGCACTCGTGAAATTTGTCCGATTATGTTTGATGTACCTATACTGCAAGTTGCTTACTTTCTCATTTCTTTAAGATTGGTCAATGCTTTAACCATGCCGTTACTTAAGAGAAATGAGTATTTCCTAGGCAATCTACTCGAACCTAGTTCCATCAATCAAATGTCAAAATTCACGTTGAGAATTGTCAATAAATGTGTTCCTTTTGGACCACATTGTAGATCAAGGATTGAGTAATCTTTGAACTTTAGTGGTCGAGTCTTTGGAAATCAATTTTTTATTGGATGGGGCTCATTGACTTATAACTTCGTCTGTAGTTGTTGGTCTTGGTGACATTGTTAGGAACACTTTTTAGTGGCTAATAAAGACAAGAAGTTATGTTCTTGAATCAGAAGTGGTTCATATTGTGGAAAAGGAGGAAGGGACGTTTCCTCTTTCTAGTTGATGAAAAAGGCTTTTCTATCGAAGTTGTTTTAGAGGTATGGTAAGGAACAAAAACCTTATGGCAAAAAGTGACAATTATTGGGAGAGGTTTCCTATATGAACAAACACTTATGCCCTGGGATGCACGGACTCGGATACGCGTATCGTATCGGACACGGATACGATACGGCGACTCGGCAATTTTCAAAAAACTAGGACTCGGGGACTCGGCGACACGTCAAACCTTATTTTTATTTTTATATTTTATTAAAAAACTATTAACATAATGTCATAACTCATAAACAATAATTAATAATCTAAATATATAAAACATCTAAATGCAATGAGCTTAATTAATGAAATTATTTGAATGAATGAAAAGTTTGGGTACATGAGTGAAATTAGGGTAATAAATTCTAATATGGGTTGGGCCTAACTTGGACCCTACCCAACACATCAATGTAATCCATATAAATAGCAATTTCCCTCCCCCCCTTCGCTGTTTTCCTCGCCATTTCCCTCAACAATTTGATGGGAGGCGCAGGAGGTTGAAGAAACAGCGAAAGCTCCTGCTCGATCTCTCTCCCTGCTCGATCTCCCCTCCCAGTCGATCGATCTCCCCACCCAATCGATCGATCTCTCTCCCCGATCTCCCTGCTCTGATCGATGGATCTCCCTTCTCCCTGCTCTGATCGATCTCCTTGCTCTGATCGATCGATGGATCTCCCTGCTCTGATCGATCGATGGATCTCCCTGCTCTGATCGATCGATGGATCTGATCGATCTCCCTGCTCTGATCGATCTCTCTGAAAAAAAAATTATTAGCAACCGTGTCCAGACCGTATCCGGACCGGGTCAGGCCGTATCCTGACCAAGTCACGTTGACCGCGTGTCGGATACGTATCGAACGCGAATCGCACGCGTATCCGTATCCGACACGCGTATTACTAGAATTCGGAGGGTTTTACCGAGAATTCGTGCTTCCTAGCTTATGCCCAGTGTAGTCAAGGCGATCGCCTAGGCGCACCTCAGGGCATTTTTATAGAATTTGGCCTCAAAATGATGCAATGTGGTGCGGTAAATTGAGGCATCCGCCTCGGACCACCTCAGTCGCCTCAGCCCAAGACTTATTGTAGCCAACCCAGCTACCCATTTGCAGCCCAATGCAGCAAAAAAAGGTTGCAACCCACTCTATAATAGGGTTTTATGTTTTTGGTGTAATATTTGATAAATTTGATATAAACAAGATAAAACGGTTTTAAGTTTTGATAAATTTGTACACTTTTTTATTATCTTTTTAGAAAACATACCATGTTTTGATCAGTCTCAACATCAATTTTGATTTTTCATATCATAGTTCAATGATTTTTATGCTTTTGGAATACCAATAGTGATCATACTTATGGATTTTTACAAACCATTCCAACAATTTCTTCTAACAAATGCTCAATATTCTCAAGTTTTTATTCTTTCAATATTATTGATTTTTAATAATTTAGTGGATGTTTGCAAGTTACTTGACACTTATGTAGTGCATCGTTTCGCTATGCAATACAACTTTATTATATTTTCATTTCTATTCTAGGTAATTGTGTCACTTTTTGTACATATTTGCTCATGATACTTATCAAAATGATAATGTATACTGCTATGTTTCAATTTATTATAAAAAAATCTTTAAAAAATGTTAAGACCGCCTCAGGCATTTTCAAGCCCGTTCGCCTCGCCTCGCCTCCGCCTCAACGCCTTAACTACAATGCATATGCTAAAACTATAGAACATATCCAATTGGGATGGGGTCACTTATTAGTCTTTAACAAGGGAATAATGCTGAATTTTGGGAGGACACATGGATTGTTAATGTTTCTTGCAAGCTTGAGTTTCCAGAAGTGTTTGGGAGTGTGCATGATGAACGGAGATTAGGTATGTGTTTAAGGAATAATTGTGTGCCATGTGGTTAACGGGATTCCAGAATGAAACTTTCATCTTGGATTGTAAGGGGCATGGAAACTAGGGAGTTTGGTCTTTCCATTGAGGACATGTTGACTAGGGGGCATAGATGTGTATGAGGAATGCTTTGTGTGGTATATCACAAGTGAACTCTAGGATATTCTTTTGTTGTGTAATGCAGCCCAAAGGATGGGTATTTAGGAAGCTTATATGGAAGTGATTGATCATGATATGTGAAATGAGAGTGTCAAATTGTCATCTACTATAAAGCTGCTTATAGTAGATGAAGAGCAGATCTGGCATATGTCAAGAGGTCGGGGTCCATAGAATGGATAGAGTGAACTTTAGTCTCAACATAATAACATCTCTTCATCGATACTTAGTGGACTTCTACAGTCGGACATCTAAAGGAAAAATGCTTCAGTGATTTGGCTAGCAGTGCATCATCATCATTATCAAAGCCCATTTCCGATACTTTCGGGTTCAGCTACACGAATTTTGGTCCTCCAAGCAATGCGGTGTTCTCACATATCCTCGCCTAATCCAAGCTCAAGGATGTTTTCTTTCACCGCCTTTATCAAAGTTTTCAATGGTCATCCCTTCCGTCTACACCCTCCATGAACTTGCCAATCTAGACATTTTCTAATTGGCGTCGTGCTTGATCTCCTTCGCACGTGATCAAACTACATTAAACACATTTCTGTAATTTTTATCCTCTTTGGGCGCTACATCTAAGTATCTTCTAATTCTTTCATTCTTAGTTTTATCTTACAGGTTTTACCACACATCCATCTTAACATACGTATTTCTGCTACCGTCATTCTATGTGTATGTTGTTCCGTAGTAGCCCAATATTCTGAACCGTATAGCATGGTTGGTCAAACAATTGTCTTATAGCATTTCCCTTTTTACCTTGCAGGCATCCTTTTTATCGCATAATACTTCTGACATCACTCTCCATTTTTGTCCAACCAGCTTTAATCCTATGGTCTACATCTTCTCCAATAGCCTCATTATTTTGAATTATAGATCTTAGATATCGAAAAGCCTCACACTCTGAAACTCCATGCTTTCAATCTCAATTGCATTACTTCTCTCTCATGATTCATAATCAAAGTTGCACACTAGATATTTTGTCTTCGAACGACTAATTTTAAAACCATTTCTCTAAAGCCTTACGCCACCTATCTAATTTCTGACCTAAACTTTCACAAGCCTTATCAATTAAGACAATATTATCTGCAAATAACATGCACCAAGGTACATGTTCTTGCAGATGTCATGGCATGTCAATTCATCCATGACCAAAACAAAGTGGTATGGACTTGAGGCATACCCTTGATGTAGTCCTACTAACACTGAGAATTAACTAGACATCCCGCCTACTGAGTGAACACTTATTACAACCCCTTCATACATAAATGATATCAGCATAATATTGAGACACTTTCCTCTTTCCAAGCACCCACCAAATTAACTCCCTAGGAACCCTATCGTATGCTTTCTCCAAATCAATAAAAACCATATGCAAACTCTTACGTTCCTCTCGATATTTTTCTATAATTTTCCTAAGCAAGAAGATGGCCTCCGTAGTAGACCTACCTGGCATAAATCCAAATTGATTCTCCGAAACAGTGGTTAAACTCCTACGTCTTTGTTCTATGACCCTCTCCCAAAATTTCATCGCATGACTCGAAAGCTTTATCCCTCTATAGTTCGAACAGTTCTGAATATCCCCCTTGTTCTTATAAATTGGTACCACAATGTTGTGCCTCCACGAATCTGACATTTTTTTACTTTTCAAAATCATATTAAAGAGCCTTGTTAGCCATTGAATCCCAACTTCTGCCAGACATTTCACGTTTCAATTGGTATATCATCCGGTCTAACTGTCTTCCTAGTCTTCATTCTTTTCAAAGTTTCTCTTATTTCTTTGGCACCAACTCTGCGATGGAGCACGCGATGTCTCCCTTTCTGTGAAGCATACCTCTCTAAGTTTAACTCTCCTACATGTGTCCCATTGAGTAGGTTTCAAAAGTAATCCCTCTATCTATCTAAAATAGCTTTATCATGCATTAAAACTCTTCCACCCTTATGCTTAACATATTTAACATGACTCAAATCCCTAGTCTTCAGTTCTCTTGCTTTAGCTATCTTGAAGATATCCTTCTTCCCTTACTTTGTACCTAGCTTATTATACAGTTCATCATATGCTCTCTTTTTAGCTTCCCCTACTGTTTTATTACTCAACCTCTTATCTTACTTATAGAGCTCATAAGACTCTTGGCATCTATCTCTTTGCCACTCCTTAAAGCATATTTTCTTTTCCATAATGGCTTGTTGCACATCAGTTTCCACCACCACGTCTCCTTATCATATACAAATCCTCTTGTGGCCTCTCCTAACTCTTCCTTCGCACCTCTTCTTATTTGGCTAGCAGTGCATAATCAACCTTATTAGTTTATCCTCGCAGATGTTTGAGTCTTTGAATAAATTGTTTGCTGTGAACATTTCTTGTTCATGAATAATACTCGTGGAACTCGGAATTTAGCCAACGTGCTTCAAGGGAATTTCTTGCCAATCCTAACACTTTTGATATGCAACACAAGTTAAAATTTTATTAATAAAATTTGGCAATAAGCATTTCAGTGGCCAAACAACACAGCAAGACAGAGATATATGCTATCAGTTAGCATTTATAACATTTAGTATTTGGTCTTGGTTTTTTCTATTTAAACTGATTATATTGTTTTTGCACTGGTTTGCAGGTAGATAGATGGAATGAACAAAGAGAGAATGGTACCTTTCCCGGACCTTTGTAGAGAGGCTGTACTTACCAACCAGAAGGATTTCAAATGCATCTATTTGGTTCCAGAAACACACTTTGGATATAGGAGAACGGGCAACTTCCAGGAAGAGTCTCATTTGAAACAATTTGAGATAATAAAGTTTTGGCTTTCTTGCTAGACACTAAATTAAGTTCGCATTGAGGATCACATAAATTGGCACCTCTGATTTACTTCATCTTTATCATTTTTGCTGTCATGTAGCAGAATCTGCTCTGGAATGTTGACGTTATTTTTTTTGAGTTTTCTCCACCTGCCCTGCAATAAAAGATGTGATGAACCCTGAGGGTGATTAGTGCTTTTCGCAATCTTGACTAAATATTTTGTAATGTTAACACATTTTTGTTGCAGTGAGCAAAGAAATCAAGATGGAATTACGTTGATAATCTTGCCCACCTTTATCAATTTGCATCAAATTTCTGAAACTATGTTACACTGACATGTTGATGCTGTGTCTGGGTTTCAAAATATTCAATTCCAAATGGGTTTGTCATTTCTTAGTTGTGCAGTTACCTCTAATCTTGAATTTGTTCTCCAGTCTCCACTATATTAGCGTTATGCGGAACTGGCTTAGGACAAAACCACAAAACAGGTACCTGCTAAAGAATTCAGAGGTGTATTTGAATATGTTTCTGGTTTTCGTAAGAGATTGAACTGATGATTGAAATCCATATATAGCACCTGTAATTCAAAGTTAATCCTGAACAGCCTTGTAGGGCACCATGATACTGGCCATTGAGCTGAATGATTGTGAGGGCGGCGGCGGTATGGTTGGTTGTGTGGTAATGGTGGTGACATTAGTGGTTTGTGTTTGTGGGGTTGATGGTTTTATGTTGATCATGGTGGTGGTTTGTTGATTGGTTGTGTGGAAATGGTGGTGACATTAGTGGTTTGTGTTTGTGGGGTTGATGGTTTTATGTTGATCATGGTGGTGGTTTGTTGATACATCGTCACCTTCCAACTTGTGGCTCTTGTGATGTTCAATTTTTCTAGAGAGCCAGGCCCATGCCAAGCCAGCCCAATATCATCCATCATCCTAGAGATTGGGCCATTTCTAGCATCTCTAGGATGATGAATGGTATTGGGCTCTGCGGGCCTATCTCTCTAGATTTTTTGTGTGATGTTTTCTTTAACCTAAGCCCCGACACCCTGATATAGGAGCAAGCATCAACCCTTAATGTGAAGGATGAATGATACTTGATGCATACAAATTCGTCCCTGTTGATTTTTTACCGTAAAGACGAACAGTGGTGAACCAGAACCACCGTTATGGCGGTCAGACATTGAACAAGGAGAGATAAACTAATAAAATTAGGTTGCATGTCTATACATTTCTCATCCGTTTTGTTCACCTTATATGGTGAGTATTTCACTCCTTTATTGACTCTACCGTTGTGGGCGTTATGGAGGGAGGAGATCTCGTTTAGAATCTTACCCGTCCATGATTGAGTCCCCTTTGACACTTGGCTCTATTTGGACCCAATACTTGATTGGACCAAGAGTTGTGCCAAATGGACCCTGGGCCTGCTATAGCCAAAAGATATGTATTTGGGCCTTATTGTTCTGAGCCTAACTCTAAGATTTATGCCACATTGGGCTTGCGTAATCTGAGCTTGGGCGCTTGACTTACGGGCTGAACGAGAATTATCATTGGCTGGTCCTGGCTTGGGATTGTTAGTGACTAGACTAAGTCCTTTTTGTATTAGCGTCAATCTGTGCCACGTGTTTAGCTACGATTGGTCAACTGTTTGATGTCTCATCAATTACTCCCCCTAGTTAATGGGGCTACATGCAGGCCCATTAACTCTTTGAGTGGGGAGTTGCATAATGTATAGGTAATCGACTTAAACGTCCTTTCGGTTTTCACACAGCGTTTAATGTTGGTGCAACTATTGGGTGGTTGCCTTCCACAAACGTTGCACCTATATAAGTTTGGTTTGGTTGGATCAGGCTTTATTTGCAGAGTTTCACTTCCTTTTTTCCAGATGGAATTTTTAAATATTTTTCTGCCCTAATTTCTCCAGGGGCTGAGAAGGAGCATTCGTAGGTGAAGTCTTTGTATATTCTGACATTTGCGGCGATGAGTCTCTATAGGATTTGCACTTTGAGGGAGCCCATTGGTTTGAGTGTGCTTCCAATTGCCCATCGAGGGCTTCCAAATTTACCCTTATATTGTGGAAAAGAAGTCGAGGGTACTTCCTTTATCCTGAGTTTGTCATCCAGCATGAGGTGCGCCTACAACTTCTCCTGCCACTTTTCAGAGATAGCACCAACAACTTTCTCTACCACCAGGTGGTTGATCCTGCAACTTATTCTTTAACTACACCTCTGACATTTCCTCTAGAAGACATACTGGCGGAGCAAATTCCTAGTTTGTGTTCTAGTAGATCTTCGCTCGCATCTTCCTTTCCACCAAGCTTAGATGTTTGTTGCGTGTAAACCTTTGATTTGATTAGTCGATTAAGCTTTGTAAAAACCTTTTGTTTAATCAATGAAGTTTGTTTTTTTTTTGTCTGTATTTGTGTTTCTTCTCTAGTAATATGCCTGATCTGACTAGACGCAAATCATGTTAGCTCTGGCTAAGATGTTATGTTGATCCAGGCGGACTAGACTTAAGTTGACCATCTTTGTCTAGACATACAGAGCTTCATAATATAAGATAAATTTAATCCTAAATAGGAATTAAACTAACTCAATCCGAAAGATGACTTAAGTTACAAGGAAGCCACCTTGGCCCTGTCAATCTAGACCCCATAATAAGACAACTTAATCATGAATAGGACTTAAGCATTAGAGAAATCTCTTGGTCCAAACAGACTAGATTTCATAAGATAATCTGGCTTAATCCTGAATAAGACTTAAGCATCAGAAAAATCATATTGGTCCAGACGGACTAGATTTCATAAGATAATACTTAATCCTGAATATGACTTAAGTATCAGAGAAATCCTCTTGACCCGAACAAACTAGATTTCATAAGATAATCTGACAATCCTGAATAGGACTTAAGCATTAGAGAAATAATCTTGGTTCAGATGGACTAGATTTCATAAGATAATTGGACTTAATCCTAAATAGAACTTAAGCATTAGAGAAATCATTTTCGTTCGAACGGACTAGATTTCACAAGATAATATGACTTAATCCTGAACAGGACTTAAGCATTAGAGAAATCATCTTGGTCCGAACATACTAGATTTCATAAGATAGTCCGACTTAATCTTGAATAGGACTTAAATAGTCGGGAAGTCATCCTGATCCGAATGAACTGGAGTATTAAGGTGCGGAGAGTAGTCGTTATCCTGAATGGGACTAGACTTGTTCTACCAAGAAACACCGTGGTTCCTTAGGCGGACTAGGTCACTTAGATGCGGCAAGTTGTCGACATCCTGAATGGGACTAGACTCTGCCGTTGTGTGTCATCGTTGTTCCCTTGGTTGGACTAGGTTATTTAAACACGATGAGCCGTAGCAAGACTGGACTCGTTCCGCTGTGCAGCACCATAATTCCTTAGGTGGACTACGTCACTTAGATGCGGTGAGTTGTCGACATCCTGAATAGGAATAGACTCGACTGTTGTGTGGCATAGGTGTCCCCTTGGTTGGACCAGGTTATTAAGCGGGGTGAGCCGTCGCAAGACTGGACTCGTTATGCTATGAAGTATTGTGGTTCTTTATGCGGACTAGGTCACTTAGATGCAGCGAGTTGTCGACATCCCAAATAGGACTTAGATTGGGCCATTGTATTCCATCGTTGTCCCAGCCGGACAACGCAAAAATTATGCGTCCAAATCCGTCCCTATTATTTTTTACCTACAAAGACGAACAATGGTGAACCAGAGACCACCGTTGTGGAGGCCAAAGACACTCCGATGGTAAAGTCAGAAACTGAACAAGGATGGAGATAAACTGATAAAATTAGGGTTGCATGTGTATACCTTTCCGATCCGTTTTGTTCACCTTATATAGTGAGTATTTCACTCCATCATTGACTCTACCATTGAGGGCGTGATTGAGGGAGGATATCTCGTTTAGAATCTACTCGTTCATGACTAAGTCCCCTTTGGCACTTGGCTTTATGTGGAACCCAATACTTGATTGGACCAAGAGTTGTGCAAATGAACACTGAGTCGGCTATAGCCTAGAGATATGTGTTCGAGCCTTATTGTCCTAGGTCATAGTTCAAAATTCGTGCCACATTGGGCTTTTTGCGTAAGTTGGGCTTAGGCGCCTGACGTACAAACTGAATGGTAATTAGCCTGGGTGGTCCTGGCTTAGGCTTGTTAGTGACTAGACTGGGGCCTTTTGTATTAGCGCCAATCTGTGCCATATGTTCGAATCCGATCGTTGGAATGTTTGATGTCTCATCAATACTTGTTTCAGGGTGCTGTTTATGAATCCTCTTCCAAATTGAATCCACCATCCATATGTTTTAGATATACGCATAATAGATCTTTATGTCTCTCGTGGCTAAAGTAACAGATCTCAGCCGTACAAACACAATGAATATGAACTATACACAACTATAATCAATCATGGCCGTCGAAAGCTCAGAAGATAAAAAAACACGTATAAAAACAGAAAAAAAACATTCTCTCAGCGCACAAGTTTTTCGTTTCGAAATTGTATAATTCTAGGGAGCCTGGGTTTGCAGCCTGGGGGCAAAATTATCCTTTTGCCCCTTTTTTGTTGTTGTTATATTTAAAGAGTAGTTAAAAAGGCAGGGGCAAAAGTGTAAAACTGCCACCCAGATTGCAAACTCAAGCAGCAGACCCAGGCTCCCTAGAAGCACTAGGTTTGTTTGGAAGCGTTTTCCCTCTCTTCCTCGCGTTGGAGATTTGTTGATTGAGACATCTAGTGAGAGGTAATTTTCTATTCTTCTTTGTCAACGTTGCTATGTTCACTTTGGGGTTCGAGTGTTCTGGGTTGTGATCTTTGTACCTGATTAGGGTTTTGTGTTAGTTTGTATGTCATTCGCCTCTCATGATAAAATGTTACATTAGCTGATTGAATTGAAAATACATGCCTTTTCTTCTTATCTTTGCAGTTCGTTCGTTCTTGGATGCTTTGAATTTCCTTTTCTTTATATGTGATTCTTGCCTAAACGATTTCAAATTACTTCAAGAAATCTTTTTAGGGTAATAACCGTGTGTTTTTTTTTAAATACTAGGAAACCAACCAAGGTGACGTGGCCTGATCTTGAAAGAATGATAAAATCCCCAAAGTGTTTGTGTATCTTGTAAAAACTCCTCTAACGATGCCACTTCGTCCTGGTTGCAGTCCCTGGTTCCCTATCCTCACTCGTGTTTTTTGGATTCTCAACTGTTTCGTGATTGTATCTCTTGTAGTGGAACGGAAAATTTCTATTTATTTGATATATTGGTAGATTATATTATGCTATGTCATGGAAATTTGTTATGACTTGTAAATTTTATACTTTTTCTATTGAAATTTAACTACAAGCATGTAATTATCTTCTTGTTTTTAAAATTATTGTCAAATTGACTTACTTTTTCCACGTTCACTTTAATTCTACTTTTGATTTTGTACCTTACATTGTATTGCGAAAATTTTGATTTATAAAATAACACAAACAATTTAAGGCAAGGGACTCCATTTTTGTTTGCACATGCTCGGACATGTTGAATTTCTATAGGTTAAAAGTAACTTTCATACCATGCATGCATTATATAAGTCATTAACGATAAATACCTAGGGTTTCTTTTATTGGAATTAGAAAATGAGTGGAAGGGATTTTTAGAACAAAACCCAAAATTGTCATTGAACCAACATTGATTGCATTTACATTTTTTATTTAGAAAGTAATTACATCTTAGTAGCCATCGCATACCCCTTAATATTTTATTTATTTATTTTTCATATTTGTAATCCACAATATTTATTTGGGTTAGATGAAATCTGCAAGTAAAATGTGTCATCTGCAAGTAAAATATGTACAAAGTTGAGAATAGATAATAGATTGATAGTCACGTATCTCATATAAACCTTTTTCACCCTTTTCCTTCTTCAATGTTAGTACTAATTACAAAAATATGTTTTTGCTAAGAGTGAACCATTGTGAAATGTAATTCGAAAGAGGTTATTTACGACATACAAGATGTGTGTTGATTGAAGACAGTTCAATGTAGAAATTGCCTTTGGTACTTATAGTAGTGTTCCGTGAAAACAAACAAATTAAGGAAGAAATTATTTAAAAATGCCTTCGCTTTTCATTTCTGTCTGTGGTACTGGAAGCTATGGCTTAGTTAAGTGGCATTAGTTGCTATGGTCTAATATTTTTTTTTCCAGTTTTTTATGTGATTCTCTAAATATTG
Organism: Berberis vulgaris; assembly: GCA_963556465.1. Taxonomy (NCBI): domain Eukaryota; kingdom Viridiplantae; phylum Streptophyta; class Magnoliopsida; order Ranunculales; family Berberidaceae; genus Berberis; species Berberis vulgaris. Next base: position 25,722,391 of record OY747137.1, on the reverse strand, counting down.
GGAACTCGAAAAACATTCAAATGATACTGGTCATGTCTTAGTACGTGATGATGCCTACGTTAGCCACTTTTTGTATCTTGCCTTTTTTTTTTAAAATTATTATCATTATTTTCAATTAATTTTTTGAAACTTTTAGGTGTTTTTTTCCATCTAGAAGTTGATTCACAAGTTTTTTTTTCCATCTAGAAGTGGAGTTTGATTAGAGTCAGAAACCCAAGTCCATTTTTTAATCTACCTGAATATGAGAGATATTCCAAGGAAGTCATTAATCTTTACACTCATTAATTATACTCATCTGTTAAGAGGACTAGTTAAAATTACGGAACTACAATTGAGGTACCCTCGTTATACTACAATTGGCTATTCTAAGCTATTATAGTATAATGTTGACTGGTTTTGCAATTTTAGGTATTGGTAGGTGCTGGTTTTTTGGGGCTCATAATGATTCAGATCAGCTGAACTCTAAATCTATGTCGATCTCTTTATTTGTTGTTTTATTTATTCGAAATTTCAGATGTGGAAGATTTTTTTATTATTAAAATGTTGCTATTGGTCTGGCCTCACATAGTTGTGACTTGTGAGATTTTAGGTGGTTTTGTGAGTTTCAACTGTTTCTATTGTTATTTGTTTTATAAGAACTTGTTAGATGTAACAGAAATTTGGAGAGCATGTCTCTGAGGAAGATGAGAGAAACGGAAACATTGTTTTCGTGAGTTTCTTCAGAATGAAGGGGACTGAGAGGTCATGATGCATTGTGTATTTGGAGCTTTAATCTACAATCCCATATTAAAATGGGACTTTTGCCTTTAAATAAACTGCATAATTTGTTGTGTTGTGGTATCATTTAGTTTTTCAATTTCTTGTGATTAATTTGTTCTTCATTGAATTCTTATTCTGCTGTCGATTGTGTTGCCTGAACAAGGACTTGAAGGGTCTGTTAATCCCTTCTTTACACTTACAGTAGGACCCTCATAAGGATGTCAACTTAAGTATCTTGTACCCAACACTTCAAATTTTCCCAATTGAGTATAAACCTTAGAACCTGAAACCCTATATTTGTTTTGCTGTAGAACAAGTCATTCAATTCTTTCTTTAGATTTCTTGATGGCATGCTTTTCTGCCAGAAAGTAGTGACTGGTGTATTAATTACATGGGGACTACTACCTTGTTAGGAAATAATGTGAAATGCTAATTTAGGAAGAAATACTGTAATTGCATATGGCTCGTACCAAGCAGACCGCGCGTAAGTCAACTGGAGGGAAGGCTCCTAGGAAGCAGCTGGCAACGAAGGTCAGTTTGTTGTTTTAAGCCATGCAGTTAATTGCGGGTTATAACGATGAAATAACTCATAACGGCCTCGAGGCGTTAAGTTTTTTCGTAAAACGTTAGAGTATAACGGAGGGAGTTATAACGGCAAATACCTGGCGTTATTTGTATAAAACGTTTTTTCGTAACGCCGCTATAACGAATCGGTAAATAAATAAATAAAAATATATATTTTACTAAACCTTTGTTCTCGAATCGATTGCAGATCTGATAGGGAGCCGAGAATTGCAGAGAAACGAAAGAAGAACCCAGTCGATCGAGCATGCTACGGTGCTACCCTAGTCGATCGAGCCCCGATCGAACAGAGAAGAAGGGAAGAGAAGGGAAGAAGAAGAAACTGAGAAGAAACTAAAGAAGACTTCAGATCTCTGATTCTGATTTCAGATTTCAGATCTCAGAGAGATTGAGAAGACGAAGAAGAAGAAGACTGAGAAGACGAAGAAGAAGAAGAAACTGAGAAGAAACAGATCTGATTTTCAGATCTGATTCCAAGGAAGAAGAAGAAGAAACTGAGAAGACGAAGAAGACTTCAGATTTGATTTCAGAGAGAAAAGGAACTCCGGCTTGTGCGATTGAATCTCCGGCCCGTTCGATCGAACATCCGGCCCATGCGATCTCTGAGACTGAGATTGATCGAACTTCCTGCTTCAATTTCTGGTAACCTCCTTGAACATCTTGTCCACTGAATGAATTTTGATGTTGGTGTTGGATTGTTTTGCTAAATCAGTCTGAGATTCATTTGATGTTGGTGATGAATTCATTTTGGTATTTGTTATTTCTTTGTTTATGAATATCTAAGATTCTGAAGTCTGCAATAATTGAGAAAAGGTTACATGCCTATAAAGCCATAATATGAAACCATAATACATTTTTAACTTTATACCTCTATAGTCTATAATACATTAAATCATAAATACTTATTAGAGGTATAAAAATATATTTAAAATATATATTTTATTATATACCGTTATATACTGATATATCCCGATATAATCCGGTATAACCTGTAATGCTCCTAGATCGTTATGGGTCCGTTATCCGTTTTAACTGCATAGGTTTTAAGTTGTATTGTTCACACTTTTGTAGTAAAATTTGCTAGTTGTTAGCAATTTATTTGTTTATTTTAGGCTGCTCGTAAGTCTGCCCCAACAACTGGAGGAGTGAAGAAGCCCCACCAATACCGCCCTGGAACTGTTGCTCTGCAATAAATCACCTGATTTCTAATAGTGCTAGTTTTGTCCGTTACATTTATTGGTTTTGTGCCCTTCATTTACGTAGAACTGATTATTTCCCTTGTCAGTCTTTATAATTCTATTTTTATGTTGCTATATCCAGTGAAATTCGCAAGTGTCAGTCTTTATAATAATTTTATGCGGCTATATGCAGTGAAATTCGCAAGTATCAGAAAAGCACTGAACTATTGATAGGAAGTTACCATTCCAGAGGCTTGTTCGTGAAATTGCTCAGGACTTCAAGGTGAGAATGTGGCTTATCGGATATTTAGTTCTGTGGGTTTGGTCCAACTCTCATGCATTGTCTTTATGTTGTAAAATGATCTGATTTGGTTATGTTGTAAATGATCTGATTTGGTTTTGTCCTTGGTGGATGCAGACTGATCTGCGTTTCCAAAGCCATGTTGTGCTTGCCTTGCAAGAGGCGTCTGAGGCGTACCTGGTTGGTCTTTTTGAGGACACAAATCTTTGTGCCATCCATGCCAAGCGTGTTACTATCATGCCTAAGGATATCCAGCTTGCTAGGAGGATCCGTGGTGAGAGGGCTTGATTCAATACGATGATCAACCAAGTTTATTCAACTCATTAACTGCTCTTAGCTTTCTATAAACTGAGGACATTTTTCTATAAACTTATCCTAACTATGAGTCATGGTGCACATAAACTGTCATTACCATCCTGTATTAGGTAAGCTGTTTGTTACTTCTGGTTTTTGTTATACAATTGGTTTTGAACTGGTATTAATATAAACTTAGACCCCTTGTTTGGATGTAAAGCTGATGTCTCCTGCTCTCTTTTATTTCCTTTTGTGAAATCTTGTTTGTGTAATTCGGTGATTGTCTGATAATCTAGTCATTCCTGTATATGATGATCGGAGGTTCAGGATCCGAGATTCAGAATAAATGTAGAGATAATCTTGGCAAGTCTGGGTTTCAAAACTGAATCTGGAAAATTTTGTCAAATGGCTGGATCAAGATAAATACCGTAGCATGTGTCTGTTGATAAAACCAAACTGACTGCTGGGACTATTGATTTGTTATCAATGCTTGTACCTTCATTGGGGATGTTTGAAAAGTTTCTATAAGAATATCCTGGTGAAAATTTGTGTGCCATTGCAGAGGATGTCAGATGAATTGAATTGGTATGTGGTGGCAGTTTGTGTTGTTTTAGGGTCTTGATACTCTTCTTTCATTTTTTTGCCCAAAGGTTTAGTGCCATTGCAAATCAGAGGATGTTACAACAGGTACCAACTCAAAACAAGAAAATAATTTTGTTTTTTAAAGTAAAAACAAAATGCAAGAGCATCTCTGCAAGGTGGAGATGACCACCTTTAGCCTGTAGACTGCATCATCTGGTGCTCATCTTGTTGAGAGACCAATTGGTCCACATTCAGGATGAGCAGGCCCAGTAAGTCTAGCTCACCTTGGAAATTTCTCTGTTTTTTTTTATTGTTCTACTGGCCGGCGAAGTAGGATTGAGCTCACAATCTGATATCAGAGGGGAGTGTACATTCCTTATCGCAGCACAACTTGCTGCAGTGCTTGTAAACTGATACGGTGAGTAGCTGCAAGTTTTCACCTTGAGTGCTAGTTCTGCTAATCTTTTGCTATTTTTAATGAACAAAATGGCGAGAAAATGCATCTGTACTTAATATCAGAATAAATACCACTGCCAGTTTCCCTTGATTGATATGACAGTTTTGGCATGGCAGAGAATGTTACTGAAGCTGAAATAAAATTTTGAGATTCCAGAAAGAGATGCCACTTTTTCTCATTGTCAATGTGGTCTGAATTTTGAAATGAACTGCATATGAAGAACAAATATTTACTAAAAATGCTAACTGGAATTCTGTTTGGAGTGCAATGATCATGAATTCCGAGAGTTCATTATTAATCAATCACCCCCGAAAAGTTAAAAAGTAAACTTAGTTGTGACTTGAGAGTGAAACCTGGATTTCTCTGGATTACTAGAAAATCACTGGTACAAGCCACCCTTTACTAATTTATTTTTCTAACAAGGAAATTTCATTCGTTGATAACGGAGCAACATATAAAGAAAAAGAGTGAAAACAAATTAGATCAATTGTCGTATTGAATAGCCCAATGCAAGACCTCACCTTGTTCCAAAATTGCCAAACACGCGTTACGATTTTAATGGGAACAATAAGGTGGAGAGGAAGCAGGATCAACTTGTGATATTTTTATTAGCTTTACCCAAGGATTGTGTTTTCGCAAAATTTCGAGGTTTTTTCATAAATATTGGGTTTTTTTTGTAAATTTCGTTAAAAAAAAAATTTAAGTACATTTTTTCAAAAATTTTTGGGGGGCTTTTTCATAAATTTCGGGTTTTTTTTTCTTTCTAATTATTTATTGATTTTGGAAACAATCCCTGATTTTCTATTTATCATTTCTTCTACTTATATAACTGCTCCCTGATTTCTAATTATATATTGATTTTATGTTTGTTTTATTTGTTGGTATTGAGCTTCATTTAATGTGTTTAATAGATATATTTTTTTGAATTTTTTTTCACACATTTCGTATATCTTTAATATTGATTATATATATATATATTTTTTATGTAACTTCAAAGTTTTATGTTTTTTTTGTTATACATCGAAATATTTACCGAAATTAACTCAAAAAAACAAAAGCAGAATCATTGGCTTTACCAAATTGTGTCTATTTCACTGTAGGAGAGGATCTCTTTGAATGCTTTTTATGTGTGTTTTGTACGCATCTAATTAAAAACTGCTCAAGGTTGTTCAGACTACATTGCTTTTGGTAGTACTAACTTAAAGTGTTATTCATGAACGTGGACAGGCGATTTTCTAGCTGCTAGAATTACATTTAAGTGTTCCACCTCTACATGCCAAAGAAGGACAGTGGCAATGAACTTTGAATCAACAAACCACTAGTCTGCATAGAAAGCTGTTGTAATCAGTGTTTATAATCGTGATTTGCTTGCTATGGGATTATTGCATAGATTCCTAAAATTGTATTAAGAAGTAGTATATCTCGTCATGTCAATAACTTTGGCACAAACTTCCCAATAAAATAGTACTCAATGAGATGTAACAAGAAGTGAATGACTAATTACGCAAATCAAAAACCATTTTAAAGAACTGGAAAGCATATGCATCAAAGCTTATCTACAATTTAACACAATACGACTTTGAAGGTCTATTGTTGCATATAATAATTGCCGAGTCATGATTTGGCTAACTATTCAAAGAGGCTGCTTATATCATTTGGGTTGGAAATCACTAGTTTTGGGTCCATTCCTTGCATCTCTAATCTCAGCATATATAGTTGCAAGCGCCTCCAAATTTGCATAGGTAGCTCAAGTGATTCAAGGGCAAAGCCTCTGATCTTCTTCAAGAACCACCCATCCATGATCATGATCAACAAGTTAATGTAGGCGCTAAATAATACTATCATATCTCCTTATGAACATCATGCTACTTTCTGAAGGACACCACCACCTTTTTGAAGAAAAAAATAAACTATAACTCCTCTCTCCCTATCTTCTCTTGTCACCAAGAACCATCACCACCGCTCCACCACTCCACCACCATCAACCGAACCACCACACTGCCGGCCGGCCACCTCTTCTCCTCTATCTCTTTCTTTTTCGTCAAGAACCATCGCCACCCCGTCGGTCTCCTACACCACCTCCTCATCTCTCATTCTCTTTCTTATGTATTTTTTTTTCCTTATTTTCCTCTCTTATTTTCTTCTTCTTCTCTTATTTTCTTCACAATACAAACAAAATTTGGAATTAACAAACGCAAATTGAAATTTTCGACAGTAAATTTTAGACACAAATTGGAATTAACAAAAATACAATACAAAAACACAAAAACAAACATTAAATAATAAAAATTTTCATTAATATTTAAAAATATTACAAACACAAATACAAAAATATACATTATTTGTCTTGGATACGGTCAACAAAATCTGTGAGGGGATGGCATTCGCGACCCTCTTCATCGAAGGAGTAGTAGTCCACTAACGCGTCATCACCATCGCGATCGTTCGATTCACTGTCCTCTTCCTCATTTGACAGTTTTTCGTCATCATCGTCCTCTTTATCATCTGAAGACGATGATGAGTGGGGGGAGGGATCCTCATACCAAACAGAGTTGTCTTCGGCATCTCCAATCTCATCCCATTCTTCATCGGAGGATTCTTCTTTCAACATTGGCCTTTTTTTTCTTCATCCTCTCTTATTTATCTTGATTTGGTTATGAACATTAATAGACTACTCCCCTTTTATAATGCTCAACTTAAATGAATTGGTTATAAATTTGTCTTCCCAACCAATTCTATTTGCTTTCTCAAGCAATTCTATTTGTCTTCCCAATGAATTCTAGTTGTTTTCTCAAGCAAATCTATTTATCTTCTCAAGTAATTTTCTTATGATTATACAACCATGGTGGTTTTCAAGCATGTTTGAATGTCATAGACAAAGGAAAAGTGAAAAACTTCCCCGAAATACTAAAAATGTAGCGGTAAAATCGAGCCCAATAATAACAATCGCAATAATCAAATGCAAATGTGACTGTACAAATCATAGAAATTTAGCAATTGTATGAAACAAAGTCAGGTTTTTGCCCAAAGCGCAGCGGCTTAGGAGAGGATAAAACAGAAGCTTGTTGGATCTACTGCTTTTGGACAAAAAACAAACTATCCAAAATTTCAATTCTTTTTTTCAATTTCTATGGGTTTGATACAGGGTTGACATATTTTGATTTATTGCTAAATCACACTTTTGTATATTCCAACTTGAGATGGTCAAAAATGAGGTTTAACAATAAATAAAATATATAAATACTATCGAAAAAAATGAAAAAAAATTCAAATAAAGTATGTTTTTTTGTCCAAACACAGCAACACAGCTGTTGATGCAAGGATTTTGATTCCTAACTACTATGTTTTGGATAGAAAACAAACATCCTTGCATCCTATCCCAGTAAACAAACATTTCATGTGATGTTAATTTGGTTATATATATTTTTGTTAGTTTCTTCTTCCAAGAATTTTAGGGGGCGAGGGAAAGAGCGAACCACCCATCTCTCGCTCCCTTTCCCTCGCTACCTAGAAGGGCTCTTCTTTATCTTTCTTGCCTTTAATTTTACCGACAGAAAGTAACATTTAATTTTCTAGGTCGAGTGATGTGATCGATGTTGGAAAAACGCAGGCGATAAATTGAGTGGTGGCAGTATAGGCACTCTTTTGTGGGCCAAAACATGAAATTGATACTGCATGGGTTGGACCCGTCGAAGGCCCAGCCCCAACCCAAAATAAAGCGCGTGGAACGCACGTCTGTGGCGTATCGTAGCGCGAGAATATTCCGTGGTGAAATGGATGGTAACGTAACGGGTTCATAGCATCGCATCGGTGTTCTCTCTTCTCTCTTCATTCTTCCTTGACATTAAAGATTGGTGAAACCTCCTTTTCTTCTTCCTCAGCCAGGCAGCCATAGCCCCAGGTGCTGTGTTTTGTTTGAGAGAGTGAGCGAGATGTGGGTGTTCTATCTGATCTCGCTTCCTCTAACGATGGCCATGGTTTCAATGACGCTCAAGTACTTCGCAGGCCCAGACGTTCCTCGTTACGTTCTCTTCACCGTCGGATACACCTGGTTCTGCTCCCTCTCCATCATCATCCTTGTTCCCCCAGATATTTGGACGGTAACCCATCCCCATCATTTCTTCTATTTTTTCTCCTCTCTTCCAATCTGATTGTTTCTTTGTGTTTCAATCCGTTTAAACCATTTGTACGTTTCATAATTCATCTGAAATTATACTCATCTGTTCAACTACATGTACAATTTTAGCTGCTTTTGGGAATTATTGTTGAATTTAAATGGAAATTTGCATGTTAGGGACTGGGGGTCCGACATCTACTGCATTGCTTAAATATCAATTGTTTTGGATTCAATTTGATATGGTATTCATGGATCTAGTTTAACTGATTTTGATCCGTATTGACAACTGGGCAAATATTTAGGTGACTAATTTGGAATTGGAGGTGAAACTCAAGTTCGGTGTTCATTGGTGCATTTGTAGAGATGCATGAAATGTTATGTTTGTAATTGAAAGCTGAAACAAATTGAGATATATAAGAGACTAATTGGAGGATATGCACTTGCCCTAGGCTCCTAGTTAGAACTGCTTCAGTTGAGGATGTACAATGCCACAGTTACCTTCTAGTCTAATACATAGATGTTGTTGTTACGAGGCGTGGTTTTCAAAACATTTTGAAACTTGGGCTCTGCGCTATGAAAGAAATGTAAATTGATGTTTTTGCTTCAACAAAATACTTTTTATTTTTTGCTTCAAGTGGTATACTTATTATTATTATTATTATTATTATTATTTAATTTAATTTTTTAAAATTTTTTTTACTGATTTAATATTCATATGAATACTCTCCCTTTTAGTGATGAAGGAATCCGTGTCTATTGAAAGATTAGAGGCTAACTTAAGGAAGCATAAAACAAGGGAGGGTCATTGTTTTTCGTCCTTGAATAAGTAACCTGGATGAACCATTTTCCCATAAAAGAATGAAGGACTATTTAGTCGTCATCATATATCACATAATTAAACTAGTATGTTTACCAATTACAGAAAAAAAGTAATTGGTAATGGCTTTTTATATGGCAACGCTTGGTAATTCATCCCCCATGGAGTATGCTTCTTTTTATAGCAAGGCCTTACTAGAGACAACCTCATGAGGAGGGGGGTGAGTATTGTCAACTCTTGTGTGGGGTGTGGGTTTCACTAGGAGCTACTCCCCATTTTCCTATTGATTCGAGGGGGTATAATTTCTTCCTCGCTGGATTTGGGATATCTTCAGAGGAAGGGGTGCCCTATCTCAATAATGCAAGGCAATTAGTGTCCAGGATCAACCCCTATGCCATTTGTTGGATACTTTGGAAGTAGCAAAACCAAAGATTATTAACGGGTGACATTGGATGTGGAAAAGATATGTATGAAATGCCTCTGTGTTGTATGGCATTGGGTTACTGCTAAAAAAGGAGTTATTTAACATTGCTTTTGAGCAATTGTGAGCGCCTTGGGATATATTACTCTCTCACTAATCTCTTATTAATGAGAGTTTCTCCTTGTAGCTTTCATTTTCATTTAATGAATTCATTCTTACCTTTTCAAAGAGAGCACAATAGTCTACTGAATGTATGAAGTTCATAACCAACCCAAATAACGTGAATACAAGTCTTTTGAAGGAATCTGAAATTCTAAAAGAAGCAAATAGGGAAGATTGCCAAAAACTGAAAGTCGCGACTTGTGAGATGTGATCTTTGAACATATTTAATTTTTGCTTTTTAAATTGCAGATTATTGATATGTAGTTGAAGGTGTAGATAGTTCTCACCTGGATGCATTTCTTTTGCTAAAAAACAAGAAAAGAAAAACTCATGAATAAGAGAGGCATATAATTATATTTGTTATTGCAACTTTGGCCGCCACACCAAGAAACAAAATTATTAATTGCGTTACTGTCATAGCCATAAACTTCGCAATGATCTTATATTGCTGTAAGATAGTGTTGGATTAGTAATTTTATCTCTTCTATGTGATTTTTATGTATTTTGTATTTGCCCGCCCTTCCCTTCCCCCTCCCCCCCCCCAAAAAAAAAAAAAAAAAAAAACAATTAAGACCTAAGCACGAATTATCCGATCAAAAGTCTGAGTGGCTAGAATTTATGACGAAAATTGCTATTATTTTAAATGAAATAGTTTAAAATGGTTTCAATGATCTAAATCTCTTAATAAACTTAAGTAAGAGATAGAGATAGCGCGAATCCAATCATTGAAATTGTTAAATACTGAAAAATATCAACAAAATGCAAATCGAATACCTGTTTTAGTATTTTTAAGACGTCATTGTACTCTATGCAGTTAAAACGGATAACGGACCCATAACGGCCTAGGAGCGTTACAAGTTATAAAAGATTATATAGGAATATAACGGTATATAAAGGTCTATAATAAAATATATATTTATACCCCCACTAAGTATTTATGATTTAATGTATTTATAAGGAAATCAAATGAAAACCGAGAGAATAAAAATAAAAGTTTCATCAAACTGATTTTTTTGTGTATTAGTGAGATCTCTACAACCCCACACCAGCTGATTTTATAAACTCATCTAATTGCCCATCAAACGGATTAGAAAGGTTTATAAACCCATCAAATAGATTTTTGTGTATTTTATAGACCCAAATTCTTCAAAACAATCCAAAATTCCATTAAGGATTACCAGAAATAGTTGGGGAAGCAGATAATAGAAATGGAGGTTCAAGGGAGGTTCCCGCATGAAGGCCGGAGGTTCGATCGCACAGTCCGGCAGTTCGATCGCACGGTCTGGAGGTTAGATCGCACGCTCTTCGTCTTCTTCAGTTCGATCGTACGATTTTCGTCTTCTTCTTCTTTCGGTTTTTTCTTTGCTTAGATCTGAAAAAAGAAAAGAAAAATGAATCGGTTTTTTTTTAATATATTAACAAACTTTATAATGCCATTACAAGTTATAACGTTTTATTCGTAACGGCCGCTATATGAGCGATATATCGGTTGCCGTTGCCACCTACCTTTATATCCAACCTTTATATTTTTTACATCCGTTACACATTATAAAGGAGTTATAACTCATTTTTAACTGCACAGATTGTACTTTGTTTCTAAGGCAGGAAGGAACCAGTTCCATCTTGAATGAATTCTTTCATAGATGCAATTTGCAGCCTTTTTGCCACTGACATATTCCTTTTCATTTATCAATCTTCCTAGGTTCTTAAGAATTGTGAAATACTTAGGAACTTATGCGGTTACTTAAATGAAAAATAGTGCCGTGTCCACACAAGAATCACTCCAACATATTTTTTGAAATAATTTCTGGGGAGCTTCAACTTAATAAAATTTGTCATAAAACAGATGATAACACCTGTTGTATATGCTTGTTGAGATTTTTTTTTTTTGAAAGGATAATGCTGCCGGCAAGGTTTTGAACCCAAGGCATGGTTACTAAACACTGAACTATTACCAACGGAGCTGGCTACCATTGGCGAGTTTGTTTGGATGCTATTGTGAAGTTATTTGTATCTTAGATGGCTATGAAGGGTATTTTAGTTTTTGCCTTTCTGGATGTATTTCCTTAAGATTTTTGTGTGGTTTTCCCGATAGCATACATTCTCATCTCCAATGGTTATTCTGAATTGACATTCCTCTAAAATTAGGAGTAACACGACTATTTACCTCAAACTTCTTTGCTTGTAAGATGAAGAATTTGTTTATATTATTACAGGCATAATATTGGAGATTTTATATGTCTACCTTGTAGACCTGTGGCTATTATCCCATTGGAGTATTTATTAATGATACACATAAGTTAGTTCCAATTCAATTGTAAAGGATCTGACGGCCCTCTTATTTGTCATGCAGACTATAATTGGTCAGGAAAGGGGAGGACTTGCTTTGTTATGGAGCTGGTCTTATTGGAGTACTTTTGCACTCACATGGTACTACGAAATTGATACCATATTATTTCTTTTTCACAATCTATTTACCAGAAAGTCATCAAAGTCGTTGGTGTAGTCTATTTGTTCATACTACATAAATGCTCTCCTACTATGCATTGAAGTGAAGCACGTGGCATAGATCACTTTTGTTCTTCTTAAATGACCTCACTAGGTTCTTTCATAGTGATGACCCTCATTATCTATTTATGCTATTTATGCTCCCTTCACAGAGGTTGATTGAATTTATGTCAAATCAATTTTCTTATGTTGTTGATATTGAAATTAATTAATTTTTTGGAACAATGATCATTTTAGTTACAAAACTCTTTTGACACGTGGATTGTGAAACATGATACTCATATTGTGCCCATTAGCATGAGTGAAAATCAGAGTAGAAATATGAAGCAATTATTGGTTGACATTCTTGTGGCACCTCTTTGTATTACGGCATTTGACATTCTTGCATGCCTCGTTGAGATATATTGAGGGCTTGTTTTGAATTAAATTTTCTCTTACCATGCAAATAATCCTCATAAGAGGCCGGCTCACTTTGTAAAGTATCTAAAGACATTTAACTTTTGTCAAATAACACAATGAAATGGATGATCCGGGTTCTTTAAGTAGGCAAGTCTTGTATAAGATCAGAGGAATCAACTTATTCTTTTGTGTGTGTGTCTAAAAATGATGCTATGTTAACTTGACACCATGTACATGTCCGTTACAGTCATTGTTTTAAAAGGCGGTTGATGTGTAAGCCTCAATGCACACACACATTGATATGAGTATATAATGCGTACAAGTTTTTTGGTGATGCGTGTGCCTTGATGCATGCGCATTTGCTCATTGCAAGGTGTACGAGTTATTTAATTGGTTTATTTAGATCTCAATAATATCTGCGAAGATAGAGCTTACTTATGATAATCAATATACAAAAGCTAATAAATATAATAGTGGAATGTTGCAATTATTAGTCTATTACAGTACATATAGTGGAAGATAACATAGTGGACACATATAAGTGAAGGTTCATAACTATTATAAGAGATAATAGAATACATAGTGGAAGATATAGAAGAGATAATGGAAGTTTACAAATTACAATAACTTGGGAGACAATAGAATATATTTATTAACACATGTAAGTTTGAATTATTGGTTTACAAATTTTTTGGATATACAAGAGTATCATGTCAGGTTCCTATTTTTAAATCTTACTTAACTTGTTCATCAATATATCAATCACATTTACCACAAAACTAAATTATATGTTTATTTCGTTCACTTACTAAGTTTGAATCATATAGTAAATTAGTAATGCCACAATGTTACATAAAGGCTGCATAGTGCCACAAAACAATTTCATTGTTAAGTTCTACAACAACAACAACAACGTTAATGATGAGGTAATTTTAACGCCTCATTAGTTTCATGTTATCTCTTGCATTAATGGTTGTTTTATATTTTTTATTTTTAAAGATTAAATATTAATTTTCCATCATTTTTTTCCTGAAATATTGAAGCGTGCGCTTCGATTACTCCTCGTTATGCATCAATCCGCCGCTTCGAATTGCAAAAACATTAGTTACAATTTTGTTTTTTAGTTTAGATGCAAAATACGCAAATAATCTAAGGCTGTGATTGGCTGAAGGAAGAAATACTTCATGCCAAATTAGTGAAAATAGAGTGGGGGAGGAGAGAAAGAGGGAGAGACAAGTAGAACTTGCGATTGAAGATGACATTCGATGACACGTTCTCTTGAAATCATGATAAAATAACTTTATAGGGCGAAAAAATAATAAATTGCCATGGGACAATAAACATAGTCATCTTGTGCTGATTTGTTTTATTTCATTTTATTTTTCAACTTAGTTTCTTGTGCAATCCTCCCCCCCCCCCCCCCCCCCCCTCTCCAATCAAAAGCATCGAGTTCTGAAATTTTCCTTTTTCTTTTATCACATGATATTGGTATATAAGCTACTTTTTTTCTTTTCTTTTTTTTCCTCTTCTCTAGATGGTTCTCTAAAATAGTCATTTCATATCCCCAGTTCTTATTTGTTGGATATATGCATATGAAAAATAATCTTGGATCCTCATTGCTTCATTCATGTCCTTTTTCTAAACAGGGCTGTGGTGCCCACTATTCAAGGTTACGAAGATGCTGGGGACTTCACTTTTAAAGAGAGATTGAGGACTAGTATACGAGGAAATTTAGTCTTCTATCTAAGTGTGGGATGTATTGGCCTTTTTGGACTTATCCTACTCATCATGATGCGCCGGGAGTTTGTTTCTTAACTTACCCAATCTTAATTTTATTTGATGCAGATCATGCTTCTTTTATGTTACCTTTTTGTCAGAGAAAAGTCACATTCATGTTTGAACTGCAAACATAAGTTAATATTATATTATTGGGCTTATTATTATTAGTTTTTGTCAGAAAAATAGATATTATCAAAATGGAAAAGGAGAGTGGTCAGTAGAAGAAGAACACTGAGCATTCTCCATGATATTATTGGGATGATATATAGCCAAATTTTGTGCATGGAAGGTTAGTGGATCATGTGTGATAAGTCTTTAAAGTCACAGTCGATGTGTAAGGAGTACTCTGAGCATTGCCAAGATCCTAAACCGTTAATCCCATTTTTTCCTGCTGAACAGGATTGAGCAAATAAATGTGGTTATTAAATTAAACATGAAATCGAAAATTTATTAAGGTTTTATTCTAAGATAACCTGATTTATTTTGAATAAAAGGTTACAATTACAACTTCAGTCTGTGCAGGGTTTTTTTGAGTTGGGGAGGTTATGTTGAGGACTGTATCTTCTTCTTTTTCTTTTTGGACATTTCTTTAGGCTAACTCAGCCTTCTCCGTATCTTTGTTTTTCCGTTTTGTTTTCACTTTACTGACAAAACCAGATGACGTCATTTCTTATTGCTCAAATATGTTGGGTATATGTGATGAGATTTTCATCATCAACTGGATTGATGGGGTAGGTCAGCAAAGCTGACTCTACTTAAAGAAAAGAGATCGTTATCTGTCTAGATTTTTCTCACTCTTGACAATGTGAGACTTGTATCACAAATTGGGTGGTAGGTCAAAACTGCTGTTTATCCCAGACATGGAGGGACTGGTGATAGTGTCTTTAAATATCTACTTAAGGTGTTACTGATTTACATCCTTACTTATACTAGCATGTTAAGAAGTACAAGCCATCCAGTACAAGCTTGACATTGACTTGTTATGGTAATGGAATTTGATGCATTAAATTGATTACTATAGCTGAGTGGACATTCATGTTACTCCTTTGTAATGGTCTGTTGTATAAAATATCATGTATTTTGGTTGCATTGTTACCTAAATTTAGACAGTGTTTCTCTCTCTCGCTTCTTTTATTTCAGTAATTTTATCTGATTTTGAGGCTAAATTTTTCTATTGACAGGAGTGGTGGTGTTGTGGGTTTAGCTATGGCTTGCTCAAATACTTTTGGACTCGTTACAGGTGCATTTCTTCTTGGCTTTGGTTTGAGTGAGATTCCAAAGAGCACTTGGAAAAATGCGGATTGGATTACACGCCAGAAAATACTTTCTCATAAAGTTGCAAAAATGGCCGTGAAACTAGATGATGCTCATCAAGAATTTTCAAATGCTATAGTAGTAAGTACACTCTCCTATAACTTCATACTCTAACCCTTGATTTATTTAAAATTTTATCTATACGGCATCTCCAGATTAAGTCCCCTCCATGTTTGCTATGGAGGACAATAAAGTCATCGAGAAATAACATTCTAATTAGTATCCATAGCCAGTTAACATGTTGGGTCCATACCCAGTAAATTCTAATCACCTATATAACCTGCAAACAATGTCTAATCCAACATGTCCTAAAAAATTCCCCAATTACCCCCAATTGCAGATGGACCCTCTAATTTAAATAGTCAATTTTCAGCACAGATTTGTGCTTCTTGTTGATTACGCTGTCTCCATATCAAAGTTATCATGACATATAAGAGTCCATTCCATAACCATTTCCATTTGAAAGGGAACCAAATTTAGTGCCGTTGTGAAACCCTATCCCGTAGCATGTGGCAGATGGTAAAGAGACACCAGCATCATGCAAGATAGTACCCCACAAAGAGCAAGAAGAACAACAGTTGAGAAGGATATGATTCCACCTGACAGAGATAGCCTCTGATTTTAATAAGGCAACAACTATTTCACACCACCTAAAGTACTATCCCACACCACCATATCAACTTTTTTCTCATCCACACCACCTACTTTATTTTCCACACCACCAATAAAACTCAAAATTTAAAATTTTCTCTTCTCCCTATTTTCATCTTTTATTCCCTTCTCTTCCCATCCTCTCTTCAACATTAGACACCACCATCACCCTGTCATCATCACCACCACCACTTCTCTCCCTCCCGCCACCGCCACCTTTCTCCCTCTTTTCTCCATCAAGCACCACAACCACCCCGCCACCTCTCTCACCGTCTGTCTTTGAAAACAGGGCACTATCCCTGACTTTGGTTCAATTTAAACGCTCAATTGAGACCGATTTTCAAGCTCATCAAAACATAAAAATTGTACTACTCTTAGTCATCTAATCAACACAATTTGAATTAATTAAAAACGTTGTGAATTGAGTAACTTATGGTCATTTTACTAAAATTGTGCAAGTCTGTTTCGCAAAGAAAACGGGGTAGTGTCTCTAACTTTCGGTCAACTTATACGCTCTATTGAGCCCGATTATCAAGATCATCAAAACACAGAAATTGTAGTACTTTGAGTTATCTAATGAAAAAATTTTGAATTGCTTGAAATTTTCTTGAAATGAGAAAATTATGGCCATTTTACGAGAATCACTCAAATTGCCCAGATAAAAAAGTCCATTTTCACCCATTCGCATTGGGCAATGCGAGGAGGAATCTCAAATTCGCCCTAACCTATGCGAATTAAAGTGTCCAATTCGCTCAGATCTATGCGAATATGAGACTTCCACTCACATGGACCTTTGCGAATGTGAGACTCCCACTCGCATTGTCCAATGCGAATGGGTGAAAACAAACTTTTTTTTCTAGACAGTTTGAATGTTTGTTATTAAATGACCATAACTTTCTCATTTCAAAACATTTTCAAGTGATTCAAATTGTGTTCATTAGATAACTCAGAGTACTACAATTTTCATGTTTTGATGAGCTTGAAAATCGGCCTCAATAGAGAGTATAAGTTGGCCGAAAGTTAGGGACACTACCCCATTTTCACTGCGGGACAGATTTGCGTGACTTTAGTAAAATGATCATAACTTGCTCATTTTAAAATATTTTCAAGTGATTCAAATTGTGTTTATTAGATAACTCAGAGTACTACATTTTTCGTGTTTTGATAAGCTTGAGAATCGGTCTCAATCAAGTGTATAAGTTGGCTGAAAATCAGGGACACTACCCCGTTTTCTTTTTGGGATAGATTTGTGTGACTTTAGTAAAATTACCATAACTTGCTCGTTTAAAAAAAAATTCAACTGATTTTAATTGTGTTTATTAGGTAACTCAGAGTACTACAATTGTTATGTTTTGATGAGCTTGAGAATCGGTCTCAATTAAGCGTATCAATTGGCCGAAAGTTACACTGTTTTTATGTTTTGAATAGTGATAGCTAGGCTGTTTTGCGAAGAGAGAAGAGGGGAGGCCAGCGGTGCTGCTTCGTTATCTGTTGATCTACAGAGAAGTGAAAAGAAAAAGACAAAGTAAACAGTGGAGGAGGATGGTTCTCTTCTTGCGATTTCATCATTATTGTTTTTTTCAAAAACAATTTTTTGGGTGGTGTGGGTTAATAGTTTAAAAAAAGAGTCATTCTACATGGCGAGGAAACGAGCGAGGGGAGGGAGGTGGCGGGGTGGGGACCGTTCACCTCCCTCGAGATGCGCGCACAAAAATTGATGGCACACATCCCGAGGGAGGTGAACGGTCCCCACCCCGCTACCTCCCTCCCCTCGCTCATTTCCTCGCCATTTAGAATTTCTCTTAAAAAAAATCTAGATGATGGTATGGGACAGTACATTTGGTGGTGTGAAGTAAGTGTTGCCTATCAATAATAAGGCCCCTTCTCGCAAAATTATCCATGGTAAAGATTCTCTTTGCACGATTATCCAACACAAGAAGTTAATTTGGTGTGTTTGAAATCTTGGATTTGATCTCAACTCCAACAATGGAAATTTTATATATATAATTTTGTTTTAATATTAAGAACATAGAGAGAACATAAAAAAGAAGAAGATAATTTCATTGAGTTATCAAAAGAAATCTACGAATGATACAAGAAAGATTAACATTGATAGGAAAACTAAGAAGATACATGAATATCCACGCAGAATGTCTATAGACAAATGGAAATCTATAAAACAACTTGAAGTTGCTACACTAGAAATGCTTGAGTGCTTCGATTTCCATGATCATCTTAATCCAACTATTGATGAACATGGTGACCATAATGGAAAAGAGGGACAGATTGAGAAGCTAACAAAACTCTATAAAGAGGGAAAATAATGCAATTTTTTGTTGACAAATAGTTTTTATTTGTGAAAGTGTCATTTTAAAATAAGAAATGACAAAAATGAAATAATGAGAATATGACACACTGTTTTTCTTACACATGCTTTTATAAAGGATTCAACGACAAAGGCTCTCCAGACGAGTCAAACACTTTGAATTGGATTATAGACTTTTGGATAGAATCAATGGGAAAATCATAGTTGGACAGTCTAAAGAAACCGGTCTTCAAGAACATCTGAAGGTTTCAGATAGAATGAGAAAACTGAGAACCCTTCCTTCTTGTGTTTTCCTCTCAGTCTCTTACCTTTTCCTTTAAGGAGAAAAAGAGAGTAACACATCCCGCTAAAAAGACCCTCCAAGATGTGGTAGTATCACTTTATGTTTTGATTCTTGATATTTCACAGTTTTGAGCTTTTTTTAAGTTTTTCGTTAAAGATAGAGGTTTAATAATTTGTTTCTGCTGATATCTTTTGCTCAGTATAAACTCTGCAAATCTTACAGAGTTTTTGCATTTTTGGCGTCAAGAAACGTCTCTAATGCACTTTGCTTTGATGAATGTGACTCCACCTAATATAGAGCAGGGTGGGGTATTACTTGACTGTTTTCCCATCTGTTACTAGTGATAATATTTCTCGACCTTGTTTTGTGATTTTCCTTAGGTCGCTCAAGCAACATCAACTCAGATGTCTAAGCGTGACCCTCTTAGACCCCACATGGATGTTATTGATAACATGTTGCGTCAGATGGTACTTCTGCTTCGTACGAATTCAAACATATAACTTCAGAAAATTTTCATTGTTTCCTTTATGTTCTCTTCAACTTTATTTTTTTCTCTTTCAGTTTAGAGAAGACCCATCCTTCAAACCACAAGGAGGTAGACTGGGGGAAAATGATATGGATTATGATACTGATGAGAAATCAATGGCTACACTGAGACGCCAACTGAGGATGGCTCGAGAGAATTATTATCGGTACAAAAGGTATCTGTTAATGTACATGCTGAAAGCAATTAGCTCTACTTGAGTATATTTTTACTATGTACTTTTGAGGATTAATTTTCCACATAAAATGTGGTCGCATATTGTTTATTTGAATATCTTTATTTCGTCAACAAATGTCTATTATATGCATGGATTTCTATAGTTGGGTTTTGAGTATTTATTGTTTCCACATTTCTGTATCAGTTTAGACAACCGACTATTTTGAATATTTGTGATATAATGCCATTTTCCTATTCTAGAAATGCTTGAAAAGAACTTTCCATTGTTTCTCATTTAGGATTTATGTTGTGTTTGAACTTTAAATTGTCATTGTTTTTTTTTTTTTTTTTTTTTTATGTAAGCGGGTTAGTTTAGTAATAAATAATTATTAATATGGTGATTGGGCCTATTAAGTGAAGCTCATAGTAGGTAGGATATTATTAGCCAATTAGGGTTAGGTTGGTTAGCTTGCCAAAAAAATTAGAGATTATAAATAAGGAAAGCATTGTTCTTTGTCACTCGTTTGATTGAATAAAAGAATGTTTATTATTTATCTTTCAATTAGGGTATATCGTAGATTTAGGTTAGTTTTAGGGTCTGTTTGGTTGCACGGGAAATAGACATGAAAATTGAAACTGTTTTCGTGAATTCGATTCCGAGGCCTCCCTCTCGGATTTGGATTCCCACGAGTAGTGGGAAAACAGTCTTATGGAGAATCGATTTCCTGTCAGTAAATAGACGCCCAAATAGCGGAATCTACATAACAAAAGAAATAAATTCCATTTTCCAAGAAAAATGGCTAACCAAACAGACCCTTAGTTTAGCTGTAGTGTAGATCTATCGATTGGTATCTCCAAAACGCTCCTTTAGTGTATGCCGACTGCAGACCAAATCAGGTACACAAAAAGAAAGAAAGAAAAAAAGACGAGATAACTGACAAAGAAATAACCAATGCAGTTGAAGCCAAGGAAGGTTGGAAAGATCGAAATAATGCAGAGATAGAATTCGTAGAGAAGAAGAAAGACTTGAAAGGAAGATTGGGATAACAAACTAGCAAGGGTTGCACAATGGATTCAAGCAAAGATTGAGAAGTTAGTGGAAAAGTTACTAGAGAAAGCCTTAAAGAAGTTGGTAGAGAAGTCAGTAGAAAGGGAGATGAAGAAGATGGAATTGATGATCATAAGACTAATCTCAGCCAACAAGGAGGCCAACGAGCACCCACAAAGGGGACCTGTCAACCCCCATGGACCGCACAACCCCACCAACAACCACCATGCATCCTCCAGCTCCGTCGGTGGCTGCACCCCAGCAGGTGGGTTGATTGGCCTAGTCGATCACCCCTCCCCTCGTTCAATGTTCTCTCTTCCCCCCTTAGGCATCCTTGCCCAACCCGCACCACCGCTATCCATGCATCCACCTCGCCCTCCCTCCCAATCACCCCACCCTTTTCTAGTTCTCATGATCTTGGGAGGTTCCAAACCTCAACAAACCCCTTTACACTAAGGTTGGCAGTGGGACAAATTTTCAGGAATATCCGCCCCACCCCGAATGGGGTGGATTTGGGTTTGCCTAAACGGATTTCAGATATCTGTTTATATATATAATATTTTTTATGTTAAAAACTTGTTAATAATTTATTGCTAAAATATCCTTCCCTTTGTATAAAAAGAAACCCTAAATTCCTTTCCACTCTCTCTTATCTTTCTCTCCAGTCTCCATCTCAGATCACAGACAAGACTCAACAATCAAGAGTCTCAACAACTCCGGCCCTCTACCACCGGTTCCCTCGACACTGTCCAGGCGTCCATCGTTCATTTCTTCTTTTTCTTCAAGACAACAAGGGGATGGGGTAGGTGGAACGCAGATAGAGAGGGGAAATGAGGGAGGGGTGGTCGTCCACTGGTTGGCTCAGCCCGAGTTCATCGTTTTCGTTATTGTGGCTCGAGTGCTATTGATTTTACTGGTAGTGGAATGGTCCATTTGGTGGGTGGAATCGCAGGGTTATGGGGAGCTTTAACCGAGAAAGGGAAAAGAGGGAGGGATTGGGGTGGGGTATTGCAGAGACATAGAGGAGGAAGGGAGAGGATGGGGTGGGTCGTGGGTCGTGCAGAGAGAGATAGAGTGAAGGGGGTGAGGCAGAGATTCGCCATCCATTGAACCAATAGTGGTTAAACCGGGCAGGGTGGATACTGACAATCCGTGTGGAGCTGGAATGGATTTTAAAAATAAAAAATAAATGGTTATTCGGGGCGGATTCAGGGGATTTGCAGTCCTTGTGGGGCAATGATGGATTTGCCCAAATTTGCCCCGTTGCCATCCTTATTTTCCATGCCCCTCCTTCACCTCACCCTCGCTCCGAAACCTTTTCTTTGAATCCCTACGCTGTCCCCAATCCAAATAATCCTTACTAAACCCTTGGTCATGCAGTTTTTTACCCCACGTCAGGTAAGTGGTTGAATTCTAACTTCTTTCCCCACTACCACTTCCCACTTTTTCCGGTTACTCACCTTAGCAACCTCATCCCCCTCGCATTATCCAAATTGAATCCTATGATGAGGTCGCTATCTATGCAGTTAAAACGGATAACGGACCCATAATAGTCCAGGAGCGTTATAGATTATAACGGGATATAACGAAATATTTTGTTAAATATATTTTTAATACCCCACAAAGTATTGATGTATTATAGAGACAAAAAAGTAAATAATGTTCATGACATTAAATTCAAGAACATTAAAACATTAATAAAAAAAAATATTCCCTTCGTTCGACAGTGAGATCATAATAGACAGTGAGATCATAATATTTTTAATTAACTATAACTCGTATGTCTTCCCTTAACAAAAAATCTCAATAACAACCATATAACGGCGTTATATTGGAGCTGGGATACAAAAACTTGATAATCTCATAACGTAATGGCTCACCCCCGTTAAGCGTTATATCGGAGTTATATCGGTGTTATAGCGTTGTTTTAACTGCACAGGCCCTGTGAGATTTGGAGTGTTCCCACAATTATCTATTGTAGATTCAACTGCATTTTCGCAAAGATATCGTAATCCACCTTGGCCGATTGCACAAGACAAATGACAGGTTTTACCCCCTAAAGGTCGTAGTAGAGGAATTGGGAAAGTCTCCTTTTTGCCGTACTAATTTAGGAGATCAACACTATGGGTAATTTTGTTAATAATGATCAGTTGGCTTGGTTGATAGCAGTGATGGAACACAGGGATGATACTGGCTTCAAGTTGGAAGGATTTTCTTATGATGGATTGAAGCTTGGTGATGTTTTTATGGATTTTGGTTCATGGAGATTGACAGTTATGCATTTACCTCCTATAAATAATTGGGAAGACATGCGAGTTGATGCTTGTTGCTTTTTTCCTTTTGGATTATGAGAGATCTCTTTGGGCGCTTGATGGGAGTTACACAGAATGGGTGCACAGTTATTGACTACTCTACATAATTCCATACTGTGTATGTGAGCGAAGTAGCCGGAACAATTATGCATTCTGTTTTCCATGGTTTGGATGCAAGAATCAGGTCAGTTTTAGCATTAGAGGATTTTGATACACTTTTGGTGGCTTGGAACATGGATGAAATGAAGTTGCAGTTATATTATAAGCAAGGTAGTCAAAGCATTGAAGCGAAGGCAAAGTGAGGACCCCTCTCATCGCTTTAAGCAAAAAAACGAAGCAAGTGCTTTACGAACGTTATAAAATAAATCATAATAAAATTGAATAAAATGCATTTATTGCTATTTAAGATTTTAATAGCAAATTAAAGTTATAATGTTTTACTAATGATAGCTAGGCATGTAATTCCCTATATAATTTCACTATATTGATGATTAAAAAAATTTCATCTATAATCTTCAATCAATTTAATCACCTAATTAAAGTAACAAAAAAAAAATAACAAGTAAGAAATTTTAAATTTATTTGAAGATATCTAATCAATAATTTAATAGAGATTTTCCTATATTAGTATACTAAATAGAAAATTATAAATATAGTTTTTTTATCAACAATTATAAATATAGTTTATGCTTATATACTTTGAAAATAACTATTAAAAATAATAAATAAAGAGACAATGAAGATCTTTGTGTGGACTTTAGAATATTTGAAAATTGGAACCAATCTCTATTGTAAAAATATGTATTCGTAATAATATTTCTCATTACCAAAATTTCTATTATAATTTCCCAAAAAATATTAAAAAACGTTTATTTTACAAACTGCTTTAGCAAAAAGCGACCGCTTTTTCTCGCGTTTCCTCGTGTTTGATTTCGCTTTAGCCAAAGCAAAACGTGTTGCCACTACTTCGCTTCTCGCTTTAAGCGGTTGCTTTGACTACACTGGTTACAGGATCGCTCTGAGAAAATGTCTTTGACGACTCTACCACACACTTCCACTACTTATCTACCACGACCTACTATTTATGGTCCTTTTAAGTGTTTTGGATGTGGTCAACCTGACCATGTTTGGAGTAATTGCTCGAAAGGAAAGTCTTTGTTGTTTGCTAGATGAAATTGATGAACAAAAATGTATAGAACATGTATTTTCAATTGATGGCGAAGGCAACCTTATCTCCTTAGTGGCAGAAGGCATAGCTTGCACCCTTGAAGTTTGTGGACAAGCTTCTTCAACCCGGAGATTGTAAGCGGATTAGTTTAGTAATAATAGTTATTAATATTGTAATTGGGCCTATTAAGTTAAGCCCATAATAGTTAAGGCATTATTAGCCAATTAGGGTTAGGTTAGTTAACTTGTCAAAAAAGTTTGGGAGATCATAAATAAGGTAAAGCATTAGTCATTGTTCATTGTTACTCGGTTAATTGAATAAAATAATATTTATTTATTATTTATCTTTCAATTAAGCTTTATCATACATTTAGCTTAGTTTTAGTTTAGTTGTAGTGTGGATCTATCATTTTTTTGGGTTATTTTGAATTTGACCCCCATTAGTTTACATGCAAGTTTGTTTGGTCACCGTTTTAAACGCTATTGAGTTTGACCCCCATTTTCTAACAGATCCGTGAAGTCAATCATGTTGACTTGCCTTGACTAAATGAAAGCCCATAATACCCTCCCTTTATATTGCACGTGCCTTGCATGCGATATGCCACAAAACCCATTAATTTTTATAAGCACGTCAAGGCAATTAGACAAATTATCCTCTTTTACCCCTCACTTCCCCTTTCTCTTTTGATTTTTCTTCTCTCTGATGACCACCACCGCTGTCCCTATCTCTTCTCCGATTTCGTGGATGTAGTAAAAAAATTGACATAGTGAAAATGGGATCTTGATGCATATGATAAAAAGTATTAACTATATAAACGGCGATAAATCTGATTTATTAGAGAATGCTTGATTTCATTACTTGAAAATGATCCAAACCCACCCACTTTTTGAGAAAGATATACCCAATGGTTTTCAATAGACGCAATATCGATAAAATCGGGTAGGAATTGATAGTTGGACGAGAATAATGAGTCAATTGCATTTGCAGGTGAAACTCGACCGCCATTGTTGTTGTAGTACTGTATTGATAAAGGATTTAGTAAACCCAAAATCACAAAAAACAAACTATACCACTACCTGTGTTTCAGATCCAACACAACTTCAATGAATTATTCATATTATCAAATTGTACTTTCCAATAAAAAAGACATAAAAATCAGCACAAGCATATTGAACCTAATATGCAAAAAACTCCCCAACCCAATCGCTCCTCCCAACCCACATTGGCTTCTCCACCCTATGAAACACAAGACACCAATTCGCCACCCACCGATTGATGCTCCCAAAATACCCACCACTTTTCCAAGCTCTAGAACCTAATTCACAATCACCCCATAGTTCCTCTCAAACACCCCCAACATTTAAATAGTTCATCACCTCAACAAACATCAAATCTCCATCACTCAAGAACTTTCTTACCACCTGTGGAACCAAGCCCCGCTTGAGCGACTTGGAATATCAAGCAATGGGATCTCATGAATAGTTGAACCGTTGTTGCTATGCCATTTCGGGGTTCAATGCATTTCGGGGTTTCCATTGAACGTTCGATGATTGCCACGGTAACGTTTATGCGATGAAATTTGTGAACCCAGTAACAAACAAAAATTAAGGTAGGGGCAGCGATGGGGGTGTGCGGAGAGCGATGGTGGTGTGCGAAGAGATGGCAAAGCAAAAGAGAAAGGGAAAGAAGATGAAGTGGGGGTAGAAAAAATCGATTTGATTGTCTCGAAAGTTAATGGATTTTGTGGCTTTGCACCTGCAATATAAATGGAGGGTGTTTTGGACTTTCATTTGGTCAAGGTGAATCAGCGTGGTTGATTTCACGGTTCAGTTAGAAAATATGGGTTAGACTTTAAAATGGGGGTCAAACAAAGTTGCATATCAAACTAATGGGGGCCAAATTCAAAATAACCCTTTTTTACCAGCAAAACAACAACAAAGCAAATTGTGTTAATGATAAAAATAGTGAATGTGAAATTCACAAGAAAGCGAGAAAAGTACAAGGAGCAACTACAGCCTGAAGAAGTTTCCTCTTAAAAAATACACGTGTGAACATGAACTTCCCTAGTTTAATCCCAGATATTACCCCATCTCCACACAAGGGCTTTAATGTCCTTGCAAATGGATTGTAAATCTTTTTCCAAGCCTTTAGATTGTCATTGTTGATGCATCTATGATATAGCTTTTGAATTTGATTTTGCTCCTAGGCATCCAAGCCTTTTGAATTCGAATATATTGTCCTTGAATTTGATTTTGGAAATGCTTAACATAAACTTTTCAGTGCCCTCCTTGCTTTGATGTGAGTGCCTCGCTTGTTTGTATCTATGTATGTTCTCCTTTCTTTTTAATACAAGTCTGTTTAATAATAAAAATAAATAACTTTTCAGTGTACTGATAACCTTTCGTGGCTACTGAGTAGTCAATCACAGGGTTCAGTTCACCTTAATTGTTTTACATGGTGGATCAAATTATTTGTTGAGTTTCCCATTCAATTTAGTGACGTGCATCAAGTAGCTTGATCTTCGATGGAAATTGTGAATAATAAAAATTAAATATAATGCTTACCGGATCACAATTTTAATGGAAGGGTTCCTGGAGTGGTCAACTTCGATAAGGCAATGGGAGTCTGATGCCTTGATACACCTCACTCAAGAAAGGCTATGCTTCTTGGGTAAGACTGTTGAAAATGCTCCTTAAGGAGGTTCACTTTTTTCTTTCACTAGCCATTGAGTGAAAGATTGCATTTTTTCTGTGCATTATACCATTCAAAGAATGTACACTCTTTCCTTTTTTAAGATGAATTTTATGAATGTCCGTTCATTGCCCGCTTCATGAATTTTTAATGCTCTGTCATATGCCATTAACATCTTACCTTCTGCAGTGAGTACATGACATATGTTATGGAGGCTCTTGAGCTTGAAGATACCATGAAGAATTATGAACTTCGTCAAGCAACTGGATGGTTTGCTCTTAACCTATGCATTTGAGTTTTTCTCTTTTGCCATCCTTTTTTTTCACATTTATAGCATTGAAGCATGTTACAACAAACTTGCTTTACAAATTTGCGTGGATCAATTTGCCTGAATTTGCAGGGCAGGTTTCCATATAAAGCTAGTATAGTATCATTATGCCAGATAAATATCTTAACTAAGTTATTAAAAGCTATGTCCCTTATTTACCAACCAAATCAAGCCAATTGAGAGGAGCCAATCGAGCAAATCAATAACGTGTTAATGAAACATGCTTCAAATTATGTATCTATATGCTTTGAAAATTTACGTTGTATTTGATTTTTGTTTTTCATGGAAAACTTTAACTAGCGAAGAGATCATGGAAGATAAGAGAGAAGGGAGGGGAGTGAGCATGAAATCTATTACCACCAATCTTTTCTCAAAATCATGGAAAAAAACACTGGGCCGAGGGGCTAAGAAAACTTTTCCATGAAAAACTCAAAAAAACATGGTTATCTCCATCATCATTGGATGAAAACTTTTCTCACTTTGTCTCCAATCTCAACTATTTTCATGGTTTTCCATGGAAAAAAATAAACACACCCTTAGTTGTAGTTTTGGGAACTTAGATTATAGCCTTCTTAATTCTTCAGTTGTTCATCCTGGGTCTAGATCTTTTTCATTTTGATGAATATGTGAAATTTCTGTGAGAAAATCTGTGATCTAGAGTTGTTGAAACATGAATGATGGTATTATACAAAAGTTTTTTTTTTTTTTTTTTTTTGATAGTAGTGATACTTTTTTACTAGAACCACACCAAATCTTGGTTGTTTTGCTCCAAACCCATCCAATCTTCAAAGTTCACCATTTTTATTTAGAAAGATTCAAAAATTTGTTCAAGCAAGCCTCAAGGCCCCGAACCATTAACATAACCCGCTCCCAAGAAAAAATGAAAACTCTTAATATGATACATGAGATGAACACATAAAAGAGAAAACCTACTACGCCCATAACAATGCGACCCTTATAGTTATCAAAAAACTCGAAGACTCTTGTTCCTTTCTTACCACACTACCTGCATGACCGCAGGGGAATGAGTCTCCCAACCAACCTGCATTTTCCTTTAAAAAACTTTGGACCTCGACTGAATGAAAACATCAACAATATTATCATGCATCACCCAATCATCCTGCAAGCTCCGATGAAGAGTAACCATATAAGTAACAACACTAAAATGAAGTAGCTCTAATTCTCTATCACACACATGGGGCATTCTATGTCTACATCCATCAACACATCCCTCTTGGCGTGGCTATCCAGTTCCAGCATACCACCCATATTAAAAAAAATGACACTTTTGGGGAACACCTTTCTCCCATATCAGTGATGTCGGAAGATTAGAGCTAGTATTCGTCAGCAACCTATCATCCATCAAAAGCAAATAGATTGACGACATTGTAAAGGATCCGCTATTGGAGCTAATCCACTTTTGCTCGTCCTCATTGACCCTGAGTGCCAACAACTCCAAAGTCTACATTAGAGCTCCAACCTCCACTTCTTCCCATTTATTGGGAGCCCTCTAAGATGAAGATTCTAACCACCACCATAAATGCCATTCACATATAAGTTTTGCACTCAACTTCCCCTTAAAAGAAAAACTTGGTACAATCATGGAATGCATCCTTAAGCACCAAAGAACGTGGGGGGCTCTTTTTAGTAGATGCTCCACTCCTTGGAGAAAACTCTGCCCCACATTTGAAATATTTTTCCGGAGGGAGAAACTAAGCTATCTGCACAAAAGGAAGGGTGATGGGGCAACCATTCGTTCCCACCCCCATCATACTTAGCGTTGATGACTCGTCCATAGACTATTGGCTTCTGTGTTGTATCTTCACAACCATTTCTATTTTTCCAAGAGGGCCATATTCCATTATCTATATTATGGAAAATCTCAATACACAATATGCCCATTTCCTTAGCCACTAACTCCCACCTTAAGGGATGACAACTCTTATCATCGTTAGACCTTCCCTACAAGAAGTCTCTCCATTGTGTTAGCCAATGTCAATCTCCCTTCTTTCAAGAGCAATCTACTCTTTCCAAGACGCCAACCTCCTTTCCAAAGTCCAAATCCCACTAGTCTTTGCTAGTACTTTTTTCCCTTGTGGGAGACCAAGGTATTTGCACGGAGGAGCTTCGACTTGGCTGCCCATTATGAGTTAAGTGAGCATTGTTTAGAGATTTCTACTTAGAAAATATTAATGGTCGGGTGGAGTGGAGTGGAGTGAAGTGAGAATTTTTTTGCATGTAAAGTTATAATTCTATCAGAATCTTTTATTTAATTTTCTCTTGTCTAGGTGCGGATATGTAAATTTGAAAACAAACTTCCCTATGCGCAATGCATTTCCATAAAAATGCTTTACATTGCATAACCATGGGCGGACCTACTAAGGGGCGAGGGGGGGCAGCCCCCCCTCAACTTTTAAAATATTTTTAGTATATATATTTTAGTCTTAAAAAATTGATTATATAATGTAGAATACAATATGATAATTGTTTATGAAAATATTCAAACATGTCTTTGTTGGTGTAGTGGTTGGAGGTTTATCACTTTTAGTAAAAGACCTGAGTTCGATACTCTTCGAGTGCATTTTTTATTTTATTTTCAATGCAATTTTATTAGTAATTGTAAACATTAAAAAATGTTTAGTTTAATAAAAAATTATTAACATTAAAGAAAGAATTGTTTTTCACAAGTGATATTAAACCCCTAACAAAAAAATATTTAAAATTAATATCTAAAATAATAACGATAGAATTCAATGAAAATATATACCATTAGCCAACTCGTATAAAATTTGAGCCTCATATAAACTATTTTTTCTTTGAAATTGTATTATGATCATATTAGATTCGCAAATTTCAAATTTTTTTTAGCTTCACCTAGAACCTATCCTAATTATTTTGTGATTCTCAATTCTAGATAACCAGGCTTTATAGCCACTTTTTGGTCAGGTTTTAAGTTTTTTACATTTCTATCCCTTCTATAGATAATGTTTGTGGTTGTATTTTAAAGAGAATGGGTAAAGGTGTAAAAATGCTCTAGCCTGGCTAAAAAATGGCTTTAAAGTCTGGCTTCCTAGACAAACTCTTTTGTGATATTAGTTATATATTGTAGTTATTATGCTTGTTTGCTCTTTGCTAAGGTTAGACCTTATTTTGGCTTAAAATTGACTACACTTGGATCCAATTTGATATATGCATTGTATTTTTTATTAGTTACTAGCTTCGGTAAAAAAAAAATTGGTTTTACCATTGATAACTACTATTATCAACTAATAAGTATTTTCCATTTCGCCCCCCCTCAACTAAAATCCTGGGTCCGCCCCTGTGCATAACAATGTTCAATATATTTTATGCTGCATAACAATGTCCTGTATATGTTACACTGCATAACAATGCTCAATATATTTTATGCTGCATAACAATGTCCTGTATATTTTACGCTGCATAACAATGCCCAATCTACCAATCGGTTGAGTTGAACTGATACTTGAGAGTGAGAACAGCCACCCAATGAACTAAGGTTACACTGGTCAGTTGGAGGCATAACATTACCAGTACCTCAATTTTTACAGGATTAACAAATAAGAGACACTTGACCTGCAATACCTTCGATTACTATTTTTATCAAGTTATTATGCCTTGCTGCAGTGTATAAAATGGCATAGGTTACATAGGACTTAGAAATGGATGGGATGGTGTGAGCAAGATGGAGTATAGATGAAGAAGGGGTGGGGGATCAGGAAGGCCCAAAAGTGCCTTTAGAAAGTTTCCTAAAGTAGCTCTGTTAAAAACAATGTAGAAAATGTCTGAAATCATAAGGTGGCTGGACCTAAATTTTCATCAATCTCAGAATTATGAGTGATCCGGCTGAAACTGAAACCTGAAATTAGCCTATCAAACTTCAACTATGATCGAAATGCTTAGGCAAGATTTGTTTTAAACATTGAAGTGTGCACATTCATGTAGGAGGAACGATTCAAACAAGGTTCATGGATGGAAGCTCGATAACCTCTCAAAGGTAGGAACCTGGATTTGGCTCGCGGGTTTCCATTAGGTGGTTTGGCGATTTAAACAAAAGATGTGATTAATATTCTACTAACATTTTTAAAGTAGACAACTAAAATAAAATAAAAAAATATTAATCATGTTTACTTGGAAATTTATAGTACTATGTACATCTACCCAGTAAAATAATCTATCTGTAAATTAAGTTGAGACCAAACATTAGCTAGTGCAAACCAAGAATGTTGGCAAAGGGTGGTCAACCTTGAATGACTAGAAAAATATGATTATAGATAATCCAATATAAGTATGTGGCTTTAAAATACAAAATCTAAAAATATGCAACATAATATTCTATACAATCGTATGAAAATAATTTTCATTTTTTTATTAGCTAATGCATCGCGCATATATTGCATTCACCTCCAACTTGGAAACCAAATGGCTTAGTAACACTTATTTTGGATTTTAGGTCATATTTAAAAAAAAAAAAGTAGTGCATAAAAAGACATTTAGGAAAAACAAAGATTAGGGCGATGAGATTCTAACTTAGATCAAATGAGAAGTGCACAAAAAATTTGAGGAAACAAATAAGGACTAGTAGGATGGTGGGACCCCAGACCAACACTTTAACTTAGAAAGAGTGGGCTAAAGATAAATTTAATAATTACTTTCAGTGATTTCTTTTTTATAACTTTACCCTTTGGCTATAGCTGGGATAACTACAATGAAGCCCAGCCCCCCAAAGTGAGTCTGACAATGACTTTTGACTTGAGTTGATACCACTTGGAATTCTAAGATAAACTTATTAACTCCTCTTCATTTATCCTAATTAACTAATCATTCTCATTATGCAGAGGTAAATGATTGACACATGTTTTTACGTGAAAATGCTCTAAAAGGGGAAAACCATGGGATACAATGTCAATATATATTCCACTACAAAAAGAGGGAGTACAAGTTATCAAGATGTTGCTCACAATCTAGTCCACTATTTTGCCCTTGTACTACTCCATCGACGAGAATCCTTAAGTCATGTGATCGTAACTTTACCGTTGCACCATCCACCACTCTTGAAGTCCACCAGATTTAAGTAATTTCAAAATTCAATGAATTGATTGAAGGAAAATAAGAAAAATTTAAAATTTCAACGAATTGATTGAAGGGAAGAGGAGGAAGATTTGAAAGTTTCTTCTTCTTCATAGGTCTTAGCTTTGAAAGGGAAAATTTTCTCAAAACTAATTGCAAAATTAGAGAAAGATAATTCTTGGTTTACCAAAGACACGTTTTAACCTAAAAACTCTTGTCAAAGTTGGAAATTAATGAAACCACTTTTATAATCTAAAAACTTTGTTTTTGAAACCAAAATCTCAACTTTAGCAACATGGGCTCAAATTAAGACACATGGGTTGTGACCTCATAATTATAGGTATGAACATTAATTAGTTTGAATTTAGAAACTTCCACTTTGAACTTGAATTCACAAGTTTGACCTGCAATTGTGATTTTTTATTTTCAAAATCAAAATTTTTATTTTAATATTTTAATAAAATAATTCTCTTAAGAATACCGAAAATATTTCTTATAAAAGACTTAAGTTTCCATAACGCCTCCTCGATATACTAAGTATACATGATTTCTGCTATCGGATGGCTCTAATCAATATTAACACTTTAGCTTGAATTTTCACCATACTTGATCATTGATGTGTTGGTATACTATGACACAAAATGGAATTTTTTTTAAAATTCAGAGATGCACCACTAACATGTGTAAATTAGATTGCAAATCAATCCATATATTGTAGAGTTAATCACTCGAAGAAAAACAATTTCAAGTAAAAGATCACATTTGACATTTTGATGAAGTTATGGAAGTCCTAAACTTAAATTTTTATTGTAAAAAATGCTATGCATAAATTCATGTACTTGATCTGATGCTTGTCATAGATGATATAAGGGTTGATTATTGTTAGGTTGTTTCTTACTTTTATACATGTATTAAAAAATAGTGTAATTAGGAATAGGATAAGAACGTGTTTACTATGCAATTCATTGACACATTTTTATAGTCACATGCCATGGAGGAGCAATGATTGCGAGTATATAAACATTAGTGTACAATGGACGCAGACTTTTTATTTTTTGGGTGTTTATGCGTACTATTCTAAAGTGTAAAGTTATCAATGACTTGTGCTTATATTACCTTAGATATCAAATTTTAGGGGTAGTGTTTTCTCCAACTATTGCTATTGTCATTATTGGAATACTTCTGTTGGAATCAGAACCAAACCATCTATCTTGATGATGTTTATGCCTTTTTATGGAAACTCATTTGGTTTACAATGGTGTGAAAGAGTTGCATTTTGGTGTGATCGACTGTCTAATACAATTTCATGCATCTAATACACTTTCAAATATTACCTTTGTCGATGCTAACTTGGAATACATAACCATCTGAATCCTTGGCCAAAGCCTATTGCTTTTAGTAATATATTTATCTGTTCCTTGGCTTTAATCTAAATTGTCATTCTTGCAGGAAATACGTGTCAAGCTTTAGACCTCCTCGAACTGGCAATCTTGGACCCCTTTTGGATACGTTAGGTAAAGATCTTGACTTTGCTGCTAGAAGATTCATTGATCTGTTGGTGGACCTTATTGTTGTTAACGTTTTATTTATTTATATGAAGAGCTATCTTTCTACCATTTTATTTTTATGATTATTATTTTAACTAGAGCCTTATATAAGGAATTAAAATTTCATAATGGCAATCTACAATTTTCTTCTGAGCCCAATTGTCTTGATCACTCCAATTAGAATCAGCTAAATCCAATATTTGTTGACTTTCTTCTTAGGAATTGCTTTAGATGGTTGATGCCAGAATGATTATTTTTACACTGTAAGCTTGTGCAAATGCTGTGTGGCATTGGAATCATGTGTGAAATCTATTGCAAATAGTTTGATGCAAGTTGTAAATAGTCTAATAGATATATTAGTCATTTCTACCTTGACTTGCCAAATATTTCCTTTCAAATAATTTTGGGATCTTGCAGAGTTGGTTTGGCGTTGTGTGCTCAGAAAACAACTGGAGAAATTTTTGGCTATTGTATTTGGTATTATGTCAGCTGCAATTCTTCTAGCAGAGGCTACTATACTTCCTAATGGAGTTGATTTATCTCTCTTCTCGATTCTCATAAATGCTGTTGGAGAGAGAGAGGTACTTGTACAGGTAAAAGTCTGACCTCGTTAAATTAGTAGATTTACATAAACTTAGAGTTGGATCGTTTAAGTTGCAGATTCTGACAGCTATACTATCATTTATGGATCAGCTCAAAATAAATAAAAATTATAACTTTGTGTTAACAGGTTTTTATTGGGTTTGGAGGGAAATTAACAATTTTAATATGATATCTATAATATTTTCATTTATGAATTATGATTTTTATGCATATGTTTGTATTTTATTTTTTATGGGTTCAGAGGAAGCAAACAAGCAATTAATTGAAACTTGGTTTGACGAAGTTTCGAAACTCTAGTAATAATTCTTAAATCTTCCAAACTGAGTACAAACTTTGAATTGACCTAATCCTACTTGGCCTTTAACATAGACCGGCAAAATTATTTAAAGCCTAAACCTAATCCTTTGGGCTTTAATATAGACACTTCGTAGTCCTATGTTTTAGTTATGATCATCCTATGAGTTTTTTATGGGATTCAACAACAAAATGGAAGGAGTGATGTAATTAACCACGAACATCAAAGTAAACAGGATGATCCTTGAATGCTTTGGCATCAACTTCAAGAACAACTTTTTTTGTATTCTATATTTTGAGATTTAACGAATTGTCCTTGCATGTGTATGGGACAACATGATTTGACCCAAACTCAAAGTTGGACAAACTTGGGACTCAAATGCAAATTAACCCTTTTTTTAATCTATAAAAAAGGCAATATATTGTAAACAAAAAAACAAAAAAATAAATAAAAGACAGAAAATACCCAACACGAAGAGCAATAAAAAATTGAAAATGCTGGCTCGTTCCAACATAAACACATGAAAAGGGAACATTCTATGTATAACCCTAGTGCCATTAAAAAAAAAAAATGAAAATGGCGGATACCTGATATATGCTATTTGTGTTGACCTAGGCAGCCTTTTAGCCAACCTAGGCAACCACCTAAGGTTGCAAAGCGAGGCATGCCATTTTTATTAGAAGCTCCTAGTGCATCCTATGCATTGCTAATGACTACATAACCATTGACCTACCTTGGGGCATCACATCGCCACACGCCCATGCCGTCTAGCCTCTTTTACCAATTGATTTTTTATTTAATTTTTGTCATACCCTCTTTCTTTAATCCCTTTACTTGCTTTAAATTTCTTCAAATTTTATAGAAAGGGGACTTATGTATACGTTGACCACGAATAGGGTGACTTGTTGCGATTGTAGCTCAAACATTTTACCAAAGATTGAACTTTGATACAAATTCTGATTTATTTAATTTTCTTATGGGTTGGCCTAAAGTAAACCTATTTTAATAATTGGGGGACTAGGACTCCTGTAGGAAATAGAGTTAGGAAGCTTGGCTAGCAAGCAGTGTAGTTTACATGCTACTCAGTAACGACTCAGTCGAGGAGCAAGTAGCGAGTTTATCAAATACTCAGACAGTAATCTCAAAACTCGTACGATTAATTCCAATAAATTGGTTTATACATCTACACCTAGGAAAACTTAGTTAGTTCAAGAAATTCATTAATTAAGTACCTATCATAATATAAATGAACATCGCCATTGTCAAAATCAATAAAATTATGCTAGCTAGAAAGTACTACAAGCACCTCAAATTGTCAAATGTAATTCTTACTACATAACACAGCCTAAGGGGCCAATGGCATGACAACTCAACGGTTAGAGCTTGGCGGATGGTACCACTAGGTCATGGGTTCAAACCCAGCTTGCGGCATCTTTAGTGGGTTCTCGGATCCTATAAAAACCCTGCTTGCCTTTCAAAAAAAAAACACAACCTAAGGGGGAAAATGTGAAAAAAATAAAGAAAAAATTAGAAATTAATAATAAATGACCCGATCGGCCGATACCGAGTTAACCCGATTACTCGGCCAAATTTTTTATTACTCGGCGAATAATGCAAATTGAGTAAATGGGACCGAGTCCCGTTTTTTTAAAACACACTCAAGGGGCCGTTACCGAGTAAACTAACCAGCTGGCAAGCAATGTTTAGTTATGAATAGGGCCTAAAGGTGATTTTGTGTATTGAAAACTCCACTCTAGTATTAGTTAGATTTATCTTTTGTTTTATTGTTTATTTAATTTCCTGTGATTTTTTTATTGCAGTGTAATTTGTTTAGATTTAGATTTCCATTAGATTTAGATAACCATCTATAATGTTTTGTTAGAAACCTCCTTTGCAATGAAAATATTTATGTTGTGGTTAACCTCAGATTCTTACCTATTGGTTCTTCATTTCATTCTGATGGACTACAAATTTATTGATTTGTTTGCAGGTAGTTGCTTTTATTCCTTTGATGTACATGTGCATGTGTACGTATTACTCCCTGTTCAAAATTGGCATGCTGATGTTTTACTCGTTGACACCGAGGCAAACAAGCTCTGTTAGCTTGCTCATGATATGCTCGTAAGTGTTTTTTTCTGTTTGCTCTTTCGATGCTCAACTGTTGAATGCTATATTTTGACAGTATTATTTTAATGTTTTTCCAGAATGGTTGCGCGATACGCTCCTCCAATTTCATACAACTTTCTGAATCTTATTCGTCTTAATGGAGCTGAAACAATCTTTGAAGAGGTAACCCGTTTATGTTTCTACTTGTAACTTTTCTAAATAAGCCAGTGGTAAACGATGTCTTGCCTTATGTGGGTAATAAGCCAGGCAAGGTGATAGACCTGCCCAGGTATCTCTCAGTGCATCATGCTCTCAGGATTTTCATACATGTTCACACATGCATATGCATCACACTAAATAAATACATCGACACTACATGGATAAAATTTAACTAGTTAATATAGACTTAAGGGTCTGAATGATGCATGAAAGGGATTTGGATGAGTTTGGAGGCTTGAAAATGTCTAAAGTAGACAAATAAATGGACGGCAGGGTTCTGTTGGCCCCTAAGTATCGTCTGAGCGACTTGGGTGAGCACCTAGGTGACACGTGAGGAAAACATTATATAATGCTCTAGAAGAGGCAGCAAGGCCTTATTTCACTTGCCTGAGGTCCAGGTGTCACTTTTGAAAACATAGGTCTTGCCCCAAATTACTTGGGGTTAGCTGAATGAATCGATCTCCATTCAATTTCCAGTTACGTGGAGCGAATAACTGGACTAATTGTCATGTTTTAATTGGCTACATGGCAAGACTCCATTATTTGTGACTGGGACTGACAAGGAGTAGAAAAGGTTCTATGTGAGTGGTAGTAGCATCAGTCTTACAAACACATTGGACGAAGATATATCTATCATGTATGGTTGCACATACGAGTATTAACTGACAGAGACAAGGGATATGAAGATACAACATCAAATTGTAGAATATCTAGTGCATGGCTATGGGTATGTGTATCCTAACACTATATTATATGACATAAATTTTGAAAATTTTGGCATGGATATGGATATATCCTAAATTATATAATATCTCAACAAACAGTTTAATATTTTCATAAACAAAATTTGGATTGTCATTTAAAAATAAAAAACAAACACAAGAATCATAGAAAACGAAGGAAATATTTGAAGAGTCATTACATTACTAATGACATACAATCTGATACAAGTATGAGTGTGTATCGTGCACATAAAGTATCCGGGTATCATGGAGCATCAGAGGTGATATGTTGAACAAAATACAATATTCTTTTATCAGACATAACTGAAGCAGAAATATAATTGGCCAGTCAGATTATTGTTGTCGTCATCTGCATTACTAAGATTGTAACAAACCAGAGATCTTATCATCTAAAGATGATTATGGGCCTAATGAGTGTGATGTACGTTATTCCTATCAGACACACTAAGTTTTTTTCTTTGAAATATCTTTCTTTTTGACTATTTTCTTTTGTTCTAATGTGCAGAGAATGGGAAATATTGATGATGCAGTCCCTTTCTTTGGTCTAGGGTTTAACAAAGTATATCCACTTATTATGGTTATATACACCCTGTTAGTGGCAAGCAACTTTTTTGACAGAGTAATTGAGTATTTTGGAAGCTGGAAGTGGTTCAGGTTCCAAAGTGAAACTGATGATACAGATGGATTTGATGCATCAGGGGTAATTATCTTACAGAAAGGTGAGGAGATGGTCTTGTGATTGCTCTGTTTGATAGCATATTTTGCATAGGCCCTCTAACTTGTTTATAGGTATATTCCCATCTTGCTCCTAGTGTGGGACTGTATGGGCATCCTTTTTTTTCAACTATTTCCACTTGTGAGAAATAATACTGGAAATTCTGTTTTTTGTACCCTTCATCAGAGCGATCCTGGCTGGAACAAGGGCTTAAGGTTGGTGAGCATGTTATCCCCTTAGCAAGGAATTTCAACAATACAAGTATTGATTTGGAATCCGGCAGTGATGCAATGGTACGTAACCTACATCTAACGCTTGGAAAACCCTCATTACTGAAAAAGACGGAAATTTGTAGTTTTGTTACAAGTTTTGTTTTTTGGTGAAAGGAAGTCAACTTCACTTCTCCAGCAACTAGTGAAAGTAATCCTATCCCATATTTTTACGTAGTACATACTGTTATGTATCTGATTTTGTATACATTCACTTATATATAATTATCATTATACAAATTGATAAAACTATGCAAAGATGTGCTGCTGAGCTCAAAAATGTTTTTTAGGAGAAGAGCGCTGTTGAATTTAAAGCATCAGACAGTCAAGTAATACCGTCAAAAGAAGAGAGCCGAAAGCATAGCTCTAGTAGGGAAGCCATTGGAAACAAGTATGCTGCCATTAGACAAGAGCAAAGTAGACGAGAATCGAGTACAAAGCCAGAGAAGAACAT
Source organism: Berberis vulgaris (assembly GCA_963556465.1). Lineage (NCBI taxonomy): Eukaryota > Viridiplantae > Streptophyta > Magnoliopsida > Ranunculales > Berberidaceae > Berberis > Berberis vulgaris. Next base: position 25,683,175 of record OY747137.1, on the reverse strand, counting down.
AACTTCAGCCAAAGTCTCTTTACTTGGTGCAGAGAACTCTTCTGGTAAAACAGAATCTTCTGGACTATCCTCAAAATGGCAATCAATGAAGACAGGTTTCCAAAGTTTCAAGGCTAACATTGGGACCAAGAAATTCCTCCCGTTGCGCCAGGTTCCGGATACACAACTTGTTAACCGTGGCTCGTCATCAGAGTCTTTGGATGATATATTCCAGAGATTAAAACGACCAACTGTAAATCATACTGAGTTCAGTGACGAAGATGATAATGACATACAAATTGCGGGCAGGCCAAACCAATAACATTATCGAAACGAGATCACTCAAGATTATTTTGAGAATTGAGAATACAGGATCCGGAGAAGAATTAGTGCTCAAATCCTTCCGAATTCTTTTAGCAACTGGAAGCGCTGCAGCAAGCGTGTGGGCCTCTGTTGTACCAAATGTATGTATACACAAATATGAACATTGATAGCTGTTTGAAAGAGAAATATGATACAAATAGAATTTAAACATGGCAGGAAGTGAAACAGTACATATATTTACAGTAAACAGGAGCCCACATTAGTAGCCTTTGCTGGTTTTTCCACGAATTTCATATCTTATTTTTCTGCTCCTGTATTTCATTTTATCTTTCTTCGTTATTTATTTATTTATTTATTTATTTATTATTATTATTATTATTATTATTATTATACTGGGGTTGTCGCAAATTTATTTGATATTTTGCAAGTATAAGTGGTTGAAAGTGAGTGACAGCAGCTAACTTAATGCATACAGCTCTAGTTTCTGGGTGGGCTGGTAGATCCCATAGAACATGTTAAAGGAAATTTAGGAGAATAAATGTTCTCGAATTATTATTATGCATGAGCAACATTCTAAGTATTCTCCATTGTTGATTCATGTGGCTTCAGATCCGGTCTGGATTGGTATTGCATGAATGATATTTAGCAGTTTACATGAACCTGCTTTTGGAGTAGCATTTTAGGATTGTAATTCATTTATACTCTGATTCAGATGCTATTGACTTTCAGATTTTAGGGATGGGAACTTTGCACTGGAAACAATTCAATTTCTGGATAGCCTCCATATCAAGTGTGGTCACTGGTTGTTCCATTGCAATGTTTAGGACAAATAGATTTGCATCATTTCAAGAGTTTGATTTTGGTGAGATAGGATTTGTTCCACCGAGCAGGCTTGGAGTAGCTTTAATATTAAGGATAATATACAAATAAAGGTAACATACTAGAGTAATCCAAGAGCAAATACTTCAATGGCCGTTCCTTTTGGGATTTGAAAATTAGAAAGCTCAAGTAGTAGAAGCCTGAGAATGTTGCTTTGACGATGTCAATCAAGTTCGAGCTTATTTCCATCCTCGAAAAGCCCTTACATAAGATGGGTACTGTTATTCAAGGTCAATTACATGGACAGAGTATTTCTGATCACTCCATGTAGATTGATTATTCAAACAACCAGATATTTTGAAATTGCTATTCTCATCAGCTTTGATGTCAAAGCCAATGGTAATTGAAATTTGAAACCTTTCATGGGTATAACGAAATGGGTTGACCTTTTGTTAAGAGTACATGGTGAATAGATCAGCTCACATAAACTAAATTTTTTTGAAATGTTGATGCGTTTGATTGTAAAGAACAATTCAAAAAAACAAATAGAAATTGACAAACAAAGGCCAAAAAGTTGAACAATTGAGGTTGAAGATGACTAACATATCTTCAACAACAATATAGAGTGAAAACACCTCAATATTCTCCCTTTTAAACCTTTCTCCAGTCTCCTTTATTTTTTTATTTTTAAAGTTATTTGGATTTTTCTTTTATCTTTTTCTACTTCAATTGCTAAAAAATTTATGACAAAACTTTATCATTACACATCACCAATGAACTAAACAATTCATAATAATAATATTTACTTGAAAATTAAACAATATGGAATACAAATGGATTGACATGCAACTCACATGCTAAATTAGGTGTATTTTGAAGTTTCTTAGAATCTACAATATGTCTTGAGCTTTCTTACATACTTGCCCCATATAGAAAGGAAGTGTGCAAGAAACTGCATATCTCAACTTTTCTTTCCCTTTATTATTATTATTTTTTTTTACTAAAAAAAAAAAAGGTATAACCGAGACTTGTGACAGATGATATCACAAGTCCAAGATTTGAATTGTATCAAAGAAATTTAATAGTTATGGGATCCAATAAAAAGCTGGCCCAGCTTTCCTAAAACGAAATCTCTTTTTATACTGATTCCCTAAACACCAGAGAACGAGGAAAGTCAATGTTCCTGATTTCATTGCTAAAAACCAATAAACCAACCTCTCAATAATGCAAACCATATGTGAAAGAAAGTTGAAGTGGAGCTAAGAAGGAAACCTACACAACTGAAGGCAACAAAATAATACAAACCCAAATATTATATCCCGTACCAACGTGTCTCGTCTAAGCAAGCCACTTGTTCAGTTCACATCGCAAATATGCAAAACATGAGTCTTATGCCAATGACATGGTCCAGATACAAGGGAACAAGATTTGAAATTCCAGGGTTGGGACAGAATCAATTTTCATTTATAGAGGTCCTGATTTGATTTATTGATTGAGCTCCTATAAGAGTGGCATATTCAGTGTCAGGCCCATGATTGATTACCCATGTTTCAGTTAGGAACTTAGCAAACACAACAGACACAATTACCATAACCAGTCCATCACTATAGTAAACAAATAACACAATGATAAAACAAACACACGATCAATTTCGTGATTGGGTGTTTTTACTGATGTATGCAGGCAACTGAAGTAATCAAGACTTAGAACAATAGAATTTGGTTAGGAATCACATGCAAATGCAGAAGGCAGATGGTATAAAATGATCTTTCGAAAATCCTCAGTATACATTTATCTTCACATAGACATTTTCCAGAAACTTTGAAATACTCCAGGAAAGGAATGGCAAAACAAGGAAAGGATGCCAATTACTTGTTCACTTCTTCGTCTTATTTAGCTTCTTTTGCAGCCTCCGTAGTTTTATTTTCTGTTGGGCACTGTGAAACATAAGGCTTGAGCTGCATTAAAAAAGATCCGAGTATGGGTCAGTACGTGTACTATAACTACATACAAGCAGGAATGTACAAAATATAAAAACTTCTTTTTCTTTCTAAATAAAGCAGTGAGCTCCTTCCTAAAACAAGCATAGTGTTATTAAGACAATTCGTGCCTAAATATCATGTCATCCAAAGTTATCAAAAAGCACATTGTATAGTGTATCGCAAACCTAAATTTAAGATACATGTATGGTGTATAGTACACTGGTGCTATATTTACTTGCACTTCAACCGCTTCCAATCTCTTACTTATGCTTGTGGACACTCTTCAAAGTAAGATAAGTGGTAGCAAATCTAGTTACCTCCAGTCTAACCAAATTGGGCCCTTTATAAATGTATTTTCCTCGTTAAAGCTCAAATCCCATCAACCTATTAATTTTAAATGTAAGTTGGGGGACAATAGGTTTATACAATGGGCAGTTCGAGGAGAACCAAATAAATTTAGGTCTCCTATCTATCAACATCATCTTCCCCATCTTCACATAAGCGGATGAATTGTCACTATTACACAACATACTCCTTCCCATCTGTATTAAACTAAGAAACTCACACCAATGATTAGTATCATGGAATATCTCCGATGTGTGGACACTTTCTAATAAAAATTATATGATCTCATTAAAGTATAGGCAGCGATTACTCTACACCACTTTTTCTTCTTTCTCACACTATTCTACTCTCCTACATCACCTACTTTTTTTTTCTCACACCACCATACTTTCCGACACTACCTATATAAAAAAAAAACAACATTTTTCCCCTCCCCATTCAAATTGAAACTCCATTCCACCCTCCCCCATTCGAATCTCTTATGTCTCCCACATTCAAATCTCTCCCTACATTCAAATCTCTTGCAAAATCTAAACCAATCTCTTCCCTCTCCCTCAAAATCAAAGTCCTTAAAAATCGAACCCCAAATCGCAACCTCCCCAAAAAATTTTAGAAAAACAAATTAATCTCATGGAAACTCCAGAAATATTTTCAATCATAAAAACAAAATAAACTTCAGAGAAATTTTCAGAAATCACAAAAAAATATTGTTCGCCTAAGACAATGCTAAGTTTTTGCAAAACCTCGCATTGATCTAGGCGACCAGAAAATTTCAGCAAATTTTTTCGGAAAGATTTGCGCGATTTTAGTAAAATGACCATAACTTGCTTATTTCAAAACATTTTCAAGTGATTCAAGTTGTATTTATTAGATAACTTAGAGTACTACAACTTTTGTGTTTTGATAAACTTGAGAATCGGTCCCGATCGAGCACATAAGTTAGCCGAAAGTCAAGAACACTATCCCGTTTTTATTGCAAGACAGATTTGCGTGACTTGAGTAAAATGACCATAACTTGCTCATTTCAAAACATTTTCGAGTGATTCAAGTTGTGTTTATTAGATAACTCAGAGGTACAACTTTTGTGTTTTGATCAACTTGAGAATCGGTATCAATCAAGTACATAAGTTGGCCGAAAGTCAGAAACACTCCCATTTTTATTGCGAGACGGATTTGCACGACTTTAGTAAAATGACCATAACTTGCTCATTTTAAAACATTTTCAAGTGATTCAAGTTGTGTTTATTAGAAAACTCATAGTACTACAACTTTCGTGTTTTGATGAGTTTCAGAATCGGTCTCAATGGAGGGTTTAAATTGGTCGAAAGTTACCCTATTTTGCGTGTTTTGAGTTTGGATTTCTCTGATAATTTATGCACATTTATTGGTGGTAAGTAAAAAAAAAAAAAAAAAAAAAAAAAAATTCAATGGTGGTGTGAGAAAGAGGAAATGATAATATGGAGTAATCCCTGCCTAAAGTCTATTAATAAAGTTATGAAATATTGATACCTTAAGACCTTCGACAAAATCGCATACAAACAATTATAGACAAAAAAAATTCCAATTGGATTCTCCAAATCCTCAAAAGAGCCTAAGGCCTCGATTAGACGGTTCAGATTAAGTAAACTGGTTTGCAATACTTCAATATATACTCTCATCATCATCTCTTTATGTCCGCTCGAAAGACTTGGGCTTTTTTTTAGCATAAACAAAACCCTAGAAATCAAAATCAAAATTTTATCCAATTTAAGATAATTTCTCTCTATGTCTCTCTGTTTATCCCCAAATATTAGTAACACTGATACACTGTTCCCCTCTATTTGGATTTCTTTCAATTCATCGTAGGGGTGGGCATCCCATCCCGCAATTTCGTTCCCGTCCCGTCCCGTTCCGATTTTTTTGGGTCTTAATGGGATTGAATAATTTCATCTCGATCCCGTCCCGTCCCGATCTAGAATGGGATGAAGATTTTCAATCCCGCCAATCCCGTCCCGTCCCGAACTAATTTTTTAATATTAATTATTAATATTTTTATTTACTTATTTATTTATTTTATGAACATTTGGCCTACATATACTTCCAATTCAGTCTTTCAAAATGACTGGATATTGTGATGCTGATTGGGCATCTGATCCCACTGATAGGAGGTCCACATCTGGTAATTGTGTCTTCTTAGGTGCAAACATTATCTCTTGGTCATCAAAGAAACAGAGTACTGTCTCTAGAAGTAGTACTGAAGCCGAGTATAGATGCCTTGCAGCAATTACGGCTGAACTCACTTGGTTGCAGTCCCTTCTTTCTGAGCTTAAAATCAGTTATCCCACTCCCATTATCTGGTGTGATAACAAAAGCACAGTCATGCTTAGTGCGAATCCAGTTTTGCATTCTAGGACCAAACACATTGAGATAGATACTTATTTTGTGCGTGAGAAAGTTGCTCGAAAGATTATTCATGTGCATCATATTTCAGCAGCTGATCAGATTGCAGATATACTTACTAAAGCCCTTGGTAGATCCAGGTTCTTATTGCTCAGAGACAAACTAAGCGTCGTTGATGCCTCCAAGCTTAGTTTGAGGGGGAATGTTAAGTGAGATATTTCAGTTTGTAATATCAGAGTGTCTGTTAGACTGTCTGTTAGGTTATTAATTCACTGTCTGTTAGGATATTAGTTCCTACATTAGTTTGTTAGTATGTTTGTTAGGTTGTTAATGACTTGCCACCTAGGCATTGACTGGCAGAGAGCATTACTATGTTGCCTATATAAAGAATGTAATATGTACATGTATCACATATGAAATACAGAGCACTTAGTTCATTAGTTCTGTTTCTCAACAACCAGCTGTTTAATCTTCATCTGTAAACCTTATTCTACTTCTTTCTAGATAGTTAATAGTTGTTTTATTTGCAACCATTGTTTTTCCTTCAGCTCAATAGCTGCCCAACTAACAGCTCCTCCCACCCAGCAGGCTTTTACTTATTAGCTGCGAAGGAATAATAATACTATGCAGCTTCATTCTTTTGATCTATGTGTTTTCCACTCTCTTTAATCTTTTACTATTTTTATTTTTGTAATTCCTTTGGAGTTTCAATCATACACCATACAAAAGATTAATTATTGTTACCCAAAAATCAAGAATGTCTAGAACACAATGTTGCGTTCAACATGAAATGAACTCATTGTAGAGCAAGGAATTTGGACCCTACACTGTACTGGCATGGTAGTAGTCATAATCTCACAGTACCTTGTTAAAACCCAAATTCCATGAGTCAATATTTGCATCAATCATGTGAAAGCATCACATTGTGTTTAGGCACAATTTGAGAAAACATACTCAATTAAAGTCATTCTACTACTAACGGGAAAGAAACTATGACTGCATGCAAATAGTATAAACAAACACCCAAAAAAAAAAAAAAACAAAAAAAAATTGTGTTTGGTGTCAAATATATGAAATGGCTTGAGAATATAAATCTCCAACATAAGCATTAAGAAAAGCCTAATTTCGAATTTGCTAAACAGTAGCAATTTCAACAAATTTTGAAATTTTATAAAGCTAACCTATTGGTTAAAAAAAAATATGAATAATTTATCAGCTTGTCTTTCAAACCCTTACTCCTTATCACTCAGTTATTTGTGACAGATTTGGGTTTCTTAACAATTTCCAATAAAAGAAACCCGAAAAATATATGTTCCTATAATGTATAAGAGTGTTAAATTGAAGAATAGAGTACCTTTACGAGTGTGGAAACCAGTGGGTTTGCAGTTCTTTCCCTTGTAGTAATCACGAGGAGCTCTTTTAGACGAGAGGATGTCGAGTGACGACGTCCTCTTCCTTCTCATCATAGACCTTGCTATGCCTTGAATCACCCCAAGGCCCATTCTTTTGTCAAGCAATTGACAAGCTAATGGACTGAAAACAGAGAAATTAGAAGGAATGCAAAGAAATTTAGAAGTGACAGGATAATCTCTGAACCAGAAAACTGATTAGAGCCTGCAATTTACTTCAGCTAATTCATACCTCCTTACAATGCTTTCCTCATCTTATATAGAGGGTGTATAACAGAAAATGGCATCTCTGTTGCTTGGACCACAACACGTGTCTAACAACATTGCCTTAACTTCCTACTCCTTTGTTATTCCTAAAGGGAAATTCTAATTGTCGAGGAAACAGTCCCTCCCCCGCTCGCTGGTTTCCTCGCCAGGTAGAATCACTCATTCCTAAACTACCCTTATTTTCAAATAAAGCTTTCCCGCCACTTTTTCATTTCTCTCACTTTGATACAGAGCATGTGACAATGCCCTCCCCATCACCTCAGCCTTGTCCTCAAGGATGAAAAAATGGGAACTTGGAGGAGATGACAGACATATCTTCCCAAGTAGCATCAGCTTCAGAGGAGTTTGACCATTGGATCAGCCACTGAGTAACCGCAACATTGTTACGAGGAATCAAGCGTCGAGCCAGTACTTTAGCAAGTGTGGCCAGAAATTGTCCCTGAGAATCAACAGCTAGAAGGACTGGTGAGGTAGACTGGGTCTGACTAAGTTGTTTCTTGAGCTGGGAAACATGGGACACTGGGTGTATCTTGGATTGTGCTGGGAGCTCAAGATGATAAGCAACCTTGCCAATCTTCTGGATGATTTTGAATGGGCCGTAGTACTTTGAAGACAGCTTCAAGTTCTTTCGTAGTTGCACCGAGACCTGCCTATAAGGCTGGAGTTTTAAGTACACCCAGTCACCTATTTCAAAACTACGTTCTTGTCGATGCAAGTCAACATATTGTTTCATTCTAGCCTGGGCCTTATGAAGTCTTTCCTTCAAAATGTCCAACATAGCTTTTCTTTCAGTGAGATACTGCTGAATATCAGGAAGAGTAGAGGATGCTATTGGAGGTAGGGCTAATAGTGGGGGAGAGTAACCATAAAGGGCATGGAAGGGGGAAGTCTTCAAGCTAGAGTGGTAGTTGGTATTAAACCAGTGCTCAGCAAGATATAACCACTGTGACCATTTTGTTGGTGCATTACCTGTCATGCAACGCAGGAAGGTTTCCAAGCAGGCATTGGTCCTTTCAGTCTGACCATCTGACTGTGGATGGTGGGCGGTACTCATGTGTAAAGTAGTCCCCAGGGCTTTGAACAAATCTTGCCAAAAGGTACTCAAGAAGACAGAATCTCTGTCGAATACAATGGTTTGTGGTAAACCATGTAGTTTGTAGATATTTTTCAGAAAGATGTCAGCCACTTTAGGGGCAGTATAGGGGTGCGCTAGAGCCATGAAGTGGCTATATTTTGTCAATTGATCAACCACTACTAATATAACTTAGTTACCTTGAGAATGTGGGAGACCTTCTATAAAATCCATGCTGATGTCTTGCCAGGCCTGTGTTGGAACAGGCAGTGGTTGAAGTAATCCCCCATAGCCGCTTTGGTCAGTTTTGTTACGTTGACATATGTCGCAAGCAGCAATAAAAGTGATTAATTCCTTCTTCATACCAGGCCAGAAGAAGTGTTTGTGCATTCTCTGAAGAGAAGCATTAATGCCTGAATGTCCACCAATTGAAGAAGCATGTAATGTCTTCAGAATTTCCTGTCTCAGCTGTTCTGTATTTCCAATATACAATCTGTTTTTGTAGTGGAGCAGACCATTTTTTAAAGAGAAGTGAATAACAGCAGCAGGGTTGAGTAGAAGCTTGGATATCATATCTTGAGCTGCCTGATCTTGGTCGTAACTGTGGATAACATCTCTGAGCCATTGTGGAGAGACATGAGAAATGTCCAAGCACACACTGTCAGGGTTACAACTCCTGGAAAGGGCATCAGCCACTACGTTGTCTGAGCCCTTTCTGTATATGATGGAGTAATCAAAATCCAGTAATTTTGTCAACCATTTCTGTTGTAAAGTGGTGGTGAGTTTTTGATCCAGGAAATGCTTAATGCTCTCATGGTCAGTGAGTATAAAAAATCTGGAACCAAGGAGATAAGGTCTCCATTTTTGAACAGCAAGGACAATAGCTAATAGCTCTTTCTCATAGGTAGATAGACCTAAGCTTTTTGGACCTAAAGCTTTGCTAAAAAAAGCTATAGGATGGTTATTTTGTGATAGAACAGCCCCAAGGCCAATGGAGCATGCATCAGTTTCTACAAAGAATGGTAATGCAAAGTTAGGAAGTTGCAAGACAGGGGTGGAAGTCATAGCCTGTTTTAAGGCATCAAAAGCCATTTGGGTTGTCTCATTCCAAGTGAAGGCATCCTTTTTCAACAAGTCAGTAAGAGGCTTTGCAATTTGTCCATAAGATTGGACAAATTTTCTATAATAGCCAGTTAGGCCAAGGAAACCTCGAAGGGATTTGAGATTGTGGGGTGGTGGCCAAGACAACAAAGCTGAAACTTTGGAAGGATCAGCTGCAACTCCATGAGCAGTGATTATGTGACCTAGATAGTCCAGCTGAGATTGGCCAAATGAGCACTTAGAAAGTTTTGCATATAGGGAGTGTTGTCTCAATATGGATAGTGTAGTGGAAAGATGATTGAGATGGTCCGCTAGGGAGGTACTATACACAAGTATGTCATCAAAGAATACTAGTATAAATTTTCTTAGGAAAGGTTGGAAGATGTGGTTCATGAGGGCTTGAAAAGTAGCCGGGGCATTGGTCAACCCAAAGGGCATGACCCTAAACTCAAAGTGACCATGGTGAGTTTTGAAGGCGGTCTTGTGGGTATCATGTGGGTGGACTAATACTTGGTGGTATCCGGATCTTAAATCAATCTTGGAAAAAATGTTGGACCCATGTAGATCATCAAGAAGTTCATCAATAGTAGGCATAGGAAATTTGTCCTTAATGGTAAGGGTGTTAAATTTCCTATAATCAACACAAAATCTCCATGTATTGTCCTTCTTTTTCACTAGAAGTATGGGTGCCGCATAAGGACTATGCGAAGGTTGAATGAAACCAGTTTGTAACATTTCTTTAACTTGTTGTTCAACAACACTCTTGTGAATGTAAGGGATTCTATAAGGAGCTTGGGATGTAGGGGTGACATTGGGTTTTAAAGGAATGGTGTGGTCTAGAGCCCTTGTGGGTGGTAAGGATGAAGGGGTTTGGAATACATCCTGAAATTGATGAAGTAACATGGTAATAGAATCATGGACAAGATTTGTAATTGGACTGGCACTAAGAGAGAAGTGAACTATAAAAGAAGGGGAATGCTTCTTGAAGAACTTGGACAGTTTGGAAGATTGAAGTAGGTGTAATGAAGCTGAATTTGTAACTCCCTGCGGAGTGATTTGTTTCCCCTGATATTGAAAGGACAGCTGAAGTGTTTGTAGATTAATGAGAATGTTGCCCAGGGTTTTAAGCCAATCCCCACCAAGGACCATGTCATAGCCACCCAATGGAAGTACTCTAATGGATCCTTCAAATGTATTGTTTTGCATACTCCAAATAAGAGGTTGACACATGGCATTACTGACTAAGTGTTGTCCGTTGGCAACTTTAACCAACATTTGTGGTGTAAGGACAGTAGACCAATGGGTGGTGTTGATGATTCTTGGGTCAATGAAGGAATGTGTACTACCCGTGTCAATGAGGATAGAAATGGCTTTCTTTTTTACTAGTCCTTGTAGAAGAATTGTGTTAGAGGCATGACTTCCATGTAGAGCATGGATTGATAATTCCATGTCAGATGGCTGCTCTGAAAATAGGTCTTCAGTGATTATAATGGGCTGCTCATCAGGTATATTGGGTTCTTCTTCAGGAATAAGTAGGTACAAGTGTTGGGACTTACACAAATGGCTAGGTTTATAGATTTCATCACAGTTGTAACATAGGCCTTTTTCGCGCCTAATTCTCATTTGGGTAGGTGAAAGCCTTTTTATAGGGGGATTTGAAAATGGAGGTCGAGGGACAGATGTTGAAGAATTTCTGGAAAACTGGGATTGAGGTGGAGTTGTAATGGTGGTATTTGGATGTGCAGTGACAGAATGTGAAGGAAGTGTATGTGGAGTGACTGACTGGGTGGTGAAGGGACGACGAGTAGTAGGAGTTGTGGATGGCGTAGAATTGTAAGACTCTTGTAACCTAGCTAAGGAGAAAGCATGAGCCATGGAGGTGGGTTTATGCATCTGTACAATTGTTTTGATTTCAGGTTTCAGACCGCTCAAAAAACTCAGGATGAAATACTGCTCAGTAAGGGATGGATTATGGAGAATCATGAGTGATTTAAGTTCTTCAAATCTATCAAAATAATCCTCAACCGAATTGGTTTGAGACAATTTGTTGAAAGACTCAACATAATTATCAGAGACTGGGTTCTCAAATCGAAGACAGCGGTCGCGAATGAATTGGTTCCAGTGGATGGAAGGATTAGCAATTTTATAATCTAGAAACCAAATATCAGCCTTAAAATCTAAGTGTATGGAGGCAATAGAGACTTTCGACTCATCCAGAACATTATGCAAAGAAAAAAATCGCTCACACTTCTTAACCCAAGATCTAGGGTTAGAGCCATCAAAGCGAGGGAAATCTACTTTTGGAGATCGAAACATGTTACCTCCATAATCAGTGGGCGGGTGGGAGGGTGTTCTCGGTTGATTTCCATTTGCTCCAGTCATCTGAACTTGACTTGACTCCCCTTCGATGTTCATCCCTCTTGAGTTCTGAAACAGTTGGATTAGGTGATCCACCTTTGCATCGAGTTTTATCTCGTGTATTTCGTTGGCTTGAGAGAGACGTTTCATCTCTGCTTTGATCGATTCCATTTGGTTGGTTAATTCCAATTGGTTCTTCTTGGATTCTTTCATGAAATTTTCCATCTCGTGAGCCCTAGTTTCCATCTTCTTGGTTCAGAATCGATCGCTCTGATACCAGTTGTCAAGCAATTGACAAGCTAATGGACTGAAAACAGAGAAATTAGAAGGAATGCAAAGAAATTTAGAAGTGACAAGATAATCTCTGAACCAGAAAACTGATTAGAGCCTGCAATTTACTTCAGCTAATTCATACCTCCTTACAATGCTTTCCTCATCTTATATAGAGGGTGTATAACAGAAAATGGCATCTCTGTTGCTTAGACCACAACACGTGTCTAACAACAGTGCCTTAACTTCCTACTCCTTTGTTATTCCTAAACTACCCTTATTTTCAAATAAAGCTTTCCCGCCACTTTTTCAGTAACTGATTTCTCTCACTTTGATACAAAGCATGTGACATCTTTCTACTCTCTGTAATCTAAAGCTCTCTCTACTGAATAATAAGGGTCTGAAGATAAAGATGAGAGTTGGATTAGAGAAACCCTTGCAAGGAATAAGAAGAAGAAGTGCATCGCTGTGATGTGCTTTTGCGAGTGAGAGAATCAAAATTCAAAACCCCTAAACAAGTCTTAGACAGGGTTTTACCGTTTTACAACTTGGGCTGGTAATTTACGAGCCCAACTCGTGCTGGGCTAAGAACCACATTATATAGAAATTTGTTTCACGCAAACCAAAACAGAAGAATACGACGTCTATTTGATAAGAGTGATTCTGGCCAGCGAGGAAACCAGCGAGGAAATGGGCGAGGAAAGGAGAGAGGGAGAGTGTGGGCCGCCCATTCCCCTTGGGATGCGTGTCGGTATTTTTCATGTGCACATCCCGAGAGGGATGGACGGTCCCCACCTTCCCTCTCTCCAAACCTCGCTGATTTCCTTGCTGGCTTCCTCGACATTTAGAATTCCTGATTTGATAACCACTTCTTTATCACTTAAAGACTTAAATCTTATTATCACTTAAAGACTTAATTCGAGAAAATTCACTGATTTTCTAAATGGCATTTGAAAGCGTGTTTACCGGTCTTTAGTGTCAAATTAAGGGGGTGGTATTCAATTACGAAATTTAATGGATTGTGTTGGTTTTTAAAATCTATTAAAATTCAAGGGTATTCAATTAAGGATTTAAAATGATACATGTAAATCTAGGGGTATTCAAATACCGATTTTAAATGATTGTTTTAAAATCCATCAAAATCAGGGGGTATTCAATTCATGCTTTTCAAAAATCCACCAAAATCAGGAGGTATTAAAAAAGTAGTGGATTTTAATGAATTTGTAAAAGTTGTGGATTTTGAAGGATTTGTGAGTTAAAATTATTTATAACAAAAGTTATTCCAAATCCAACCTCCCCCCCTCATATTTCAACGGATTTGTATTGGCTATTGTTAAATAACACCACCATTTCCGCTAAAGGACGCCACCATCCCATTGTTTTTTGTGATTTGCTCAAAGACACCACCACCTTCCCTTCCATTCCCTCTTCACAAGAGCAGCACCACCTCGCCCCACAATTTTCGTCCACACCACCATGCCCTACCACCGCTGGCTGCACCACCACCCGCACTTCCTCTTCTATTTTGTTCTTGTTGTTCTTTTTTGTTATTATTCTTCTCCTCATTCTCTTCCTTTTATTTTTTCTTTTTATTGTCCTCTCTTCATCTTTTTTTTTTGTTTTTCTTTTTTCTTTTTTCTTTTTTCCTTCCGATTTCTTCTTCTTCTACTTTTCTCTTTGTTTTTCTTCTTTTTCTATTTTTTCTCCTCTCTTCTTCTTTTCCCATTTTTTTTCCTTCTTCGCTCTTGCGGAGGTTCCTGCGAGTGGAGGTTCCCCACTTGCCAAAACCTTCGTGAGGGCAAAAAGAAGAAGAAGAAAAAAAAAAGATAGGAGAAAAAAAAAACAAAGAGAGAGAAAAGTGGAGGAGGAAGAGAAGAAGAAGAAGAAAAAAGCAAATAACAGAGAAGAAGAAAATGTGAGGGGGAGGAGGTTGAGAATGAGAAGATGAAAATGGGTGGAAGTGGTGATTGATGGAGAAGAAGAAGAAAAAAAGGGGGGGATGAGGAGGATGAGAGGTGGCGGTAGTGATTGAAAAAGAATGAGAAGAAGAAGGGACGAGAGGTGACGGTGGCGGGAATAACAATTTGAAGTAAAATAGTTATTTGTATTACTTTTTGACCATCTTCAATGTATTTTATTTATTTTTTTAATTTGAAATAAAATTCTCGTAACATACAAATAATTGTTTAATTGATGTTTTATGATTTGTATTGGCATGAATAACAATGTATGTGATGTTTTTATTATTATTTCCTATGACTAATAACACATTTATAAAAATCCATTGAATTTATAAGAATCCATAGAAATTCATAACAAACTTTTATAAAATCTTCAAAATCAAATCATTTAAAACTCATCAAAATTCAGTGGATTTTGTAAAATCATTTGAAACCTTTTAAAATCCACGAGATTTAAAATTCTTCAAAGTCCATTCAAATCCCGAATTAAATACCCCCACCTTAGACGAAAAGTGGGAGGGAGGGAATAATGAGAAGTGTTATCGTAAAAGGATCATTTTTTAATCACAATGTTAATATTACCTCGAGATGCGAGTTGGCATATCGGGGTTTGCTTAAAGCATTTTAATCATCAAAATTAGGCGGGCGAGGCCATTCACGGTCAACCTACATGGACCGCTAGTTCAGGAGGGCGAGTTGGCATATCGAGGTTTGTGTTTAGGCTTTATCCTCCCAAAAAATGACAAAAACACTATGCATAGAAATTTATGCTAAGAAGGTTAGGGTTCATAGAGGGGGAGAGAGTTTCAGAGTTTTCTAAAAAAAAATTATATTTTTAATTCAATGTGGGTGTGTTAAGATATCGATGTGGAAAAAGGTAGGGGTGGGCATGGTCTGAATCAGTCCGGGATTGGGGTAGCTAAGCAAAAAAATTATAAGGGAAATTTTTGTTTGGGGTAGCTAAGCAAAAAAATTTCACTAACAATGTCAAAAGAGCATATGATTTGACAAAAAATTTAGATCCAACTTTACAACCAAACACATGGAAATAAAGTTTTCTTTTTCAAACAACCAAACCCCTGGAAATTAAGGCTTCACTTGGTATTTTGTAAAATAATATAAATGCATTCATTCGCGGGCGATTATAAAAAATAGGTGTTTGATAAGATTTACGTAAAGCGGTTATAGAATTAAATGCATAACCTCCGCATCTTCATGTTATGAGATCTCACATTATTTTACGGGATAAAACATCTTGAATTCTTTTTGCACAGAACTCTCACGGTCACATGTTGGATTATACTTCTTAATAGAGTCCATATTTTTAAGAGTTGTTATTATGTGGACTCAATAGAGTCTATACTATGTGGGACTCATCAGAGTCCACATTTCCAAGAGTTTATTATAATTAAAATGCTTTTAAAGAGTCCTTATTTTTCTTACCTATTATTCAGTTACATATATGTATATAATATATGGGAGAATATAAGGTATGTGAAATGCCACACCAATGGAAAAAAAATAAAAAAAATTGTGGAACTAACATTGTTGTTATCTGACTAGTACCAAGCAACCGCAAAGTAATGCATTGAAAACTAATGCATTATAAAGTGATGCATTTGCATTACTTTGCAAAATGCATCTTTTTTGTTTACAGTGTGCCAAGCGAAGCATAGGTTGTGTTTTCTTTTTCAAAAGATCACCTGGAAATTAAAGTTACAAAAGATGGTTACAGCTCCTAGTTAAATAACTACCTCAATCCGTGCCATTACTGATGCCTTGAGTTATATTTAATTTAGTTTAGTTATTTATTTAATTTCAAAATGACCAATAAAAAAAAATTCATCTCTGGAGTTGGTTCCTATTGCTACAACATGTTGGAGACTGTATGGGTGTTCACATGAAAATGGTATCAAAATTGGGGAATTTTGGAAGACTCCACTCATCCCACAAACCTGACATGCTAGCTAACCTCCTAAAATTTAGAAGGGAAAAAGATGAGTAATTCTAGATGTCGAGGAAATGGGCGAGGGAGGGTGGAGCGCACGTGCAGGAGCTTTCATTGTAAAAAAAAAGGGGGGGGGGGGGGGGGGGGAATTGAAAATTTGGGGGAGAAGGAGGGAATGGGCTCCCTCTCCCCATTTTCAATCTCGACAGAGACAGAGAAGCTCAGAGAAACCTCAGCCCTCCCTCTCCCTCTCCCCATTTCCCATATCGACAGAGACAGAGAAGCTCAGAGAAACCCAACCCTCCCTCTCCCCAAACGAAGCCAGAGAAGACGAAGCTCTCCCTCTCCCCCCTCTCGCAAAAGGTAAAGCCGCTACCTACTTTTTACTTGATTTTCCCTCTCATTTTAGGGTTTTTCTGAGAAAGCAATGCTTTGGTTGTTTTAGGTTTTTGGTTTCGGACAACATTTTCTTTGCAACTCTCGAGATTTGGTTTTCATCACTCGGTCGCAGAGGTAAGATTTCGATTTCTCTTTCTGTTCTTCTCTTCGTTTCGTCTTTAGCTGTTTCAAATTTGGTTTCTTCAAATTCAGATCTGATTGAATTGTGTTTGGGTTTCAGAGCTTCAAATTTTTATTTTTTAAATTTCAGTTTTCATATCTGATCGAATTGTGGGTTTTATTGAACATATCTCAATTGAAGAAACCACCCAAAGGTCCTTCCTCTTCAGCACCACTCAGTGCCCAACTTATATGATGATACTTCAATTCATTTTATATGCACAACTTATGTAACGATTATCATACACATTTCCATTTTTAAGTTCATACATTGATTCATATTTGGGCCAATGAATATTATGTTAGGTACATTCATATGAGCTGGTTTGGTCTTTGAATTTATGCATCAATGTATGAATTAGTTGAAATATTTAAAACCCTTTAGTTTTTTACTTCATTTCATTTTTATTGTTCTGAAAATCATCTATAGTTTTTTCTTTTTTTGTATGAAAGAAATACTAGTATTTAGTGTTAATTAGGTTCTCCCTTCTGATGAAATGGAAAATTTTATCGTGAGATCACATCCTTTGTTTATGTGTGTGTTCTAGATCACCTTCTTTTATGACCTTGTTATGCACTTTATTGGCTGATAACTTATAAACTAACATTTCAGGAATGGATAGTGTACAAGATAATAAATGTATGTTGGTGGAAGAAAATGTAGAAGAGATGAGGAAACCTACAGATGGGATGGAATTCGTCAACCTTGACGAGTTACAACGTTATTATCATGAATATGGTAATAGAAAGGGATTTCCAGTGAAAATAATGACTACTGAAAAAGATGGTGATGGAAAACCTATGTTCATTCAACTTTCATGTGATGGAAAAAATGTTTTGGGATTGCGTGCGTCGAGCAAATGTGGTTGTCATGCTAAGATTAGAGGTCATATACGGGTTGATGGAACAGTTTTAGTGAAAAGAGTTACACTTGATCACAATCACGCGTTAAGCCCTAGTAAATCGAAATTTTATCGAAAGAATAGATCTACGAGCTCGTATATCAAGAAGAAGCTTGAATTTAAAGATAGGGCAGGTATTAGACCAAATAAGAGTTATTCGGTTGTGTTGGTTGAATCTGACTGAATATTAGATCATGCATATAATAGGTTGAGCATAAAATAGATAAGCAGTCCTTCCTTGCTTATCTTCTGACTTGTTGGGTTACTTCATTTGGGCAGGCTATGATGAAAAGGCTTAAGATGTTGTTGATTATGAAGACATTGATGAGCAGTATGGACCAGAAACAAACACCCTTTTGAGGAAGACCATTTACTACCCCAAAAGGAGTATTTATCTGCTGGAGTTTCAGTTTCTACAATGGAACATAAATTTTTTATCTTTGATGAAGAGAACTATGAAGAGGATGAGGATTTGGAGTAAATTAAGGTTTTTGAACTAAAGTGTATGAACTGCCTTGTATGAAATTCAGGTTTTGCAAATTAAGGTTGTTGTTTGAAATGTTCTTAAGTTCACTTTGTGCATAATTTCACTAGATCCAAATGGCCGTGATCGATGGATTAGGCGAGAAGCTGATCTGAAGCTTCTGATTCTGATTTTATTAGCAATAATGCAAATAATAATTAGTCCAAATTGATGTTCAGGGAATGCTTCGATTATGTTGTGTTGAATTGGATTTAAAAGATGAGTTTGGAACCTTACAGTATTCTTACTTTTGATACAAACACATGTACTCCGTAACAGTAAGTTCACAACTAATTCATGTTAACCATCCAAATTGCTTCATATTTCTCTTAACTACTGACATTGAATACACTTCAAGAATTGGAACAAAGCTTACATCTTTTAGCCAAGCTACAAATGATAATAATGGAAAAAAGAATAACAAGAGGATAAGCTTCTTCACTGTAGTCAACAAAAGCATACCATACGGAAGAAAAACGAAGAACAATATGAAACACAAATTTCATTGGATTATGAAATATATTCACATAATACATATGTATGTACATATTACATTACATATCATTACATCATTCGTCCAAGAGCTTAAGAATAAATATTACAACTAAGATAATAATTACTATTATCAAAGTATTGATTAAGTCCCTCGTAAAAGCCCAAGGATCGTTATTCCCTTGGGTGTCATTTCTTTGATCATTCGATGGACCGGCTTGATCGTCAAAAACACGATCGTTAACTTTGACATCTTCATTGTTGTTGAATTCCTCCCACAACTCGTATGATTCTTCAGCTTCATCGACTGACATAAACCCTTGTAAGAAACACCCCTATACCCTGATACCGCGGATAAACATGCGTGCCAGTTTAGGTATACTCCAGGTGACGACCTCGATACACAACGTACGCTCTGAATGCCATCCTGCATTTAAAAAAATAAATTATAAAAGCAATGCAATGCAATGCAACAAATAAGGAATATTTTTTTGAAAATTCAGAAAAAGAAAAGCAACAAAGAAGGATGCTCATTTACTAACTAGAATTCAGATACCCAGTGCATCAGAAATTTCAAAGAGCAAGCACGTGTCTAGGAGGGTCCAGCGACCAGACCAGACCGGCTAGAAGCTCTCTTCTTATCCAAAGAAAATAAAACCAAATGAAACCAATTCAAACCCTGGATAGCAACATATAATCTTACAAAACATTAAAACAAGATGTATTTCTACTAGAAATGGTTTATCCCTGGATAGCAATATTTTGCAACATTCATAGAAGCACATTTTACCACTTTGAAATTGAGCTCCGAGCTCAGAAAGCAAAAAACAAATACGAAGAGGAAAAAAGATTCAGCCATATAACGAAATTGTATAAAAAATCTACAAAAAGCAGGAAAACACAAATAAAACATATCATTCATCTATAAGATATTCGGATATTGGACATATAAAAAATCAAAACACCCAAAATCAGAGAAAAGGAACAACCCTTCCTACACAATCAGCAAAGAACCAACCCAAATCAGATCAAAGTGATCACCTTTTGACAGATATCAAATACCCAATTGAAGAAACTATCAATACAACAATGAAATGATCAAACCAAAGAAAAACATATCAATAACAAGGTGTAATGAACATACCCATCTCCAGAAAGTGCAAAAAAAAAAAAAAATCATCAAAACAAATTAACACCATATCATAATTGTATCACAAAGAGAACTTCAACATAAATTATATCAACAAAACAAAAAAATCATGAAAAAATATACCTGCAAATTAATGAAGCCTACAAACAGACCCATCCTTCCCTCTCTATCTTTCCTTTAGATCACAAAGTTATTACAAGAAGCAGTTGCAATTTTTATAAAAAAAAAAACAAGCAAATTCCATGGCTGGCAAAGTGAAAATGAACACTAGGTGTTTCTGCAGGAATTGCATAACAGAGCACTTTCTCAACACATCAGTTTTCTTCACGATAGTGAATCCCACACAAAATATGAATTAACCAAATTTACAGTATTCAAAAGTGGTGTAAATGTCGAAACTTCCATATCTGCATATTTGGTTCTCCACCATAGTTTCGCATCACCTGCTAAGTACATGGTCGCCATGGTAACCTTGGCTTCTTCTGATTCGGGGTTCACCGCGCGAAAATACTGCTCCAGATCAAACAAGAAGTTCTCTAACTCCTTTCCATCTCGTGCCCAGCATATGATTTTGGCTCGGGTACTTTCATCCTAGGGTGATCAGTCGTCCCTGTGGCCTTAGTTAGCAAGCCAACCCTTGCAAATAAGTCCTCCAACTGTAATTGGAAGTCACTCATCACCTGAGCTGTGGGGTGAGGCGACTCTTCCATTGCGACTGTTCGTCCCTCTAAGTTATCAACGTGCTCGGCCAAGGAATCCACTCTGTCTGCCAGTGAAAAGAGTCCATCCAACTGACTAATCTGTTCTCCCAATGTGTTCAACTGGTCCATTCTGCTTTCCAGTCTATGCATTCGACTGGCCTGTCGTTCCTCCATAACGCTAAGGCGCTCATTTATTTCCTGCATCCTGGTTTGCATTCAACAAGCTCTGGTTCTGATACCAACTGTCACGGACTAGTAATCCGTGCGGCACTAGCTATCCAATTCACTAGTAAGCCTATGAGTAGTTACTTTGACGGGCACAAATATTAACTTGAGAATGCACAATATCAATCTGTAGACAATATAACAATGCACAATAGTCAGTAAAAGCTCTCATTCACATTCAATAGATTACAATGGGGAGAACGTTCGGAAGGACGTTGCTCAAGACTAGTTCGATGCTATCGATCGATGGAAATACAAGTTTGAAGTTGAAAGCAATGCAAAGAAAACAATAAAATGCTAGCGGTACAGTCTGGCCCGACTATGCAATGGAGGCAACACGTCCTCACAGTCAAGAGCTCAAACCTTCCCCCTATAATATAGATGCTAAGCATTTGGGCACTTTTCAAAAGGGGACATTGAGTTTTGAGACCATTAGGAAAGTCTTGAAAGGCCTCTGAACCTTGATTTCCCTAACCAATGGTACTAGTCCTGACA